>CM042205.1:23132500-23758000 GCA_023541355.1 Oryza rufipogon | reverse complement strand
CACGGCTCACCCCGGGTCGACGGCGACGACGGGAACGGCGACCGGAGCGGAGGAAGGCGGCGGCGCGGCACGGGTCGACGGGGATGGCGGTGTTCCGGCGGTCGGCGACCGAAACGGAGAGGTGGACGAGATCGGCGAGGTTGCGGCGAACCCGAAGAAGGCGACGCCGAAGCGGGAGAAGGTCCGGGGCGACGACGGCGGCGGACCGGAGCTCGGCGGTGACGGCGGAGAGAGAGAGCGACGGCGCGAGCTCGATTCCGGCGGAGAGAGAGAGAGCGGCGAGTGGCGGAAACGGCGGAGGGAGGCACGGGGAGTGTTTATATAGGGTTGGGAGGGGGAGAGAGCGGCCGGATGAGGGGGAAACGGGCGTGGAAGATCCGGCCGCCATTGATGCGCCGGCGAGGTTAGGGGGAAAGATTCCGAACGAATCCGAGGGAGAGAGGGAGGGAAAAATGGGGGGAAAGATGGAGGGAATCACGGGGAATATTTCCCCCCTCTTGATTGCACGCGGGACGGACGGGAGCGGCGGGATTCGCGGCGGCGGCGGCGCTAGGGCACGGGCGAGGCGGCGGGAGCGGCGGGAGGTAGGGGATGACGGGTGGGCCCCACCCGTCAGCGAGGGAGGCGGGCGGGCCCGCCCGTCAGCGGCACGCGCGCGGGGAGGAGGCCGGATGGGCCGCGGGGAAGAGGAGAGAGAGGGAAAGGGATGGGCCGAGCCGGCCCAAGAGGGAGAGGGGGAGGGAAAGGGAACTTTTTAGGGTTTTTCTTTTTATAAAACCATTTTAACTTTGTTTATTTCTTCTTACTTATTATTTGTGCTCTGAAAATTCCACTAAAATTTATTTACGCATTTTAGGCTTTTAGGAAATATAAAAAATCCTCCAAGCCTTATTTGACTTTTAACTTAGCACATTTTAATTGTTGGAGGCTTTCACATGGATTTTACTTATTCTATGCATAATTTCGAGGATGTATTTTAGAGTCATTTTGGGACGCGACATCCCACACCGCTTCGGTTATTTGAGGGTATTCATCGAACGGCGTATGATTGCCGGGCGGGTTGACAAACTCGGTGAAGAGCTTCGACTTCCAATTCTTCCAAGCTTTGCCCATCTTTTGGAATGCCTTCCGCTTGAGCCTATCCTTTGCTTCGGCTGGAAATGTGAACCATTTCTCCATTGCCGTCCAAGCTCGCTCTTTCTCGGCTTCTGTGACCTGCCCGATATCTTTATGGAGGATCCCGAAGTTCTCACGTGCCGCTATCCCACAGCAGTTAGACCATCTTCCAATGACAGTCCTGGGCGCCGTGGGCCTACCACTAGCGTCAACCTCTCTTATAACTTGCACTGTGGTCGGCCATATATTTTGTGACCGCGGATTTCTACTAGACCTACTTGCACTTGTCCCGCCCGACATCGACGTATGTTGTTCATGCGGCAATTCTGCAGCACAAACAGAAGGCAATATTTGCTAAGGGGTGCTAGCTAAAATTTATGTGGTCATGTGGTGAAAATTTATCCTATAAATTACCATGAATTTCGGGTTGTTGGACCGCCGTTGTCGCGGGATGACCTTCGGCAACTGCCTCTATGGCTGGGTTTGCTTCTTCCTGGATCCTCGCAGGTGTTGGGGAGGGCGGGTTTGCGCCGGGCGTTGACATGGTTTAACTTTCGCGAAAAAGATTATAAATTTCGTACCATTAGACTAAATAGCATTAGATCCAATGTAATACGGGGTATACTATGAAAGATATGGCCTCAGTTTTGCTGAGAAATATGCATCAATTACAATCATTTGCATGAAGAAAATAGAACAAGTGTAGTTCATCTGTTCTTATCCATAAAATAGAACAAGTGTAGTTCATCTGTTCTTATCCATAAAGAAAAGAGCAAGTGCAGGAAATTAGAGCAGTAGCAACAGCATGGCCATATAATAGCAGCAATAAGAGCAGTAGCAGGGCCATATAACAGCAGTAGGGGTATATATGCCACAGGGGCAGCAACAGCAGGGGGAGATTCACATAAACAGCAACAGCAGGGTGGAAATTCACATAAACAGCAACAGCAGGGTGGAAATTCACATAAACAGCAAGGGTATATAAATCAACAAGTGTAGATAATCTGTTCTTATCCATAAAGAAAAGAACAGGTATAGATAGAATGTTATTAAGCAATTCATCCTTGGCCATTTAACAAGAAGTACAGGGGCAACAACAGCAGTGGTATATAAATCATGCATATATTATTGTAGATAAAAAAATGAACAAGTGCAGAAAATCTGTTCTTATGCATAAAAAAAGAGCAAGTGCACAAAATCTGTTCTTATGCATAAAAAAAGAACAAGTGTAGAGGTATATAACCACTGAATCAATCATGCAAATTTAAAAAACAGCAGCAGCAAGGGTACAGAATTTGCATGATTGACATAAAACAGCAGCAGGAGGAGTATATATGCCACAGGGGTAGCAACAGCAGGGGCAAATTAACTAAAACAACATGTCTAGATATACTCCTCTTATCAATCCAGAAGAAAAGAGCAAGTGCAGAAAATCTGTTCTTATGCATAAAAAAAGAGCAAGTGCACAAAATCTGTTCTTATGCATAAAAAAAGAACAAGTGTAGAGGTATATAACCACTCTACACTGGCCATTTAATAAGGAACAAGTGAACAAGTGTAGGGGCAAAAAAATGAACAAGTGTAGATAATCTGTTCTTATTGAGCAATTCATCACTGGCCATTTAACAAGGAACACATTGGGCAGCAGAAGCAGGGGCAAAGATACTCCACAGGGGCAGCAACAACATAAAACAAGGAACAGGTGTATTAACAAGTAGCCCACAATAACAGCAGTAGCAGGGGTGTAGATAAAAAAGGAGACAGTACTACTAACTTCATGTAAACAGCAATTCATTCATTCAATTCAAGCAAGTCTAGATAATAAAACAGCCCACAATCATTGTGGCAGCAGCAGCAAGGGTATATAAATCATGTATATAAACAACAATTCATACAATTGACCTATTCATACACAAAAAGGGTATATAAATCAACAAGTTTAGATAATCTGCAAAGCCTCCTTAATCATCAAATTATGACAGAAAACAAAATGCATGGAGAATTTTGGTGTCTAGGTCGGTTCCGTCCATGGACTACACTGGCCTATCCACCAAAATTCCCCATGCATTTTGTATTCTGTGATGGTTTGATAACCTCGGAACTACATTAAATCTGCGGCCAATCTATCAATTCTTCCCTTGTAACTAGATTTCAAACCCTACACCTAATAAAGGTCCTTAATTATCAAAGAATTATAGAAAACAAAATGCATTGAAAATTTTGGTGTGTAGGTAGGTTCCGTCTGTGGACTACACTGACCAAACCACCAAAATTCCCCATGCATTTTGTATTTTGTGATGGTTTGATAACCCTTAACTAGCTAGCTTAATAAACTATTTCTAGCTAGCTTAATAACCCTCAATCCATCCTTTTTCAGCTAAATGTAAACATGATCCACAAAATTCAATAGGTCTAGCAAAAGGGAACAAAACAACATATATAGCAGTACACACTCCATGAATGGTTTATATGTCCAAATGGCACTTAAATCCACATCCAAGTTGCAAACTAGCTACACATTCAAGTTTTAACTAACAGTTGCAACCATAGGCAGCAGCATGGGCAAACATAGACAGCAAGGGGCAAGTGTAGATAATAAAACAGCCCACAATAATTTATGTGGCAGCAGCAGCAGGGGTATATAAATCATGTATATAAACAACAATTCAACTATTCATAGACAACAAGGGTATATAAATCAATAAGTGTAGATAATCTGTTCTTATCCATAAAGAAAAGAACATCCACTGCAGCAAAATTCATGCTAAGATCCTCTGTTGATGCTAAGATTCACTGCACCAAAATCATGTATATAAAATCTAGCCCCTACATTCATCCAAAACATTCACAGACAACAAATCACATTTAATTCATCTATACAGCAGCACCAATAATCGAAACAACAAATCACATTTCATTCATCTAAACAATGCAATTCATCCATCGGAAAAAAGGAGGAATGGGGGAGGGTGGCGGCATACTTGGAGAAGCGGCGTACTTGGAGACGGCGGCGCAGGCCGTAGTCGTCCTGGATCCTGGTGGCGGCGGCGGAGAGGCAGTGGCGAAGAGGTCGAGGCGGTCGGCGGTGGTCGGGGATCCCGGCGTCGGGGAGGTCAGGGTCGGGGAGGTCGGGGAAGTCGATGGACGGACGGCGGAGAGGACGACCGGCGGCGAGGGCGGCGGTGGAGGCGGCGGCGGAGAGGGCGGAGATGGCGGCAGAGAGGGCAGCGGAGATGGCGGCGGAGAGGGAGGAGGAGAGGTTGAGGCAGCGATGGTGGAGATGGCGGTGGAGAGGACGGCGGAGATGGCGGCAGAAGAGGGCAGCGGAGATGGCGGCGGAGAGGGCGGAGGAGAGGTTGAGGCGGCGACGGTGGAGATGGCGGTGGAGAGGACGGCGGCGGTCGAGAGAGTGAGTGAGGAGGCGGCGGTGGAGAAGGAGGCGGCGAGGGCGGCGGAGAGGGCGGAGATGGCGGCAGAGAGGGCGGCGCGAGGAGGGCGGTGGAGAGGTCGAGGCGGCGGCGAGGAGGGTCTGGATCGAGAGAGAGAGAGGCGAGGCGGCGGTCGAGAGAGTGAGTGAGTGAGAGTGGGTGCCGGATCTGGATCGATCTAGAAGATGTCCAACCCTAGGTCAACCCTAGTCAAACTCACCTGTGACGGGCGCCAACTATGTGGCCGTCACAGGTGAGGTCACCTGTGACGGGCGCCAACCGTGGAGCCGTCACAGGTAAGACCACCTGTGACGGGCCCAATAGTCTGGGCCGTCACAGGTGAGGTCACCTGTGACGGCCCTACAGATAGAGCCCGTCACAGGTGAGTTTGCCTAGAGCAATTTTATTTTATTTTATTTCACTTAGTTCTTTTATTTTCCTTAACATATTTTCACATACACTACATATTTTTTTATACTTAATTATTTTATTTCACTAACAGTAGTAATTGCACTTCATTATTATACTACTTTAATTATTTTATTTCCAATGCTTATACTTGCTTAATTATTTTATTTCACTTCTAGTGGGTGCTTCACTTAATTATTTTATTTGACTATTTCATAAGCAATATACTATTGATCATTGCGAACATATTAGAGTCATACAGATAACAGACATGTAGACATAAACTACATACATAAATTACAAAAATAATCCTTCCTCATGGTCGACACGTGCATATTAAACTTCATCTTCTTCTTCCTCCTCTTCTAGAGGTATTTCTTGACCTATGCCGTGGACGTGCTGGTTGTAATCATCCTCGTCTGCAATGTTGTCCAATCCAACAATTCTCCTTTTCCCTTCACGAACAACATGTAGTTTCTTGTTACACGGGTCAACTATGTAGAACACTTGAACAACTTGTTTGGCGAGAACGAACGGTTCATCCTTGTACGCGTTGTTAGCCAAGTTGACAGTGGTGAAACCTTCATTGTCAACTTTTACATTGCGAAGATCGACCCATCGACAACGAAACAACGGGACTTTGAACTTCAAGTAATCTAGCTCCAATATTTGCTCAACTTTACCATAGTATTGATCACGACGACCACCGTCACTAGCAGCCTCGATGCGTAACCCACTGTTCTGCACTGTGCATTTGCTGTCTTGCTTTACCGTGTGAAAGGTGTATCCATTTATGTCATATCCTTGCCAGGTGGTGGCACTCCATTCAGGACCCTGTGACAACCACTGAAGTGTTTCACTAGACAAGTTCTGCAACCTGGCAATTCGGTTCTTTAGCCACTCGTTGAAAGAAGACATGTGCTTATTCCTGACCCAACTCTCTGATCGGCCTGGGTTCTCTTGTCGGATAACTGCAAGGTGTTCGTCAACGTACGGCACCACCTCAGTCATATGCTGTAGTACCGTGAAATGAGCTTTATCGTACACCTTCCGATCCAACCTAATAGTCTTTCTTCCAACAGTACCAACACCGTCAAGCCTCCCTTCGTGATGAGATCGTGGTAATCCAATTGAAGATGTTTCTGACATGTAGTCCACACAAAATTCGATGGCCTCTTCGGTGGTGTAACTCTCGATGATACTCCCCTCGGGGTGTGAACGGTTCCGTACATAACCCTTAAGGATCCCCAGGTACCTTTCGCAAGGATACATCTGCGTCATGAATGCTGGACCACAGCACTTTGTTTGCCTCACAAGGTGCACCGGAAGATGTTCCATTATGTCAAAGAAAGTTGGAGGAAAGTACATCTCAAGATGACATAGGGTTCTCACAAGTTCTGCCTGTAGTTCATCTAGTCCCTCGGGATCAATGATCTTCTGGCCGATTGCATGGAAGAAGGAACACAACCGCTGGATCGTGTGTCGCACCTTAGGAGGCAAAATATTCCTTATTGCAACGGGCAACAGCTGTGTGATAAGAACGTAGCAATCATGCGACTTCATTCCAACCAAATTAAGATCTTGCAGTGAAACGAGCCTACTGATTCTTGATGAGTAACCAGATGGAACCTTTATACCACTCAAACATGTTAGCAAATCAATCTTCTCTTCTTTTGAGAGAGTGTAGCAGGCTGGAGGAAGGTAAACCCTGCCGGATTCCGTGGTTATGGTATGTAGCTCCGACCGAACACCCATATCTTCCAGATCTCGTCGGGCGTTGAGACCATCCTTTGTAGTACCTGGGTTAAGCAGTAATCCCATTAAACTCTCGCATACATTCTTCTCGACATGCATCAAATCTATGCAGTGGCGAACTTCAAGATCCTTCCAGTATGGTAGTCTCCAAAATATTGACTTTTTTTTCCACATGCTCCTCTCTTTTGTCTTTTGTTTTTCCACATGCTCCTCTGTTTTTTCCTTCGATGTGCTCTTCTCTTTTCGCTTTCCAACTTTCCTCTTTTTTCCAAACTCGTTGGTTATTCCCATCACTAAGTTGTGCACCTCTGTCCCTGTTAGCTCTGTCGGGGGTCCGGCTGTATCTCTGTGTCCATTGAAATTCTTTCTCATATTCCTATACGGGTGATACCTTGGGAGAAATCTCCTGTGACCCATGTAGACCGTCTTGTGTGAATGCTTCAACCATTTGCTTCTTGTTTCCTCCATACACTCCGAACACGCCCATTTCCCTTTCACAGTTTGGCCAGAAAGGTTGCCAAGGGCCGGATAATCGTTGATGGTACAAAACAGCATCGCATGGAGGTTGAAATACTCTTGTGCATATGCGTCCCATGTTCGTGTGCCCTCATTCCATAGCCTTTCGAAGTCATCGATTATCGGTTCAAGGAACACATCGATATCGTTGCCAGGTTGTCTCGGTCCTTGAATGAGCATGGCAAGCATAATGTACTTTCTTTTGAAACACAACCAGGGAGGAAGGTTATAGTTAACAAGCAGAACTGGCCATGTACTGTAACGACTGCTCAAATCACCAAAAGGATTAATGCCGTCCGTACACATTGCGAAACGCATGTTTCTTGGGTCATTTGAGAATTCCTGGTAAATCCTATCGATTGACCTCCACTGTACTGAATCTGCTGGGTGCCTCAGCATAGTATCGACTTTCCGTTCTTCGGCATGCCAGCGCACAAGCTTAGCTTGTTCCTTGTTCGCAAACATTCTCTTCATGCGCTCCGCAATTGGGAGATACCACACCACCTTTGCTGGGCCTCCCCTTTTTGACTTACTTCCTTCACCTTCACTCTTTGCTCGTTTGTATCTTGATGCCCCACAGATAGGGCAGACATCCAAGTCAGCGTATTCCTTGTAATATAAAATGCAGTCGTTCGGACATGCATGAATTCTTCTGACCTCCAGGCCCAACGGACATAATACTTGCTTCGCTTCATATGTCGTCTGAGGTAAATTGTTCCCCTCTGGCAACAGATCCTTTAACAGCTCAAGGAGTTCTGTAAAACTCTTGTCCGACCAGCCATTACTAGCCTTAAGCTTCATGAGTTCCAACACGCATGACAACTTGCTGTGCTTCGACTTGCATCCATCATACAACGGCATCTGGCAATCTTCCACCAACTTACTAAACTTCTCATAATCTCTGTCGTTGTCCTCTGCGTCTTCAATGTCATGCAACATTGTAGATAGACATTGAGTGTCCAAATCTATGGTCTCTCCACCTAAAGGAGAAGGTACGAACATGCCTTCTCGAGCTGCGGCGGTGTTCTCTACATCCTGATCCAACACTTCTTCAGCTGCGACATCAGGCGCCTCTTGCTCTCCATGCTTGGTCCAGCAGGTATATTTCTTCATGAATCCATTCATTATCAAATGAGCATGCACTTCATCCTTGTCTTCGATCATCTGTTCATTCTTACAGTCCCTACATGGGCACAACATGTGCATGCTCATCCTACTTTTTCTGTCATTATCCGCAAATGTGACAAATTCAGTGACCCCCTCTCTATACTCGGTAGACGAACGATGCGCATAGTACATCCATCTACGATCCATCTGAAATCAACAACATACGAAGAAAAATAAATGATGATCGATATGTTGAGAATGAATGGAGAATAATGTGTTTTTTACCTTGAATTTTAGCAAAAAAATCGCCCCCCTTGCCCTCCCAACCGATTTGTGAACAGTACAATGGTCGGGATGGAAAGCAGTTGGTAGTTTGGGGGTATTTATAGAGCCAACACACCTCAAACGGGTTAGATAAAAAAAGCCCGTCAAAGGTATTGCTCATACCTTTGACGGGCTTCTATTCAACGGCCCGTCATTGGTATCCGCTCACCTGTGACGGGCCAGAAATGAAAGCCGTCACAGGTGGCGGCCCATCACCTCTGACGGCTTCTAATGTATCGGCCCGTCACAGGTGAGGGGATACCAGTGACGGGTTGAAAGAAAAACTCGTCACTGGTATACCTCTGACGGGTTTTCCTTTCGGCCCGTCACAGGTGAGGGGATACCTGTGACGGGCCGCGGCCAGATGCCTCACCGGTGACGGCATCCCGTATAACCCGTCAAAGGTAATGGTCACTACTGACCAATTCGTTTGCCCGTCACAGGTATCCCGTCAGAGGTGTGAGGATCTGGCGTAGTGATTTATGAATTGAAATTGTGAATGTTGTGATTATGAATGTTGATATATGATGAAGTTTGTTGGTGTGGGGAGTTTGGAAAGTTTTGGGTGGTTTAACCAGATTATAATTACCCCCTTATACCATGGAAATGACATAGTTGCGTCCATCCACACGATCAAGTAATTGGACTTAGCCTAGTACATTGTCCCACTATATGAAAGACTGTTGGTTGGCTCACTAGGAGCAGGATTGGGGTGAACGCGTGCGTAAGGAGGTTGGGGGCATGGTTCACAACGGTGGAACCCGTGAAAGCAGCGACCAAGTAGCCTTGCTTAGGCCCAGCAAGTGCCCGACTGCTAGGACGGATCAATATCCCACTCGTGCAGTAACTAGTAGTAAGTGGGACCTTCGAACGGCTCTGGTGTCCTCAGCCTTGCAAACTGTTGACATCGTGTGGGTAAAGCTGGACAGTCTCTGCAGAGGTGAATTAAATCATTCGAATGTGCCGTACTCCCGGTTCTGGAGTTGTGTCATCAGGGTGATTCCTACTCCTGAAGTATAAGAAATTTTAAAATTAAAATGTTGAGGATAAATATGATTTATGGTTTTTATTACTCCTTTACTTTATTATTTATTTATTTATTCATATCTATTCACCTTTAATTATTTATAATATGTCTTGCTGAGTACTCACCCTTGCATAATTTGACATATAGAGGAAACATGCTAACAAGGAGATCAGAAGGAAGCAAGGTTTACAACAACGACGAGTTTATCTAGGCTAGTCTACACTCGAGCTTTTGCCTGTGGAGTCCATTGGAATTCTTTGGAGTTTATTAGTTGTAGTTTTAGTAATTGAAGAGTTTAGGAGTATAGTACTTTGGATTTCCTTGTATTTCAAATAAGGATATATTAGTTTGGATCTTTGCACCATTTAACAGTTGTATAATTAGCTTGTACGAACAAACCTGTGTAAATAATCGAAAGCTGTTATGTATATCAATCTGTGCGTGATCGAAATCCTGGACGATCAAGAGTGGATTTTTGGGGCACCAAGCCTAAATTGGGTGTCCCCACAGTCACCTACCAAGTAAGCACGAACTGAGGCATCCCGGCTCAACACCCATGCGTGATTACGATAAGGGAACAATGCCTATTGTGGCGTGAGTATCGCGTCAAGCACAACAATCCTCCAAGTCCACCATTCTTTTGTGAGGGCATCAACTACTTCACTCTTTATTCAACTGCCTCGAACACCATGCTTTTCTCTCTTCCCAAATCATCTAGTATAACATAGGAAAGGCCGTGTCGAAGACCTTCCCTTGCTTGTCTAGGCCCATGCGTACATCCAAGCACCTAAACGCGCAAAGATGTAGCCTAGAGGGGGGGTGAATAGGCTTTCCTAAAAATCACAAACAAATCGCAGCCGTAAAGTTTAATAGGCGCCCTGAAACCTCCTGGTGTAGAACACCGGAATTTCCGGTCTGCTCAGACAATCCGGAACTTCCGGTGTTCTTGTACCAGAACTTCCAGGCAATAGAAAAACCTGGGAAAAACTAACATGGACTAAAGCTAAAATTCACGAGATGAATCACAGGATAACTGAACAGTAGCACAATCACAGGCACATGTGTCATGCCCAGAAATTCCCGAATAGAATTCCAAGCAGAATGTGCATTAAAAACCCCCGTCTAGGACCGGCCGGGGTACACAAACGACAAAGTTGACATACAGATCCACGTCTTACAAACATTATAAAAGTCTTACATAAATGCAGCGGGAAATTAAAAGATAACTGGAGCTAAGCCTTGACTTGGACTGCAGCGGGAACACCACTCCACAGGCATCCTCGACGGCACGGACGAAGCCTACTCCTTGGAAAAGCCACCATCTGACGCATACTCAAACTCTGGGGGTTTGGGGGAAAATAGAGCAAGACTGAGTACTACCCACTGTACTCAGCAAGTCACACCGGAATAGGGGTATGATGCAGGATATAACCAAAGGATAGCTAGAGCGGTTCATTTGCATAAAACGAGCATTTATAGACAGTAGTTGAAAGCAGTAAAACAGTTGTAATAATTAATCAATATTAACCATCCACTGTCCAACGCTACACCACGTTGCAACAGGCCCAACCACCCACCTGAACTAATCAATTCCATTAGACTAGACTAGGGTGAGACTAATCACGGTGAATCTGGTTGACCGCCCATAACTGCGGGCACGGCTATTCGAATAGTTTTACTCTGATCAGAGGTGTACAACTGTACCTACAAGACACAGCCCCACGACACGTTTCCGTGCGCCGACATGCCACCACGAGATACCGGATAGAGGCCATGACAGGACCCTTCGCATAACCCCCTCTAACCAAGCACACCACACCTCAGGTTTCACCCCCACTCCTCGCAAGGCAGCGGGCAGTCCCCTCTCGTGCCTAGGTGAATTTGGAAGCCACATAGGCCGTCGCAGGGCCCATCCAAACTCCATCACGCCCACCCTTGCCTGGATGCGTCAGCTAGAGGAAAGCTACACTACAAGCCCAGCCGTTGCACACGCAGGCTTGTGGTAAGTACGATAAGTTCTTCCAGGGCATCCCGCGAACCGGTCCTTAAGTGCCATATGCGCGACCTTCAAAAACATGCACCCACAGCCCACCATATGGTAGATTTTAATTGACCAACACTAGGATGGTGGCACTAACCCAACATCAACACTAGAACCTGAAGTCTATGCATTAATGTGATTCCCCCATTGTGTGCTAGTTGAACTAAGCATGGCTAAGCAATCCCTAGTCCTATATCTAGTCATGTTATATCCCAAGCTAACAAAGGAGCATGGTACAAATAGCATGACTGAAACAGTAGGTAACCATCCTATGGTATCGTTGTAAAACAATGCAGTATTTAAAGGAAAACAATAGAGCATTTGCAATATAGGATCAACATGTTCAAGTGACAAGCATGACTTGCCTTGCTCTGCTGCTGGAGGAACCTTGGCGACTATTTCAAAGTACACCGGAGTGTTCGGAGAGCCGGAATCTAAGCGACATACAAAGCAAACAATACAAACAGGCCATAAGACTATTGAAACAGAGAACAAAACCATTTTTAGTGGATTCTATGCATTTTTCTTGATTTACGGAGACTTGAATGGGCTTAAACGGAGCACGGATGAATTTTCTATGAATTTTAGAAGATTCACTATGTTTTTACTATAAATAGAAAATCCTTAAAGGATTTATTGCGCAATAAATAAACCCTGGAGAGAGAGAGGGCGGCGCCGACATGCAGGCCCCACATGGCAGGGGCTCGGGATGCCGGTCCGCGGTGGACCGCGTCCACGGACCGGGGAGGGAGCGCCGCACCACGAGGTGCACACGTGGCGCCGACGTGGCGCGCACGTGGTGGCCACGTGGCAGCCACGCGGGTGGCGGGATTGGGTGGCCCCGATCTACCCAGATCGGACGGCGGCGGGAGCGCGCGGCCGGCACGCACGGGGCTCGGCTCGAGCTGGCCCGGGGCCATGGCGCGCGACGGTGCGGCACTGGCAGTGGCCGGCGGACGGCGGCGGCGATGCGGCGGACAGCGCTACCCGAGGAAAATAGAGGAGGAAGAAGGAGGGGGGGTGTCCTCACCGAAGAGGTCCGACCGGCGTGGAGGGAGACGACGGCGAACGGCGACGAGGATCGACGGAGGGAAGTCGACGAGCGGCGGACAGGGTTCGGGACGACCTAAGGAACAAAATGGGAGAAGTTAGAGGGGAAGGGAAAGATCACCGAGGGCGGGAACGCCGGCCGAAGACGGTGGCCGAGTGGGTTCCGGCGGCGGAATCCGACGTGGAAGGGGTGGATCCGTGGATGAGGTGGCCCGCTCGACGGCGAACGCGACGGCGTCGATGGCGCGGCTCGGCGCGGCGGCCAGCAGCGGCCGGAGCAACGGCGGAGACGGCTGAGAGGTGGGCGACGACGCTAGGGGTAAGGAGAGCACGGGAGCGGGTGATTGCAAAGCGAAAAAGAGAGAGGAGTCGGGGATGCTTTATATAGACTTGCGGGGGTCGATCGTGGCCGGGATGGCCGCGATTTCGCCGGCGGAGTGGGGAGAGGTAGGGAGGAGAGAGAGGCGGGATTCGAAAATCGAATCCCAGCCGTCTCGAGCGCGAGCGCGGGCGGGAGAGAGAGGGAGTGGGCGCGGGGAACGCGGGGGAATGCGGCGACGTGGGCGACGTGGCTCGGGAGGTGCAGGAGCGAGCGGGGCGGCGGTTTCAAGATGTGGCGGCACCGGCTGGAGGTTGGGGACGGGCTTGACAGGTGGGCCCCACCTGTCGGCGACCTCGGGAGAGAGAGAGAGGTGGCATGGACTTAGCTGGGCCGTGGCCTTCGGCCGGCCCAGCAAGGGCGCGGGAGAGAGAAGGAAATGGGCTGGCGGCCCATTAGGGGAAAAAGGAAAAAGAAAAAGGGAAAAGAATTTCCTGGGATTTAAATATTGCTTGTGCTCCTTTTTAATTGGTTAAAATTATTTCTAGAGCTCTGAAAATTCCACTAAAAATCTTGTTAGCATATTTCGACATGTAGAACTCAAGAAAAATTCCACATGCCAATTCCGATTATTATTTGCATTAATTAATTAGGGTTTCACTCTTGCTTTTACACCGGTATTTTCTTGAGACCATTTATAAATTCAATTTAGGCTTGGGAGAAGAACTTCAGGGTGTGACAACATGCATAGAAACATCACAGAGTGGACAAAGATGATTTTTTCCCCAAAGTTCGAATCTTGCAATCCTACTCTCCGTTGAGGTGCTCCAAAGAGCTAGGTCTCGATTAACCCCTTGCCTCACTTGTGCAAAATCCTCAGAGGAAATCCACAGCCTTCAACTCCAACACCTCTAGGTTGTTTTCTAGAATTGAGTGACCACCAAGATCCAACTCAACCTCCTTATAGAAAACACCACAAGTGTGATTTGCTCTGCTAGGAAAACCTCTAGGACTTCAGCACAAGGTTCTTTACGCACTTACCTTGTTTCCTTGCGGAGGTGTGGAATACCTTCACAAACTTTCCCGGGACATCCACAATTGCAAGGAAGCTCGCGGGCGACACCTAACCGTCTATGAGAAGATCTCCAAGAGTAATAAGCACCGAGATGACAGCCCACGAGATGCCCTAAGTGGCTAAGTGCTCACACCAATCTTAGCCTTCAAACCTTCTCCAACTCTTCTCCTTCACCCTCAAAATCTCACTCTCTTACAAGAATGGCTCAAGATTGGGTGGAGGAATCAAAGAAACTCATGGGAGAGGCTAGCAACAGCTATGGAGTGGAAAAGCAAAAGTGAAATGGCCAAAGGGTGAGCTGGGGACAATCTGGATATATATAACGGCTAGGTGACGTCATCTAGTTGTTACTCACATTTTTGAACTGGGAAGGGTCCAGAACTTCCTGACCACCGGAAGTTCCGGACAACACTTAGGAAAAATTTCACCTCTCAAAGGTCCGGAACTTCCGGGTCCAGGGACCGGAACTTTCGGCCAGCCTTCTCTGTCCGGGGAAGGGCTATTTCCAAAAATAGCTCCTAAAAATATTTCAACACTTGAATCTCCCTAAGAGCACTTGTTGTATCCCAGAACCACACATGGAACCCCCTCTTAATAGTACGGTTTTTCCTAAAACCCGATTGCAAAAATTAAACTATCCTATGCGCCCTTCGAGTTCCAATTCCGCTTGAATATTTGTTGTGGGGGGTCTCCAAGCATCTCTTGATCACATACAATCATCTTGGGACTAAACACCTGAGTATGTTCAATAATACTCATTAGTCCCTTAACCCTATTCGTCATTAATCACCAAAACGCACTAGGGGGATAAATGCAACTTCAACACCAAGCTGTGACATCGATTAGGTCGGGTGGTTGGTGTGGAAGGTGAATCCTGTGGTGGAAAACTCCCCATACTTGCTTGGAGAAGGAACACGCCACAAGTAGGTGATAGCATATCAACGGCTCCATCGTGCAAAGGGGACAAACTAGCTAACTTGGCAATCCCCATCAATTTAGGTTGTCTGACATCAAGCAACTCTTCCGTGTGGCAAGGTACATGAACATCTTATAGCGACCTAGAATCTTAGCCCCCCCAAATCAGCTCAGCGCAACCCACGAGGACTTTCCCCAAGAAGAACATAATAGCTATCGTTAGATGTTAGCTTCAACATCGGAAACTTGATCCCACAACTGAAGATATTCTAGTAGTGTCCACATCGAAAGTCTGTCTTTAATTTCACGCACCCACGTGTAATCGTCGAGAGCCGCTACCACCGTGCGCATGCTCCTTAGTACAAAAGAAAAGAACACCTTTCTGAAATTCATTCTTCATACAACTAAGGGTGTGTTCGGGAGGGGGAGTTCGGAACTTCTCCTCCCCGCAAGGAAAATGAGATCGCTCATTAGCGCATGGTTAATTAAGTATGTCGGAGGAATGGAGATGCGGTCGCCATCTCCCCGGGTCCTCTAGGCTTTGACAAATTAAGTCAACAAGAGACATACAAGATCTACATCTATAAGAGACGTACAAGATTTACATATTCAAGAGATGTACAAGATTTATATCTTCAGAGACTTATAAGATTACATCTTCAAGGTGTCTAGAAGAGTGTGAAAACATAAGAGATCTATATCTTCAAGGTGTTGAAGACCACTTAGCACGCCTCAATCACGCCTCAATCAGGTTATATCCATCAAGAACTCCTTCAATCATTGACATCTTGGAGAAGCTCGTCTGAGTCAAGAAGAAAATCTATAAAACAACGATGGAGTTGATGCGGGCGCCCTGGGCATGTTGGATGCCCCCGGCATGCACTATGTCCCGAAAACACGATAGTCCCTGGCACACCCCCTTGATTTGGGCATGCCACAAGCCCTGGGCTCATCACCGAGGGTTCTGCCTCCTGCCCTAGGCTCGCCCTGGGTTTCTATATATACCTAGGTGGGCCCAGTGGTTTAACTGCAGCCAACCTCATGATTACCATTGTAGGGGCTACCCACATCTGCATCTTGGTGGTGGCACCGTATGTAGCCTCCTGCATGCCACATCAACCAAAGGAGTAAGAGAGAGGCAGCGTGTCACGTCCTCAGGCGTCCACCGCCCAATATTCCATCAGCTGTCCCGTGGGATGACCCATGGGCTCATGATATAACTAGACGGAGACTTCTTCAAACTCAGCACCATCTAACGGTTGTGGGAGAACTGACACATTCGCCTGGTATATCAGGAGGGACATTGACAAGACTAAGCGTATCGATTTCGTTGGAGTGGGCCCTGCTTCTGCATACATGTATTGGTATGGTGGACTCCCATTCGCCTGTAAAAGGAGGATCCATGCCAACGAATAAGGGGTTCGATTCCTTAGCAATTAGATCTCATAAAAGTTAATTTCACAATTCTTAGTTAATCATATAATCATTATTCACATATGTATTTAGCATATGATTAATATTTTAATATTAGCCCATACAATACACGGGTTGATGACTAGTAATCACAATGCAGCAAAATTTTTCCACAAATCAATGAGGATGAAAGTGGTAAATGTTTAAATTAAAAACAAGTTATGGATGGATTAATTGTTAAAATAGAATTTTAAACTAAAATAGAATGATGCCCCGTCATTGCGTATTTTTTTTCTTACAATTCTAGCAAATGTTTCAACGGCAATAATTTGTTTCACATAGATTTCAGACTTGGACATAATATAATCCCTAATTAATCCAGACGACACTCCTATTAGTCTCTAGGTGATCAGGTACACAGAGATATCGGCGAAGGGCACCAAATCAGCATGGAGCAGCTTTTGCTAGTTGACAAGGGCGCATGTCCTCCGGATCTCCCCCTGGCTGCCGGTGAGCACGCCCACCCTGCCCATGTTCACCATTGACACGCCAAAGTCCCGGAGGAAGCTCTCCTCCGATCTCATGTACTCGTAGACGAGCCCCCTGGTAACGTCGTTCCGGAGCAGCGCCTCGTCGGAGTGGAACATGCCCTTCCGCTCGGCGACGAGGCCGTAGTAGGCGGCGTCGAAGGTGGTCGAGCTGCCGGGCACCATCTCCAGCTGGGTGGTGTTGTCCTTGGCCGACCTGCACTGCCGCCGCAGCCCCGCGGCGTACGTCGCGTCCAGGGTCGGGTCCGTGTTGTGGTGCGCCGTGAAGTTGCGCAAACGCTTCGCTATCGACGGGCAGTGCGTGTTGCCCAGCGCGTGGGCGCCTGAAAGTTCAAAGTGTCATGCATCAGAATATAAACAAAGTTAAATAATCTTTAAGAATGCTAGGGTACTTTACGTCTGTACTGCAGCATTCTTTGATTTTTTATATTTTCTGCGTTTGATTTTTATTTTGGCAATTTTGAGACCGACCATATTCCGTTTATCCCCTTATTAGTAATTGATTATTCCTTGAAATGTGTGATGTTGTTCTACACTTTGAACAAATCGTAAAAGTTTCTTTTTTTTTTTTGAAATTACACAGCACAACGCACGCGCACTCACCCCTATCAACGTACGCATGCAAACCCTACCCCTATGAGCATCTTCGAAGACTAGACCGGCGAATCCGTGAGATTGACGAAGTCACCACAAGCGCCTCGCTATCGACAGGTACGTCGCCTACCACTGAAAGCACAACGCCGTTAAATCCTAGAAAATTCGCTCTCATAGGGAGTCGAACCTAGGACCTCAGATGCTACTGAGACTCTTGTAAACACTAGGCTAAAGGCCCATTCGCAAATCGTAATAGTTTCTCCTACACGCGACATCAATAGGCCAGTAGTAAAAGAGACATGTGACTTCATGCTTTGTCTGATACTAGCTTTGACGGTCGACATTGTCATACAAAACTACAATGGGTTTCAAGTAGGGCATCATATCGACCTCATGACAAAAATTACATATACATGGTTGTTATTCAAAATTTTTAACTGAACAGGGGGTTTAGACCTGAAATAATTCAATCAAAAATATTGGAAAGTAATTAAATACATATCACCAGTACTGACCACTTCGTTGTCAATTTGTTACATTTTGGAATATTTCACTCTTTAGGCCCTATTCGTGTTGCCAGGCAACGGAGCAGCTGCAACCACTAGGAGTACACAGGCACAAGTAAGCTACTGACCGCTGCAGCCATTGCCGCAAAACTGGATGCCGAACAACCGCGTAAAAAACTACTCCATTCATTTTATATTATAAATGAATATAAAATTAATTATAAATATTAATTTATAATATTAAACGTAGACTATTAATAAAACCCATCCATAATCTTGGACTAATATGCGAGACGAATCTAATGAGCCTAATTAATCCATGATTAGCCTATGTGATGCTACAGTAAACATTCTCTAATTATAGATTAATTAGGCTTAAAAAATTTGTCTCGTGAATTAGCTTTTATTTATGTAATTAGTTTTGTAAGTAGTCTATATTTAATACTCTAAATTAGTGTCTAAAGACAGGGACTAAAGTTAAGTCCCTGGATCTAAACACCACCTAAGACGCTTTGACTTTTTTAATTATTTTTCTAAAATTTAACTAAATTTGTAGAGAAATATATCAACATCTATAATACAAAATAAATTAGTTTTATTAAATTTAATATTGTATATATTACGATAATATGTTTGTTTTGGATTAAAAATATTGCTATATTTTTTTAAAAAAAATTCAGTGGTGTGAAAACGGTATCATTATGTTTTCACTGAGATGATGACATACTACCTCCTTTATATTTTTTTCCTTGCATATTTGTATAAGTAATGATTGGAAGTGCACGGGTGATATATCGGCAACTACATGTTGCCCTGAACAGGAAACTACTCATGGTCTAATTTTGCCACTATTGGAGGCTATCGTGGTGAATCCACTAGAATCTTTTAATGTTTTCACATGAAGCCAATTCAAAATTTTCACTATATATGTTGTTTCAGACCGAGTTTAGTTCCAATTTTTTTTTTAAAACTTCCAACTTTTTCATCACATCAAAACTTTCCTACACACACAAACTTCTAACTTTTCCGTCATATCGTTTCAATTTCAACCAAACTTCCAATTTTAACGTGAACTAAACACATCCTCAATGTCTCATCAGCTGAAGTTTGAACACTTTTGGTCTGCAAGAAACTGTATGTGTGACGCCTGAAAGCTAGGCTGAATGGAGATTAAATATGTGGCTACGTACCTGACAGAACAGCCAGATCCTTGAGGCTGAGGCCCTTGGAAGCAAACCTGGTGATAAGCCTGCGAATTCCATCGAAGGAGTCGGGCAAGTAGGTCACCGCCTCCTTGGCGCTCGACACGCGGCCGTCTCGCCGGCCGGTCTCCACCTCGTACAAGTTGCCGTCCTTGCTCCACCGTCCTTGCCTCACCGCCTTTGTTGCCTAAGCACAAAGACGCACAAAGACTTGCATCTTAGAGTGATTTTACAGTTTCAGATGAGGTATTGAGAGTTACAATATTTTTTTAAGTGTAAAATGATCTCTCACGATATCTCCAGTACTAAAAGATATCAAACTTTATATTAAAAATTATATTAAAATTGTAATAAAATTTTTCAACATATTAAGGTATGAGATGGAATTATTAATTAATAATCTTCATTAATTACTACTCCCTCCGTCCCAAAATAAGTCCAATTTTATACTATTAATCTCCAACGTTCGATTGTTCGTCTTATTTAAAAATATTTTATGATTAGTCTTTTTTATTATTATTAGGTGATAAAACATACTCCATTCGTTTCACAATGTAAGTCATTCTACCATTTCTCATATTCATATTAATGTTAATATATGTCTAGATTCATTAACATCAATATAAATGTGGAAAATGCTAAAATGACTTACATTGAAAAGCGGAGGGTAAATACTAGTAATTTATGTGTGACTAATTTTTTTTAATTTTTTTAAATAAGACGGATGATTAAACGTTAGACACGAATACTCACGACTGCATTTATTTTAAAACGGAGGTACTAGTGATTACCAAGGAGACGGCGTCTCTGGCGGCAATGGCGAGGATGTCGGCGCAGGAGACGGTAGCGGGGCACTTGTGCTCCAGCTTCTCCTTGATTGCGTCGATGACGTCGAACGCGTCCAGCGTGTGATTCGGCTTGGCGTCCTTCTCCGCCGTGTTCTTCTTGGTCGAGTTGATCAGCACCGATCCTTCACATCCCTGTACGTTCATCGACCAATTCCATGGTAACATATCGATCAAACAATCATGGTCTTGAAAGAATGCTAATTTGCACATTTTAATTTGTACGGACCACTTCATCTACGGCATTGCGGATGTTTGTCTTGTGGAAAGAAAAAATTTGGCACTTGTCAGGGCTTGTGAGTGGATTACTAGTGTTTTTTTATGATTATTTTATACAGAAAGTTTCAGAGGGTCACCACTTTAGTTTGTGGACGACTGATGATGGACTGCATCTCATCATTTTAGACCGGCTTTGGATGCCATTGCACTCAAAAAGGCAATCAAACAGGATGCAGAAAAGGCCCATTTTGAAGGAATCTAGCTAACCCACATATCTTATCCTCTCCTCCTTTTTACTTTTTCACCTTCACTAGCTCACAGTTAAACCCTTTTTTTTTTTACCTTTGAATCAGTAGTAAAAGAGTAAAGATGACATTTGGACTTCAATCTATAAAAAGAAAATAACGAGACAAGTAGTAATAATGCATTTTAGTTTACCCTGACGAAACAATCGTGGAAGTGAAGCCTGAGCAGCGGCGCGGTGGTGGTCGGGTCGTCATGGACAGCCGCCGCGACCACCTTGCGCACTATCTTCTCCGCCTCCGGGCACGACTCCTTGTAGAACCCGACCGTCAGCCCACCGCCGCCGCCGTAGCCATGGACGACGGGAACAGCCGCCGCCACCACCAGCAGCAGAGAAGAAAGCAAGAACCACCGGCGAGGAGGAGGAAGAAGCACGCGCACTGCCATGGCAGTACACTACACTACACTACACTACACTACGCTGCAGGTAGCTTAGCGCTCTAGCAATGCTTAACTGCAGCTGGCTTGTCAGAGAGAAAACACTTGTTAAAAATGGAGTGCCGTGTGTGTGTTTGAGCAGGCAGCGAGTGAGTGGGACGTGTGCCTGTGTGTATGTATATAAAGGGCCAAGGAGGCGAGGAGTGTGTGTGTATATGTGTGGATGCCATCTACGGAGTACGAGATCTTGGGGAGTGTTATATAAATGGAGGGGTTGCTGTTTCCCCGGCTGTCATGGGCATGATGCCATGTGATTAGGCGTGGGTTTCCGGGATTTTAGCACCGTGACAGCGTGGTGGAGATGTTATCTGAAATGTAATTAAACTCTAGCAGGGCGCGCGATCGACCTATGCTGATTAACCCAGTGCTAGTTGTTGCCATCAGAATATCCTGGTGATCGCGGATCAGATGCTGACAGACGGGCCAAATTACCCTCTCCGGGTTTTTCTTTTCTTTTGGATTTGCTAAAAAAAAAAAAAAAACCTTGACAGTTTTTCCCTCAAAACTTTCCGTTTGTGAAACCGTTAGATCGTGTGGAGATTTGTTTGAGGGGGTGAAGATTTTTTTTTTTTTTTGCATAGCTGCACAAGGCGGACTTTCGTACGAGAAGCCAGATTGTTAAGGGGCGATCGATTGCCCCAGCGATCAGATTCGTATCGCCCCCTCTCTCCACCTGGTTATTTTTGCACCGCATTACTTTTTTATTTTAGTAAATTTATGTACCTAAAGTTTATACACCTCAAGTTTACACATCCAAAGTTTAGAAACCCAAAGTTTATAAATCAAAAGTTTATATATCCGATTCAAATTTGAATTTGAATTCAAATATTTTTTATATATATATAGTATTTCTATACATCTAAAGTTTATAGACCCAAAGTTTATAAGTCAAAAGTTTACATCCCCGATTCAAATTTGAATTCAAATATTTTTTATATATGGTATTTCTATATATCTAATGTTTATACACCTAAAGTTTATAGACCCAAAGTTTATAAGTCAAAAGTTTACAAATCCGTTTCAAATTTGAATTTGAATTCAAATATTTTTGTATATAGTATTTATATAAATAAATTTTTCAACTTTATATTTTTATTTTTTTTAAATTTATGGTGTAGTAGGAAAAGAAGAAGGGAAGGAGGAAGGGGGGGGGGGAGAGGAGTGTATAGGGGTGGATGGGGATCGATCGCTTGGGGGTCTTTTTTAAAAAAAAGACCACATAGGTTGTCTTTTTTTAAAAAAGACCACATAGGTGGTCTCGTAGCATAGCATAGCACATAGGCATGCTAGCCACCGTGCCTATGTGGTCTTTTTTATTTTATTCTATCTCTATTTTTAAAATATATGAAGCCATTAATTTTTTACAACCATTCGTCTTATTCAAAATATTTAAGTAAATATCGTTTCTTTTGTTGTGGCTTGATTTATCAATAAAGGAACTTTAAACATTACTTATAATTTTTTTATATTTGCACAAATTTTTGAATAAGTTGAATGATCTAAGTTTGTAATAAAAGTCAACAATGCTATGTATTAAAAAAACATAGGGAGTAGTAATTTATATAAGTTAAGTATATCGTAGTGTAATTATAATGTACATCCTCCATTCAAAAGTCTTAAGGATATTTTATTTATTATTTTTCAAAATGAGATAGGTGTGTGTATATATAGTCTTCATGCATCTAAGACTTAAATAAAAATATTGTGTTTTTGTTTTGTAGTGCTAGATTAAATTATTGATTGGAAATCGAAACCCGAATAACCATCTTAATATTTAATACTCCTCATTGGTTTGCATGCAGGCGTATAATCCTTGGTACTTTTTTTTTTCTCAATGAAAAAAGTAATATGCCTTAGATTTGGATGGAGGGAGTAATTGTCGAATGTTCTATGGCAACTATTTTTTTTTTCATATTGGTCATCTTTAACTTTTGGATAAGACTATTTATCTTATAAAAAACTAATCCCTTCGTTTTATATTATAAGTCACTTTTACTTTTTTTTCCTAATCAAACATTTTTAAGTTTGATCAAATTTATAGAAAAATATATAAATATTTCCAACACAACACAATCAGATTATCAAAATGTATTAAATATTACTTTTAATAAAACTAATTTGGTGTTGTAGATGTCGCTAAATTTTTCTATAACATTGATCAAACTTAAAGAAATTTGAGAAGAAAAAAAATTAAAACGACTTATAATATAAAAGGAGGGAGTATGTAATTATCATTTGTTTTGCCCTGATTTATTTTACCATTAAAGGCAATGTCTTATATATTTTTTTAATATTTGCACAAAATTTTACAAACTTGGTGTTTCATAATTTATTTTTCTTTTATATATGAAAAAGTACTGATCAAAGCTTGGTACAACTCGATCATGAACTCAATGTGAAAAGTACGACCAGCGTGCGAACGAGAAGAGAGTACCACAGCGGTAGCTGCGGTGAATGTTGCGCTGTGGGATATGCTGTTATAGTTAATCGTGTTTACTGCATTTCCTGCGAATTAATTAATTGGTTGATGATTGATTATTAAATTAGCTAGTCGTATAACAGAGCAGCCAGTCAGTAGTAGATGGAATTACGATGCGATCGGATTTCAAGCATACAGGACCCCAAGTGCGGACCACGTGGGGTCGGGGAGATTATTTGCTTTCTTTTCTATGCGGCCTGATGGCCCAATCTGCTGCCGTATGTCCTGGTTGATCTTATCTATAGCTTGCTAGCTTCATTAGCTTAGAGGCGACTTTGACCAAAGCTTTTACTCGCCAATCAGCCATACACTAATTAAGCTTCTCTTGATATTACCCTTCAAATTAAGGATCAAGGCATGCATGTTCCGGTGTTCATTATGACAAGTACCACGGTGGGGTGTGTCACATGCATGTTTTGCAGCTGGAGATGTATAGAAAACCGTGTATTACTACTTGAGCGAGGTACAAAATGTCACCGTCGTACGTCGGCAAGCTCGAGCGGCCTCCGCTGTTATGCCCTCGGGTGGGTCGGCACACGGGCCAAACTCTTGCTGAAGTGCTTCTCCAAGTCATGCTCTACTGCCGACCGTGCTCGGCTGCTCGCCTTGCATTGTGCCCTCATTTCAGCCGCCACGCCTGCCGATATGGCGATATCTGCTACTGCTACTGGTACTGCTTTTATTTTCCTCCTTTGTCCTCTTGCTATTTATTTTTTGGTCATGGCTCACAATTCCTGCCGGTTAGGATTGTTTTCTACGCGCTCTCTCTATTATAATAAAATAAATCAATATATATAATATATATAGATTCGCAATCATTTTAGTAGTTAGGAATTGATTTATTTTAAGCAAGAAGCAAGCAGGAACTATGATGTGTCCTTAGAACTCAGATGTGTTTGGTTTTATAGGATAGGATGGATCGAGCCCACTTTTGAGGGTATTTGGTGCGTCTATCATCTAAAAATAATATTCCTTTAAAATTTATGTTGGCCTTTTTCCCAATCAAAGCTAAAGTTCTCTCATGTTGATATGTGGGCCATGTCTTGAAAACTAGGACCATTACACCCCTCATGCCGAACTGATAGTTAGGATCATTCCATCCAAATACATGGATGAGTCTAACAAATCCTATTTCATCGTGAAACCAAACACATGCTAGAAGGAGAGGCAAAGCTTTTGAGGCTAATGCGGACTATAGCTTCTCTAGCTTTTGAAAATTAGAATAAGGTCCTTGTTATTATTTCATGACTCCAATGATATTGTAGTTTAGCTAGTTTGCTCTTCTTTTATACTTGAGTGATATACTCCAAATCAATACATGTAAATAGGAGTAGAGCCATTACCCATATCAGGTCCGAACTGTATAAAATTTTTATCCCATGTCCTCTTTATTCCATATTCATGTATGCCATGTATACAGATAGAGGGCCTGTACTCCAAGGTATTATCAAGATGACTTCGAGTCTTCGAGAGGAAGTTTTTTCCAATGAAGGCTTTTATGATCGCTCTGATCAGGGAGATACAACCAAATCGATGTTCACCCTCCTTTGGATCGGGCCCGTCACCTTCCAAGTCTACTCAGCACCGATGCTCCCGATCAATTATCCCACTGTTGGGAGGACCATGTCAGATCGACCCAATCAGCTTACTCTTGTCCCAAAAACGGTGGTGTCCAATTCATAGGACATGGTACCACTCCTTCATTGAATGTAAGTTTTTTCACAGGGTAGCAGCCAACAAGCCGTTGTTTCCTCAAGATGTTGCCTTTGGTAGAGGATGTCCCATTCCCAAGATAAGCTCATATATTCTGGTCGAGTTCAAGGTGTTTCTCGGAGAGGTGCCAAGTAAACCACACCCTACCGAAGCTTTTGAGGGCCAGGAACTTTAGTTTAGTATTCTCACTACTACGAAAACCATTTTTCGTGGCGGCTATTTTGGATTTTTGCTGGCGGAATTTGCAGCCGCCACAAAGCAAAGACCAATGAAAATAAAGATCTTCGTTAGCGGTTATTGACCGCCAGCAAAAATCTATTTTCGCTGGCGGTCGTCTTAAGCCAACCGCCAGCAAAAATCCATTTTCGCTAGCGTTGGCTTAAGACGGCGCTGGCGGCTGTGTTAAATCGAAAATACCCATGTAGCTGCAGAGCCGCCAGCGAAAATACCCATGCAGCCCCATGTTTTGATTCATTAAATTTCAAAATTCAAATCCACATCTAGATGCTCATTTCCAAATTCAAACACGAATTTACACATCATTTACTCATCATCAGCAGCACAGATCAAACATCATTTACATAGATCAAAACATGTGCATTATCTGGAACAACATGCAAAAAAAAGAGAAAAAAAATCAAATCCAGCCGCAGGAGCACGGTCGACGATGTCGAGGTCGGTGCTGCCCTCCCCGTGGTCCAGCGGCGGCGGATCCGGCCTCCCGGTGGCCCGACGGCGGCGGATCAGGCCTCCCCGAGGCACGGCGGCGGCGGACGGATCCGCCCTCCCCGCGGCCTGGCGGTGGCGGATCCGCCCTCCCCGTGAGCTGCCGCCTGCTCCCGAGCACTGCCGCGTTCGCGCCAGAGTCGCCGCTGCCCGTGCCCAAGCTCGCCGCCGCTTTCGCCGCGCACTCCGTGTTGGGAGATAGGGAGCTGGAAGAGGAAGAGAAGAGGGTCGGAGCGGCGGTCATATGCGGCGGTGGAGCTGCGGTGACGGCAGCTGGCGGTGTTGGGGAGGCGACGAGCTGGCGCGGTGGAGAAGGGAGGAAGGAGAGGCGGAGAGAGAGGCGGGAAGGGAGGAGAGACGGGAGAGACGGTGGAAAAGGGATAAGGATGGGACTGGTGGGTGGGCGGTGGATTTTATTAGCCTCGAATTTTTTTTGCGGTCTTTCTTACCTACCGCCAGCGAAAATCATGTAACATGATTTTCGCTGGCGGACACTTGAGAGGTCCGCCTCAAAAAATAGAGTATTTTTCATGGCGAACATCTTAGCGTGGCCGCTAGCAAAAATCGGTTTTCGCTGGCGGTCCATGGCCCCCCATCCCTCGATATGTTTTTGCTGGCGGTTTTCGCGTATGCCCGCCAGCGAAAATAATAGGCCAACGCCATGAAAAATCGTTTTTCTAGTAGTGTCTAGTGCTAAGTGGAGTAGAATAGAATAGCTCTCGTTGTCCTCGGAGTCTTTGGAGGAATTCGGGTATGGCTGTAGTAGCTTTTCTTATTTCTTTTGTAAGACTTTCGGAAGTAATGAAATGTTATTCTTTATATACTCTCGGTACTTTAGTTTATCTGAGTATCGGCCTTACTTTATATTTGCATCGGTACAGTCGTGTAGTCAGCCTACCAGGGAGGTGCAGTGGTGTGGATTTAGTGTCCGGTTATTCGGTTGCTCTATGTCATCTTGGAGGATGTAGAGTAGTATTTGATAATGTAGACGTGGTGTCTAGATTATTAAGTATTATTATATGGCATATATGCTACAGGTCAGTCGAGGTGAGCCGCTGATGATGACAGCTCAGTGCGGGCATTCCTCCACGATAGTATATATTCCTAAGAAACTTTCCTGGGGAGGGTACTCCTCCGTATTTAGCCTCGGTTGGACCATGACAGGTTGTCGTAAGGAACTCGACAATCCGAAGTGGTCCCTCGAAGCACCAGGAGGGCACTATTAGGGTGTATTGGCTACATGGTTGTATACTAGTAGATGTAAACTAAGATTGAGTGTATACTATTATTATAAGAATTGATTGTTTTTCTATTTCTTCTTCCACATAGCTTAGGAATGATTAGTGAGAGATATGAGTTCTTTGCTTCGTGTCACTTTACCCTATAAATATATTAACCCATGCTTAGACTCTGATCATACAAGTGGCATATATACATTATTAGCATAGTTCTCTCTTACAATCTTCCCTTGGGATTAAATAAATACGATACTTTGGATTACTCTCGGGTGAAATGCTACAATGGTATATCCGTGTGCTTACGGATTCTTTCTTTAACAATATATATTTCTTGTAATGTCGTTCAGAAATACCAACAGGAATCGGTCTCCAGCCATCATCCATCCTTCATCAGCTAACTCCATAATTTCGCACCCAATGCGCACCATCCGATATAGCCTTTCCAGCCTTAACAAATGCAATATGAGATCCTAAAATCACGTCGTTGACTTCGCTCCATATTTTCCTTACTTAACGGAATATACAAAATTTTACAGTTAGCACTACCTTGTAGGATTTAAATTTAAACAAATATTACCTGAAGTTAAATATATTTAGGAAAACTAAAAACTTGCCCCACATTGGGTAAATGACAATTACCCAAAAAAATGAAATTCAAAAACAAATATTGCCTATTTTTTTCTAAAAAGATATAAAATGTTTGTAATTTAAACAATTTACGAAATTTTTAAATTTTGTAAAATATATCTACATTCAGCCAAAATAGTTTCAGATTTAAATCTTGCAAAGGGTGAAATCATCTTTTGCAATGTTTTTGTTTCCATTAGAAGATAATATATTAAAACTATGGCCGAGTGTTTGTTAGTAAACAACTATAATATTAGGATGTCATAAAGCAAATTTTGCATACAATTTTCTTTAACAAAGCCCTCAGATGCAACAACATGGAAAGAAAAGAGGGTTAATTTGCATTTTTTTTAGCTTGTCATATGAACTCAAATGGTGTTCAACTTGGCAGAAAAAAACAACATGAACAATTCACTCATTCAATTTACATGATTAGTGACTATATTACGCCAACCTCGCCAGTTATGGTATTAGTGTATTTTAATAATTATTTGTTTGAAATTCATTTTGTGAAAAAAGTACTCCCCCAATATTAAGAATATAAAGCTTATTAGCTTTTTTTTACATTCTCTAATACTCCATCTGTTTCATATTATAAGTGGTTTAGCTTCTTTTTTTCAAACTTTTCTGAGTTATAAAAATATAGTAACGTTTTGAATCCTAACAAACATACTATCAAAATATATTCAAAGTACGTTAGGTTCAATTAAATTATTTTGGTGTTATAAGAGTTGTTATCATTGTTTATAAACTTGATCAACTTGTAAAATTTTAACTTATAAAAAAAACCAATGTGATTTATAATATGAAACGGAGGGAGTATTATAATCGAGCCATTGATTTCTTTAGTAATGTACTAATATCAACAACTACGAAATTAAGATCATACGAAAACATTTTCTGAAATAAGAATACAATGATATTATGTGTGTGATACTAACACATACTATATTGTTATTAGTAGATTCTTAGGTGGCGTTTTCTAATTGAGTTACAGATTTTTCGTAGGTTTCTGTTAGGCTTTTCAGATGATTAAACAGTGTACTTCGTGCAAAAAAATTCTATATAGAAGTTGTTTTAAAATATCAAATAAACCTATTTTTCAAGTTTGTAATAATTAAAAGTTAATTAATCATGCACTAATAGCTTTCTTGGTTTGCGTAACCTAACTTCACCTTCCTCTTCATCCATCTCAAAATTTTTCAATGATGATTTTGCTGAAAACAAAGAACGCCTTTACTGAAAACAAAGGGCATAGGTCAGATGTGCATAGGATCATCTTGTTTTCTATATAGCTCTATTAAAACATGTTATTATAAGGGAAAAGAAAAGGGATGTTAACCGATATATTTTATTTTCGAGGGGAAAGGCAGGAGCTCTGCCAATTTTATTAAAGAAGGAGAGAAACAACGTACCTCAAGGGGTGCCACCCAAAGAAGGTACAATGCAGTCGCAAAAGATTTTCAGGAAATGTAAAGCTACAAGCATCAATAAGCGGTGCTAAATCATCTAAAGAATCTGAGCTTCATCAAGTCGTGTAGATGGTTAAACCATCAAGATTTCACCTATGTTCTTTGATCATCTTTCTCCGACAAGCTTCCCACCATTCCATAATGTCCCCATTGGAAAGGGATGTCGTGGGCATATGAAGGCCTAGTTTTGACCAAATTTTGCTCCATACCTATCTAGCGAACGGGCAATCCATGAAGAGGTGTCTGGCAGTCTCCGGCTCAACTCCACAAAGGGAGCAAATTGGGGTATTGTCCCAACCCTGGAGCTGGAGCTTATCGGAGGTTAGGATTTTCCTTTGGACCATTAGCCAACCGAAAAATTTTCACTTGGTTTTCCATCTTTGCTTTCCAGATGTAGTTGAACCTCTCCTCCTGTATGCTCCCCAGGAATTGGATCCGGTAAGCCGAGTTTGCCGAGTAGATGCCATTTGGGATCCATCTCCAAGTTACTATGGTATCCGTTTGCTCCTCTAGATGTACCTGTTGGATTAGGTGCCAAAGAAGAATGAACTCTCTGACTGTCATGTCCTGATAAATTCATCCCGAATTAAAAATCATTCTCTAAAAGGAATAATAGAATTAATTAAAATTCGAAAAGAAATTTGCAAACACTAAAATACGTACAAGAAAAATTCAAATGTGGCCCGGAGAATTTTTGTTAAATTCTCCTTGGTCTAAAATGAGCCCTCAAATTTTACTTGAATTTTCAGAGCACCGGAAATATTTATTAAACAACAACAACAATTAACAAAGTTTACTAAAAGAAAAACTAAAAAAAATAAATCCCCCTCCTCCCTTTGGGCCCCAAAGCCTCCCTCCCTTCCTCTTAGCCTAGCCCAAAGTCTCCCTCTCTTTTTCCTTCCCTCTCTCTCTCTTGGGCCGCTCTCCCTCCTTCCCCGGCCCACTCCCTCCTCCCTCTCTCCTCCGGGCCCCCCTCCCCTCCTCTCCTCCTGGGCCGGCCGCCCGGCCCACGCCGCGCCCCTGCCCGAGCCGCCCTCCTCCCGCGTGCGCATGCGCCTGTCACGCGCGCCTGGCAGGCGGGTCCCGCCTGTCGGACCTGTCTTCCTCCCCCAGCCGGCCTCTTCTCTCTCCCGTGCAAACCTAGCGCCGTTCCTCCTCCAAATCCGCCCCATTCCAGCCGGCTCTTTCCAAATTAATTGGGGGGTTTTAATCCCCATTGAATCCTCTTCAATTCCCCCCAATTTCCCCCTTGAATCGTGCCCCCAATCGCCGGGAACGCCCGCGCCAACTCCGGCCACCTTCCATGGCCGCCGGCCGCCTTTTCCGCCGCCGTTCCGACCTCCCCCGTTGCCGGCTCCCTCTCCTCTCCTATAAAATGGAACCCCCCTCGCCCCGTTCTCTCGTTTTAGCCCCCTCCCGCGATCTCCCGTGGTCCCTAGCCACCTCCCCGCCGTCGCCCTTCTCTTTCCCCCGCGCCGGGCGCCTCCAGCCACCTCTGTCTCCTTGCCTGTGTGTCGGCTGGCCGCGCCACCACCTCCCTCGGCCTCGCAGCCGCCTCCTCTCCCACGGCCTGCCCTCCGTTTCGCGCGGTGACCGCCGGAGGCGCGTTCCCGCCGTCGTCCAGTGGCGTTGCCGCCATTGTACCGCCTCCAGCCGCGGGTGCCGCCTCGCCGGTGCAGCGGCTGTCGTCGTCGCCATCCTCCCTCGACATCGCCGCGTCGCCCTCCACCCCGGCCTGCCCTCGGTTTCGCCGGAACGCCGTCGCCCGCGCCGCCTCTCCCTCGGTCTCGTCGGCACCCACTCCGGCAGCCCCTTCCGCCGTGCCAGTGCGCCGGCCGACGTCGCCATCTCCACCTCCGGCATCGCAGCGACAAGGTCGCCCTCGGTCTCGCCTCCCCTTCGACCGAACCCCTCCGCGGTCCATCGTCGTCGTCTTTGTTCGTTCTCGACGTCGACGTCCCGTCGGTCGCCCGGCTCATCGTCTCGCTGCGCCGCCACCGTCATCGTCATCGCAGCGGCGTGTTCCACGCCGTCCTCTTCTCCGTGCAGCCGCTGCCGGCTGCCCTCGTCGCCTCCTCATCGTCGTCGTCGTCCTCTCGTCGTTCCCGGTCGTCGTGGCGTTCGTCCCTCCGTCGAGCCGTTATTGTCTGTCGTCCGCGTCCGTCAAGCGAGCCGCGACAGCCCCCGTCGTCGTCTTCGTCCTCGGCTCCGCGTCGTCAAGCCTCGTGCCGGCCGCGTCTCGCCTTCGTCCAAGGATCGCTGCCGAAGTCGTCCCCTCGCCGTTCGTCTCCGTCGTTCCCGGCCGCCTCCGCCGCGCCCGTTCGTCGTTGTCGTTCCCACGCCTCGTCGCGTGGTGGTAAGGATCCCTCTCCCTCGCTGCCCCGTCCTCGTCCTTTCAGTGTCGCTCGTGCTCGTTGTGCGGTTGTCGGCCCCGGTACCCGTGTACCGGTGTCGGTAGTCGTCCATGTGTGCGTGTGGTGACCGTGTTAGTGTGCCCGCTCGGTAGCCGCGTGGTTTCCACGTGTGCAACCCGTGTGGTGTCTAGTGGAGTCCGTTTGTCGGCCACTCGCCTAGGTTGACACATGGGATCCACTTCCGTCGACCCGTGGACCGTCTCTGTGTACCCGGTCTGCCGTGGTCCCTTAGGTTGACATGTGGGGTCCGCATGTCAACAGCGCAGCCTTCCTGTCTTTTCCAGGCTAGCGCTTCCACATGTTTTATAGTCGCAAAGCTTAATTATAATAATCCTCAAATCTCCATATAACAGCATTAAACTTCGGATGATCATATCTTGGTCATACGAACTCTGAATCGACCCGTTCAAGTCTCCTAATGTTTGTTATAACCTAAAGAACCCTGTGCTTTCTTTTTATGTATTGTTATTGCTTCTTTATAGGGTTTAGCTTGTGTGCTTCGCGTAGCTTCTGTCGTTCCGAAGGTTCCCGAAGCGTGGTTCGCGGTCGTCGCCGAAGGTTCGGAAGGCCATTCTCTTTGAGCAAGGCAAGTCACATCATCCTTGAGCATATTGAATCCCAGTTTATAAAATTATTTTGATTTAAATTAATGCATTATCGCTTTATTTAAATTCCCGCGTTATCACTGTTTTATTTAGCCATGCCTATTTACCTTTGTTACGACATTATTATTGCTATTGTTATTATTACCTTGTTCGCCCTAGAATAAATAAAACCCCAACTAGTGGGTACTCTATCCATGGTTCCACTAGTATGAAGTTAGGTAGATGCTTCGCTAATTAATTAGGCAACATTAGGTGGTTTTATAACTCTAGACTTTGGGAATATTCATATCACTTGGACATTATGGAATGATTGGATTATTGTGGAATTGGATGCACACCTCCCCCTCTATTCAAAACCCTCAAAATGGTTTTAGGCTGGGCTCGGGGTGCATGGTTTTGTTAGTAGCACCTCGGCCACCTAAGGACCGGTCTTTGGGCCTCTGTTGCAAAGCACTACCGTACTTCCACATGTCTAGTGGGTAAGGCTTAGTTTGTGGCTCAGTCTGGTTATAAACAAAAGTACACGGATGGAGATGGACGAAGTCGGGGGTCGATGGACATCTCTAGGACAAATGAAGGCTACACGGGCTGCGGCCCGGTAGTCGAGATGTCATGGCACAGGGCTGGTGTCCTGCTGCTAGGGGCTCAATTCTGCCTACCTGTCCGGGGGTTCCGGCCGTAGGTGGGTTGGGTCGGTACTCTTGTCTATGGCTAGGATGGGTTGGAAACTATGTCATGTCTTCCGTCCATATGCCGTGGTGGTATGTGGCACGTGGTTGCACGTGAGGAAGACGTGTCCTGTGGGTAAAGATGTACACCTCTGATCAGAGTAAAACCTATTCGAATAGCCGCGCCCTCGGTTATGGGCAAGCCTAGCAATGTACCCAAGTTAGTGTTTTAAATTCTTAAAACCTGCTTAATAACTAAAATGTGGAATGGTTGGCCTGGGTTGGCTTGGGACGAGCTGGGACCCAGGGTCAGGTTGCCAGTTCGGTCTGAATCATCGTAGGCCTTGGGTTAAGGCAGGTTCGTGTGGGGTCATGGCCTTGATTAATAATACTGTGTAGCTCTAGGATCGTGTTTGTAAAATGGCTTTGGGCAACTAAATGACTTTAAAATGCTGTTTACTGCAAAACTTAACCCCTATATTATTATCCCCTTGTACCCCCTTGCATTAATTATGCATCTCCGGTGTGACTTGCTGAGTACTGTGGTTGTACTCATTCTTGCTCAATCTTTCCCCCCCCCTCTTCAGTAAGAGAAGCTTTGGAGAAGAAGTCTTAGGTGGAGTCCTGGTTTATACCCCAGTTGAGCGCCTGTGAAGATGGAGCCGTAGGCCCGCTAGTCCGCTGCTGTTTATTTTTGATTGTCAGGTCTTAAGTGCCTTTGTAATAATATAAATATTATCGATATAATAAAGATGTGCCTTTTGTATCATGTTTGTGTGGTGTACCCCGGCTTTTCCTGGGACGGGGATTAATACACTAGCGTTCGGGAAAAGGTAATTTTCTCGGTCGCGACACTGACCTGGGTTGTTGTGTTCATGCTCCTCATCAGTCTCAACCAACAGTTGTCTTGTAACTCCTGTCCTGTGCCACTGTCCTGTTTTTCCTTGTCATGAGCTGAAAAAGAGATGGAGTCAATTCCTTGGGCGATTGCCCTTCCAGCCATCTGTCATGCCAAAATTTAACTTTTCCCCATTTGTTAACCGATAGTAAATTTAATATGTTTTTGTCATTTGTAGATAACTAAATGCCCATGCTTTGCTATGGCTAAAAGGAAAAAAATAATAATATTGTTGCCTAAAATAAAATAAAAATTTCATGAAATATTTTACCCACCTTTTAGATTTAGTTACTACATCTGTTTCATATTATAAGTTATTTTGATTTTTTTTCTTAGCCAAACTTCTTTAAGCTTGAACAAGCTTATAAAAAAATATAGCAATAATTTTAACACAACAAAACTTATTTTTAATGAAACTAATTCGGTTTTGTTGATGTATTTTTTCTATAATCTTGATCAAACTTAAAGAAGCCTTACTAAAGAAAGACAAAATAACTTATAATATGAAACGAATGGAGTATGTCATGTTGAAAAGTATAAGGGGTAACATATAAAAACCAGAATGGAGTAGTGTCACTAGAATTTTTTGAATTGGAGTATAGATAATGAGACACAAACTTTTATACGGATTAAGTTCTTTGGAATAATTGTTGAAATAGATTTTTTCTAAAAAAAAGAGAATCTCATGGGATATTAGGAAACAATACAAATTTAAATATTTTTTTAACTCGTGGTATGGGATTATGAGACAATGCATGCTGCACCACGATATCTTTTTCATAAAACTTGATTGTTTTGAGGAAAAAGAAGTTCAATAGATAAAGTAAAAACGGGGCCTTGTAGCAGAAGTTCTTCTGGTGGCAAAAGCGGGCTTTCGGGACTTGTGCTGTGGATACTGTTGTGGGCTTTGGGATTTCAGGCGGACTTGAGTCCAAATCCAGTCCGCCAATCGCATCCAGGGTCTCTCTCGTCGGCCTATCCCAACGAAATCTCTCCCAATCCCTCTCTTATCCCCTGAAAACCACTGACCGTCCATTTCCCCTCTCCCCACCTCCGCGTCTCCTCACCATGGCTTCCGCCTTCTCCCCCGCCACCGCCGCGCCCGCCGCGTCGCCGGCCCTCTTCTCCGCCTCCACCTCCCGGCCTCTCTCCCTCACCGCCGCCGCCGCTGCCGTCTCAGGTAACATCTCCTCTCCCTCTCCGCTTTTCCGTTTCCAAAAGAACCGCATTCGAATCCCCCAAGCCAGGACCTTGGCAATTTACTTACACTCGAGAGTGGTTTCTGCTGCGCAGCCCGTATCCCGTCACGGAGAGGGTTCCGCCGCGGCCGCTTCACCGTCTGCAATGTAGCCGCCCCCTCCGCCACCCAGCAGGTAACCCCACGCCCTCAAATCCCTTCGAGACTTGGGTGGATTGTTTCGCTCATGTCCAGCATCTTGGTGAAATGCGCGTAGGAGGCTAAGGCGGCGGGCGCGAAGGAGAGCCAACGGCCGGTGTATCCGTTCGCGGCGATCGTGGGGCAGGACGAGATGAAGCTGTGCCTGCTGCTCAACGTCATCGACCCTAAGATCGGCGGTGTCATGATCATGGGAGACCGTGGCACCGGCAAATCCACCACCGTCCGCTCGCTCGTCGACCTGCTCCCGGATATCCGCGTCGTTGTTGGCGACCCTTTCAATTCCGACCCTGACGATCCCGAGGTCATGGGCCCTGAGGTCCGGGAACGCGTGCTGGAGGGTGAGAAGCTTCCTGTTGTCACGGCCAAGATCACCATGGTAGATCTTCCCCTTGGTGCCACTGAGGATAGAGTCTGTGGCACCATTGATATTGAGAAGGCGCTCACCGATGGTGTCAAGGCGTTCGAGCCTGGTTTGCTTGCCAAGGCCAACAGGGGGATTCTTTATGTGGATGAGGTCAATTTGTTGGATGACCATCTAGTAGATGTGCTTCTGGATTCTGCTGCGTCAGGATGGAACACCGTGGAGAGAGAGGGTATCTCCATCTCCCACCCTGCTCGGTTCATCCTCATTGGGTCTGGTAACCCCGAGGAAGGGGAGCTCCGGCCACAGCTGCTTGACCGGTTTGGGATGCACGCGCAGGTTGGTACTGTCAGGGATGCTGAACTCAGGGTGAAAATTGTTGAAGAGAGAGCTCGGTTCGACAGGGATCCAAAGGCGTTCCGTGAGTCCTACTTGGAGGAACAAGACAAGCTCCAGCAGCAGATTTCATCTGCTCGGAGTAACCTTGGTGCTGTGCAGATTGACCATGATCTTCGTGTTAAGATTTCTAAAGTGTGTGCGGAGTTGAATGTTGATGGATTAAGAGGGGACATTGTGACTAACAGGGCTGCCAAGGCGTTGGCAGCACTCAAAGGCAGGGACACTGTCACTGTAGAGGACATTGCCACTGTTATCCCCAACTGCTTGAGGCATCGGCTTCGGAAGGACCCACTTGAATCAATTGACTCAGGATTGCTCGTGGTTGAGAAGTTTTATGAAGTCTTCACCTAAATTATTCTGGAGGTAAATGGTTTTCTATCAGAAAGTTCGGCAGGAGGGCTTTTGTTTGAGTTTAATGACATTGTTTCAGAGGCTTGAACTTGATGTCTATTTGTACATCTATCATTAGTATAGATTTTATTCCCCTTCAATCGAAATGCCTGCTATGAGTTGCAGATGGTTCGTACATTTGAATCTTCCTTGTAGTCATTGATGCAGCCAATGATTAGGAAAGGAGAATCTAAGTCAAGCTAACATCTTATATTTCTTTTTGAAAAAAAAAAAGAATCTTGCAACATATATGAACAATCTGTGAACTAGTGTCCAGAGATAATGTCATGCCATAAATATTCTGCTGCTTTTGTCATTTCTCCTAGATGAAATGTCCTAAAAATAGAAAATACAATGCTAGAAATCTTGAATGGATCTTTTGCCCAAGTAAGCTTCAATAGTAATTATCTGTTGGTATTTTAGGGAATTACATTCTGTGCTACTAGAAGTTTTCATCATCATTTTTACTCACTGTTTCAATGAAACAATGTACAATGGAGGTCCTGGACTCACTTGTCATTGGGTCAATGAGGAATTTTGCAATTTCTTAGTGGCATATAATAAGAATAGCTGAATGCCCAGGTGTTGTGATTGAATAGAAAAATGAATTGAATGTCACTTTAACTATGTGCTTACATGTTTTTAATATTGGTAAAACATTAAACACGTCTTGTGCAAACATAAGGGTATAAGATAAAGGGTGCATCAGTCCATGGGAGCATATTTTCCTTTTTCTTGTACATATTTTCTTTGTACAAAAATACATGACAACGAAATGTTATTCTCCAAAATGATATATTATTATCTCAAATGATAACTGATCGAGTAAGATTATAAAATAATCTGTAATTGTGACAATTGATGGTACTAAAGAAATTCTTGACATTCCAAACTATGAAAAGAAGGTGAGTTCAGGTCTCTCTGACATTCTACATGCATAAAAAAGAGCACGCATTCATTTTGATTTATCAAATTATTGGTCACCTGTAATGCCTAAAAAATATAGTAACAAACTTCAGCAACTTGAGAAACTCTTTACAAATATGTTAATGAAAAGGACTCCTGGATATTGTAGGTTTATTTATCTCACCCAACAATAAACTCGAGAAACAGTTCCTTTTTGTGTTGAGTAATTAGATCAGTTAGTTACATGCATAGTGCGGATGCTGCATTCATGAGGGTATAGGTACTGCAGAACACAAGTAGCATAACGAGCAATTTATTAAATCAAGTTGTATAAGAATGTAGTACCAAAACTCACAACTTTGAACTATGGACAAATGTTCAAGTTTGTCCACATGCTAATTACTTGAAGAACTGTAGTTTTGCTGAAGACTGTTACTTATACTCTACACTAGTAATCGTGCACGTGCAAGGCACGTTTTGGCAATCTATGTACGAAGGTAGAACAATAGTAACTTTTTTAAGGCAATCCTTTTTTTTTAATTGTGCACGTCCAATGCACGTCATGACATACATTAAAATTACATTCATTCGAAAAACAAATTCATAGTAGTATATAATCAAAAGCTAGGACTTTTTAATAAAATTATCAGTCAAGCATCATGTCCTACAAGTCAATAATATTATATATTTAAAAACAAAGGTAGTAATATTCATGCATCAAAGTGTGACTGAAATTTTGGATCTTTCATCAGGCCCCTTGATTGAGCAATGTACCAGTTAGACAGACTTAAGAGAAATAATTTTTTTCATGTTTAGTATAAAATTTCTTAGAATTTCTAACTGTTCCCTATGCGCCAAGTGGGCAAGAAAACTGAAGGGAATGTCTTGGTTAGGTATAATTTATTCGAAAATTGTAAATATAACCCCTTTCTCACTCCATGCCAAATTTTGCACAGAACAAAATGTAATGCCCTGGTAGGTTGCTATAGAGTACAACCACTTAACATTGGTAACACTTGATGAATTACAACAGCTAGACGATTTTGAGGGTACAAAACACCATATGAGGAAAAAAGCATTAGTTTAACCTAAGATAATTTATTGTGCAAACCATCTTCCCCATGTATTGCCTTCCTCCAACTGAATCATGCATTATGCACTTTGTGAATTACTGCATCGATATCCTAGATCATTCATGCTCTGGATCTGAGCGATGGTCAATCGAATCACCATGGAAAAGCTGTTTTCATTTTATTTTTTTTTAATAATGAGTTTCCCTTCCATTTATGCCTATGAAGACATGGTCACAGACTTAACTGTGCTGTAAAAGAATTTTATCACTGCCCCATCTTGTTGTTGCCTTTTGCTCTTGAGCAGCAACTTGTATTTTATTTTTCAATCTCAAACCATTGAAGCCACAAATGGATCAATTTTGATTTAACAAAATTCATAGTAATTAAAGCTCCTTATGACATACCATCCTAGTGATATAAACTATTCGTTGTTCAATTTGGAACTGCACATATATGTCAAATGAAACTCGGATCCAAATTATAACTATTGAAGCGGCAATCTTATGATAAGAAAGTGATCTAGCTAGCTGCATACAACTTCCAACCTGCAGTTAGGACTGAATAAATATGTAACCCTCTTTTCAATTTGGCAATTTAGAAAAGTATTAACTGGCATATGATGAACATCAAGAGTATCTCGACAATTCCAGATTTGCATCAAAGTGGACATGCATGAATGGAGGGATGGCAATATAAGTGAAAAAAAAAACAGTAGTTTTTTTTTAAAATAAATTCAGTCACAACCCATCAATAGACTATCAGTAGCGCAGTGCCGTGTAAAAATAAAGAATTGCAAATATGTACAAATATGTTCAAGTGCATAGCAGGGAAATGTTGGGCTAGTTGTTCATGCGCAATCAACACAATCTGTTATATATAGGTGTTCAGGAGTAAAGAAAAACTCTCATATTGTCTGCAATATATATATATATATATATATATATATATATATATATATATATATATATATATATATATATATATATATATCTTTGACTTGTAAGCAATACTGGTTTAGCTGCCAACTGGACCTGGAAAACGTAATCAAACTTTGGAGATAATTAGACAAAAAGGAATCAAATAGCATGCAAGCGTATAACAGTACCTAAGAAGCATTTTGTCGAACATTTGCTGCTCACGCAAGAGTGTGATGCAACATCTGGCACCAAAGGTTATTTACCTTGTGTCTGTTGCTTGTTACCAGGATTGGGAAGAAATCGTGGTTAAGCCGTTTCAACAAACACCCTTGCAAGCACAGTTAATCAGTTTGTCTAGCAATCAAGAGACATGACATGCAATTCTGAACTTTCTTTTCATCCACAAATTCTTTCACTTCAGTTTCGTGCGAAACCAATCATGGTAGACAAAACAACAAATTGAGGAGTGAAAGGAAGATGGCAAAGTTTAACTCACCTACAACTGAGCAGCCCATTCTTCTGGCCGGTGCATCGGATCCGCTCGTCGATCTGGCTTGACTGGGGATTTCATCGGCACGGGGGATGCTTGACTAGTCGATCTGGTTGCGGCGTCGGCGGAGGCATGGTGTTGTGTCCTGTGGGCAGGGCGACGGCGTTGGTTGCGGGATGGTGTTGTGGTCCTGTGGGCAGGGCGATGGCGTTGGTTGCGGGCAGCGACGATGGTAACCCACCCTCAAGTGGCTCGCCGCGCCACCGGCGAGTTCCATAGCGATGCGGAGGCGGCGGCAACCGGGGCGCAGCTGAGCGGACAACTCCTCTCGTGAGTCGCGAGCTCTCCTTCGCGCTGGGACGGAGGAAACGGCATGGCAGATTGGTGGGTTGTCTGGGCACGGTGCAAAGCTAGGAACGCGATTTGGGGAGGAAATAGCGGCCAGTGATGGAGCTGCGGTGTTTGCGCAGCGGGAGGATGCCCCACACGAGGAGGTGTTCGGCGTCCGGGGATAGCGCGGCGCGGCAGCAGTGTAAACACGGGGCAGATTTCGCGGTGGTGGGGTGCGTCGAGGATTACGTGATTTCACGGTAGGATCGCCTGCTCGTAACCATTTGGAGCCATCGGATGAAAAGATGATTTCACCTAGTGGACTGACGGATGAGATGATTTCACCTGGCTGATCGACGGATGAGATGAGATGAGATGATTTGGCTGGTAGGATTGGGAGGTACAACTCCTTCTTTTTATATTAGTATAGATAATTGTAGCATTACCCCATAATTTAATCGGTAAGTACCCTTATTTCCTCTTGTTACATCATTTTTTACTGAGTTTCCCCCTTGCCTTCTCATCATCGTGTGGTCTTTGACATGTTCAGTACAATTGGTGGATTGATTCATTCAGCTACTTCTGCTTCCTTTTGCACTAGCCTTTTATTTCAGTGAACTCTGGTTCTGTACAACAACTGCTGATCACAGTATTACTTATGAAAATAGGAAACATGTTATATATTAAAGCATCTATGTAGCAACAAGCAGGTGAAAACATGAGTTAAACATAGTTCAGGTGTAGTAGACTGAACACCTGCAAATCTATCTGTGCACTATAGCAAATTGACTGAATTGTGATTTGCCAGCACATTAGAATCACCCTTTCTTCAGTTGCTTTTACTGTCGAATGCTCGGTAACTAATCGCCATAAGAATTCACTGAAGCGTGTGTCCCGACGTGATCAAACTACATGGACTACACCTTGGTGCAGACCCTGGCATCCTTGTACACCTTGCCGGGGCGACACACGTAACCTTGCTCCGGCGCGCAGTGCGCGTCCTGCGAGCACACACACATCCCCTCCAGCGCGCAACCCGGCGCGTCCCTGGTCGGCGCACGGCCGCCGATGCCAAGCATCATGTCGCTCCAGTCGCTGGAGAAGAGGCCGTCGGGGTCATAGGCGTCCTTGATGCGGAGGAACTCGCCGATGCGCGGGTACTTACGGGCGGCGCCGACGAAGGCGAGGTTGCGGTTCTTGCCCCAGTGCGGCAGGCCGCCGTACTTGAACACCCCCATCTGCTCGATCTCCTCCAGGACATCCTCGAACAGCCGCGCCCTGTTGGGGTCGCGGCTGCGGTAGTACGTCATGTCGAAGTCCACCATGTCGTCCGACTGGCCGCCTCCTGCCGCCGGCTTCCCGAGGTGCGCGGTCGACGCCTTGACGTAGCGGATCAGGATTCCGTCGTAGAGCTCCACACCGCAGAGCGCTTTGGGGTTCATGTCACGGAGCCGCCGGACCTCCTCGACGAACGCCCCGGCACGGCTCACCGGCAGGCTGAAGGTGGTCTGGTGGAAGAAGCTGGAGCCCCTCACCCGGGGGTCCCACGGGCACGCCGTCAGGAGCGCGTCCTCCGGCCCGGTGATGCAGCCGCCGGACGCCTGCATCCGGTGCTGCGGGCCCACCACCGGGTACCCGGTGAACAGTCCGCCGCTCCGCCGCATCAGCCCGTACCCGGCCGACGAGAGCGCCGCGTGGGTGACCCTTGACGTCACGCACTTGCCGCTGCCGTTGCCCGCGCGCTCGAACAGCTCCTCCGCGAGGCGGTTAGTACGGATCAGAAGTCTCGGCGTGGCACGGAAGCCGATGAAGTCGAGGACGCCCTCGCCGGAGGCGTTCATCGGCAGCCGGTCGTCCACGCGGTACACCGCTCGCCCGATGCCCGGGTACCAGGCGATGTCGGCGAACTCGTGCTGGTAGCCGAACTTGGTCACCTGGTCCGCCAGGTCGTCGTCGTCGCGCTCCATGAACGTCACAGAACGCTTGAACAGAGGTTGCAGCGCCAGAGTCACCTGCACTAATCCCATGGCTGTGCATTACTTGGTTTGTGCAACGGATCAAATTTTCGAGGGAAAGAAAGGAAATAAGATGGTTTCAAAATTAAATTTATCCCAAAAAAAACTTTCTAAATTCCCCCTTTTTAATCACTATTTAGTATTTACTCGGTCCCTCCTTTTGGCCTTGCCGGATCTTAAAGAAAAAGTAAGAGGAACTGAAAGCACAAATTTATAATGAAGGACAGGATGCAAGATGCATCATGACAGCATGTGAAGAAATGAGAATAAATTCTTTGTAGCCCAAACAACTCCAAAAGAACTAAAGTGGAAAAGATTGTGATAATTACACTAAAGCTGGTTATTTTGTACTCCAAGTATCATATTTTGTACTCCAAGTATCACACAATCCCGGCAGATCGACTACGTACTCATTAAAAAGCGATGTACTAATTCGTGGAAGTACTTGTACGTAATAAGAAATGAGCAATCTGTCACACTGTATAGGAGTGACTCTGATGAATCAATTGTTTAGATCTCAAGTTTCAGGTAAAAGGAGTGTTTGCTAACACATATCCCGCTAGATTTGCATGTTAATTGAATAAACATGTGTCACGAGATAATATTTTTTTAAACTAAAAGATGACCGCGTTGGCCTATATTTTTTTTGGATGGACATAATTAAAGGAGGAAAAATTTTAAGACCAGAAAATTCAACAAATAGTAATTCCTCTATTTCACATTATAAGACGCTTTGGGTTTTGATATATTCATGTGTCTACGTATATGTTTTATATATGTGTTTAAATTCATATAAATGTTAGTGTATCCAGATGAAAGATGAAGATGCCAAAACACCTTATAACGTGGACTGAACGAAGGGAGTTAGTCTGATTATCACTATGTGAGTGCCGTTAATTCTAATTATATAAACAAACCAAACTATTACATCATATTCACTTGTATGTCCAAGGGTAACATCAACTGTAGTTTGATCCTTTTGTATATCATCGTTTGTCAATCGTAGACAAAATTTAATTCTATGTTAGAGTTGATTTTGAGTTTTTTTCGACATAATTCAAACCACTAATTAATCATACACATACATTTTGCCCATAATTGTTTTTTTTACTTGCATATCAGTAATTAATTGTTGTTTCTACTGGATCGGTCAATAGGAAACGGCCCCTGTACCAGCTGGAGTGCTTATATGGTACTACCCCTTTTTATTAGGCTGTGTTTAGTTGGGGAAGAGGAAATTTTTGGGTGTCACATCAGACGTTTAACCGGATGTCGGAAGGGGTTTTCGGACATGAATGAAAAAACTAATTTCAGAACTCGCCTGGAAACCGCGAGACGAATCTTTTGAGCCTACTTAAGCCGTCATTAGCACATGTGGGTTACTGTAGCACTTATGGCTAATCATGGCCTAATTAGGCTCAAAAGATTCGTCTCGCGATTTATAGCTAAACTGTGCAATTGGTTTTTTTTGTCCACATTTAATGCTCCATGCATGTGTCCAAAGATTCGATGTGATAGGTGAAGGGGAAAATTTTTGGGAACTAAACTGGCCCTTAGTGTCTCTACCAGACTAGCGATGTACCCTGTAGGCTGAAAACCGTCAGAAAACGTGTTAAGTTTTTAATACTGCATATTATTAATAAGAATTGTAAAAAAAAAATCATATCAGTGATCAACCCATTTCGATACAATGGTTGATGTATAAACCAAAACGAAATTGTCAGTCTTTAGTCACAAAAGGTTTTAGAAAAATAGACGAAGAGGCTGCAATTTTTTGTGGCGAAGAGCACTTCAAAAAAAAAAAGGGGGGGGGGGGAGGATAATCAATATATTTTCAATAATACCAGGAAGAAACAGAAACAACCTATAATTAACTTAGCTAAAATGTTTCGTCGTCTTGTTCAATACTAGTCCTACATATAGCTACATATAACTTAAACGTACGCATACAGTGGAGCATACCTAGATACCTTACCTGAGAAATGACTCCTAGGACGCCTAGGGAGACCTTGGCGGCGTCAAGCTCCGGGTCGGCCGCGGTGAGCACCCGCACCTTGGCGTACCCGTCGGCGGCGGGCGCCGGCGTGACGATGCGCATCCCGACCACGTACTCGTGCACGGCGCTGCCTTTCCCCCACAGCGAGCTGCCGTGCGCTCCCGTGCCGAGCATGCCGCCCACGGTGAGCCCCCACCAGTAGGGCGCGTACGGCAGCGCCATCCCGGCCTTGCCCGCCTCGGCGATGAGCTCCCGCAGCGATATGCCGCTCTCCACCGTCACCTCCATCCTGCCGGCGTCGACGGCCACCACGCGGTTGAGCCGCCTAGTGCTGATGACGAGGCCCTCGCCGTCGCCGTCGCCGGGGCAGGCCAGCTGCGGGATGCTGTGGGAGTACCTGGTGGCCACCTTCATCTTGGTCCCGGACGCTGTCGCGTTGGCCACGGCCCGGACCAGCTCCTCCTCCGTAGAAGGATACACGGCGGCGGCCGCGAGGCACGTCGACCGGTCCGGGAAGACGCCGTACGCGCTCGACACGGTGCAGTCGGCCGTGCCGCTGCCGGACGAGCACTGCACCGGGTCCGGTGGGGGGCTCGCGGCGGCCGGCGCCTCAGCCGCAGGCCACGCCAATGCCACGACGAGGACGAGCGGCAGCAACCGCACGAGAGTGATCATCATCTTGTTGTGCTCGAGGCTCATTCTAATTAAGCGACGGCAGCTGCAGCCACTACATATATATGTTGCAATCAACCATTGGTAGCAAGCAAAGCAGCTTGCTTTCACTCCTATATACTCCCTCCGCATTTTAATGCATGACACCGTTACTTTTTGATCAACGTTTGACTACTCATCTTATTTAAAATTTTTATGTAAATATAAAAATACTTATGTCATGCTTAAAGAATATTTGATAATAAATCAAGTTGCAATAAAATAAATTATAATTATATAATTTTTTTAAATAAGACGAAAGTTCAAACATTTGTCGAAAAATCAATGGCGTCATACATTAAAAAATATACTGGTGGAATTTAATTGTGTGATGAACTAGCGGCCGTTCTAGCTAGTGACAGCGGGAATTGATGATAAATATATACTCCATATATATGCCCAAGCATCAAATTTGCCTATAAAAAACATGTACTTCATTTTTTTTATAGAATCTGCATGCATGTGCACCAAAGTAAGTAAAGCATGCAAGCCAGATTGTGATATATACGAGTATATATGACCAAGATTTGATAACACGTAGGAGTGCAACAACATAGCGTGTGGTGAGGAGCTTGCTCTACAGAAACTAGCCTGGTACTAGCAAATTAAAGTAGAGCAAAGCTTGAAGCATTATCTTCTGCTCATGTGGTCTATAACTAGTCAGGTGTCAGGATGTCTGTTACAAGCTTGCAATAAACTGCCTGGCGCATCTACTTCATATTTGGGGGTTGCCACTCTTAGATTTAGCAATTAACTATTTGCCACACCTATCTCAGTGACATGTAGGTCCACATGTGTCTATAACATGTGGGTCCAGTGGTAAATAGTTAATTGCCACATCTAAAAGTGGCATATAGTTCAATATGTCTCATATTTGTGTGTACATGCGTACTTCTTCTTCCAACTGGGATCGACGTTATCTCTTATATACGAAATGCCATTTAAACTTTGTATAAACGCTTATAAGCCATCACACACTGGTGGAGAAACCATCTTTGGTCGGTCGACCCAAATCCACAATAGTCCCGGTTCCATTAAAAACCGGAACTAAAAAAGATTTTTAAGTCCTGGTTTACAAGAACAACATGACTAGATGTTTTTTATTTCCGGTTGGTAACAGCAACCGGGACTAAAGATGATTTTTAGTCCCGATTGGTTCCATGCCAGACCGTGTTAGGCGCCTAGGATCTTTAGTCCCGGTTTGTAACACCAACCGGGACTAAAGATCTAACTTTAGTTCCGGTTGGTGTTACTGACCAGGAATAAAAATCAACACATACTGTATAATCCCTATTACTTATCTTCTTCTCTCATCCACACAACAAACTCTCTCTATCTCTTTTTTTCCTCTTCAACTCCCTATCTCTTTCCTGCCTTATCTCTTTCTTTTTCGAATAAGCGGCGCTGGATCGAGTGAGATCGAGCGCAAGAGCGGGCCGGCCGGGCGACGGCCGGCGTGGCGGTGCGGAGAGCTGCGCGGCGGCGGCCTGCGCGGTGGCGGCGGGCGGCGCGGTTGCGGGTGGCGGCGCGCAGGGCCGCGCGGTGGGGCAGTGGCTGGCGCGGCGGCGGGCAGCTCTGCGGAGGGCCGCGCGGCGGGGTCCGGCCGGCGCGGAGAGGAGGCGGCAGCGGCCGGCCGGCCGGCGCCTCTGTGTTTTTTTTAAAAAATTTGTGATTTATTGCATGATCTGTGATGTATTTGATTTGTGTGTGATGTGAACTTGTGATGTATTTGCGATGAATTTTGTAGAACTTGTGATGTAATTTGATTTGTGTGTAATTTTTTTTTAGGATTTTTGATGTATTTGATTTGTGTGTATAAGTAACTTTAAGATTTGTGATGTGGATATGGGATGTTACTTTGATTTGGGATTTGGGGATATGCATGCCACTTGATTCGGGAGAAAATAAAAAAGAAAAAAAAAGAAGAAAGGGGACCATCTAGACTGCTGTTATCCCCTCTTTAGTCCCGGTTGGTAACACCAACCGGGAATAAAGATAGGGATCTTTAGTCCCAGTTATTTCGCTCGGGACTAAAGATAGCGATCTTTAGTCCCGGATTCATAGTCATGGGGGTTACGAACTGGGAGGAAAGTTGGTTTCTCCACCAGTGACATGTACTTATACGAACGTTCGTAGATCGTCATATGGCGTTCTAATAAATTTGAGAAAATACTAAAAATACTAAGAAAGAAAGAAAAACATTCGATCGTTGATTTTCTCTTAGGGCCCCTTTGATTTGGTGCAAAAACATAGAAATTTTGGAGAATTTAAATCCTATAGGAAAAATTCCAATGAATGCCTTTGAATCAAAGAATTGAATCCTATCCAATCCTTTGAAATTCCTATAGAATGGACAATACTATAGAGATTTTAGAGGAAATTTAGCACGAGCTCCATCCTGTTGGAAAATTTCCTTTGAGTCTATCTCTCTTATCCGATTCCTGCATTTTTTTCCTACAGTCCAATTAAACGATCATTCCTGTATTTTTCTATGTTTTACAATTCTTTGTTTTATACTTCAATGCCTGTCAGAATCCTGTGTAGATCCCCCCTTCCAAATTGTCGTCGCTCGTCCATTCTCATGCCACAAACCCCAGATCGGTCATATGAATACTAATAGACGAGAAGCCATGGATTCCACTCATATAAGCCATTCCCTATATGATACGACCGTCGCATCCTGACTCATGGTGTTCAACACATCATTGGACAGTGATGGTCTTCATATCTTGATCGTGTTTTACGGCGACTAGTTTTCTTTAGTAGATTTAAGATGAGGAAGATGAGTTCGGTGCAATGCTGTGTCGCTGATAAAAAAAGATGTGTTTGGGATATATTCATAAAGGAATGCGCTAAGTCATACAACATATAAGGAAAGAGGGCAAAATAAAAACACGCAGACAACGGGAATTGGGGAGGAACTACATAGCTAAATTTATTATATCAAAATCTTAATTATATTGCACATAAGTATTCGCTTTGTTTTGTACTATAAGGCACATTTTGTTTCGTTAGGATTAAGGTTTCGACTCATAGTTACTTTACTAACATAATACAAAAGTATAATGATAATATAGATCTAATAACATCGATTTTCTATTGAGAAAGCAATCTTATGTTATCCTTATCTATTATATCTATCTATCTATCTATCTATCTATCTTCTATTATATACTAAAAGTCCAATGAAACTTCCTACAAACGCTCTCAAGCCGTCATGTGGTGCTCCTAAAAACGCTTCTAAGTCGCCACGTGGCGCATTGATAAATTCTAAAAATTCTAAGGAAACAACAAAACATCTAACCGTTGATTTTCATTTAATCGGGTAGACCCATTATTTTCAACCATTAGATCTATTTTACAAAATTACCAAATCAACCACCGTTAGATCTATCTTACGAGTACAAAATTACCAAATCAATTTATCTCTCTTAAATTATCCCTCGGTCCGTGTACCTGTACAGCATGTACGTTTGTACGTACGTATCATCCCACCATACTTCTTTTTCTATTTTTTCTTTCTTATTTAGATTAGATGAAAAACGAAAATAAATAATTCAAGTCCATTCACAACCATTGATTTTCCATAAAACATGGTGGACTAATTAGATTTTTGTTATTAAAAAATTGAAAGGCCCACGTGTGCCACGTCCTCCCTTCCATCATGTACGTGCGTACTTAGTACATACATGTATATATCGGTCCCTCTATCCATTCGGTTCCCTCTCTCTATGATGTATTATTAGCCATCAAATTGTATTCACAATGGTTGTGTAGAGCCTCACACACTATATATGAAACGTTCCCAAATGAATTATCTATCACATAATGCAAATATATTGGAGTATACAAACCCATCAATTTACCGTAGCCTTATGTCCCATATAATCCATTTATTAATAAATAATGAGAATCTATACCAATCTTACTTGCTTATTGATAATTTTTTTAAAAAAAGTTGACACATAGGGTGTAATGATGTCACTATTTGTCATATCATACATTTGAACTTAAAATAATATTTGTATAAAATAAAACGTAAGTGTAAAATGAACCAATTCTAGAAAACCTTATAATTTCTTAGAACCATTGTGGTTCATAACTTTCCCTTAAATTGAGACAACCATGCATAACCACTTCATCATTTTTAAGTGACTACATATCAATAGACTTCTCTCTGTTCTATGCCATAGCAGAAGATAGTTGGCTTTGAATATTATATTTCTTACTATTAAATTTGGGTTTTAACACTCGGGTTGACTAAATGTATTTAAACCAATATATAGATCACACATATTATAGGAAGCGAGGTCTAGAATATATCTACTCTATATTTTTATTGATTCATACATAAGTACGTATAACAAATTGCATCAAATGTGAACCAATTAAAAGAAGGGATAAAACACATTTGTTATAAATAACCTTTTTGAGATTTTTTTTAAAAAAATAAGAGCCCAAAACATTTAATTAAAAAGAAAAACAACACCTTACTTTAATTTGGATTTAAAGACCCACGTCTTCTTGATGAAGATGATTAACTTTATAGATAGGTGCTTATATGGATGAATCAAATATTACATATTGTAAACTAACAAATATCTTAAAAGAAACATGTCACGACCGGAAATAACCCAACGGGCGTTCCTGACGTGCGTGCATTAATCCTTGTCCCAGGAGGCAAGGTACACCAAAAGTTGATACAATTCAGAGTTTAACAAGCGGAAGCGTATATAAAATTATTACACGGGCAGCGAAGGCCCAGCACACAAAGACAAACGAGAAACAGCGGAAGACTAGGGCGACGACCACAGGCGCTTGACGGCAGGCACGAGCTAGACACCAAAGCCTTCATCTTCAAGGAGCTCCTCTTCTGGACTTGGGAAAAATTGAGCAAGACTGAGTACAACCACCGTACTCAACAAGACACACCCACAAATGCAGAATAAATGCAAGGGAGTACAAGGGCATTATAATATAAAGGGTTAGGGTTGCAGTAAACAGCATTTAAAGACATTTAGTTGCTCAAAGCTACTTTGTAAACGCGATCCTAGAACTATACAGTATTATTAATCAAGGCCGTGAACCCACACGAACCTGCCTTAACCCAAGGCCTTTGATGATTCAGACCGAACTGGCAACCCGACCCTGGGTCCCAGCTCGTCCCAAGCCAACCCAGGCCAACCATTCCACATTTTAGTTGTTAAGCAGGTTTTAGGAATTAAAACACTAACTTGGGTACATTGCTCGGCTTGCCCATAACCGAGGGCGCGGCTATTCGAATAGGTTATACTCTGATCAGAGGTGTACATCTTTACCCACAAGACACGTCTTTCTCACGTGTAACCACGTGCCACATACCACCACGGTATACGGACGGAAGACGTGACATAGTTTCCAACCCATCCTAGCCATAGACAAGAGTACCGACCCAATCCCGCCTACGGCCGGAACCCCCGGGACAGGCAGGCAGGACTGAGCCCCTAGCAGCAGGGCACCAACCCTCTGCCATGACATCTCGACTACCGGGCCGCAGCTCGTGTAGCCTTCATTTGCCCTAGAGAATGTCCATCGACCCCCGACTTCATCCATCTCCAATCCGTGTACTTTTGTTTATAACTAGACTGAGCTACAAACTAAGCCTTACCCACTAGACATGTGGAAGTACGGTAGTGCTTTGCAACAGAGGCCCGAAGACCGGTCCTTAAACGGCCGAGGTGCTACCATCAAAACCATGCACCCCGAGCCCAGCCTAAAACCATTTTGGGGCTTTTGAATAGAGGGAGCGGTGTAAAGCCAATTCCAATAAACCAACAATTCCAAAGTATCCAGGTGATATGAGAGTTTCCCAAGTCTAAAGTTGTAAAACCACCTAATGTTACCTAATTAAATTGCGAAGCATCTACCTAAAATTAAACTAGTGGTGTCATGAGTAGAGTGTCCACTAGTTGAGGTTTTGTTTGTCTAGAGTGAACAAGGTAATCATAATAACAATGACAATAATAATATGGTCATAACAAAGGTAAATAGGCATAGCTAAATAAAACAGTGATAACGCGGGAATTTAAATAAAGCGATAATGCAATAATTTAAATCAACATAATTTTATAAACTAGGATTCAATATGATCAAGATGATGTGTCTTGCCTTGCTCGCTTTCCCAACCGACGGCTTCAACTTCCACGAAGAGCGGATCCTCCGAAGCTGCGGCGTCTACACGACCAACGGAAAAGAAAAGGCTTAAACACTAGTAAATTCCACATAACAGCAGAAACAAAGCACAAAAATGGGTTCTTGACTTCTTAAGGAAAAATTAGAGACTTGAACGGTCCAATTCCGAGTTCAAATGGCCAAGTTATGGCCATTTGAAGTTTAAATGCTCTTTAAATGGATATTTGCGAATTTCTTCATTTAAATTTTAATTTAAAATCGAATTATTGCGTCAGCCGGGGGAGAGGGCGCGCGGACCGGGTCCACGGGAGTGGGGCCCACGCGTCAGCCTCTCGGTCCACGGTGGACCGGGAGCACGTGTCACGTCCTGATAAATTCATCCCGAATTAAAAATCATTCGCTAAAAGGAATAATAGAATTAATTAAAATTCGAAAAGAAATTGGCAAACACTAAAATACGTACAAGAGAAATTCGAATGTGGCCCGGAGAATTTTTGTTAAATTCTCCTTGGTCTAAAAGGAGCCCTCAAATTTTACTTGAATTTTCAGAGCACCGGAAATAATTATTAAACAACAAAAGCAATTATCAAAGTTTATTAAAAAGAAAAATCTAAAAATAATCCTCCTTTTCTTTTGGGCCAATTTTGGCCCAAAGTCCTCCCTCTCTCCCCTCGGCCCGCGGCCGAAGTCTCCCTTTCCTCCCTCTCTTTCTCTCCTTCTCCTTCCTCTTGGGCCCCCTTCCCCTCGGCCCAGCTCCCTCCTCCCTCTCCCTCCCGGGCTGCCTCTCCCCCCCCTCCCCTCCCGGCCTGCCCGGCCCAGGCCGCCTCCCCCTCCTCTCCTCCTGGGCCGCCTCTCGGCCCAAGCTGAGCCGCCCCTCCCTCCCACGCACGCGCGTCGCACGCGCGCTGAGCGCGCGCCCCGCGTGGGGCCCACGCGCCAGGCCGCCGTCGCCTTCTTCCTCCAGCCACCGCCCGGCTTCTCTCCCTCCCGTGCGAACCCTACTCCGTTCCTCCCTCAAATCCGCGCGATTCGAGCATGGGATTCCCAAATTGATTAGGGGGAATTAATCCCCTTTCCCTCCTCTCTCTTTCCCCCTTAATTCCCCCTTGAATGGCGCCCCCAATCGCCGGGAACGGACGCGCCAAGTCCGGCCGCCTACCTTTGCCGCCGGCCGCCATTCCCGTCGCCGTTCCGCCTCCTCCCGTGGCCGGCTCCCTCCCCCATCCTATAAAATAGAACCCCCTCTTTGCGTTCTACCGTTTTAGTCTCCTCCCGAGCCCTCCCGTGGTCCCTAGCCACCTCCCCGCCGCCCTCCTCTCTCTCCCACGCCGCCGGCCGCCTCCAGCCGCCTGTGCCGCCTCGCCCGCGCACCGGCCGGCCGTGCCGTCGCCTCCTCCAGCGTCGCCGCCACCTCCTCTTCGCCGGCCTGCCCTCCGTTTCGCGAGGTGACCCCCGGAGCTACGTTTCCGCCGTCGCCCTTCCATTTCCTCCGCGCCGGCCGCCTCCAGCCGCCTCTATCTCCCTGCCTGAGCGCCGGTCGACGTCGCCACCACCTTCCTCGGCTCCACGACGCCGCTCTCATCCCCGGCATCACCTCCTCCTCGCCCGAACTTCGCCGGAACACCGTCGCCCGCGCCGGCTTCTCCTTCCTCCTCGGCGGCATCTCCTCCGGCTGCCCCTTTCGCCATGCCCGTGCATCAGCCGGCGCTGCCGTCCCCTCCCTCGGCACGGTGACGTAGCCCTCCACCTCGTCCACCCCTCGGTTTCGCCCGGAAGCCGCCGCACATCGCCGCGAACCTCTCCATCCGCCTCGCCGGAGTTGTTCGGCCGCCCGTCCCTCCTCGTCCGTGCACCGGTCGGCCGCACCTCCACCATCTTCGGCATCGCAGCCGCGGCGTCATCCTCGGCCTCGCCTCCCCTCCGACCGAACACCGCCGGTGTCCGTCGTCGTCTCCGTTCGTCCTCGCCGATCGACGTCCCGTCGGTCGCCCGGCTCGTCGTCTCGCGGCGCCGCCTCCGTCATCATCATCGCTGCGGCGTGTTCCACGCCGCCCTCGCCTCCGTACAGCCGCTGCCGGCTGCCCTCGTCGTCTCCTCGCCGGCCCCGGTCGTCGTCGTCGTCGTCCTCCCGTCGTTCCCGGTCGTCGTGGCGTGCGTCCCTCCGTCGAGCCGTTCTCGTCCGTCGTCCGCGTTCGTCAAGCGAGCCGCTGCAGCCCCGTCCTCGTCTTCGTCCTCGGCTCCGCGTCGTCAAGCCTCGTGCCGGCCGCGTCTCGCCTTCGTCCAAGGATCGCCGCCGAAGCCGTCCCCTCGCCGTTCGTCTCCGCTGTGCCCGTCTGTCTCCGCCGCGCCCGTTCGTCGTTGTTGTTCCCGCGCCTCGTCGCGTGGTGGTAAGGACCCCTCTCCCTCGCTGCCCCGTTCTCGTCCTTTCGGTGTCGCCCGTGCCCGTTGTGCTGTTGACGACCCCGGTACCCGTGTACCGTTGTCAGTAGTCGTTCACGTGTGCGGGTGGTGACCGTGTAGTGTCCGTGTTAGTGTGCCCGGTCGGTAGCCACGTGGTTTCCACGTGTGCAACCCGTGTGGTGTCTAGTGGGGTCCGTTTGTCGGCCACTCGCCTTGGTTGACACACGGGATCCGCTTCCGTCGACCCGTGGACCGTCTCTGTGTACTCGGTCTACCGCGGTCCTTTTTGTTGACATGTGGGGTCCGCATGTCAACGGCGCAGCCTTCCTGTCTTTTCCAGGCTAGCGCTTACGCATGTTTTATAATTGCAAAGCTTAATTATAATAATCCGCAAATCTCCATATAACAGCATTAAACCTCGGATGATCATATCTTGGTCATACGAACTCTGAATCGACCCGTTCAAGTCTCCTAATGTTTGTTATAACCTAAAGAACCCTGTGCTTTCTTTTTATGTATTGTTATTGCTTCTTTATAGGCCTGTAGCTTTGCTTGTGTGCTTCGCGTAGCTTTCGTCGTTCCGGAGGTTCCCGAAGCGTGGTTCGCGGTCGTCGCCGAAGGTTCGGAAGGCCGTTCTCTCTGAGCAAGGCAAGTCACATCATCCTTGAGCATATTGAATCCCAGTTTATAAAATTAATTTGATTTAAATTAATGCATTACCGCTTTATTTAAATTCCCGCGTGATCACTGTTTTATCTAGCCATGCCTATTTACCTTTGTTATGACCTTATTATTGCTATTGTTATTATTATCTTGTTCACCCTAGGAAAATAAAACCCCAACTAGTGGGTACTCTATTCATGGTTCCACTAGTATGAATGTAGGTAGATGCTTCGCTGATTAATTAGGCAACATTAGGTGGTTTTATAACTTTAGACTTTGGGAATTCTCATATCGTTTGGACACTTTGGAACTGTTGGTTTATGGTGGAATTGGACATACACCTCTCTTCCTCTTTCAAAACCCCTAAAACCTGTTTTCGGTGGGGTTTGGGTGCATGCCAGTTGTGGGAAGTAGCACCCTGGCCACTATAAGGATTAAGTTCGGGCCTCTGTTGTAAAGCACTACCGTACTTCCACATGTCTAGTGGGTAAGGCTTAGTTTGTGGCTCAGTCTAGTCATAAACAAAAGTACACGGATTGGAGATGGATGAAGTCGGGGGTCGATGGACATTCTCCAGGGCAAATGAAGGCTACACGAGCTGTGGCCCGGTAGTCGAGATGTCATGGCACAGGGCTGGTGTCCTGCTGCTAGGGGGCTCACTCCTGCCTGCCTGTCCCGGGGGTTCCGGCCGTAGGTGGGATTGGGTCGGTACTCTTGTCTATGGCTAGGATGGGTTGGAAACTATGTCACGTCTTCCGTCTGTATACCGTGGTGTTATGTGGCACGTGGTTGCACGTGAGGAAGATGTGTCTTGTGGGTAAAGATGTACACCTCTGATCAGAGTATAATCTATTCGAATAGCCGCGCCCTCGGTTATGGGCAAGCCGAGCAATGTACCCAAGTCAGTGTTTTAATTCTTAAAATTTGCTCAACAACTAAAATGTGGAATGGTTGGCCTGGGTTGGCTTGGGACGAGCTGGGACCCAGGGTCGGGTTGCCAGTTCGGTCTGAATCATCATAGGCCTTGGGTTAAGGCAGGTTCGTGAGGGTTCACGGCCTTGATTAATAATACTGTGTAGCTCTAGGATCGTCTTTATAAAATGGCTTTGGGCAACTAAGTGACTTTTAAATGCTGCTTTCTGCAAAACTTAACCCCTATATTATTATCCCCTTGTACTCCCTTGCATTAATTATGCATCTCCGGTGTGTCTTGCTGAGTACTGTGGTTGTACTCATTCTTGCTCAATCTTTCCCCTCTTCAGTAAGAGAAGCTTTGGAGAAGATGTCTTAGGTGGAGTCCTGGCTTATACCCCAGTTGAGCGCCTGTGAAGATGGAGCCGTAGGCCCGCTAGTCCGCTGCTGTTTATTTTTGATTGTCAGGCCTGAAGCGCCTTTGTAATAATGTAAATATAATCGACATAATAAAGATGTGTCTTTTATATCATGTTTGTGTGGTGTACCCCGGCTTCCCTGGGACGGGGATTAATACACTAGCGTTCGGGAAAAGGCAATTTTCTCGGTCGCGACAAGCTGGTATCAGAGCCATCTCGACTGTAGGATAAGCCAAGTGGATAAAACCTAAGGGCATATTTTATAAATGAAACTATTTCCGAAAGTCCCTTTTTCCTCCTTTCCCCTGTGCTATTTGCAAAATATTTACTCTTTCTTCCTTCTTCAAATTTCAACTAGTACTAGATGGTCGGCTTTGCGGAGAAGAAGATGTCGTCAATTGTCTGCCGAAGCTCCGGAAGACCGCAGGGTCTGCTAGCGAAGTGGAGGAAGCAGTGAAGATCTTGGAGAACCAGTCGCAGAACCTAAGCCGCCCTCTAGGGTAGAGTCGTTAGTTGTGTGTTTCCTTGCTTGTGTGTGCAGCGCGTGGTTTGCATCAGTGGGGTGTGATGTAACCATGCTAGGTTGTTTGCTTAAGCAACTTGCAGAATAAGCAAAACAAACAATACATCAATAAGAAGAGTTAGTTCCTTTAAGGTCCTGTCTCTAGTTCTGGTCTATTCTTTCCTGGCTTGTTTCCTCTCTCACCTCAATCCCTGTAACAGATGTTTAACAGAGAAAAAGGAAAGAATGTCAGCGGGTATGCCTCCAGTAACTCAAGTTTTCAACTCAATCCACCACTGGCCTCAAGAGAGTTAACCAGGGCACACCCTTGGTCCATTCCAAGCATGCTGCTTAGTTCACAGCTACCATTGGTTGGAAGTCAAAACCAAAATCAGTATGTGTTTGATCGAGCCTTTGCCACCCAGGTCAATGAGCTTCCAATGCCAGAAGAGCAGGTCCCCTTTTATCATGATTGTAGAGAGCAAGGACACTATGCCCTGAATTGTCCATGGGTATATGTCAAAGAAGCCCCTTCCCTTGGTTTAGCAGGGCAGACATCGCTAAACCAGCCTCCTCACATCAAGTCAAGCTTGCAGCCTAGTGTGCAAAGTAGAGAGCTCAACGGAGAGAATCCATTGAATCCCGGGAAATGCTTTCCTCCTAGCCTCTCGTACCACGTGGGGTCACATACTAAGCAAGCCAAAGGCAAGAAGAGTAAGAATCAGAAGAGAAAAGCACCGATGCGAACTGAAGAAGAAGTACGTAAGATGACTATTACCAGCACCGAATGGCCTCCAGCAGGGATAACTATTTCTAGACGTCAAAGAGGAAATACTTTCCGAGGTGCACGACAGTTGACCCAGCACCTCCTAAGCCATGGTGGCAGAGTATCTGATAGTGAAGGGTCAGATCAAGTCTCCTCGGATGATGAAGATGAGTCTCCCCGACATCTCGGCGAGGAAGAGATGGAATCAAAGGCATGCACCCGTTGCGGGGAAATTGGACACGTTGCTAGCATGTGTCTCACACTCTGCACTCATTGTGAAGAAGACCATCCACCAGGGGAGTGTCCCACCCGCAAGGTCACATGTTTTCTGTGCGAAGGTACAAACCATGTGCCCAAGGATTGCCAACTCAGTGTGTTGTTGACCAAGACTGCAGAAATCCAACGAACAACCCTACGATTGTCTCATCAGCTAGTCAGCTCCAACAGCAACATCGACGATGTCATCCACAGCACCAATGCTCCTCCTGCTGCACCTGACTCTGCAGTCAATCATAGCGATAATACCTTCAGCACCAACCATTCTCTGCACCGACAGCCTCAGCAAAGAATTGTCGTCGATGAAAGAAGTTGTGTCTCTCCCCGACCTACTCCAGGCCAAGCAAAGGGCAATCAGCCTCCGGAGGGCGATACCAAGCAGAAGACCGTTATTCGCTTCAACCAGCAATCAGAAGGAAACTTCTCCTGTGAATGATAGTAATAATGCAGTCCTATCACATCATCACAGAACCAATCAAGGATGCAGTCACTAGAACAATGCCAGCTATGTATCCATGTTTGTGATTTTCAGTTCGCTACTTATCACTGTAATCGGGAGTTTGCAGCAATCATGTAATAAATAAATATATTCATGATTATAAACAATGAGTTTGTTATGTTTATGGAAGATTCATGTTGAGGATGCAAGGTACCGATGTTAAGCACCTTCCCTTTTTGTTTAAGGCAGTGCCTCGTATTCATGTAATATGGGAGAAATATGTAATAAAAACAAGTTCTATGAGGACTCTTTCAGAAGATGCCGATATGGGATTAGGTGTATATTTGTTTACTGTCGAAGGAAACCTAGGGTCTCATTTCAGAGGGACTATGTTCTAACCTCGAGTTAATAACCAACCTGATGATGGAAAAGAAAATCAAGCGTTTAACCAAAGAGACATTTGTTGGACTGAGAGTTTCAGATGTGTCCTCTTTGGATCAAAGGCAACAACCGCCAGTCTAGCTTTTGACGAACCACTTGAAGGTTTCACTGAAAGGCAGCAGACCAAAGGACCACATCGTCACCAGAAGCATCCACAACTCTCGGAGTGAAGAATACTTGGTTGACAAAGTTTAAAAGGTGATTGATAGAAGATACCAGCAAAGGTGTTTATTATCAGGCAAAGAAGTAGGTCGAAAGGTGATTGATAAGAGAAATCTGAAAAGAATACGTCAAGGTCGAAGGTGTAAAGGAATACATGGAATGCTAAATGATGACAAGCATGATATTCTCATGATAACAAGCATGGTATCCTAGTAATGACAAGCTGATGTCGACGCATGTCACGAAGGTGGTAACTTGTATGAGGTTGACGCCAAAGATATGAATGATAAGAAGTTCTAGAACTGAAGCCCCATCCTCAACCACCGCAGCCTAGTCTGAGTCAGTTAGAGGTGCAACCAGGGAAAAGTCAGGTGAAGAGAAGACTCCATCTGCAACAGGAGATCGAGCCAAGCAGTTCAGAGTGGAGAAGTTGTGCTAGGCAAGTTTGTTACAAAAGACGGAGCGGAAGAAGTCAGACAAGAAGAGAGGACCGCCCAACCTATCTTCTTGCTAGCCTCCTCGAATCTCGGGGACGAGATTCTTGTAAGGGGGGTGGATTTGTCACGTCCTGATAAATTCATCCCGAATTAAAAATCATTCGCTAAAAGGAATAATAGAATTAATTAAAATTCGAAAAGAAATTGGCAAACACTAAAATACGTACAAGAGAAATTCGAATGTGGCCCGGAGAATTTTTGTTAAATTCTCCTTGGTCTAAAAGGAGCCCTCAAATTTTACTTGAATTTTCAGAGCACCGGAAATAATTATTAAACAACAAAAGCAATTATCAAAGTTTATTAAAAAGAAAAATCTAAAAATAATCCTCCTTTTCTTTTGGGCCAATTTTGGCCCAAAGTCCTCCCTCTCTCCCCTCGGCCCGCGGCCGAAGTCTCCCTTTCCTCCCTCTCTTTCTCTCCCTCTCCTTCCTCTTGGGCCCCCTTCCCCTCGGCCCAGCTCCCTCCTCCCTCTCCCTCCCGGGCTGCCTCTCCCCCCCCTCCCCTCCCGGCCTGCCCGGCCCAGGCCGCCTCCCCCTCCTCTCCTCCTGGGCCGCCTCTCGGCCCAAGCTGAGCCGCCCCTCCCTCCCACGCACGCGCGTCGCACGCGCGCTGAGCGCGCGCCCCGCGTGGGGCCCACGCGCCAGGCCGCCGTCGCCTTCTTCCTCCAGCCACCGCCCGGCTTCTCTCCCTCCCGTGCGAACCCTACTCCGTTCCTCCCTCAAATCCGCGCGATTCGAGCATGGGATTCCCAAATTGATTAGGGGGAATTAATCCCCTTTCCCTCCTCTCTCTTTCCCCCTTAATTCCCCCTTGAATGGCGCCCCCAATCGCCGGGAACGGACGCGCCAAGTCCGGCCGCCTACCTTTGCCGCCGGCCGCCATTCCCGTCGCCGTTCCGCCTCCTCCCGTGGCCGGCTCCCTCCCCCATCCTATAAAATAGAACCCCCTCTTTGCGTTCTACCGTTTTAGTCTCCTCCCGAGCCCTCCCGTGGTCCCTAGCCACCTCCCCGCCGCCCTCCTCTCTCTCCCACGCCGCCGGCCGCCTCCAGCCGCCTGTGCCGCCTCGCCCGCGCACCGGCCGGCCGTGCCGTCGCCTCCTCCAGCGTCGCCGCCACCTCCTCTTCGCCGGCCTGCCCTCCGTTTCGCGAGGTGACCCCCGGAGCTACGTTTCCGCCGTCGCCCTTCCATTTCCTCCGCGCCGGCCGCCTCCAGCCGCCTCTATCTCCCTGCCTGAGCGCCGGTCGACGTCGCCACCACCTTCCTCGGCTCCACGACGCCGCTCTCATCCCCGGCATCACCTCCTCCTCGCCCGAACTTCGCCGGAACACCGTCGCCCGCGCCGGCTTCTCCTTCCTCCTCGGCGGCATCTCCTCCGGCTGCCCCTTTCGCCATGCCCGTGCATCAGCCGGCGCTGCCGTCCCCTCCCTCGGCACGGTGACGTAGCCCTCCACCTCGTCCACCCCTCGGTTTCGCCCGGAAGCCGCCGCACATCGCCGCGAACCTCTCCATCCGCCTCGCCGGAGTTGTTCGGCCGCCCGTCCCTCCTCGTCCGTGCACCGGTCGGCCGCACCTCCACCATCTTCGGCATCGCAGCCGCGGCGTCGTCCTCGGCCTCGCCTCCCCTCCGACCGAACACCGCCGGTGTCCGTCGTCGTCTCCGTTCGTCCTCGCCGATCGACGTCCCGTCGGTCACCCGGCTCGTCGTCTCGCGGCGCCGCCTCCGTCATCATCATCGCTGCGGCGTGTTCCACGCCGTCCTCGCCTCCGTACAGCCGCTGCCGGCTGCCCTCGTCGTCTCCTCGCCGGCCCCAGTCGTCGTCGTCGTCGTCCTCCCGTCGTTCCCGGTCGTCGTGGCGTGCGTCCCTCCGTCGAGCCGTTCTCGTCCGTCGTCCGCGTTCGTCAAGCGAGCCGCTGCAGCCCCGTCCTCGTCTTCGTCCTCGGCTCCGCGTCGTCAAGCCTCGTGCCGGCCGCGTCTCGCCTTCGTCCAAGGATCGCCGCCGAAGCCGTCCCCTCGCCGTTCGTCTCCGTTGTGCCCGTCTGTCTCCGCCGCGCCCGTTCGTCGTTGTCGTTCCCGCGCCTCGTCGCGTGGTGGTAAGGACCCCTCTCCCTCGCTGCCCCGTTCTCGTCCTTTCGGTGTCGCCCGTGCCCGTTGTGCGGTTGACGACCCCGGTACCCGTGTACCGTTGTCAGTAGTCGTTCACGTGTGCGGGTGGTGACCGTGTAGTGTCCGTGTTAGTGTGCCCGGTCGGTAGCCACGTGGTTTCCACGTGTGCAACCCGTGTGGTGTCTAGTGGGGTCCGTTTGTCGGCCACTCGCCTTGGTTGACACACGGGATCCGCTTCCGTCGACCCGTGGACCGTCTCTGTGTACTCGGTCTACCGCGGTCCTTTTTGTTGACATGTGGGGTCCGCATGTCAACGGCGCAGCCTTCCTGTCTTTTCCAGGCTAGCGCTTACGCATGTTTTATAATTGCAAAGCTTAATTATAATAATCCGCAAATCTCCATATAACAGCATTAAACCTCGGATGATCATATCTTGGTCATACGAACTCTGAATCGACCCGTTCAAGTCTCCTAATGTTTGTTATAACCTAAAGAACCCTGTGCTTTCTTTTTATGTATTGTTATTGCTTCTTTATAGGCCTGTAGCTTTGCTTGTGTGCTTCGCGTAGCTTTCGTCGTTCCGGAGGTTCCCGAAGCGTGGTTCGCGGTCGTCGCCGAAGGTTCGGAAGGCCGTTCTCTCTGAGCAAGGCAAGTCACATCATCCTTGAGCATATTGAATCCCAGTTTATAAAATTAATTTGATTTAAATTAATGCATTACCGCTTTATTTAAATTCCCGCGTGATCACTGTTTTATCTAGCCATGCCTATTTACCTTTGTTATGACCTTATTATTGCTATTGTTATTATTATCTTGTTCACCCTAGGAAAATAAAACCCCAACTAGTGGGTACTCTATTCATGGTTCCACTAGTATGAATGTAGGTAGATGCTTCGCTGATTAATTAGGCAACATTAGGTGGTTTTATAACTTTAGACTTTGGGAATTCTCATATCGTTTGGACACTTTGGAACTGTTGATTTATGGTGGAATTGGACATACACCTCTCTTCCTCTTTCAAAACCCCTAAAACCTGTTTTCGGTGGGGTTTGGGTGCATGCCAGTTGTGGGAAGTAGCACCCCGGCCACTATAAGGATTAAGCTCGGGCCTCTGTTGCAAAGCACTACCGTACTTCCACATGTCTAGTGGGTAAGGCTTAGTTTGTGGCTCAGTCTAGTCATAAACAAAAGTACACGGATTGGAGATGGATGAAGTCGGGGGTCGATGGACATTCTCCAGGGCAAATGAAGGCTACACGAGCTGCGGCCCGGTAGTCGAGATGTCATGGCACAGGGCTGGTGTCCTGCTGCTAGGGGGCTCACTCCTGCCTGCCTGTCCCGGGGGTTCCGGCCGTAGGTGGGATTGGGTCGGTACTCTTGTCTATGGCTAGGATGGGTTGGAAACTATGTCACGTCTTCCGTCTGTATACCGTGGTGTTATGTGGCACGTGGTTGCACGTGAGGAAGATGTGTCTTGTGGGTAAAGATGTACACCTCTGATCAGAGTATAATCTATTCGAATAGCCGCGCCCTCGGTTATGGGCAAGCCGAGCAATGTACCCAAGTCAGTGTTTTAATTCTTAAAATTTGCTCAACAACTAAAATGTGGAATGGTTGGCCTGGGTTGGCTTGGGACGAGCTGGGACCCAGGGTCGGGTTGCCAGTTCGGTCTGAATCATCATAGGCCTTGGGTTAAGGCAGGTTCGTGAGGGTTCACGGCCTTGATTAATAATACTGTGTAGCTCTAGGATCGTCTTTATAAAATGGCTTTGGGCAACTAAGTGACTTTTAAATGCTGCTTTCTGCAAAACTTAACCCCTATATTATTATCCCCTTGTACTCCCTTGCATTAATTATGCATCTCCGGTGTGTCTTGCTGAGTACTGTGGTTGTACTCATTCTTGCTCAATCTTTCCCCTCTTCAGTAAGAGAAGCTTTGGAGAAGATGTCTTAGGTGGAGTCCTGGCTTATACCCCAGTTGAGCGCCTGTGAAGATGGAGCCGTAGGCCCGCTAGTCCGCTGCTGTTTATTTTTGATTGTCAGGCCTGAAGCGCCTTTGTAATAATGTAAATATAATCGACATAATAAAGATGTGTCTTTTATATCATGTTTGTGTGGTGTACCCCGGCTTTCCTGGGACGGGGATTAATACACTAGCGTTCGGGAAAAGGCAATTTTCTCGGTCGCGACAGCACGCGGCTGGCGGCGGTCGGCGCCGTGGGTCCCACGCGTCAGCCGCACCCGCGGGCGCGGGCGGCTGACGGCCGGGCCCCACCTGGCAGCCGCGGGGCGCTCCCGAAGGCGGCCTCGCCGGCACGGCCGACGGGAGGCGGCGCACCCGCGCCCCGATGGTCGCCGCCGGCGACCAACGGCGCGGCGGAGCGGCACCCGAGAGAGAGGAGGGAAGAGGGAAAGCGAACGGCGGTCCTCGGCTCACCCCGGGACGACGAGGGCGGCGGAAACGGCGATCGGAGCGGAGGAAAGCGGCGGCGCGGTTCGGGACGACGAGGACGACGGTGCTCCGGCGGTCGACGGGCGAAACGGAGGAGCGGACGGGGTCGACGACGACGCGGCGAAGCCGATGGGGGTGACGCCGAGTCGGGAGGAGGTCCGGAGCGACGACGGCGGCGGACCGGAGCTCGGCGGCGACGGCGGAGAGAGAGGAAGACGGTGCGGGCACGATTCCGACGGGAAGAGCGAGCGGCGAGCGGCGGAAACGGGGGAGCGGAGCTCGGGGAGGGATTATATAGCGCCGGGAGAGGGAGAGCGCGGCCGGAGAGGGAGGAAACGGGCGCGGAGATCTCGGCCGCCATTGATGACGCCGGCGAAGATCGTGGGCGCGATTTCGGACGAATCCGAGGGAGAGAGAGAGGGGAAAGAGGGGGAAACGGGAGAGGGAATCACGGGGAGTGATTTCCCCCTCTTTATGGCGCGCGGGGAAGGCGGGATGCGGCGGATTCGGCGGCGGCGGCGGCGCTAGGGCACGGGCGGCGGCGGCGCGGCGCGAGGAAGGCGATGACAGGTGGGACCCACCCGTCAGCGAGGGCGGCGGGCGGGCCCGCCTGTCAGCGGCGCGCGCGCGGGGAGGAGCCGATGGGCCGCGGGGGAGAGGAGAGAGGGGGAGGGAGTTGGGCCGAGCCGGCCCAAGAAGGAAAAGGGGGGGAAAGGAGACTTCTTTTAGGGTTTTTCTTTTTATAAAACCTTTTCAACTTTGTTTATTTCTTTTCAATTATTATTTGTGCTCTGAAAATTCCACTAAAATTTATTTACACATTTTAGGCTTTTAGGAAATATACAAAAATCCTCCAAGCCTCATTTGACTTTTATCTTTGCACATTTTAATTGCTGGAGGCTTTCACATGAATTTTAATTATTCTTTGCACAATTTCGAGGATGAATTTTAGAGTCGTTTTGAGACGCGACAAAACATTTAAGCTATGATTCATGAATGCCCGCGCGAATGCGCTGGCTACCATCCTAGTTATTAAAACAACCTTGAAAGAAAGCTCCACGTTTACTGTGGAGGCTAGAAATTTCCACATTAATTGGAGAAAAAGAAAAGAAGAGTTCAAGTAGAATACAACTTAGACATATCTGAAATTCAGAATTAAAAATAAGTAATATTGGAAGAAGTGTCAATACAGAATCAAATATGAGATTAATTAAAATTCAGAATTAAAAATCAAATAAATTCTGAAATTAGAAAAAAGAAAAAGAGAGTTCAAGTAGAAATACAATTTATAAATAACTGAAATTCGTAATTAAAAATAAGTAATATTGGAAAAGGAGTCAATATAGAATCGAATACGAGAATAATTAAAATTCGGAATTAAAAATAGAATAAATTCTGAAATTAGAAAAGAAAAAAAGATAGTTAAGTAGGAATACAATTTAGAAATAACTGAAATTTGAAATTAAAAATAATTAATATTTGAAGAAGAATTCTTATAGAACTGAATACGAGAATAATTAAAATTAGAAATAAAAAATAAAATAAATTTCAAAAATAGAAAAATAACTATAAGAGTTCAAGTAGGAATACACTTTTAAAATAAAAAAATTAGAATAAAAAATATGGAATTTTTAAAAATTAATCAACCTAGAACTCAACGATGGCAAATAACAATAAATAAGGGATAAGTAATAGGCCCGTAAAATAGTAAGATGGTGAACGGTTGATGAGAAATCTAAAAATTATAAACAAAACCACCAATAGAACCCCCAAGGACGATTAAGAGGTGGTACGACAGATAGAATGTTAAGCAGCATAGTCACGATGGTTGGCGGGACTTCTATAAAGTAAAAAATAAATCGCAATAAAAATCATGTTTTATTTTTAAAATCTTAATGATAATAAACAGGGGAGGCAACGGGTAGGCCATACAGGAGTATAATAGTGTGGAGCCGGCGGCGGTTGGCGGGACTTCTAGAAATTTAAAAAATGAATACTTAAAATTCGAAATAAAAAATAAAAAAAATTTGAAAATAGAAAAATAATTCTAAGAGTTCAAGTAGGAATACACTTTACAAATAAGAAAATATCGGAATGAAAAATATAGACTTTTTTTTAAAAAAATAGTCCATCTAGAACTAAGCAATGACAGATAACAATAAAGAGGAGAGAAACATTAGGCCCATAAAGGTGTAAGTTGGTGGCAGTTGATGCGACATCTTAAAAACTATAAACAAAACCACAAATAGAATCTCAATGATGATTAAGAGGAGGGACGATAGACAAGCCGTTAAGCAACACGGTCACGATGGTTGGTGGGACTTCTAGAAAGTAAAAAAGTAAATCGCAATGACAATCATGTTCGATTTTAAAAATCTCAATGATAATAAAAATACATTAGTATAGTATGGCGAAGCCGGCGGCGGTTGGGCGGATTTCTAGAAAATAAAAGATGAACCCCAACGATAGTTATGTTCAATTTTTAAAATCCCAACAACAATAAATATGGGAGACAATAGGTTGATCATGAAGAAATACAATATTGATGTTTGACAACACTCCTAAAAATTATAATAATGGAACCTGACGAGACAATGAACTCTAAAAACTAGAAGGTGTATTTTTTAATGGTTTAAAGGAAGATAAATAAAAGCCGTGATACATTGGGTAAACAAATAAAGGGTTGATAAAAGAGTAAGAATTAAGGACTGGTGTTACTTTTAAATAAAAACTATAAAAAATTAAGGATGATAAGATTCGATCTTTTAAGGTTATAAGACAACGTAATGGCTATTTAACAAATTTTAAGTAATGACAAATATAGAAAAATAGATAATTTTATATGGGTGCTAGCCGCGCAATTGCACGGGTCACCCAGCTAGTTAGTAAGAAAAATACAACTTATTCTTTTAAAGGAGTGAGAGTATATATATGTATATGTGTGTGTTTGTGTGTCTAAATATATGACGGCCATTTTGTACTTCCGGGAGTACGTATTCTTATTATCATCCGATTAAGGTTTTGATCTCATTAAGGAAACATATGCTCCCTCCATCCCATAATATAAGGGATTTTGAGTTTTTGCTTGCACTGTTTGACCACTCGTCTTATTCAAAAATTTTGGAATTGTTATTTTTTTTGTGACTTACTTTATTATCCAAAGTACTTTAAGCATAACTTTTTGTTTTTTATATTTGCACAAATTTTTAGAATAAGATGAGTGGTCAAACAATGTAAACAAAAACTCAAAATCCCTTGTATTATGGGACGAAGGGAGTATAATTTACAGTTGCATGCATGCACACCTGATTCCGGATGCATTGCAGCGATTCGTTGCATCGGCATGTGATTCAATTCAACTTATTAAATGTTAACCATAGAATGAATAACCAACATGATCCTTGAACTTTCGCTTAAGGATTAATTTAGTCCTTGATACTTTGTATTGTCCAAACAAGTCCCTAAAGTCCATTGTGTGATTTAATATAGTCCTTAAACCCTCTAAAAATGCCATGTGTACATGCCACATCATCTATGCAAGCATATTGAATATTTAAATGTCCATTCTACCCTTACGTTTTCATAGGAAATAAAGAACAACTATTGAGAAAAAAACAATAAAAAAGGTTTTGGCAATTGGCAAAAAGATGTAGCATTGGTAACAAAAAGAATTTGGCATTTTCCTTTGTTTTATGATTGCTTCTTCTTGTTTTTCCCTTTGTTTTTTTATAAAAAATGTAAGGTTAAAATGGACATTGAAATGTTAACTTGACATGCATGAATGATGTGGACATGCCACATCGCATTTTAAGTGGTTCCAAGGATTATATTAAGCCGCATGATAAGTTTGGACATTATAAAACATCAAAGACGAATTGACATCTGAGCAAAAGTTGAAGGACTGGACTGGCTATTCACCCTTAACAATATTGCTGATATTCCAATTAGCATATACTATAAGTTATCAGATACTACTACTCTTTCTTTTCTTGCTAACTGCTTCTTAGAAGTATATGCTACTTATGCAATGCAACAATACATATATATGTATATATACGTGTATGACGTGACCATGGTTACCATTGATATAACCATTGTTCACATCATGTATCAACAAGAATTCATCACGATCAAGTCATCTAAGTGCTGGAATCCGATTCGGCCACCTACTACATTGCTGACTTCAAACGGCCACTCCGTTTTCGGCCCGCGAGTACTTGATGAAAAGCTCTTGAAGTCCTCTTTCCAATGGATCCAGCCACATCTCCAAATTCCATCTCAGTCGGCTGTAATCGTATAAACAAGGTGTTACGTCACTTATAATGGGCGTATGAACTTGTAACTTCATTTGGGACCCCGGCCCATGTGGGGTGCGTCCCAACCAGGTGGAGCTCGACTCTAGAGACCCCTTGATCGTCCTCCTACCTCCTTAAATAGCCAGGTATCCCTTCAGGGTTTCTTGGGTTTTGTTTAGATTAAAGTTTCGCTTCGCAACTTTGCCGTGTGATCCACCGGTCGATTAGATCGTCGTTTTGCTAGTTACGGAATCCGAACTTATCATTTGTGTTCAATTCCTATTTGCAATTTAGATTGCTTTTATCTTGTTCTTGCTTGTTTCTTCGATTTTTTTTTGCAGGAATAAGGTTGATCTGCACCGGCAAGATCAACAACCCATGGAGGGGTGTATTGATTGCTAAGGCGGAACACCACAACGTCTCATACGATTGTAGTCGGGTCGTCAACGTTTCACCTAAATCGTAGTTATCATCAACTCATCGAAAGATCGGACCAATAGAAAATAGCCAGAAAATATTGCACCCATTAGAAAATAGCCATAGAAAATATTGCATCCATTACTTAGCCATCTTTGTGCCCGCTACATTGGTCTTTTAAGTTTTTACTTTGTTGAGTTTTGCGTTGCATCGTCGAGTCGTGTTACTGGTCTTAGCGTCTAGTTAGTTTGAAGTTTCGAGTTCTGGTCACGTTTTGTACCACTGTTGTCACCGCCCCGCCGTGAGTTTGTTGTCGTCGGGACCTGCAAAAAGGGGCTCGTCTCACCACCGGGGGTTCGATTTTGGTAGTTTTTAGAAATTTCCATCGGTCAATTTGGGAATTGCATGTAAGGTTTGCCTAGACGTCTAGGTCTTTGCAGTGATTGAGAGCTTCTGTTTTTGCACGCGAGGAATAAGGAAGGGGACAAGTAGATTAGATTGGATCGGTTAAAAGTTAGTTTCCGTTTATATCTTGTGCAAGTCCGCACTCGCCGTCCCTCAACACAAAGAAACGGCACCTCTCTCCTTCGAATCTGATTTCTCCGTCTACTCTCGGTTTCAATCTATAACGTGAGTTGCCCAACAGCTTGGTGGGATTTTATCGAGTGTCGGATTGAAGATTTGTTTGCAAAAACAAAACCTATGAACGAGAGCATCCCATTTCTTATAATTTTAATTTTAGGTTTGCACTTTTGCAGTTGAGTTCCTATAATTTTCATATTTATGTTTGAGTCCCTGCAATCTTACATTTAGGTTCTTGAGGTCGTTTTTTTACAAAATCCAAAAAAAAGAGAAAAAAAGCAGAAAGGTGCTAAAAAAAGAAAAGAAAAGCCGCAAAAAAAAAACTACTGTTGCCTCTAGCTGGATCCGCCGCAAGGCCGCATCGGTGCAGGTGCAGGAACCACCTCTGACCAACACCCCCTTGTCATCGCCGCTCTGGATGCCACAACCATTGCTCCCTCCACTCACTGCCACCCGTGCCCCCGCACGGTGCTGCTGCAGCTTGAGCTCCTGCAGACCACCACCGTAGAACTCGCCACCGAGAAGGCCTGAGATGAATGGATAAGTGGACTGGAAATTTGGGGATAGGGTTTATATACTAAGGGGCATTTTGGTCAGTTTGGGATAGTAAATACATTTTTTTTCCTATATGAAACCCTAAAGGTGTAGTGAAAATAGGGTCAGATGATTGCTTCGATTGTAATACTTAGAAAACTTATAAAAGTGGGATCGAATGAGCAAACTTATAAAAGTGGGGTCAGATCGGTAGTTAGGCTTCAAAACAAGGTCAAATAAAAAATCACCCCATATATAAAATATATTATTTTTGACATATGGAAATTGGACAAAATATTCTAACTAGACCCAATTGTAATACTTAGCAAGTGTAAACCCTATACAAAATACTACTTGGCCCATCTTTAAAAAAAAATACTACTTGGACTACTTGTCATACTCTAGACTTAAATAAATAAAACTACATGTGGTGGAGTCGCATGGTCGCAACGTTACCACTGTAGTCGTGCAAGTGCTGAGGGTCATCCCCATGGAAGAGCACGTGTTGCGGGTCGGTGCCGGGGCACTAGTGGTCGGCCATATCCGGAACAAGAGCTGGGGTTCAGTGTAGCGCCTTCTCCTTCACCTTTGCAGCCGCCAGCATTTATTTTCAGCTGGCCGGCACCCTGGCTAGCGGCTCATCTAGCGGAGCCACAACCACGCAAGCACCCCCCCCCTCTTGCGACTCCGCTTCGTGGAACTCCTCAGCTGCCTCTTCCTTCACGCTTCCCTCCACAGTCATTGCCCTCTTCATTGTCATCGGAGTTAGAGTAGGAGTCGTCGGAGTCCTTCTTCGGCAGGGCCCTGTACTACCACTTGAAGTCGTTGCCCCTTTCATTTTCGCCTGTCATTTTGCATGGCAATGGAGGCTGTGCTTTCCACTCTAACGAGGTGGTGTCGCCGGAGGAGCTGCGGGTGTAGCCTTTGTCCTCCTCCTCCTCACTGGTGCTAATGTATTGGGCTGCTGCAGTGATTCGCTACCGCAGGATTGTGGGTGGAGAAATGTGAGACATAGAGATGGTGTGCCAAGAAAACCCACATTACTTATTGTTGACGGTCGTTATCGACCAGTTTCGACCGTCAATATTACCCAATTAATGAAGACTATCTATGCTTGTAATGCATTATTCCATAAATAAAATATTCTATTCCACTATATGCTTGGAAAACTAACCATGCAGGAGAAGCTATCAAAATGGAGGAGAATCGACAGTACAACAATTGATTAATCAAACAGACACTACCGAGAATCAGACGTGTGGATAGATGGGCTGAGAACTCAGATATGACATGATCAAATAAGCCCAAAATTCCCTGTTCTGAGTTAAGGGGCAAACGAGGAATCCACCTGCCGAATTGTGGGCTGATTGGGCCTGGCCAGGGTTCGGCCTGGTTCGGCTGAACCAGCTGGCCCAATCTAGCCCATTTTCCACCGACAGTTATCTACAGGTATCCTATGACGGTTGGGAGCAATTCTACCGGTAGAAACCGTCATAAGCATGGACACATGGCACAAGGAGGTGAAATATGCTCTTTGGATGCTTCATCATTCCACATGTCAATAGGAGAGCAAAGATGCTCCTAGGATGCTTGGAGCATCTCCACACTCCCAAGGCACCTCATGGGCTATAAATACCCCTCCTCTCATTCATTCCCACACACACATCAAGAAGAAGATCAAGAGCTCTCTCAAGTATTGTTTAGTAGTTCTAGTATTAGTGGAGTAGGAAATAGAAGTCTTTATAGTCCTCGAGTCTTAAGGAGAATTCGGGTATGGCTTTAGTAGCTTTTCTCTCTTCTTTTGTAAGACTTATTGAATTAATAGAATATTCTTCTTTATACCCTTTCGATAATTTATTCCATTCATATTACTTGAGTGCCGACTTTACTTTATACTTGAATTAATATAGTCGTGTAACTAGCTTTCCAGATAGGTGTATTGGTGTGGGTTTAGTGTCCGATTATTTGGTTGCTCTATGTCGGTTGCAAGGATGTAGAGTAGTATTTAGTAATATAAGCGTGGTGCTTAGATTATTATATACCATTAATTGGGGTTGTATATTGCGAATGAGAGGTGGGCCGCTGATGGTGACAGCTCAGTACAGGTATTCCTCCGCGCCGGTATATAATCCTAAGTTAATTCCCTGGGGTGGGTATTCCTCCGTATTTAGCCCCAATTGTATGGTCATGACGGGCTGTCGTAAGGAGCTCGGCAGTCAGGGGTGGCTTCTCGAAATACCAGGAGGACATTGGGTACGGGGTATTGGTTGCATGACTATATAATAGCAAGTATAGACTAAAGATGTATGTATACTAGAAGTACAAGAATGATACTTTTCTTATTCTTTCTCCACTTAGCTTAGACTATATTTTAGTGAGAGTAGTTCTTAGTTCTTTCTTCTGTGTGTCACCCTACCCTTTGAACTGAATTAACCCCTGCATAGACTTTGATGTATATAAGTAATATATAAACTATTAGCATAGTACTCTCTTATCATATCTTCCCTTGGGATAAAATAAATACGACACCTTGGAATACTCCCGGGTGAAATGCTACAATGGTATATCCGTGCGCTTGCGGATCACATCTGTAACCATAATATACCAGGAATATTTCTAGTGCTACTGCTGGGAATTATATTTCCAGTAGTGTCGCTAAGAAATACCAACACTTATCCTCTATTTATAGCACAATAGTTGTTCCATGGGAGCTAAGAAGGTGCAGCATGGTAGTGGAGGACATGACCGGCATTCGGCAGTTCATCCTCCGGGGAGAAGTGACTACAGTCCACGTGAAAACCGATGGTAGTGGATGTAGTTGAAGACTTTAAATTAGTGGAAGGGAAGAAGAAATGACATCAACACAACATGGAAAATCTGTTTTATATGGCAGCGCGTAGTAGACGAGTCATATGTGAAACTAGCTACTTTGTGGGGATTGGGGGAAGGATTGGACAATATGCATATGTGAACCATTTTGTAATTCAGGATGTTGATTTGGTGATCGCAATTGAATTATTTTTTATTTGAGAAGTTGATTTTGTGATTACAACGTGTCGACTTGGCTCGGCTCGGCTCGACTTGGCTCGGCTCGTTTGAATTTCCTAACGAGCCGAGCTGGATTCAAAGCTCGTTAGAGATAACAAGCTAGCTCGAGCTAGCTCGCGAGCTGGTCATGACCTTAACGAGCCAGAGCACATGAGCTGTGGTCCTGTGGACTGTGGCATAGCTGCATAGAATAGAAGGCCCAACAGCCTAACTTGGCAACAGAAAACCCTAGCTAGTGTCGATCGGTCGATCCCCTTTCACGACTCCTTGACTCGATCCCCTTCTTGTCGTTCTCGACTCCTCTTTCGCAGTGCACCGCCGCCAGCCACCACCGCCACTGCCGCCTGCTCTCCTCTCCTCACGCGTTGGCGGCGCCGGACTTCTTCTCTCACCGCCCGCATCCGGCCATCCTTAGCCACCAAAGGAGCGGCGCCGGCGTCTTCTCTCGCCGCCCGCATCCAGCCATCCTACCGAAGGAGCGCGACGCCGGCGTCTTCTCTCGCCGCCCACATCTGGCCATCCTCAGCCACCGAAGGAGCAGCGCCGACGTCTTCTCTCGCCGTTCGTATCCGGCCGTCCTCAGCCACCGAAGGAGTGCGGCACCGGCGTCTTCTCTCGCCGCCGCATCAGGCCGTCCTCAGCTACCAAAGGAGCACCATCCTCTCCTCCTCTGCTGGCTGCGACTGAGATGGAGGAAGAACGAGAGGTGCTGCTGTGACTTCTGAGTTCTGTTTGGATGGTTTTGCTCGCGAGCCTAACGAGCTAGCTCAAGCTTTCAAACGAGTCGAGCCGAGCTAGGTTTCTAGCTCGTTAGGATGATGAGCCGAGCCAAGCTGGCTCGCTATCCACCCCTATCTATGCCTATAGGTATTGGGGGCGATCGGCTCAATTTGAACCGATTCATCGAGCTGCTTTTTTTAAAAAATTTGTCGCTCCTCTTCAATGCCTGTTGTCAATCAGGCACAGATGAGCTCGCCCTATCAATGCCGAGGTGCCTATCCCAAATCTGGTGTTTATGGGGTTTTGGAACCGACGCATATTAGTTTTTCTGTAGTAGTAGTTCGTGGTATCCCTTATTTCTTAAAGTTAATGCCAAAAGTTCAAACCTCATGCTTCCACGTCATCATCAATTGTGAACCGTTAGATGAATGCATTAGATTGCTTCTCAGCCGTTGGATGGAACGCAACATAGAGCCCAACCCATCAGGCACCGGGTGAGTCTCTTCGCCTCCTCAGTATCAAATGTAGCCCACATGAACACATTGGCCCAACTTCATACACATCTACATGTATCCGGCACATCCATCCGTATAAAAGAGCTTTATGGTTGAATGCCCATTCAGATAACATTACAATTTGTTAACTTACGTCAGACCATTTTGCTTCTTTGTAGCTTATGCTTTGATTGTGCTGTTTGCTAAAAATAATTTCTCCAAGAAAACCATTTGTTTCTTCCGTTTCTTCTTAAGATTGTACTTTCTATCTAACAAATTGATGCTAACTAAGTCCCTCAGCAACACGCGGGGCATCCTCTAGTTCTATTTATATGGGTGGGTATTTAACCCTCTTACCGGGTAAACATTATGTAGCCGTTATGTATTTTTATTCGCCCGTGAAATTAACGTTAGGAGGCATGTGAAATTGATTTCTCTACTAGTGTCTGATGTATTAATTACTAACTCAGCATCGTGTTTACATTTTCGAGGGCAGGGCATAAGCAAGCACTCTGTAGACACTGGTTAGCTCTTCCAAAGAAATATACATGCCACCTTAATTGACAGCACTTTTTTTTAATTCTCCTGCTTTCCATTCAATAGTTTGGCAGTCCCCTGACGATGGATGTGTACCGCAGAGTCAGCAATATATTAATTTAAGTGATTCGATCAATCCGATCCGCTGGATCACCGATCCGATATGCATGTGTACCACGGTGACGAACTAATTAATCTATATGTTTAGCACTCCCTGATGGAGGAGCACTAATGCATGCGTCGATCATGCATATGCCACTCGAACATATAAGCTAGTGGGGTTGGGGGTGTGCCAGCGTTATACTGGCCTTTTGAGGCGACATGGCATCATTAGCGTCACGAGTGGTGAGTGCAGGTGAAAAAGCAAGTCAAAGAAGCTTTTATGTGGTCGATCATGTGCGCTATAGGGACACTTGCTCACGGCTCCGCTACCAGCTTATACGAGCAGGGGTGATCCGATATTTTGATGAGTGGAAGATAACTACGGTTTAGAAAAAAAAAAACCTTGAGCTAAAATCGTACAATACGTGGTCGTGTTTTTCCATGGCTTATTGATATTATTATGTAGATCAACCTTATTCCTATAAACAAATCAAACAAATAAACCATAACTAGATAAAAGTAATCAAACTTGTAGATAGAAATCAAATCTCACGATAAATCGGACACTCGGTAAGATGGGGTTCCGAGGACGAGTAATTAGGAGGTTTTACCGACACGCGCAACTATAAGGTTAAATAGCAATGATTAAATTTTAATCTAAACAATATTAAAAAAAGATTTTTGCAGATAGCACGGAAAGGGTTTTCACGTGCGATAGGGCTAGCCGTGCGTGCTAAATGGTATGCAAAAAATGCTATTTTTGCGTGCGGGTGGCGCAACCGCACGTGAAAATTCTGATTTTCGCGTGCGGGTGCTTACGTCGCCCGTACGCAAAAATAAAAATCTGAAAAAAATTAAAATCCTAAAAATCATGAAACCCTAACCCTAGAAGCCGCCGCTGCGCCATCCTCGTGGTGGCCGTTGTCCTCGTCGTCGCATCGTCCTTGTTGTCGCCATTGACCTCGTCCTCGTCCTCATGGGGGTGTAGGAGGCAAGGGGTGGCCGGGTCCACCCACTCCCATCACCGTCGCCGAAGCCGGACCCGTTGCCCCTGTGCCTCCCCATCATCGGATCTGCCGCTGCAGCACCTCCCCATCGTCCAATTTGCCATCGCCAACATCCTGTTGACGGTCGTTATAAACCAATTTCAACCGTCAATATAACTATAATAAAAGAGAATTAGTTATGCTTATAATACATATTTGTTTTAGAATAATATAGTTTCACTTGTGCTTGGAGAATAATTTGTTGCAGGAATTGAGCAAATAAAATAAAGAAAAATGAGGAAAACTCACTTCCAAGCAAGCTTATGGATAAGATTGGCCCACAAGTCAGCTGTAACCGTCCTGAAAACTGCGTCAACTACAATAACAGTCATAAGGACCCGCCTGTCAGTGACCCAGAGAACTGTGAAGGCATGCTGGGCCAGCCCAGGTTCGGCCGAACCAGGGGTTCGGTTGAATCCTGGCTGCTGCGGCTCCGGCTGGCCTTATACGTGGACGTCTAGGATGGCTTGCTGATGGTGGTTGCCGGGTAGAATGGTCATTTCGCCTTTTCTACAACCTTCATACCGACCTTATAAATGGAGGAGCTCATTTCACTTCACACACACTCAAGCAATCTCAAGATTCCTCTCTACACTTTAGTTTAGTATTTTTAGTACTAAGTGGAGTAGAACATAATAGTTCCCAGAGTCCTTGGAGTCTTCGAAAGAGTTCGGGTATGGCTCAAGTAGCTTTTCTATCTGCTTTTGTAAGACTTTCAGTATTAATAAAATATTCTTATTTATATACTTCGGTACTTTACTTAGTCTGAGTATCGACTTTATTTTACATCTGTGTCGTTATAATTGTGTGGGTAGCCTACCAGAGAGGTGCAGTTGTGTGGGTTTAATGTCCGATTTATCGGTTGCTCTATGTTCTTCGCGGGAGTGTAGAGTAGTATTTATTAATGTAAGCAAGGTGCTTAGATTAGTAAATATCATTATCTTGGCATATATGCCGCAGGATAGTAGAGTTGGGCCGCTGATAGTGAGAGCTCAGTACGGGTATTCCTCTACGTTGGTAAATATTCCTAAGGCAAAATCCTGGGGAGGGTACTTCTCTATATTTAGCCCCGTTTGGATGGCCATGACAGGTTGTCGTAAGGAACTCGGCAACCCGGAGTGATCTCTCGAAACACCAGGAGGGTACTATTAGGAGGTATTGGCCACATGATTGTATACTAGCAAATGTAGAGTAAAGATTGGGTGTATATTAGAAGTATAGGAATTGAGTTCTTTCTATTTCTTCTTCTATTTAGCTTAGGATTATTTATTTGAGGGAATCTAAAAGCTTCGCTTCGTGTCACTCTACCCATATATTAAATTAACCCCTTCTTAGACTTTGATGAAGGCAAGTAATATATATATATATATATATATATATATATATATATATATATATATATATAATCATTAGCATGGTTTTCTCTTTGACATCTTCCGTTGGGATTAAATAAATACGATACCTTGGAATACTTCCGGGTGAAATGCTAATAGTGGTATGTCCGTGCACTTGCGGATTACTTCTATAACCATAAATATACTAGGACTATTTCCGTGCCATTGCTGGGAATGAATATTTCTAGTAATGTCGTTAAGAAATACCAACACATCCCCACCACCAGATCTGCCGCCGCGCCTTCCCACCATCATGCCTCACCACTGCCAGATCCGTGGCTGCCGCATGTGAGGAGCGCAGCCGCCGTCGGATCCGCGTGGGCGACGGCCATCACGCCGCCCCACTGTTGGATCTGCCGCCGCCGTGCGGGCAGAGGACGGCCGCCATCGGATCTGCGCCGTCGCACGCCGCCTCTACCCTTCCTCGCTGTCCTGCCGCAATCGCCACTATCGCCGCCGGAGTGGGGAGAAGTGGGGAGTGGGGTAGTGGGGAGAGAGAGAGAAAGAGTGCAGGAAGAGAGTTATGGGAGAGAGAGAGGAGTGGAGATTTAGTAAAATGAGAGTGGGAATCTTTGGGGTATTTTTGCATGCGGGTGAGTTAAGAGCACTGCATGCGTAAAAACCCTTACTTTTGCGTGTAGATAGTTTAAGCGGGCCGTCTAAAAAAAATGGATTTTTGCATACAGATGTCTGAAGGAGACACAAGCACACACGTGTGTGAAAGAGATTTAGATTTTAGAAGGCAGAAAGGCTAAGATGCGACCGCGCGAGCGGAGTCAGATGCGCCCCGCTCGCGTGACGAGGCCCCTTTCCTTTTATACCCCAAATCCCATTTCCTTCCTAAGTAGTTCATTTTGTGATTTCTATTAGTTCATTTTGTGATTTCTATTTTTTTTTTGGAAAAAGTACACCGAAGATCCCTTAACTTGTCATCGAATTACAAAATCATCCTTAAACCGCAAAACCGGATACAACACGTCCCCCAACTTACAAAACCAGTGTAAATTATGTCCCTTGGCAGTTTTGACTCCGGTTTTGTCCGATGTGGCAGCTGACTCAGCGTCGGACCCACGTGGATCCCACATATCAGCCTCTTCTTCCCCTCCCCTCTCCACCTCTCTTCCTCTCATCCACTTTCCATGGGCGACATTGACAGAGAGCAGTTGGGCACGGTGCAGCGCGCGTTGGCGGCGGGGTAGCAGCTGGGTGCGACCGACGGCCGGCTGGGGAGGTGGTGGGCACGGCCGGCGGCCAGCGGGGGAGGAGCGGGGCATGGCCGGCAGCCGCCGGGGAAGGAGCTAGGCAGCGGCGGCGGGGAGGAGCTGGATGCAGCCGCCGCCCGGTGGGGGACGTTGGAGAGGATGCTGAGGTTGGTGAAGAAGGCGATGATGACCGTGGTGAGGAGCATGGCGACGGTGGCGGGGCAGGCATGGAGCTGGCCGGCCTCGGCGACGTCCTGGCGCTTCCTTGTCGTCGCCGTTGAACCCCATGGCGGCAGATGGGCGGGGGGGGGGACGCTGGCCCTAGTAGAGTGATGATGGCGAGGACGCAGTAGAGCGTGGTGGTGAGCAGCGGCCGCGGTGGTGGGGGAGGGAGAGAGGGCGAGAACCGTAGTGAGGAGGACCGATGACGAGGTGGTTCGGCGGCGAGGTGGGGGAGAGCAAGGAGAGGACGTCATCGAGGCCTTCGAGCGGGTGCGCTGGGAGGAGGGGCGCCGCGGCGGAGGCGTCATGGGAGGCGGTGTGGAGGACGGATTCCGCGGTGGGAGGACCGCACGGCCTCCCGCCCGCCCTCCCCTGCCGCCGTGCTCCGCTCCACCCCGCTTCCGACGGCTGCGCGCCTGTGCCCAGCTCCTCCCTTGGCGGTGGCGGCGTGGGAGGGTGGGCGCAGGAGGCCGTGCAGCACCGGCGAGCGGCGGTCCATGGCTACAGATTTGGCATCCACCAACAATCTGTAGTTGCCACCGCCGCCTCATCGCCCATCGCCAGCCGCTGGACTCCCTCCTCCCCCACCGGCCTCCTCCCCACCCGCCGGGTGCCCTGCCCAACTGAGGAGAAAAGTGAGAGAAAAGAAAAAGAGAGGAAGGTAGGAGGAGAGGGGAGGGAAAGAAGAGGCTGACATGTGGGACCTATGTGGGTCCCACACTCACGAGTCAGCTGCCATGTCAATTAAAACCGGAGTCAAAACTGTCCAGGGACCTAGTTTGTACTGGTTTTGCAAGTTGGAGGACACGTTGTATCCGGTTTTGCAGTTTAAGGATGATTTTGTAACTCAACGACAAGTTAAGGGACCTTGGTGTACTTTTTCCTTTTATTTTTTTCAACGGATGGGGCTACGAGCTGCATGCTTGGGAGGCCCACGACTGCATGCGCGCCCTTATATACCCACCTTTGGGCCTCCCTACTAGTTGGGCTATTTTTACCCAAATTCCTAAGAATACAAGTTTTTTTTTAAAACTTTTTTTTATCGATGGGAACTGCACGGTATCGATATTCAAATGTTCGTATTTTTATAAAAAAAATTGTATTTAGAAAGTTTTAGGGATAATTGTGTTCTTGCACTTACTTTGAGTTACAATTGTAATTTTGCCCCTCTTTTTTAGAGTTTGTGATTTTACCCTACTTTTTTGAATTGAAGCTTCGGTTTGCCCCTGTTTTAGATGGCATTAGGTGGGTCCAGATTTTGTAAGATAATAAAATAGATAAGGTAAAGAAAAAATTGTTTACAAAATGTAAAAAGACCATTGTAGCCCTGTAAAAAACACTTACCAGTTACCACCACCCAGCCATCCAACCCATCCTCCTCTCCCATCCCAAACAGGTGTGTCGAAACATGAATTCGGCAATAATAAAAGGGGGTAGCGCACGAGACCTAAAAGTGGATGGATGCGGAGACAAAAGATTTAGACAGGTTCAGGCCCTCTCAATGAGAGGTAATACCCTACTCCTGTTTGGGGATTTGAATCCGCCGAGTGTGTATTGATCTGACGATCAGGTTGTCTCATGCCCCTAGAGGGGGCTCCCTGCCCTCCTTATATAGGTTGGGGGGCAGGGTTACAAGATAGAAACCTTAACCAATACGGTATCGGTTTCCTAAATCTACTTTACAATCTTATCAAACCAGGACTTTAGGCCGTTCCATAATATACAGGGAAACGTAATACCCAAGTCATGATCTGTTACATATTTCATATATATAAGTTATCCCCTATAACTAGTCGGATAACCATGCCGTGTGGGTATGGGGTACCCATAATCTCCACAGTAGCCCCTGAGACCTTCACAGTCGGAAAGATAATCTTCTCTCGAACTAGATTACTCCAAAGCCGAGTGCTTCAATCATCCTCGCCATGATCTCCCGAGTACTTTTACCAAATATAAAGACTGTGGAGGGCTGAAAAATAAAGTCAGGTGCATCTAATAGATGCACCTAATAGATGTACCAACTGAGTGGTTTTGATAATTGTAATCAACCAAGTGACTTGATATCAATATATAGCATATGCGGTGTGAATCCCCGAATAATATGATCCAAGTGATATACCGACTGCTTGGCAAAATATGATGCGTACAACCTAAAGTTGACAACATCTTTGAAAGTTCGCATAGCAAAACAACTATAAAGAAGCTTGAATGCTGTGAATAAAGAAATTTCCAAAGTATTGGGCATACGCCATGCGCACACTGCTTTAACAGATGTGCTTAAGTCCCTAGAAGACACATGGTTCCACCACACCTGGAAATATATGGCATATGTGGTATAAAATCCGAGTAAATAAACTCATAAAGGATTTACCAACCGCCAGAAAAATGATCACAATATATAATCAGCCTAAGCCATAATATTGGTCAATAAAAATGCACACTTACGTGACAAAAAGCAATGATATTGTATCCAATCAATTGCTTAAAAACCCAAACAGCACCATGACTATATAAAAAAGTCAGCGGGCCAGCTATATAAAGCTTTACTGTTTGACACCTTTTAAGATGCATTGTACCAACTCCTAAAAAGTTGAGTAACTGCGGTATAAAAGGATTTTAAGGTATTGGGCACTTGATCACGCGCACTTTGGCCTAAGCAAAAAGTGCCTAAGTCCCTAAAAGAACGTGACAGGCCACACCTGAAAATATGGGCTGCAGACATATTAGGCCTAGGCCAAAAAATATGCCTTCGACACCCTTTAAAGGATGACGCATGTAACATGCTCCCGAGTAATAAATCTTCCGGGTAATATAGACCAAGTGTAGCTCATATGAATAGCTTCTGATCTGAATGATTATCCCTTATGGGATACTCCAAAATAAATATAATAATTGAATCCCGACTGGCGCAAGTATTCGGTTGATAGCCCTTACGGGGAATAATAATTGGTCCAGTCTTTGAGCATAGAAAATAGACTCATGACTATGAATCCATGTGGAATGTATCCGAAACAAGTCCAAATTGGAGATATAATCCTCACGCTTGAGTTGATGAGCCCCTGAGCATATAGCTTGTCCTTCTGTCATAGTCAAAATTGTCTATTGGCAATAGCTGACGCAGTCGGCATGGAGATGAAATGACCAACATGAAGACGAAATTGCTCATCAGAAGTAACGGAAGATGTCAGTGGTAGTAAAGATGCCACCAATCAAATGTAATGAAGTTGCATAACCATGGAGGCGAAGAAACCAGTCGGCAACAGTCAGGTCAGCTAGCAGTGAAGATGTAGGCGCCCAACAACAACGAAAGAACAGTCGGTGGTGACAAAAGCAAACCGACGATGAAGACGTAGACGCACATCAACGGTGATGGCGAAATCCACCAATCATGAAGATGAAGAAAATAATCGGCGGCGACAAACGCATCCGACGGTAATGATGATTAGCGGCAACAGAGATAGCCGACTATGATGACGAAGTTTCCCATCAACGGCAGCAGAGTAGGCTATGTTGATGAGGCTTGACAAGATGTTGATGAAGATGACGATGTCGGTGATCCAGTCAATAGCGATGTAGCAGCCGATGATAACGATGAGATCCTCTATCAGCAGTTGCGTAGTAGGCCAACCGTGAAGACAAATAATTGGAGGAGAGTTGATGTTGTTGCCCAACTCGTCTAAACCGAAATATTTGAAGTTGTTGAAGTAGAATGTCTGCTCCGAAGCAAGGATGAAGATAATGACTCCTGGAGTTGACTCATTGGCTGATTAATCGATTTCTTCAGCTTGACATAAAATTTGTCAAATTTTGAGCCTTATATTTGTGTAGCCCCCGACTCTTTGGTTAGTTGGGAAACAACTGAACATAGAGTCGAGAATTATAGCTTCTTGTCGTCGAGTAGTCATTGCTTGATTGAAGATATGTGTTGAAGGTGTCCAAGTAGAAATCCTGAATATTGGAGAGTCACTTGTTGTAGTAAAATAACATGGCATTGCATGCCGAGATGTCGAGGTTCACAAAGACGTCGTGGTTGGTGAAGTAGTAAAACTTGCGAAGTAGCAGCAATAGAGTTTGCCAGTGCCGAAGATAATAAAGATGAAGTCGCTCCACCATGATGACAAAGTTGCATCGCCGTGATGAAGTGAACACGAGTCGGCGGCAACAGAAGCAAACTGGTAGCGAAGACGCGCAGTTGTGAAGATAAAAGCACTAGTCGGCGGCGGCATAACACGAGTCGGCGGCGGAAGACGATGATGTCCATCAGTAGTGGTAGCTGTATAAACCAGACGTAGAGGCGAGGGCACTAGTCAGCAGCAGACGAGACGACCAGCGATGAAGATGGTAAGGCCAATCAACACTGGCAGAATCATGCAGCCATGGAAGTGAAGAAACCAGTCGGCAGCCATGGCAAACGTAGGCAGCTTGTGTTGAAGATACTGATGCCTATTAGTAGTGACAGCGATGTAGCCAGCCGTGAGGAAGATAGCATCAGTTGGCGTTATAACAGGCCAGCCGTGCAGGTGGTGACACCAGTCAGCGGCGGATGCGGCGGCCGATCGGTGAAGACGTAGACGCCCAACAACGGCAGCATAATAGGCCAGCCGTGCAAGCGGAAACACCAGTCGGCGGCGGTCGAGGCGGCCGGTCGGTGAAGACGTAGACGCCCAACAACGGCGGCATAATAAGTCAGCCGTGCAGGCGGAAGCACCAGTCGGCGGCGGACGAGGCGGCCGGTCGGTGAAGACGTAGACGCCCAACAACGGCGGCATAAAGGCCAGCCGTGCAGGCGGAAACACCAGTCGGCGGCGGCGAAGGCAAGCCGGTCGGTGAAGACGTAGACGCCCAACAACGGCGGCATAATAGGCCAGCCGTGCAAGCGGAAACACCAGTCGGCGGCGGTCGAGGCGGCCGGTCGGTGAAGACGTAGACGCCCAACAACGGCGGCATAATAAGTCAGCCGTGCAGGCGGAAGCACCAGTCGGCGGCGGACGAGGCGGCCGGTTGGTGAAGACGTAGACGCCCAACAACGGCGGCATAAAGGCCAGCCGTGCAGGCGGAAACACCAGTCGGCGGCGGCGAAGGCAAGCCGGTCGGTGAAGACGTAGACGCCCAACAACGGCGGCATAAAGGCCAGCCGTGCAGGCGGAAACACCAGTCGGCGGCGGCGAAGGCAAGCCGGTCGGTGAAGACGTAGACGCCCAACAACGGCGGCATAATAGGCCAGCCGTGCAGGCGGAAACACCAGTCGGCCGCGGCGAAGGCAAGCCGGTCGGTGAAGACGTAGACACCCAACAACGGCGGCATAATAGGCCAGCCGTGCAGGCAGAAACACCAGTCGGCGGCGGTCGAGGCGAGCCGGTGGTAATGTTCTGACTGATCCATTCCTGGAGCGTAAGAGATAAGCTTAAAGCCATGAATCCCTTTTATGCATATCTGGATCTGGCTCCTGCAGAACAAACATATAGGTTGAGTAGTATCTGATATAAATACAATACTCGAGAAAAAATCAAGTATTTTAAAATATTTATAAATATGTATTTCTCCTCTTGTCAATTTTGATTTCCCCGAGCAGATGACTCTGTACGTTTAAACACTCTGTCCGACTAGTCATAGCCCCCAAGCATCGGGAGTCGGCCTAGGCATTTCCCAAACATGCATATGAGTGACATGAGTTCGTCATTAATGGAACAAAGTTTCACGGATCAGAATTTACTACTCAGGTACTTTTGCAATTATTAAGAGCAGAAAATAAATTTATCTCATCTCTATGCTTTTGATTTATTCCGAATAATACTTAGCACCTTGCGTTACTCGGTCCATCCAACGAGCCCCCGGGTGCTAGGAATCGGCCCAAAGGCAACCATCCATTGGCAAACCAAACGGAAAGCATAGGAAGATAGAACTCCATAACTCGATAGGTACTTTTGTACTCAGATTATGTCGCAAGCAATCAAGATAAATATTATGAAAATTGTTTAAAAAATACGATATAACATCTATAGCCCCCGACTCACTAGTCAACGGCGAACCAGTTGATGTAGTGAGGCAAAAGGAAAAGACAAAATATCATATAAAGAATAAAATAAATGATGACTTAGCTTTGTCGTATTCCCTCGATGACAGCAGAAGTAGCCGATGTGGGAATAAAGCAGTCCATCAATGTTGACAAAGACACCAGTCGGCGCCAGTGGAACCAAGCCAGTGGTGTAGATGATGAAACCCATTAACGGCGGCGGAGTCCGCCAACCGTATAGGCGAGAACACCAGTCAGTGGCGGCAGAGGCAGGCCAGCGGTGAAGTCGTAAACGCCCAACAGCAGCGGCATAATAGGCCAGCCGTGTAGGCGGAGGCACCACTCGGCGGCAACGGAGGCAGGCCGGCGGTGAAGATGTAGACGCCCAACAGCGGCGGCATAATAGGCCAGCCGTGCAGGCGGAAACACCAGTCAGTGGCGGCAGAGGCAGGCCAGCGGTGAAGTCGTAGACGCCCAACAGCAGCGGCATAATAGGCCAGCCGTGTAGGCGGAGGCACCACTCGGCGGCAACGGAGGCAGGCCGGCGGTGAAGATGTAGACGCCCAACAGCGGCGGCATAATAGGCCAGCCGTGCAGGCGGAAACACCAGTCAGTGGCGGCAGAGGCAGGCCGGCGGTGAAGATGTAGACGCCCAACAGCGGCGGCATAATAGGCCAGCCGTGTAGGCGGAGGCACCACTCGGCGGCAACGGAGGCAGGCCGGCGGTGAAGATGTAGACGCCCAACAGCGGCGGCATAATAGGCCAGCCGTGCAGGCGGAAACACCAGTCGGCGGCGACGGAGGCAGGCCGGCGGTGAAGTCGTAGACGCCCAACAGCGGCGGCATAATAGGCCAGCCGTGTAGGCAGAGGCACCAATCGGCGGCGACGGAGGCAGGCCGGCGGTGAAGATGTAGACGCCCAACAGCGGCGGCATAATAGGCCAGCCGTGTAGGCGGAGGCACCTCTCGGCGGCAACGGAGGCAGGCCGGCGGTGAAGATGTAGACGCCCAAAAGCGGCGGCATAATAGGCCAGCCGTGTAGGCAGAGGCACCAATCGGCGGCGACGGAGGCAGGCCGGCGGTGAAGATGTAGACGCCCAACAGCGGCGGCATAATAGGCCAGCCGTGTAGGCGGAGGCACCAATCGGCGGCGACGGAGGCAGGCCGGCGGTGAAGATGTAGACGCCCAACAGCGGCGGCATAATAGGCCAGCCGTGTAGGCGGAGGCACCAATCGGCGGCGACGGAGGCAGGCCGGCGGTGATTGGATCCATCGCCGAGATTAATCTTCCCGGCTAGATTGGATCTGAGTTGGAGAAGAAAAGCTTAGGGAATTCGTCGGCGGCGAGGAAGTTGCAGCTCCCGAAGTGAAGACGAAGCCGGCGACTCGTAAAGTTGATTCCATCGCGCTTCTTGATAGATAACTCGGCGCAACCCCTACCTGGCGCGCCAACTGTCGAAACATGAATTCGGCAATAATAAAAGGGGGTAGCGCACGAGACCTAAAAGTGGATGGATGCGGAGACAAAGGATTTAGACAGGTTCAGGCCCTCTCAATGAGAGGTAATACCCTACTCCTGTTTGGGGATTTGAATCCGCCGAGTGTGTATTGATCTGACGATCAGGTTGTCTCATGCCCCTAGAGGGGGCTCCCTGCCCTCCTTATATAGGTTGGGGGGCAGGGTTACAAGATAGAAACCTTAACCAATACGGTATCGGTTTCCTAAATCTACTTTACAATCTTATCAAACCAGGACTTTAGGCCGTTCCATAATATACAGGGAAACGTAATACCCAAGTCATGATCTGTTACATATTTCATATATATAAGTTATCCCCTATAACTAGTCGGATAACCATGCCGTGTGGGTATGGGGTACCCATAATCTCCACAAGGTGGATGCATGCGACGGAGGTGGCGGCACCGGAGCAACTCACAAGCAGGCTGCGACGGCGTAAGCGGCAGCGCTTGCCGGCGTGAGCAGCGGCTGCTCGGTAGAGAGGGAGCAGGCGGTGCTGCTCGGTCAACACGCGAGCAGGTGGTGGCTCAGCGACGCTGTAGCAGGGGAAGGGGTGGCTCAGCTTGGCTCAGAGACGCTAAGCTTGCTGCGAACATCGTTCAGAGTAGGAGCAGCCACAAGGACACATGACAAGCAAGCTCTGGAGATTATAGATACCCCATACCCACATGGTATGTATATCTGACTGGGTATAGGGGTCCTGTATGTAGATAGAATATCTTTAAGCGACTCGGGTTAAATTCCAAACTTGTGTATCAAGGAAATACCCAGAGTCTTGGTCGGTTACGATTGTATTTTATTTTTACTCGCCTATTCCGTTAGGAATATGGGCTGTACCTTGTAATACGGACTCCTCCCCCTATATAACGAGGGGTCCGGGTGCCTCTTGGGGCATAACTTTCCTCCCAGATCATACGATCAATAATACACTCGACGGACTAATCCCCGGACAGGAGTAGGGTATTACTTCTCATTGAGAGGGCCTGAACCTATATAAAATTATGTGTCTCTGAACCCATCCACTTTTCCAGCTTGATAGCCACCCCTTTTTGTATTGCCGAAATCTTGTTTCGACAGTTGGCGCGCTAGGTAGGTGTAGCGTCAAGTTTTTCACCGACTAGTGCGATGGATTTCGTCTCCGGCATCGACGATTTCGTCTTCCCTCCCGAGCAGGCGTTCCAGTTCGGCAGCCTCGACTTCATCATCAACGACTTCGGCAATATTTCTCTCCTTGACTCGGATCCGAACCAGTCAGGGAGAGGCCAGGCCTCTGCCCCGTTCGGTCTCCCGAACTCGGCCGAGATCTACTCCAAGATCATCTCATCCGAGTCGGCTTCAAACCACTCAGAAGAGATCCAATCTACTTCGACATGACCTGATCAAGACGATGGGGCCTATCCTTCAATCCTCATGAAGCTCCCCGATGACTTGGCTGCTGTTTTTACCACAAGGATGTCTCCTCCCCGTAGGTCTAGACGGGATCTGGTCTCTGCTCCAATCCAATCTAGCTCCAGGGAAGTAGGCGTCATACTCCAGCCTCTCAGGACAGTTTCGACGGAAGAATTGGACGGCTACCTCAGCTCCCCCGGTGTTGACTCTCGACGGACGGAGATCCTCGAGTACGACAACTTTGGCTACTACTACGACTACAGCAACCTCGACGACTTCGACGAAGGCTACGAAAACAACTACACGCCTCTCTTCTTCGGCGTTTTCATGGCTGATAACGAGACGGCATAACAGCGCCAAGCCCGAGAAGCAGAAGAACAACGCACACGACAAGAAGCTGAGTGTCGCCGACTGGAGAAGGAGCGACTAGCACAAGAGTGAGATCGGCTACAGTGTGAGCAACAGGAACGCAAACAGGCTGCGAAGGAGGCTGAGGACTGGCAACAGTGAGCCTTGGAGGCCGGGCGACGAGCACGAGAACTTATCGGACAGCAAGATGTTGAGGGGACAGCGGTTTTTCGCACCCCGCAACAGAACACGGTAGCGGCAATCACCCTCCTGGACACTCTTCTTCAGGAAGATGCACCCAACCACGTCGTCAACATCTTAAACCAGACCAAGCCCATGATCGCCTCCTCGGTCCCAGTTAACTCCTCAAGCGTCTGTACGCCGACTGGTAGCCGAGTTCCACCTCTTCGATCTCAAGATTATCATCAACCAAGCCTTAGCGTTGCCGCCGCAGGATCCAATCGCAGGAGCAGGGATCATGGTTAACGATCTGTTCACTCACCTGTCGATAGGCATAGGGAGCGCAAGGCTGAACAGCCCCGCTCTCTATGTCGCAGGCGTCCCGTCGATCTTCGCGATACTATCAATCGGTGTCGCGCGGAAAGAGGCTATATTCCGCTCCATTCACCAGATCGTTACGACGATGATGTGGATGGAGTTGCCGCCTTCACAAGCAACCTGCGTCGAGTGGATTGGCCAGCCGGCTTCAAGCCGACTGGAATCGAGAAGTACGACGGCACAACAAATCCTGAGTCTTGGCTCACCGTCTACAGTATCGCAATTTGCGCAGCAGGAGGAGATAGCAAAGCCACGGCTAATTATCTGCCCGTGGCCTTAGTGGACTCTGCCCGGTCCTGGCTTCACGGGTTACCCCGTGGCACGATTGGATCTTGGGCAGAGCTTCACGAGCACTTCATCGCCAACTTCTAGGGCACTTTTGAACGCCCTAGCACCCAGTTTGAACTCTACAACATCATCTAGAAGCCCGAAGAATCCCTTCGAGATTATATCCGACGTTTTTCTGAACAACGAAACAAGATCTCTGACATTACCGACGACGTTATCATCACCGCCTTCACTAAAGGTATTCGTCATGAACTTTTAGTCGGCAAGTTTGGACGCAAGCCTCCCAGGACAGTCAAGCAGATGTTCGAAAAGGCCAACGAATACGCCAAAGCAGAAGACGATGTCACTGCATCTAAGCAGTCGGGCAGTACCTGGAAACCCAAGAAAGATGCGCCAACTACAGGAGGGAGTGGAAGTGCCAATCACAAGGATCGCAAGCGTAAGCCCGAGGAACTTGTGGCAACTACTACACCATCTTCTCGACAGCGATCACGCGTCAATACCTTTGACAAGATTATGAATGCCCAATGCTCGCATCATTCGAACTCAAACAACGCGGCCAAAGATTGCTTCGTCTATAAACAGTTCGCAGAACAATATGCCAAGAAAGCGCAGAAGCCAACTGACGGAGAACAGAGCTCGTCAAAAAAGAAGGATGAAGAAGACGATGCACCGACTGGCTTTCAAGATCCTCGAAAGGAACTCAATCACATTTTTGGTGGCCCCCTGGCTTATGAGTCCAAGCGGAAGCAAAAGCTGACTGAACGGGAGATCAACGCCGTCCAGCCCGATACACTCCAATATCTTCGGTGGTCGGAGACAACAATCAAGTTTGACCGCTTGGATCATCCTGACCGAGTGGTCCACCTGGGGCGGTACCCCCTGGTACTAGACCCAGTGGTTCGCAACGTCAAACTCCGACGATCCCTCATCGATGGTGGCAGTGCACTCAATATCCTTTTTGCCAAGACTCTGGACGACATGCGGATCCCTCGGACTGAGCTGAAGCCGAGTAGTGTGCCCTTTCATGGAGTCATCCCCGGGCTATCTTCTACTCGGCCAGATCACTTTGCCGGTCACCTTCGGCACTCGGGAGAACTTTCGCACAGAGAACATTTGCTTGGAAGTTGCTGATTTCGAGAGCGTATCACGCTATACTCAGACGCCCGGCGTTAGCCAAGTTCATGGCCGTCCCACACTACACTTACATGATGATGAAGATGCCAGGACCTCGAGGAGTCATATCTTTGCGGAGCGACATCAAGCAAGCCGTCACCTGCGATAAGAAAAGCTGCGAGATGGCCTAGACACGCGAGATCACACTTGCTCAAGAGGAGATCCAACTGGCTGCATCAACGACAACCAAAGGAGAAGTGCCTGCACCCAAGATATCAAAGAACGGAGAAAGCGACGCCAAGACCAAGAAAATTCCCCTTGACCCTTCTGATCCTACTAAAACTGTTTTAATAGGCGCCGAGTTAGATTGTAAATAGGAAAGCGCGCTCATCACCTTTCTTCAAGCTAATAAAGATACTTTTGCATGGAAACCATCTGATATGCCTGGTATTCCTAGTGAGGTGATTGAGCACTCTTTACATGTTAAGGAAGGCGCTAAACCTGTTAAGCAACGACTCCGCCGTTTCGCACAAGACAGAAAATACGCAATCAAGGAGGAATTAACCAAGCTGTTAGCAGCCGGGTTCATTAAGGAAGTCCTACATCCCGACTGGCTGGCAAACCCAGTTCTGGTTCAGAAGAAAACAGGACAATGGCGTGTGTGTGTTGACTACACCGACCTCAATAAATCTTGTCCTAAGGATCCCTTTAGGTTACCTCGCATTGACCAGGTAGTTGACTCAACGGTCGGCTGCGAGTTACTCAGCTTTTTGGATTGCTACTCGGGTTATCATCAGATCAGCTTAAAAGAGTCCGACTGCTTGAAGACCTCATTCATTACGCCTTTTGGGGCTTACTGCTACATCACTATGCCCTTTGGATTGAAGAACGCCGGAGCAACTTATCAACGCATGATCCAGAGGTGTTTTTCAACTCAGATTGGCCGCAATGTTGAAGCCCATGTCAACGACGTCGTTATCAAGACCAAGCAAAAGGATGGTTTGATTGCAGATCTAGAAGAGACATTTGCCAGCATCCGCGCATTCAAGATGAAGTTGAATCCTGAGAAATGCACCTTTGGAGTACCGTCAGGGAAGCTGCTTGGCTTTATGGTGTCCCGTAGGGGTATACAAGCCAACCCGGAGAAAATCAATGCCATCCTCAACATGAAACCGCCGAGTTCCCAGAAAGATGTCCAAAAGCTGACCGGATGCATGGCAGCACTCAGCCGGTTTGTTTCACGACTCGGTGAGCGGGGGATGCCCTTTTTCAAGTTGCTGAAGAAAACCAACAATTTCCAGTGGGGACCTGAAGCCCAGAAAGCCTTTGAAGACTTCAAGAAACTTCTCACAACTCCACCAGTCCTGGCTTCACCACATCCGCAAGAACCACTGCTATTATATGTGTCGGCAACATCTCAAGTTGTGAGCACAGTCCTGGTTGTCGAGCGGGAAGAAGACGACCATGTTCAAAAAGTCCAATGACCAATTTACTTCGTTAGCGAGGTTTTGGCCGACTCCAAGAAAAGATATCCCCATGTACAAAAGTTGTTATATGGTGTTTTAATTACCATCAGGAAATTATCCCACTATTTTCAAGGTCACTCGATCACGGTGGTCACGTCGTTTCCACTCGGAGATATACTTCATAATCGTGAGGCAAATGGACTGATTGCAAAGTGGGCTCTAGAGTTGATGTCTTTGGATCTATCCTTCAAGCCACGCACCTCAATCAAGTAACAGGCCTTGGCAGATTTTGTCGCCGAGTGGACCGAGTGCTAAGAAGACACGCCTACGGAAAAGATGGAGTACTGGACCATGCACTTTGACGGGTCAAAGAGGCTTTCAGGCACTGGAGCAGGGGTTGTACTGATTTCCCCGACTGGAGAAAGGTTAAGCTACGTACTGTGGATACATTTTTCTGCATCTCACAATGTAGTAGAATATGAGGCACTTCTTCATAGATTAAGGATCGCGGAATCCTTAGGGATTCGGCGTCTGATAGTACGTGGAGATTCTCAGTTGGTCATTAATCAAGTCATGAAAGATAAATATGGCTGCTTATCGACAGGAGGTACGCAAGTTGGAAGATAAATTCGATGGCCTGGAGTTAACCCATGTTCTCCGGCTTGATAATGAAGCGGCCGACAGGTTAGCCAATTTTGGTTCGAAACGAGAAACAGCTCCTTCTGATGTGTTTGTTGAGCATCTTTATGAATCAACCGTACCAAGAAAAGAAATAACCGAGGCGGTAGACATTCAAAAAGTAAGCATGATCGACACCGACTGGAGAGAGCCCTTCATCAAGTTTTTAACAAAGCAAGAACTCCCTCAAGATAAAGACGAAGCCGAACGGATTTCCAGGCGCAACAAGCTTTACGTCATACATGAGACCGAGCTGTATAAGAAGAGCCCATTAGGAATTCTGCAACGTTGTGTTTCTTTGGAGGAGGGAAGGCAATTGCTAAAATATATCCACTCGGGCATTTGTGGAAATCACGCTCGCGCACGAACCATTGTTGGCAAGGCTTAGCGGTAGGGTTTTTTCTGGCCCACCGCAGTATCCGACGCCGACAAAATTGTGCGAACATGCAAAGGTTGTCATTTTTTTGCCAGACAAATTCATCTACCAGCTCAGGAGTTGCAAACTATCCCATTGTCGTGGCCGTTCGCGGTTTGGGGGCTCGATATGGTTGGCCCTTTCAAAAAAGCTACCGGTGGTTTCACTCATCTTTTTGTAGCTGTGGACAAGTTTTTCAAGTGGATTGAAGCCAAACCAGTCATCACAATCACAACGGACAAGGCTAGAGATTTCTTCATCAACATCGTGCACCAGTTCGGGGTACCCAATCGAATTATCACTGATAATGGTACTCAATTCACTGGTGGTGTGTTTAAAGATTTTTGTGAAGACTTTGGCATCAAAATTTGCTATGCCTCCGTAGCGCATCCTATGAACAATGGACAAATTGAACGCGCCAATGGTATGGTACTTCAGGGCATCAAAGCACGAGTCTATACTTTAGTCTCTGCACACTACACCCAGTCGGCCTATAGGGCAATCACCGCTTTTTCTGGTTTATGGCATGGAAGCAATGTTGCTGAGTGAGGTAGAATTCGAATCCTTGCGATTTCGCAACTTCAAGGAAGAGTGCTATGGAGAAGACCGAGTTGATGATCTCAACCGACTAGAGGAAGCTCGCGAGGCAGCCTTGATTCAGTCGGCCCGGTATTTACAAGGGTTGCGTCGCTATCACAACCGCAATGTTCGATCGCGGGCATTCTTGGTCGGAGACATGGTTTTGAGGAAGATTCAATCTACACGAGATCGGCACAAGTTATCTCCTCTATGGGAGGGACCGTTCATAATTTCTGAGGTTACTCGGCCATGTTCTTATCGACTCAAGCGCGAAGACGGTACTCATGTCGACAACTCTTGAAATATTGAGCATCTTCGTCGTTTTTATGCTTAGGCATTACTCATGTATATTCTTTTCCTCTTTGACTGCCAACATCAAGTTATCTCTTGAAGTTACCAGTCGGGGGCTATTATAATAATAATAGAGTGTGATTTTTATCAATTCAATTTGCTTACTTAATTTATCATTGCCCTGTCTGATTTTTTGGCTTAGCTAATGAGGACTGAAAGTTTTTTAAGGACTTTTGCGGGTTCTAGGCTCAACAAGGTCTGACGAGAACTTTTCAGAAATCGAACGCTAAGTCTAGATTATCAAGCACAGCATAAATACATCAGTATTGTACAAATTGAGCCTCTAGCATCAAAGATTACATCATCAATTAGATTCAGTTTTCTCATCGTCAGATTCATCAGACCCAGTCGGACCAAAATTGTTGTCTTGAAATCTCTCAACAACATCAGCAGCAATCTTGTCGGCAGCCTTCTGTGCATTGTTGATGAGGTCAAGGGCATCTTCTTCACTTGTCCCATCCGCAAAGCCGTTGATGGCGTCAATATCGATCTTCGGATATAAGGACTTGATGTTCTTAAAGTATGTATCCGGAGCAGTTCTCAGCTTGTCAAAGATTTCAACAGCATCGAATGAACTCGGACCATTGTTATTAAAAAACATAGCTTGGATGAGTGGTGTAGCGGCATTTGTGACTTCATCCCTAGCTCCTTCAAGCTTCTTAATCTTGTTGACCAAGACTTCGAATTGAGCCTGAGATTTAATTTTGCAATCTGCATAAAAGGTTCAAATCAACGTTTGGGCACGAAGACAAGAATAATTCTAGAGTTCTAACTACAAATACCTTCGACGTCCTTGAGAGCTGAGTCTCTTTGCTTGGTTAGTTCACCCTTGTCTTTTTCCAGAGCTTTGATTCGCTTTTCTAGCTCGGTGATCTTGGCAGCTTGTACTGTGATACATCCTAGCGGTTAATTGAATGTGGATGGCGGCTTGGAGTAAGTTAATCAAGGATAGGGAATACCTTTGGATGAACCACTCAGCTCGAAATTGGAATCTTGAAGCTCAGCAATTCGATCCATGAGATCATGTTCTGTCTTTCTGGCTAGCTCCCTGGTTTCATGGAGTTGGGTTCTGGTTGCTTCCAGAGTCCCGAGATGAGGGACCAGTTTCTCAAGGGTTGTTGTTTTTGCTTCGTTCCGAAGATGGATTCTCTGCATCACAAATTTGTTCAGTTCAGCGGAGTGGCCGACAGGATAGGTAAAGCTATATGCAGGAAACGTACATTTACAAGACGGATGGCTTGATTGAGTGTTTTTGCAAGCAGAGACACTTCCTCGTCTTTTTTCTGCTTATTTATTACGATCCCTTGCGGCTGCATTTCATCATCCCATCATTTAACTAAGATGGGTGGGCGAGAATCTTCAGCTGATTGAATCCGAAGAACTTCTTCTTCGTCGCCAATCATTGGGCCTTTACATATGCACAGATGGTGGTAAAGCAATCGAAGAGAATTTTTCAAATGCAAATGAATTCAGAGAATTGATTAACTGTTATAATCTTCGGTGGAGGACGAGCAAGCCCTTGCACCTTATCAGATGAACTGGATTTCGGGCCGGTGTTGGTATCTTTTTGGGGAGGGCTACTTGCTTGAGCCTCTGTTTCCGGGATATCCTTATTCTGTTCCATACCCGACTGGTCTCCAGTCGGGGGCTCCAGATTAGCATCGGTCTCAGCTTCAGCCGACTGGTTTCCAGTCGGGGGTTCGTCCCCGGTCTTTACATTGTCGGTCGCCGGCTGATCACCAGTCGGGCGATTTTCGTCAGTCAGCCCGGTTTCTTTGGTGGTCGCAGAACCAGACTCCTTGTCAGTTGATTCAGGGTTCTTTCCAGATGGAGCAATGTCAGATGGCTTCCTGCAGATTCGAGATATGCCATCAACGATATCTTGATGGAGTGTTTGACAATACAGGAGAAAATTGCAAGATGACTCATACCTGGATGACTTCCTGATTTTGGGTATCGAACGGCTGGATGTTTTCTTCTTCGGGTTAGCCTGTTTTGGCTGATTTCCAGTCACCTCTTTTGATGTGACCATGGCTACTACGGATACATCCATTGCTCACATCATGGATGAACAACAAGTATCAAGTTCAAGTCCTCCAAGTGCTGGAATCCGATTTGGCCACCTACTACACTGCTGACTTCAAACGGCCGGCGAATCTCCATACGACCTCCGTTTTCGGCCCGTGAGTACTTGATGGAAAGCTCTCGGAGTCCTCTTTCCAACGGATCCAGCCTCATTGTGTTATTCCATCTCAGTGATCCGCAATTGAAGAAACAAGGGGCTGCATTGTCTGTAATGGGCCTTTGGGCTTGTAACTTCGTTTGGGACCCTGGCCCAAGTGGGGCCCATGTGGGGTGCGCCCCAACCAGGTGGAGCACGACCCTAGGGGTCCCCTTAGGTCGTCCTCCCACCTCCTTAAATAGTTAGGTACCCCTTTAGAGTTTCTTGGGTTTTGATTAATTGTAAGTTTAGCCATTGCTACTTCGCTTGCAGCGCGCGTGTCGGCTAGACCGTCCGTCTGCTTGTTCGGAACCCCACTTTATCGTGTATCAATTTATCTTTGTGCGTCTTGTCTATCTAGCAATTCAGTTGCTTTATATCTTGTTCTTGCTTGTTCTCGATTGCTTGCAGGAATAAGGTTGATCTGCACCGGCAAGATCAACAACCCACGGAGAGGTGTATCGATCGCTAAGGCGCAACGCAACGTCTTGTACGGTTGTAGTCGGATCGTCAACGTTTCTCCCAAATCGTAGTTATCACAACTCACCGAAAGATCGGGCCAACAACAGCCTTGAGTGTCGAGAGGAACTCAGGGTTCATCATCTTTGCTAATAGCTTTTCCGGATTCGTCACCCTCGTCGTCGCTCAAGACTAATTTTCTCTTCCGAGATCCCGACTGGTTAGTCGGCTTTGGCCTGCTTGGTTGAGCAGTTGGCTAGATTTTTGGACTGCCACTGGCTTGACCAGTTTGTCGGCGAGGAGAGCGGCGTTGAGCGGCTGGACGATCAGATTTGATTAGAGAAAATTCCTATGCATGATATTTCTAGTTCTCAGCCAACATTACAAAAGATAAAAGGATATCGTAAGGAAGGCCGGAATATTTGATACATACCGGTGGAGGAGGGTTGAAGACGTTATATGGCACCACTGCTAGTAGGTGCGAATAGCTGATGTCGTAGGCTCTCCAGACCTTCCATTATATTTGAGAGATGAAGTGAATAATTCAAGTCATCAAACAAGCATAATGAAACATCTGACGCCTCGAGAGAGGAATATTGGAGACATTGCTGGGCCCTTAGCCTGCCAGTCAACTTCAGCCTGAGATGTGCCCGTCAAACCATTCGAAGGCGGCGACCAGATGTGTTACACATTCAGGAGACTTGACAAAAATGGCTAAAGATCTACAACCTCTCAAATATTCCTAACTCATACTCATGTGAATCTAGTTCCCAGGATGTGCACTAGATCCACACTTTCATCTTAAGCATGATTATACATAGCAAACACAACTAAGATGAAAGAACTTAAGACTTACAACAACTTAATAATTACATGGCCGACTGGCCAAATAGACTTATTAGAGAACAGCGGAAGCTTGACTACCCAATCACAAGCACACCGACTAGGGGTTTATCCCATTAAGTTCTCATCCTAGAAGAAGCAATCGGAACCCGCATCACTTAAAGACTAAGACTAAACCTGCAAGCAAAAGGTTATATCAACAGCAAGAGTCAGTACATTAAACAAGTTAATGTACTGGCAAGCACAAATCAATCCTACCATACTACATGTAAAGCATATATTCAAAGGAAGGCAATATGTAGCTCAATTTCAGCATAAAGCAAGTTTTGTTTCGCAATTCTTTTGTAAAGAAGTTGATGCTTCAATTAACAAAGACAAGTTTTAAGTTTCATTATTAGCTTCTTCATAATTCCATCATAAACAATCTCTTATTGCCATACTTAATAATAAGTCATAATGTATCACCACATACACAACTCAACACATTTATCAATTTCAAACCAATGTCACAAGATCACATTTTTAAAACATAGTCTATACTCATGACACATCACCAAAGCGCTCATGACCGTGAGCACGGCTAATCGATTAGTTTAAAGAACTCTGCAGAGTTTGTACAGCTTTACCCACATGATATGAACTCTCTAGTTTGTTTTGAGTTTGCATGACTCCATCACACTCTTCATGTGGAATGTGATCTAGAGGTCATAACGAAGCTTTTACACTACTTAGAGCCTAGCCTTGCACCAGCACGATACGTGTTCCTCCATCCTAGGCATACTTGGAATATACCTAGAACCGTTAAGTGGCGGGCCCACGCCTTAAACTTAACGCCGTGGTGGCGGACACGACGGGAACCCATCACGTGGCACAATACCGTTGTATTGGACAGACTTAGTCACCTAAACTACCACGTCGGGGCAAATAGGAAGTTCCTCTGAATCATCGACTAATTCCTCAGAATTATCGACTAACTCATACACACCGGCCTACTAGAATGCAAGGCTAGTCCTAAATAGATTAATCAGCTTAGGCCATCCCATACTAGCACATGTGGATGTACGGATAACTTTAAATGGGTGACACAAGTTCGGTCCTTATGGACTTGGGCAAACACTCCCCCTATCAGTATGCAACTAACACCATATGCACACCACTTGCCGCCCAAGTATAAAATCACATTTTACACATTTTAGTTCGCAAATACCCATCATATTCATTTTATTCCAGCAAAGGTTCATGTATCAAAATCATATTTTAATTATAGATGGAATGAGCATTTGCATATTTCTAAGCATGGCTAAGCAAAGTAGTTGCACATAGAGCATATATAAACCCATTTGAGCGCAAAGAGTGTACTCTAACCATTTCTAAGGGTTCAAACAACAAGAGGATCAATTATTCAAGGTGGAATATGCAGCAAATAGGTCATAACTACCTTAACCCAATTTCAAATACCGATATAGTCTAAGTTCACATGCAACTTTGCAAACAAATATTTTCATTCCTCAAATCATGGGATTCAATGTGTTCAAAGGATGGGAGGAGAAAACTTGCCTTGATCAGAGAATTGTTAGCACCTAATCCACTCCTTCACCGATTATGCAATTATCTAGATAAAGGACACGATATGCAATTAAACACCGAAAGAGCTGAAAATCCAAAATGCTCTAAAATGCATGATTTATGCACAGTGGGTTGGAAATGATCTAAAATGAATTTAGGTGAAATAATTCCTATTTTATTTTATTCCATTTGGGAGTTATGAATTTTAGAAGTTTTATCGGTTTATAGTAGTATAGTCTTAGGTAGTGTTATGAAATACTTTTGTAAAGTGATTTTTACTAGATTAGACTTCATAGGAGTGTGAAGTTGTGTTTTCTAAGACTAACACATTTGGTTTCACAATTTTTGGATTTATAATGATTTTCTTATAGATTTTACAAGTTACAACATGTTTTAGGCATATAGTGTTTTATATGTTCATGACTTTTGAGTGATAGGTTCAGAACATGCTACTTCCTGTTTAAGTTGAATAAAAGGAATAATTTGGTTAACTAAAACATTTTTAGTTCACATGTTTATGATCTTTACTAGTATGGTTCATATTTTATAAACTAGAGATGCTCTATTCTAAACTAGCAATATATTATATTAACCTAGAAATTGTTATATGAGCTAAGTTCTTCTAATTTTAGTGGATGAGGATGGAACTATGGCTTCACTGGTCAATCAAGTTTTTATTTAGGTTTAATTAGACCTAAAGTGTATATATATACTTATACATGTTTATGTATTACTTAAACAACACTATGTGTTTAAATTCTTATTTCACTAAGTTAAGGTTTTGATCAATGTTCTCTACAGAAGGTGCCAAATTTTATTTTACTATGTTGAAGATAACTATTTGCTGGTTCTATAGAAACTTTGTTCATTTCATTTGGACTAAAAATGAATTTTCTACAAGTTTTACAAATTAATGGCTGCTCTATGTTAGTAAATCCTTATATGAATATTTAGAGACTTTTACTACACAGCAAGTATATAATCTTATTTCATAACTTGGAAATACATGTTTTAGTGATCCTACAGAACTTAAGTTTACTCAAATTGAAGCTAAATTGGGTTCTACATGAATTTCTAAAGTTTAGCTTATCTAAAACTAATCATTATAGAGATAATAGTTTTAGAGGCATTTGATGCAAAGTAAGTCATTACTTTTATTTAACCTAATCAGAGAGTGTCTGATGATGAATCTGCAGTTTTTGAGTTTGTTTCAAAATGAGTTGAAATGAATTTTCTATGTATTTTATAAATTTGTACATGTTTTATGTATGACTTATCTTAGATAAATCTTAGAGACATTATTTGTACAGTAAGTGTCAAGTTTTATATTCCTGAAATAAAGTTCATAACTTCAAGAATCTACAGCAACTGGAATCACTTCAAAATGAGCTATATTTGATTTTATATAGATTTTACATCTTTGTGCATTTTTCTGCTAAACATATATTCGTTTGGGCATTTTCCTAATTTTTCTTCAGATTTTAAAGGATGGGTCCACATGGCTGTGAGGGACCAATATGCACAAAGGCCTTTGAGGTTTCTAGGAATCAACCCGCAGTCCTAGGCCCATATGTCAGTGTGTTTCTACAATTGTAAACGGATCCCTGCACTTAATCTAATTCACAGAAGTCATCCCTCCGCTCTAGGCAGAGCAGAGCTAGCCATGGCTGAGCTCGATCTAGAGCTCGCCGGCGGCAAACGGTGGCTCGTTTGAGGTTGAGGTCAAAAGATAAAATGAAGAGAAAGCTCTCGCGATTCCATTCCTCTAGTTTTCTTGGTTAGAGGACATCGGAGTAGCGCCGATGGCGAGTGTGAGCGGCGGTGGTTTTGGGGTGAAAGTGCATGTGTGCATGGAAGTCGATTCCGAGCGAAAAGGATGCATGCATGTGGTCTTCTAGACTTTAGGATGCTCACCGTGGGTCGAGCTAGGGTTGTCGGGGTCTTGGCGGCAGCGGTGACTTGTGGAACGGCTCGGCGACGGCGCTCCTCCTCGGGTGAACGACGACGGCTCGAACGGGACAAAGAGCTGCTTCAAGCAAGCATGCACGAGGGTTGTGAGGTCAAGGAGATGGTGTATGCGCAAGGAATCGAACAATGGCTCACCGAGGCAGCGGTAATCGACGATGACGGCGGAGGCGATCCTAGATTGGCGCCGGTGAAGAAAAGGATGTGTTCTCCGTGTTCTTGATGTTTCCGGCTGGGGTTCTTGAGGCGTTTTGAAGAGGAGGTTGAGGCGATGACAATGGCGCAGCGGCTTTCTCTGAGGTGGACGAGAATGGCCGGACGACGACGATGGTTGAAGCGGCGGCGCTCCGGTACGTGCTCTAGGGCGTTGTCGACGTGGCTTGCGTTCCCGGCGATGCACTGCACGAGAGGGGTTTAGGTCAAAAGAGGAAATGCTCGGCATTGTGTGGAGAGATGGGAACGCGAAAGAGATGGAGGTGACCTTGACTCAAACGGAGATGGCGAAGGTCGTCGTCACTACGACCGGCGGCGAGGTTGAGGATGACGGAGAGGCTGAGGACCTCTCCCTCGGCTTCTTCAGCCCCAAAGTGATGTGTGGAGTTGGGCGACTCGGTCTGGAGGAGATGGAGGCATGACTCAGTGACTTGAAGGCGTCGACACGTCGTCACCACGCGTCGACGCGTCCAGGACTCGGTCGGCTCTCGATCTCTCCCTCTCTGTGTTTCTTGGTCGGCTGAGGATGAGGGACAGAGGAAGGGCAAGCTGGAGAGGCTGCCAGGTGGGACCAAGTCGTGGCAAACTAGGCTAGGGTGAGAGGGTTGGGTAAGATTCTGGGTAAACTTGAGTTTTAGATCATTTTTTCGGAATTATTTTCTCCTCTAACTTTGTAGCTTCATAACTTAATGTGTGGACCAAATTATCTAGTGTTGATTTTACTGGAGGTAGATGATTACACCTAGATTCCATTTTCTTTGGTTGCACTCAAAAATAATGGGTGGACTGCTCACAGAAATTAAACAAAGATGGGCTATTAGAAAGCTAGATTGAATTTTTAGGAGGCTTAAACAGAGGAGGAAAATTCTAGAAAAATTACATTTATTCATGATAACTAATCTAGTATTTGAATAAATTATTTTCCATGTTCACTTATGTGCAGTTAAATGTACTTTTGGATGAAATATGGTTTTAGCCGATTAAATTTAATTTGATTTCTTTTAGTTGTCTGCTTCAACCGATTAATTTGAGATATCAACTTGAGTGTTAACATGTTACCAAAATTACAGAGGATAAGTTTGTCCTAATCACTGTCCACATAAATTTTTCTATGATTTTATCTTGCACAAAATATTTTAGAGAATTAGGATGACCTTTGTTTGTATATGTGTTCCCACTTCATAATTGCATCTAATATTATTATAGGGATTACATTAAACTTATTTTAGGCTGAGAAGATGATATTTGAGTTTAATATTAAGTCCACATGTTATCACCCAAGATTAACTATAGGTTTGTTTAGTGAAATAATTCTTTTAGATTATGCTCATGGGACCTATTATGGAATGCAAGACCAAAACTCCAAATGCACAAAGAACTCGAGCCTAGGCATGCATTATGTACATGTATGCTTGATGACATTTCTAGTCTAATGTTGGGAATGAAAATATTTTATTTTGTTCTCAAATTATAATCATGCAATGGTTTAAGTTGGTCATCACCTAAATTAAAACGGAAATTTTTGGCTCTCAAAATTGGAGAAGTTAACCTCTAACTATTTTGACAAGAAATTTTAAGTCCTAAAATTTCGGGTATGTTACAGCTGACCACAATACCGGTTGAGAAAATATTATACATCCTCTCCTTCATGATCTTGAATTCGAGGGACTCCGGATCTTCACGGTTGGGGTCATTTTTGCCATCAAACTCAAAGGCGGTGCAGGATCTTTCTTTGATAGGCGCCAGTCGGCTCTTGATGAAGTGCCAACTGATTTGCTCCCCTTGCAGACCTTGCTCTTTAAGTTTCAGCATGCGCTCCATCAAGGTAAGCGCTTGAGCAACTTCATCTCCCATTGGAAGCGAGTTCCAGGTGTCTTGATATACTGGAGGAAGGCAAGAGTACTCGGGAAGCGCCGGTTCAGGATTATGCACATAGAACCAGTTTGCGTGCCAACCCTTGTTTGATGTTTTGAAGGGCATGGAGAAATATTTCTGGCTCAGGGTGCCCCTTAGCTGAAAACCGGCTCCCCCAACAACGCACGGCTTACTTTTGTTTGGCTGGGGCTTCAGGAAGAAAATGCGGCGAAATAGGGCAAAATGCGGCCTAATCCCCAGAAAAGCTTCGCAGGCATGGATAAAGTTGGCAATATGAACTATGGAATTGGGGTTCAGATGGTGCAAGTTGATTCCTTAAAACTCCAGAATCCCCCTAGAGAATTTCGAAGTTGGAAGAGAAAAACCACCATAAAAGAAATGGGAGAATACAACGACCTCGTGCGTGTCCGGGGTCGGGAATGCTTCGCCATACGCTGGACGCCAGCCGATGATCTCCTTTGTCAGAAGAACACCGTGCGCCATCTCTTTCAAGTTTTCCTCTGTTACATCGGAGGGAGCCCATTGACTCTCGAAGCTTTCTCTCTCCTCCGCCATGGATGCGAGATGGATGATGAGATTTGAAGTGGGAATGGCAAAGAATAGATGGGAGATTGATGCGGCGGTTGCGCGGAAGATCTTCGCGGAGCTACAAAGCCTCATCAAGGTGGATTGATGTGGTTTTGTGAACCCTAATTTTCACTGGAGTGGTTGTTGTACTGTAGCGAAGAATGGGGAAAGTGGCGGATGTTTCGGCAGGGAAGACGATGCGATGCTTGTTCAGCGTCTTTTGTTAGGGTATCGGGAGGTACTAACGGGCCCGGGCCTATACAGTACTTTCAGCCCAACTTCATTATTGGCGCGGCTGGTTGTGATCCTTAGGGATTTAAGCATATATTTTTGCCTTGGTAAAAATTGCTCACAACAGAATAGCCCAATGCCGTTAAAATCCTTTTTGATGCAGCTAGATAATTCTTTGGAATTGCTACAATGCAAAATAAAAAGGTGCCCGACAAAAAAGTGTAATACTAATTTTGTTGGCCTTCTTAGGCTACAAAGCTGCTTGGGTTTTATTGAGATGTCTAATTTCAGATGGCTATTCTCTCAGCATGTTATATGCTTATTTCGATAATGACATAAGTCATAGCTTAGGCTATTTTGACTTGTCATTTGTCATTCTTTATACAACGGTTGATGAACCCTTTAAGAGTTTTTTACTCGGATTCTTATCATATATGTTGGTCTATAGATCTTTAGAGTGTTTTTCACTTGGGTCTTTCTTTGCCTTTTTGGGCGTTATAAAGCTAAAGCAGTCGGCCGGATATTTTATCAGGTGCCACATATGCTTAACTATATAATCACCTTGGAGATTCAGTTGTAAAACCACTCAGATGGATGTTTCATGTACCTTGACTATATGTTTAGTTCTTATTTAACTAATCACATAGTCGGGGGCTACACCTAATTTGGTGCATCTAGTCGATGCACCTGATTTTTTATTTTTTAGCCCATCACAGTCTTTGATTTAAGTATTCGGGAGACCATGGCAGGAATAATTGAAGCACTTTGGATATCGGTTTTGAAGATTACAAGAGAAGGCTATTCCGTCGACTGTAAAGGTCTCAGGGGCTACTGTGGAGATTATAGATACCCCATACCCACATGGTATGTATATCCGACTGGGTATAAGGGTAATGTATGTAGATAGAATATCTTTAAGGGACTCAGGTTAAATTCCAAACTTGTGTATCAAGGAAATACCCAGAGTCTTAGTCGGTTACGATTGTATTTTATATTTACTCGCCTATTCCGTTAGGAATATAGGCTGTACCTTGTAATACGGACTCCTCCCCCTATATAAGGAGGGGTCCGGGTGCCTCTTGTGTCACGACCAGAAATAACCCAACGGGCGTTCCTTACGTGCGTGTATTATTCCTTATCCCAGGAGGCAAGGTACACCAAAAGTTGATACAATTCAGAGTTTAACAAGCGGAAGCGTAAATAGATAATTTATTACATGGGCAGCGAAGGCCCGGCACACGCAAAGACAAACAAGAAACAGCGGAAGACTAGGGCGACGACCACAGGCGCTTGATGGCAGGCACGAGCTAGACAATAAAGCCTTCATCTTCCAGAGACTCCTCTTCTGGGTTTGGGAAAAATTGAGCAAGACTGAGTACAACCACCGTACTCAACAAGACACACCCACGAGTGCAGAATAAATGCAAGGGAGTACAAGGGAGTTATAATATAAAGGGTTAGGGTTTGCAGTAAACAGCGTTAAAAGACACTTAGTTGCTCAAAGCTATTTTGCAAATATGGCCCACACGAACCTGCCTTAACCCAAGGCCTACGATGATTCAGACCGAACCGGCAACCCGACCCTGGGTCCCAGCTCGTCCCAAGCCAACCCAGGCCAACCATTCCTCCTTTTAGTTGTTAAGCAGGTTTTAAGAATTAAAACACTAACTTGGGTACATTGCTCGGCTTGCCCATAACCGAGGGCGCGGCTATTCGAATAGATTATACTCTGATCAGAGGTGTACATCTTTACCCACAAGACACATCTTCCTCACGTGCAACCACGTGCCACATACCACCACGGTATACAGACGGAAGACGTGACATAGTTTCCAACCCATCCTAGCCATAGACAAGAGTACCGACCCAATCCCACCTACGGCCGGAACCCCCGGGACAGGTAGGCAGGACTGAGCCCCTAGCAGCAGGACACCGGCCTTGTGCCATGACATCTCGACTACCGGGCCGCAGCTCGTGTAGCCTTCATTTGCCCTGGAGATGTCCATCGACCCCCGACTTCGTCCATCTCCATCCGTGTACTTTTGTTTATAACCAGACTGAGCCACAAACTAAGCCTTACCCACTAGACATGTGGAAGTACGGTAGTGCTTTGCAACAGAGGCCCGAAGACCGGTCCTTATATGGCCGAGGTGCTACTATCAAAACCATGCACCCCGAGCCCAGCCTAAAACCATTTTTGGGGATTTTGAATAGAGGGGGCGGTGTGAATCCAATTCCACAATACTCCAACAATTCCAAAGTGTCCAGGTGATATGAATATCCCAAAGTCTAGAGTTGTAAAACCGCCTAATGTTACCTAATTAAATAGCGAAGCATCTACCTAAAACCATACTAGTGGTACCGTGAGTAGAGTGTCCACTAGTTGGGGTTTTGTTTATTCTAGGGTGAACAAGGAAATAATAACAATAACAATAATAAGGTCATAACAAAGGTAAATAGGCATGGCTAGATAAAACAGTGATAACGCGGGAATTTAAATAAAGCGATAATGCAATAATTTTAAAGCAACATAATTTTATAAACTGGGATTCAATATGTTCAAAGATGATATGACTTGCCTTGCTCGCTTTCCCAAACGCCGGCTTCAACTTCCACGAATAGCGGATCTTCCGAAGCTGCAGCGTCTACACGACCAACGGAAAAGAAAAGGCTTTTACTCTAATAAACTCCATATAACAAGCAGAAACAAAGCACAAAAATGGGTTCTTGACTTCTTAAGGAAAAATTAGAGACTTGAACGATCCAATTCCGAGTTCAAATGGCCAAGTTATGGCAATTTGAAGTTTATATGCTCTTTAAATGAATATTTGCGAATTTCTTCATTTAAATTTTTAATTTAAAATGGATTTATTGCGTCAGCCGAGGGGAGGGGCGCGCGGACCGGGTCCACGGGGGGGTGGGGCCCACGCGGCAGTCCCACGGTCCACGGTGGACCGGGCGCACCCGGGCTCACACCGGCCGGCGCCGTGGGTCCCACGCGTCAGCCACACCCGAGGGCGCGGGCGGCTGACAGCCGGGCCCCACGCGGCAGCCGCACGGTGCGTCCGAAGGCGGCCACGCCGGCGCAGCGGCGGGAGGCGGCGCGCCCGCGCCCCTATGGTCGCCGGCGGCGGCCATAGGCACGGCGGAGCGGCGGCCGAGAGAGGGGAAGGGAAGGGGGGAAAAGAAGCGGCGGTCCACGGCTCACCCCGGGTCGACGGCGACGACGGAAACGGCGACCGGAGCGGAGGAAGGCGGCGGCGCGGCTCGGGTGGACGGGGTCGACGGTGCTCCGGCGGTCGGCGAGCGAAACGGAGGGGTGGGCGAGGTCGGCGAGGATGCGGCGAAGCCGAAGGAGGCGGCGCCGAGGGGAGAGGTGGTCCGGGGCGACAACGGCGGCGGACCGGAGCTCGGCGGCGACGGCGGAGAGAGAGAGCGACGGCGCGAGCTCGATTCCGGCGGGGAGAGAGAGCGGCGAGTGGCGGAAACGGTGGAGGGAGGCACGGGGAAGGTTTATATAGGATTGGGAGGGGGAGGGAGCTGCCGGACGAGGGGGAAACGGGCGCGGAAGATCCGGCCGCCATTGATGGCGCCGGCGAGGTTAGGGGAGAGGTTTCCAAACGAATCCGAGGGAGAGAGGGAGGGAAAAATGGGGGAAAAGAGGGAGGGAATCACGGGGAATATTTCCCCCCACTTTATTGCGCGCGTGGACGGCGGGAGGCGGCGGGATTCGCGGCGGCGGCGGCGCTATGGCACGGGCGAGGCGGCGGGAGCGGCGGGAGGAAGGGGATGACGGGTGGGCCCCACCCGTCAGCGAGGGTGGCGGGCGGGCCCGCCCGTCAGCGGCGCGCGCGCGGAGAGAGGCCGGATGGGCCGCGGGGAGAGGAGAGGGAGGGGGAGGGAGCTGGGCCGGACCGGCCCAAGAGGGAGAGGGGGAGGGAAAGGGAACTTTTTAGGGTTTTTCTTTTTATAAAACCTTTTTAACTTTGTTTATTTCTTCTTAATTATTATTTGTGCTCTGAAAATTCCACTAAAATTTATTTACGCATTTTAGGCTTTTAGGAAATATACAAAAATCCTCCAAGCCTTATTTGACTTTTAACTTTGCACATTTTAATTGTGGAGGCTTTCACACGGATTTTAATTATTCTCGGCATAATTTAGAGGATGTATTTTAGGGTCGTTTTGGGACGCGACATCTTGGGGCATAACTTTTCTCCCAGATCATACGATCAATAATACACTCGGCGGATCAATCCTCGGACAGGAGTAGGGTATTACTTCTCCTTGACAGTGCCTGAACCTATATAAAATTCTAATTCTGTGTCTCTAAACACATCCACTTTTCCAGCTTGATAGCCACCCCTTTTTGTATTGCCGAAATCTTGTTTCGACACAAGCTCATCCACGAGGCCAATGCAAGGGATGCTGCCTCCTAATTTTCTTTTTTTTTTTACCCATCTCATAGTATATATTTGGGAGAATTTTGTTTGGTAAATATTTTTTTCTTGTGAATGCGATGAATCCTTGGTGAATTTTTTGCGCCCTGTGCAACTTCTGTAAAAGTGATATCCAAGCTCTATCAAAATCTGTCAAGTTTGGTCAAATTTGAGAGCAAATTGTCACACCCTGAAAATCGCTAAATTATAAATCGTTGTGAAAAAGGAATTTGTAGAAATTACTTAATAATTAAAGTAAGTGTAAATAAAATCTATGAAAATTTTGAACATTAAATTGAGATAGATAAAAATTTATTAAATATTTTTAGTGTCCAAGTATTTTCTTGATTTTTCCCAGAATTATTTGAGCATTGGAAGTATTTTTAATAAATGAAAGATCATTTAGTGATTAATTTAATTGGAAAAGTAATTAATAATTCTTTCTTTTTCCTTCTTTGGTTGTGAATCATTCCCGGTTCACTCTCCCTGTCTGCGGTTCGCCGTATCCGCCGACCCCTTTTGCCACCGCGGTTTCGTTTTATATGAAGAGCCGAGTCCTATTCTCTTTCTGGTTCTGTTTCCTCTTCCTTTCCCAAAACGGCACCGCATCTATTTCCCCCACCTTTCCTTTCTAGGCAACCCCTCCTCCCGTATCTTTTTCCCCTCCCCCCTCTCGGCCTCCTCCCAGCTGTGCGCCTCTCCCCTCTCCCAGCCATGCGCCTCCCCTGCCCTCTCCCCTCCGAGTCCCTCCCTCTTCCCCTCTACCGTGCCTCCCTTGGTCCCACCTAATCCTATTCAATCTTCCCCTATTTAAGCCGACCCCTCCCCATCTTTTTCTTGTTTTTTTTCAGCCGCCCCTAGCCTCCTCCTCCTTCTCCAACACCCTAGCCGCCGCTGCCCTAGTCGCCGCTGCCGCTAGCCGTCATCCCTCACCGTCGTCATCTTGGTCGTCGCCGTCGTCTTCTCCGGTGAGCTCTCCTCTCTCCCATGTCGTTTACCGGTGTAGTTTATCTCCAGGGATTTAATCTAATCTAATCTAATCTGTTGTTTGGCCCTAGCGTCGTCATCGTTTCCGTGTGTGTTGCCGAATCGTCATCGTCGACCCTCCCTCTCCGGTCACTTTGGTTCGGTGAGACTTCTATCCGTGTCCCCTCGGGTTAGGTTTCAATCCCTCGGTCGTGTCACCGCCGCTGTTGCTCTAACCCTAGCGCAGCCGTTGCTGTGTCGCTAGCTACTGCCCTAGCGTCGCCGTCGCGTTGCTGCTGTATGTGTGCCACCGCAACCGTAGCGTCGCCGTCGCGTTGCTGCTGTATGTGTGCCACCGCAACCGCTGCTGTGCCGCTGCCGTGTGTCAATCCAAGCCATCCGATCTTGGTTGACTCGGTCGAGATTAATCTCAGCCGTCCAAAATCGATATAAATCCGTTCTTTCTTTTCAATGGCATATTATTCCTTTTTAATATATGTCATCTACCGAATATGATCTAATCTATTTCCGGTTTTAATCTTATGTCTCAGCTATAAGTCATTTGTAAATTGTTTAATCAATTTGGAATAGTCTTTTCTTTAATAGGTTTAATTGGAATTAAATCTTGTAAAATTCATATCTAATTCGTACGAACTCTGAATGAGGTCATTCAAGTCTCATAATTCATCTAAATTCAAGCTCTACCTATTTATGAATTTTAATTGTACTGTTTATTTGGTTTTTATTAGTGTTTTTTCTTGTTTTGCGTTCTAGGTTTAGTTTTCCGTTGTTTCGGAGGATCGTTCGTTTGTTGGAGAAGTTCCTGAAGACGAATTGAAGACGCTTGTTTGCAAGGCAAGTCACACAGATCCCAAACAACCCTTTGAGCATGTTGAACCCGTTTAAAGCTAATGTTTTATTTCAAATTATGCATTATTTTAGAATGTCATCGGGTGGTGAGCCTTTCCCAATTAATTAATGGCCGAAGATGACTTTATTTTCCTATGGGTTATAATTTGATTAGCTAGAACCTTATATATTGGTTTGGTTCAGCTAAATGCTATATATATATAATTGCTTAGCCATGCTTAGAAACATTAGCTCATTAATGGGAATAATCATATATACTACATTATTATTTATGGTTGTATTTAATGGTAGCTCACGATGGTTAATCGTGTTATGTTAATTAATTGATAATTAAAACTAGATTAAGGTGGGTTGTGAGCACATGGTTTTGAAGGTCGTGCTCATGACAATTAAGGACCGGTTCGCGAGCTACTGTTGTGAAACATTAACCGTGCCAACCACAAGCCAGCGTGGGCAACGACTTTACCTTTTGTATAGCATGATTCATTGCGGGGTACCAGACTGTGAAGGGGCGAGAAGTCCGTGGGGGTCACTGGGGAGTCCATGCCTCTGGTTTTTGAGAGGGTGATTATAATCCAGGAATGGTGCACTGTGGTGAGTTGTGTTGTGCGAAGGGTATTGTCACGATTTTCCCCCTTTGCAGTGCCGTGGTGGTACTTCGGGGCATGGTAACATGTGTGGAATCGTGTCTTGTGGGTACAGTGGTACATCTCTGGCCAGAGCAAAACTATTCGAATAGCCGTGCCCGCGGTTATGGGCGGGTCTAACAATGTTTTTCGTGATTAGTCCCACACTACTCATCAATGTTAATAATGTGATAATTAATTTGACTCCTGGTTTGGAATGGATAATTCCTGGTTTGGAGGTTTGATCTGTACGACCGGGGTTGGTTGTTCATGTTTGGTTGGGCCTGTGCAGCATGGGTGTGCTGTTTAGTGTTGATTAATATTGATGATTAATTACTCTACTGTTTTACAAATTCTCAACTCTTTGCTAAATGCTGCTTTTGCAAATGAACCCTATATTATGCCATCCTTTGGTATCCTTGTGCACTTGCATATTTGCTGTGTGGCTTGTTGAGTATGTCATATGCTCATTCTTGCAATAATCATCAAACCTCGGTTGAAGAAAAGGATCCAGAAGAAGAAGACCTTTGGCTTAGATCCCAATTGAGCTGCCTGTGGGAGTGGAGCTGAAGGTTCGCTAGATTTTATTTTCCTCTGCAGTTTTCTTCATGGTGAGGACTAAGTGCCTCTTATGTAAGTATTTATCGTTTTAGTTATTTTGATGAATCTGTATATTAAATTGTCAGTTTGTGTACCTCGGCTGATTCCTGGACGAGAGTTTTAATGCACAAATTAGTTCGGAAATTACTTGTGAATTTCTGGGCGTGACACAAATGTAATGGGTATATATGTCTTCTTGCAGCTCATTTGACACCGTTAGTTGGTCTTGACAGAGTAAGGGCAAATTGAAACTTCGTTTGAAAAAAAAGCAAGGGAAAAATCACAAACTTTAAAAAGAAGGGGTAAAATTACAATTACAATCCAAAATAGGGGTAAGAATGCAATTGCCTTAAAGTTTTAATATATAAATTTTCTACCTATCTCTACTATTATAAAAATTGAAGATGTTTTTATCGGTATTTTGGTATGTCATTCGTATTTGAGTCGGTTTTTAAGTTTATTTTTTGGAAATACAGATCCGTGTATGAGTCGGATTTAAATTCGTTTGCTTTTAGAAATACAAAAGAAGTCGTATAAAAAATTTCTTTAAAAAAATTTGCATGCTAACTTGAGATAAAAGTTAAACTCCTAATTACAGCTCATGAATTTCTAAAAATACTATCTAAGCGAATTCACATAGTGATTTTCATCATAGCTAAATGTTGATGTAAAACACGAGGCCTGGGAGATCTGCTTAACTCCAGTGCAGGTCCAAAACTCGCCTTCGGGTATGCTAGTGTGCCAGTTGATTTGATCCTGCAATCTACAAGGAATAGAGACAGAAACCGTGGTTAAACCTATAAATGATAGCCGATCGGCTAGATGCCGATGACATATCATTTATCTTTGAGCCGATGTCATATGTAAATCGATCGGCGGTTATAAATAGATAATAAGGAACTAAATCTACTCGGTCGGCTGTAGATATCAACAATATATAGTTCTTATATCGATATATACTTAAATCAAGTGATTGGGATAGATCGGTCGCCATGCCGAGACAGTATAAATCACTTAGATCGAAATATATATTAATAACAGGACTATATATGTTTATAGCATAGCCGATCGGATAGATCCAGCATGTATCGGCTAATACTCCGATACGGCTTTATGTTAAGATGTTAAAACAGGCAGAATATACCAAACAGAAGCTTAATATATTTGTATGCAATGAAATCTTAACATAAAGGGCAGATTTAACGTGTTAATAAAGCATATAGAGCAAATATAGTTAAATCAGATAAGATCGGCTGAAGCTCCAACACTACCTTAATTGGTAACCAGCAAGCAGGCTAGAGATTGGTATTCTAAGCACGACTTAATAGATCAAACTCAACTGATGCAGCATTAAGTATGAAAAGAAGAGCAATATCTAGACAATCATGCCGCTGGAAGTTTCATAGAGTGGTGGATATCTTATATAATATAAATCAACGTCGTTGTCTAACCTAATCGACAGCCCTCTTCCAATAGATGTTAGCCGATTTTAGGTTAAATAATGATATTGCCAAAGATTCTGTAAGATATATGATAACTCGACAAATTACATAAACAAGATTAGAGTATCATAAAGATGGAAGCACTAATCCCGAGAACACAAGCCGTCATAACAAGTTTTACCTCTTGTTGAAGATCGAAACCGATGCAGCTCAACCCGAAAGCAAGAACTCGTCGAAATAAAACTAAAGCAAAAGGGTGGCGATGCGCCGAAATTGTATTGAACGCGTGTGTTAATTGATTACATGGGGTTCGGGGTCTATTTATACCCGAAAATTACAAACAATGTCCATATCGGATACGACTTTTATCTCTAACAAACTCTAAGATACCATAAGTATTTATGGCAGACTTTTGCCAAAAACATATCTCTAAGGAAATTACATAAAATATCCTAATTAATAGATACAATTGCCTTCTCAGGACTCTATCCATGTGCGGCAATCATCTTGAAGTACCTCGATCCAACCCGATGTCATACACCAAGTCGTATTGTCGGAATCAGCTGCATCGGCTTACCTAGTCCGACTCAGACCCAGTCGATCCTAATCGTAGCCGATCTGGACTCCAGCCGATTCTTGTTCTGTTCTCGAACCGATCTCCGCCTTCGACTCCACTTCAATCTAATCTTCTTTTCCGATGCCGATATTACCAAATTTGGTTGTTAACACATGCCCCCCAAGTCTGGAATATTTGTTAATGTTTCGGATTTGCTGTATATCAGAATCCGAGCAATTCTCGCACTTTGCCGTTTTCCGACTGTTATCCCCGTGCTTTAAATACTAACCGCCACCCTCGAGAAATCTTTACCCCTTTACTTCCTTTTTCACAGCCGAAGCCAACCTTCCCCTTTCTCTCTCCGGCGACCTCTTCGACGCTCAAAGCGACCCCCAAGCGATTTCATCTCCGGTTAGATCTCCGCCCGCGGCGATGTCGTCTTCCGCCATCCCATCTACCGTGCCATCAGCCGAGTACGCCGAGGTAAGTTCTCATCGGCTAGATCCCTTTTCTTCGCATGAAATCGATTTCCCCCTTTTCATCTTGTTTTCTTCTTCTCGATTCCTTTGGATTTGCATCACCTTTCCCACCTAGTTGCAGTTCCCAGCCTATCACATGAAAACCACTACTTCCTCGGTCCAATCGGCAATCTTGACCCCACTGATTTTATCATTGGTGAAACCAACAGAATCCCTTTTAGATTAGCCAACCCTAATCTGGGTCACTAGAAGAACACTTTCAAATCTTGGCCATCTCTTGAGAAAACCACCCCCGAGAAGAGTTGGATTACATGGTTCCAGCGTGTATCGGCTAGTAAGAAAGTTCACTGGGATGAAATTGGGATCGGCCAGGCGCTTGCCCTCACCATAGCTAATTCTGCCAAGGACGAACCCTTGATGGCTGCCGCCACCTATTTTTGGTCCAACACCATCAATGCCTTCTTGTTCAACCAAGGGCCGACGACTCCAACTTTGATCGATATTACCATGATCACTGGTTTAGATGTAACCTCATCGGCTAATCCCATGAACACCAAAAATCAGTTTGATTTTAAAACCAAAAGCATAGGTGGCTGGTCTGGCTATGTGGCAGCATATATGGGCCAAGGATCCGTCACTCCTCGAGAGCATGTGGCTTTCTTGCTAATGTGGCTAGAAAAGCTCCTCTTTTGTGGATCCAGTTGTGGCCCTACAACCAACTGGCAATTTGTAGCCAAAGCCCTAGAATCAAAGAAACAATTTCCTTTGGGCAAAATCCTCCTCAGCTATCTATATCAAACATTGAACAATGCATCGGCCAAGATAGCCATCGGCTCAGTAGTTGGTGCAGGTGGACCATGGTGGCTGCTGCAAACCTGGTTGAACCTAATAGTCATGAAAGTCGTCAATCGGCCATCTGTGACAGAAGCTGAGTTTCCACTGCCAGAGCCGCTTGTAGGAGATGATGGAGAAGAACGCACTCATCGCAGGTGCACATCATACGGAGAATATGCATCCACACCAACCGATGCTGGAGCAAAGCTATCAGCTGAGCTGCTCAAGGATTCGTTCTGCAACTTATATGAAGGCTTTAAGAAAGATGCCCGGGTTTGGTTTCCTTATGAAGACTCAACAGATCTTGAACTTCCATCAGACTTTAGATTTGAAGATATCAATCATGAAAAGTATCAAAAATCCACGAAAGTTCTTACAGCTGCAATCAGCCCATGCATCCTTCCTGTCGGCATTCATCAAGGAAGAAATATCCAAGTTTCCTATGAGTTCTATCACCCAATGAGCTCGGCTAGACAACTTGGATTGGGCCAACTCCCAATCGGCTTATTCTTTGCCGACAAGATCCAATGCCGAGGAGAAATCACATCAACTCTGATGATGGATCGGCTACTTAACCTACCAGGACCCCCTCTGGGCAGCATTGATAATATTGACTTGGCAGGATTTAAGAGCAGAAACTTCGACAGATGGTGGGGTGAATGGAAGCTGCACTTGTTTCACCAATCGGCTTCGATGTATATGACAGATCTACTCCCTGATGTCATACCCCAGGTAAACATCATCATTATTAACTTGGATCATTGTCAGCCGATTCATTACTTGACTAATCTCTTGTTCTTTTTCTACAGACAATCAACTCTTCCCCTCCACACCAAAGTAACAGTGGCAGGGACATCGAATATGCTCCAGGCCTAATTCCAAATGGATGTGGACCATCTCCCCCTGTTATTGGCTACCATGCTCCCAAGACTTCAACTCTCCTTCTGTCACGACCGAGAAAATTGCATTTTCCCGAACGCTAGTGTATTAATCCCCGTCCCAGGAAAAGCCGGGGTACACCATACAAACATGATATAAAAGACACATCTTTATTATATCGATAATATTTACATTATTACAAAGGCACTTAAGGCCTGACAATCAAAAATAAACAGCAACGGACTAGCGGGCCTACGGCTCCATCTTCACAGGCGCTCAACTGGGGTATAAGCCAGGACTCCACCTAAGACTTCTTCTCCAAAGCTTCTCTTACTGAGGGGGGGAAAGATTGAGCAAGAATGAGTACAACCACAGTACTCAGCAAGCCACACCGGCGGATGCACGATTAATGCAAGGGGGTACAAGGGGTAATGATATAGGGGTTAAGTTTTGCAGAAAACAGCATTTAAAAGTCACTTAGTTGCCCAAAGCCATTTTATAAAGACGATCCTAGAGTTACACAGTATTATTAATCAAGGCCGTGAACCCACACGAACCTGCCTTAACCCAAGGCCTACGATGATTCAGACCGAACTGGCAACCCGACCCTGGGTCCCAGCTCATCCCAAGCCAACCCAGGCCAACCATTCCATATTTTAGTTGTTAAGCAGGTTTTAAGAATTAAAACACTAACTTGGGTACATTGCTCGGCTTGCCCATAACCGAGGGCGCGGCTATTCAAATAGATTATACTCTGATCAGAGGTGTACATCTTTACCCACAAGACACATCTTCCTCACGTGTAACCACGTGCCACATACCACCACGGTATACGGACGGAAGACGTGACATAGTTTCCAACCCATCCTAGCCATAGACAAGAGTACCGACCCAACCCCACCTACGGCCGGAACCTCCGGGACAGGTAGGCAGGATTGAGCCCCTAGCAGCAGGACACCAGCCCTGTGCCATGACATCTCGACTACCGGGCCGCAGCTCGTGTAGCCTTCATTTGTCCTAGAGATGTCCATCGACCCCCGACTTCGTCCATCTCCATCCGTGTACTTTTGTTTATAACCAGACTGAGCCACAAACTAAGCCTTACCCACTAGACATGTGGAAGTACGGTAGTGCTTTGCAACTGAGGCCCGAAGACCGGTCCTTATATGGCCGGGGTGCTACTATCAAAACCATGCACCCCGAGCCCAGCCTAAAACCAGTTTGGGGATTTTGAATAGAGGGGGAGGTGTGAATCCAATTCCACAATAATCCAACCATTCCATAGTGTCCAGGTGATGAGAATATCCCAAAGTCTAGAGTTGTAAAACCACCTAATGTTACCTAATTAAACAGCGAAGCATCTACCTAAAATCATACTAGTGGTACCATGAGTAGAGTATCCACTAGTTGGGGTTTTGTTTAATCTAGGGTGGACAAGGTAATAATAACAATAACAATAATAATAAGGTCATAACAAAGGTAAATAGGCATGGCTAAATAAAACAGTGATAACGCGGGAATTTAAATAAAGCGATAATGCAATAATTTAAATCAAAATAATTTTATAAACTGGGATTCAATATGTTCAAGGATGATGTGACTTGCCTTGCTCGCTTTCCCAAACGTCGGCTTCAACTTCCTCGAAGAGCGGATCTTCCGAAGCTGCAGCGTCTACACGACCAACGGAAAAGAAAAAGGCTTTTACTCTAATAAACTACATATAACAAGCAGGAACAAAGTACAAAAATGGGTTCTTGACTTCTTAAGGAAAAATTAGAGACTTGAACGGTCCAATTCCGAGTTCAAATGGCCAAGTTATGGCCATTTGAAGTTTATATGCTCTTTAAATGAATATTTGCGAATTTCTTCATTTAAATTTTAATTTAAAAAGGGTTTATTGCGTCAGCCGAGGGGAGGGGGCGCGCGGACCGGGTCCACGGGAGTGGGGCCCACGCGGCAGCCCCACGGTCCACGGTGGACCGGGCGCACCCGGGCTCGCACCGGCCGGCGCCGTGGGTCCCACGCGTCAGCCGCGCCTAAGGGCGCGGGCATGCTGACAGCCGGGCCCCACACGGCAGCCGCGGGGCGCGCCCGAAGGCGGCCACGCCGGCACAGCCGACGGGAGGCGGCGCGCCCGTGCCCCTATGGTCGCCGGCGGCGGCCATAGGTACGGCGGAGCGGCGGCCAAGAGAGGGGAGGGAAGGGGGAAAAGAAGCGGCGCTCCACGGCTCACCCCGGGTCGACGGCGGCGACGGAGGAGGCGGCCGGAGCGGAGGGAGGTGGTGGCGCAGCTCGGGTCGACCGGGACGGCGGCGCTCCGGCGGTCGGCGACCGAAACGGAGAGGTGGACGAGGTCGGCGAGGATGCGGCGAAGCCGAAGGAGGCGGCGCCGAGGTGGGAGGTGGTCCGGGGTGACGACGGCGGCGGACCGGAGCTCGGCGGTGACGGCAGGAGAGAGAGAGCGACGGCGCGAGCTCGATTCCGGCGGAGAGAGAGAGCGGCGAGTGGCGGAAACGGTGGAGGGAGGCACGAGGAGTGTTTATGTAGGATTGGGAGTGAGAGAGGGCGGCCGGACGAGGGGGAAACGGGCGCGGAAGATCCGGCCGCCATTGATGGCGCCGGCGAGGTTAGGGGAGAGGTTTCCAAACGAATCCGAGGGAGAGAGGGAGGGAAAAATGGGGGGAAAGAGAGAGGGAATTATGGGGAATATTTCGCCCCACTTTATTGCGCGCGTGGACGGCGGGAGGCGGCGGGATTCGCGGCGGCGGCGGCGCTAGGGCACGGGCGGGGCGGCGGGAGCGGCGGGAGGTAGGGGATGACGGGTGGGCCCCACCCGTCAGCGAGGGTGGCGGGCGGGCCCGCCCGTCAGCGTCGCGCGCGCGGGGAGGAGGCCGAATGGGCCGCGGGGAGAGGAGAGGGAGGGGGAGGGAGATGGGCCGAGCCGGCCCAAGGGGAGAGAGGGGGGAAAAGGACTTTTTAGAGTTTTTCTTTTTATAAAATCATTTTAACTTTGTTTATTTGTTAATAATTATTATTTGTGCTCTGAAAATTCCACTAAAATTTGAGGGCTCCTTTTAGACCAAGGAGAATTTAACAAAAATTCTCCGGGCCACATTTGAATTTTTCTTGTACGTATTTTAGTGTTTGCCAATTTCTTTTCGAATTTTAATTAATTCTATTATTCCTTTTAGAGAATGATTTTTATTTCGGGATGAATTTATCAGGACGTGACACCTTCACGGCCTACTCAGGGAACCAGCCGATGCAGGCAAGAAAAGGAAAACCAGATCATCGGCCGTGGGTACTCTGGCCCTAGCTCCAAAGAAAAAGGCCAAGTCCAAGAAAACTAAGCCGACTGATAAGCCGACTGATGATATGCCTGCTTTGGATCCATTCATTGAACAAGCTTTGGATGAAGAGGAAATAGGTGAAGATGTTGACCAGGCTGCAGCCGAAGTGAGTGACACAGAAAGAACACCATCGGCTTCACCCAATCAAACACCTCCAACTCCTTCTGCCCCCACTCATTTCACAAGAGTAAGTATCTCTCCTCGGCTTCTTTTGTAATTACCTCACTCTTCAGCTAATTACTCATAGACTTTGTGGTTGCAGAAGAAGAAAACTGTTGTAAAGAAGAAACCAGCAGCAACAATTGTCAAGTCGGCTCCACCAGTAAGATATCTTTAATTCTTTTACTTAATCAATCTCAACTGACTCTATATAACACTTGTCTATTCTACAGCCTCCTCCTCCTCCTTCTCCTCCTGTACAGCAATCGTCAAGTGACCGGACTCCATCGGCTGTGGGGAGTCATCACATCGAGGAGGAAGAACAACCAGCTGCTCCTACTATCCCAGTAAGTTTCCTTTTGATTCAAGGAATTAGATCGGCTATATTGACTTAGCTCTCAAACTTCCTGAAACTGTACCTGCAGGTTCTAGCCGATCTCTTCTCTTTTGACATCAGAGATTATCTTGATGAGACAGAAGAAGATACTTCAAGCAAAGCTCTAGCTCCTCTATCTGACGATGTGAAGAAAACACTTGAAGATATCTCTCGTCAGCTAGAGGCCTCTTCTTTAGATAGCTTAGTGGTCGACTGTGGATCAATTAGGACACGGCTGCATGAAGTTCAAGCTCTGATTCCCGAAGAACTGGCCGATGTCCTAACTCCAGCCGCTTATCTTGAGCAACATCAATTCAAGCTGGAAAAAGCCAAGCTAAGACTAGCCGAATGCCGTGAGCGCAAGGAGATTGAAGCCACAATCCAGGTCAATCGGCAGCTTGTGCATGAAGAAAAAAACAAACTCGACCAGCTATCCGAGGGTCCAATTAAGTCCAATATTAATCGCCTCGAAGCTCGCAAGATCGATCTCTTGGCACAGCTTGAAGAATGCAATGCCGAACTGGACATGGAGCACAAAAAGCTAGCTGATCTCCCAAAATCTATCGAAGAGCAGAAAGCAAGACTCAAATCGGCTATCAAGAATATTGCTGACATGACCAAGTCCCTAAAGGTCATTTCTGGAACTGATGCTCAAGACGCCCAAGACATTGAAGAAGTAGAACAAATTAGGCAAAGGGCTATTTCGGCCATCCAGCAGTACTTGTCTCAATAACTTTTTGTGTAATAGGAGTTAGAAACTTTCTATAATCGGCTAAGATACTTTAGTACTTTACTGTCTCAACAATCCTTTGTGCCGATTTATACAACTTATAACTTTGCTCAAAAATTTTCATTTTTATTTTGTGTACATGGTGCACCCCTAATTTTACAATGGCAAAAGCATTGATAAAATTATAAAAAACAACTAAGGGCGATATAATAATATCAGCCATTGTATATCGGCAAACCACAATCGATTACAATTTGAAAAAACAACTAAGGGCGATATAACAATATCGGCCATCTCAAGATGATGAAAATACATCGGCTATCATGTATCGGCAATATCAGCCGATCATGCATTAACCCAAACACTTGGGTAATATTTCTTCAAATATTTGCCATTAAGTGCTCTGCCATAAACTTCTCCATCGAGTCCTTGCAACATGTAAGCTCCTTTAGACACAACTTTATAAATTTGAAACGGTCCTTCCCAATTCGGCGACCACTTGCCAAATTTGCTATCCCGAGTTCCAATTGGTAAAATCAACTTCCATACAAGTCCTCCCTCCGAAAAATCCTTGGGTACTACTTTCTTATTGTAATGCCGAGCAGCACGCTCCTTATCTTTGGTAACTTTTCCAAGGGCTCGCAATCTTGACTGAACCAGATCTTCCCTCCCATCGGCCATAAGGTTGTAATATTCATCAGCTGTTAAATCATTTTGTAATTTCGTTCTTCTGGAGCCGATTCTAACTTCCCATGGCAAAACAGCCTCCTGTCCATAAACAAGTTTATAAGGAGGGACTTGGATCGATCCATGACACGCCATCCGATATGACCACAATGCTTCGGCCAACCGAGTATGCCATTGCCGAGGATAATCAGAAATTTTATTCTTAATCAATTTGATCAAGCTCTTGTTAGATGCCTCACCTTGCCCATTAGCTTGTGCATAATATGGTGAAGAATTCAACAATTTGATACCCATGCTATCGGCAAACTGAACAAACTCATCGGACACGAAAATTGAGCCTTGATCGGTTGTAATAGTTCGAGGAATACCAAACCGGTAGATTATATGCTCTTGAACAAACTGAATCGCATCCCCAGAATCAACCTTCTTCAAAAGAATCGCCTATACCCACTTGGTGAAATAATCAGTCGCCTCCAATATAAACTTATGTCCTTTACTCGATGGTGGATTTATCATAACGATCATATCAATTCCCCAACCTCTAAATGGCCATGGCTTAATGATAGGATTCATAGCCGATGCCGGTGATCGCTGAATTGCTCCAAACTTCTGACAATCTTGACACCCTTTGTAATATCTGAAACAATCTTCCAACATTGTCGGCCAAAAATACCCTGCACGCCGAAGTAACCACTTCATCTTATGAGCCGACTGATGAGTACCACAAATTCCTTCATGAACTTCGCCGATTGCAACTTTAGCCTGATCGGCACTCAAACACTTAAGCAAAGCCCCATCAATCGTCCGATAGTAGATTTCATCATCCAATAAAGTGTACCTTAACGCCTTATATCTCAATTTCCTAGAAGCCGATTGAGATGGATTCTGTAAATATTGATGCACATCATACCTCCAATCATCGGCTGTCATTGCTGCGACTTCAACCTTAACATCTTTGATCATCGGCTTATACCCCGATGCCCCTTGGGCCAAATCATTAGCTTCAATATTTTGTTCTCGAGACACATGCTTTAAAGTAACCAGCCGAAATTCCTTCATCAATTCTTGGCACTTCTCATTATAAACCAGTAATGTATCATTCTAGCATTCATATTCTCCTGCCAGTTGACTGATTACTAGCAAAGAATCCCCCATGATTTCAATAGCATCGGCTTCAACTTCCTTGAGTAATTGCAACCCTTTTAGCACTGCCTCATACTCAGCTTAATTATTAGTTGCATAAGGTTTAATAGTATAAGCAAACTCGAAACATGCCCCCCTAGGGGAAATTATAACTAGGCTGATACCACAACCATGAGTACACATCGATCCATCAAAGAATAAAGTCCATGACACAATCTCAACCAAGCCGATTGAATCATCACGATGTTCCACAATAAATTCGGCTATAGCCTGTCCCTTAATTGCCTTCGGCGACTCATACCGAAGATCAAACTCAGTTAAGGAAAATATCCACTTGTCGGCTCCCAAAACTAACGATTCGAAAACCGACATGTTTAACTGTATCAAGCCATGGATCAGTAGATTGATACAGGTTCAACAATCTGGATCTTCATCACATACATTTGGTAAAGACTCCAAAGGAGATATCTTTATATAAAATAATAGGACATTTACAAGTTTGTGGCTAACTATTACAGCAGAGGCTATACGATGACTCAACTCTGCCGTTTTACTATAGAATTAAACCATCTAACTACACTAGACTTGAAGATTAGGTTTAAAGGGAACTAACTTATTTGATTGAACTCCCAGCTTTGGCAAAAACTCCAATTAAACTCTGAAAAAGAGGGGTTGAAGCAAGGGTGAGTACAACGTACTCAGCAAGCTATTATATTAACCAATAATGAATATATGAAATGGTAATATCTGTGTAGAGCTAGGTTTACTTGCAGAAAGCTGAGAATAAAGAGGTAGAAATCCTGAAATGCTTGATATGCAACAGTATTTAAGAAAATCTTGAATTATATTTCTAACCAAAGTACCATATGAGTCCCGATGCTCAATCCGTGAGCACATTCATACTGCAGTAGATGTACGCTTTACCCGCAGTCCACGACTTGCCAATAATCATTAGCTTAGTCATGGCCCAGTATTAGGTTATTAACAATTGTGGCACCTGTTCCATGAACTCTAGTCCCCATACGCTCTGAATGTAACGTTATCAGCAGCGAGAGGAGTTCTGGCGTTCCCGGGGTTTTTAGAGAGAACTGGATGAGAGACCCCACGTCATCTCAACCAGGTTTTCATAAATTCACACACACATCGCGCGATAATCAAGATATTTACCTGCGCCTCGGTAAATATCACATTTGCCCTTCGCGGCATATATTTGCCTCCTTCGCGAGGACTTATATAAGAACCACTGTACAGAGGTACCACATTGTTAATTAACATAATATCTAGGTCTGTCCCCATTCTAGAAGCTGCGGTCGTACTCGTTCGTTTGACATAAGTACTTGGTAAACTTATATCGACCGAGACAGTACTAGCCACCCGGAAATCAACCAAATCTTGCGTACTGTCCCAATCTAAGTTCATTATGTTTTATGCAATCTAACTAGGCAGGGCTAAGCAAAAGCTAGCATATAACTGGTTTGCTATATGTTCAGATTATGCATTCAAAATCATGAATGGCTAATGCATAGAATAGAGATATAGAATATAGGATAATTATGCTCAAGGGGAGGAATAATAACTTGCCTTGCTCCAACGCAAATAAATCCAAGATAGGCAACCTGATTATACGATTCTTGAAATACCATAGGTTGCCATCCAAAAGACAATAGTCTTTACTGAGAAAGAGGAAGAACCAAATTCAATAAAAGCCATAAAATAATAAGAAAACGATAAACGACTAAGAGGGCTAGGGTTTAAGGTATAACCTATCTCTTTTATAGGGTATAGGGATTATGGGGCTAGTATTTGCTAGTGGTAGGTTTTGGTAGTATAATAGCTAGGGTTTAGTTATATGGGAGTCGACTGTGGAGTAGGACAGTATCTCGGCTAGGCTCTATATTTTATGTGGAGGCTCTCGTGGTTTGGACGATAGGAAATATACTGGATAGTTGATATGGTTAAATAGGCATGTGGCTAATATGGGTTAAGGTTGGCTTTGATAGAATAGTGGCTAAGGTTTAGTTGTTTAGGCCGATATCGAGGTAGGATAAATATCGGCTAGGGTTTTGGGTGTTTGCTAGTCGTCGCTAGAGTTGGACAGCATGACAACTAGGTTTGGTATCATTTCTAGCCGTGTCGATAGACAACATATCGGCTAGAAGAATAGGAGGTGGGTGCAGGTTTAGTGGGGCGGAAGTGTTACTCCGACAACCGTGAGTGGCGGCAGAGCGGCTAGGATCACACAGAGCTCAAGAGCTAACTGTGCGGCGTGCAATGGAGGTCGAGGGGATAGTGAAGCTCCGACCGCTGTACGCATCAAGGCGTGGGGTGCCAGGAGCAGCACTTCGACCTTAGGTTTGGTTTTTGCCGGGCTTTACAACCAACGGTCCGACGTTGAGGTCCGTAGACCGCGCAAACGTCCCCATGGAAGGCGTAAAATTCCAACCGGCGGCTTTTTAGTGGCTAACGGGCATTTTGGAAATAAAAGAAAATATTTGAAAAGCAAATATAAGTTTAAATTGTAAATTCAATTATAAGATTAAATCAAATATTTATTCAAATGGCATTTGAATAAATTAAGGAAATTCAAATAAAATCTTAAAATAGCAAATTTGATATCAAAATGAAGAGTTGAATTTAAATGAATTTAGGTCCAAGTTTCACTAGAATCGGATCTACGGTTTAGGAGATATGTGCTTCTAAAGAATAGGATTTGAATTAAATCTAGAAAATGAGAAAAGTCACTATGCAGGGGCCCACCTGTCAGTCTTTCTTTTTCTTTTTCTTCTCCTTCTTCTTTCTCCCGTCATCTTCTTCCTCTCTTCTTCTTTTTCTTGCCGGCTACACAGGAGAGGGAGAGAGTGGGCGCCGGCTCTCCGGTGGACGAAAGGCGGCGACGTCGGCGGCCACACATGTTCCCGAGCACGACGCACCTGGGGTGGGCGGTGGCTGGCGGAGAGAGTGAGGGAGATGGCCGGAACGGCGAGTAGAAGAGCTTATCTTCGGCGGCAAAGAGAGGTGGCGGTGGTGGTTGCTATGGGGTGGGGGAGAAGGGGGAAACAGGAAAAATGGAATCATCTCGTCGAGGCGAACTCGATGGCGCGATGGTTTGGCTTGCGAAGCTCCGGTGAGGGAGATCGGGTGGTGGCGGCCATGGCCGGACATGGGAGAGAAAGAGAGAGAGATGGAGCTCTGATTGTATGTAGAGAAGGGGAGGGATGGCCGGCTATTTATAGGGGAGAGAGGCGGTGGTGAAAAGCGGTTGTGGAGGAGATCGAGAAGTGCACGGGCGACGATGGCGTGAAGATTCGAACTACGGCGGCCGGCTTCGTTTCCTTAGCGGCGAAGGAAGAGGAGTTGGCGGCGGCGTGAGCCGTGCACGGGAGGAGGGGGCGGCTCGGTTGGGGTGTGGGCTGGTTTGGGCCGGCTCGGCTTAGCTGGGCCGGCAGCTCAAGAAGGAGGAGGAAAATAGAAGATAAAAGAAAAGGGATTGGGCCAAAAAGGAAGAAAGAATGGAGTTTCGGCCCGATGACAAAAAGAAAGAAGCCTAATTTGAATACTTGATTTGGATAACTAGGTTTTGCAAAGAATTTGAATTTGGAAAGAATTCACAAAAGAGATTTCCTAATTTATTTGAGTGCAATATTTAGAGGTGGAGTTTGAGGGAATTTATTTGGAAGCACTCAAATAGGAATGGAAATTAATAATATTCCTCAAAATATTTTTGGGAATATAGAAGGGAATTAGTTGAAGGCAATAAATAGGATTTGAACTCTAAAATTGGTGTTATGTATATTTGTGGCTAAAAGGGGAAGTTGAGTGAAGAATATAAATTGGAATTTTCTTAGCACAAGAGCAATTATTCACAATATTGCAATAATACAATTCTTGTGCCGAAGAAGAAATCAAGCCACAGAAATTAAATTGGTGGCTAGATCAAAAGGAGGAATTTGGATATTTGGATCGAGAATCAAAGGATGGGTTTAAGATCAAAGGATGGGCTAACAATTAATTCCAATGAGATTGGAATTACTTTGGTCTAGGTTCAAGGACAAAAATTGGAGGATTTCTTGGACCATAATTCATAATAATAAAAATGGTTTTTAAACTAAATTTGAATAAAAGAGTTTTAGTCGAAAGAAGGTTTAATATTTGAAAATAGAATTTCAACAAGAAATACCAAATATGTTTTTAAATGGAAAACACAAAAGGGATTAAATACCAGAGAGGTTTTATGCGAGTTAGTTTTAGGAGGTCCCTCTAATTATATTTTCCTAGGTTTAGAAGGTTATTAAGAACATAAGAATCAGCATGATGCAAGATTAGAAAATGACACATTTTCAGAATGTTACAAATCTACCCCCCTTAAATAAATCTCGTCCTCGAGATTTCTGAAGAGTCTATGTAGAAGTGTGGGAATCTTATCCTTTCCAAAATTCCAGATATCTGTTTAATCAGTTGGTTGATAACTTCCTATTTTTGTAGCACAGTATTCCTTCTAGGTCTTTGATGAGTTTTGTATCTTTTTCTTGTACCTTCCGTTCCTTAAAAGTTTATATTTCTGGATCATCTCTTTGATATTCCTGAATTTGATCCATAAGTGTAGGTTTTAATTCTAAAGTACTTAACTCTCCGTACTTAATAATGCCAAGATTTAACTTTATCAACTCTTCTTGTAGTTATTCTGGCATTGTTTCCTGTTGTCTTTTGTGGTATATACTGGATTATCAAAAGGCGGTAGATCACTTGATTTAATCTCATGTGATTCCATGTATAACGATCCAACACTTAATAACTTAAACATGTTGTAGGGTATTTCTGTCTAGGATTTAATCTTCCTTGCACATATATGTGTAGCGATGATACTTGTCGAGGAGATTTATTATGATCTTTTAGTTCCTCTCGTCATTGGGATGGTCGGACTTCTACTCGTATCTTCGAAATAGGGCTGATGAATGATCTTCGTTTGATGGCTTCAACGTCTTCTTAGACAATATTTTCTTCCAACCTTTTGTAATAACTCAACTTAAATTTCTGAATCCTAATCTTGTGCTATTTCATAATTCCCTAATTGTTTGTAGTTACCAATCCTCTTTTTATGCATTTCCTTGTGACATTTCTTGCAGTAACTAGCATGATATTTCTATGATGATCACTATATTACAACTTCTAGAATGGTGTTGAACATTGAAGTCGTTTCCTTCAGTACAAATCTATGTCTTTGCTCTTTAGTGCGAGTCACATATAAGGAGGTATGTCGTAGTAATCCTGATACATCATTCACTACCTATGCTTAGGAAATATCATGGGATATTCCAGAATCCATATAATTTAAATAGTAGTGAATTTATTCTAAAACTTCTCTTTCTCCAAGAAATTATATCACATGGTTCATTACTGCATAAAAGTAATCCTTGCTTTCCAAAGTAAACAATTCCATTCAGTCGCACTTTTATTGGCCATCTTATTCTTGCTATACATTGGTAACCTTGCCTTCAACATGATTGGCATGATGTATAGTTCTTTGGGTTGAAAACGTTTGTTAAAACAGTTTCTTCTTATTAAGTTATTTTCCTAGTATTCAGAAAGTTGGTAACTTAATTCTTCAACTGTGAGTAAAGAAATTTTTCCATAAATATATCACTGGTATCCATTCAAACATCTTATGCATATTCGGAATGCAACCTCTAACTTTAGTCATGCATATCCTAAGAAGATCTGGCTTAAAATATATTTTCAATCGATAGTGTTGTGGCCTCTAATTATTTTCTCCTTGTAGAATCCATAAACTTCTATGTTGATCCTTTTGGTGTCGAGAGAATTATAAACTCAATCTACGACTAAAAATAAGGAAATTTGTTGTAGATGATTCATATCCTTTTTATTGTCAATATCTGATCAGATTCTTAACACTTCTCGTAATCACAATTTCTTCTTCTAGTCATATGTCTCTGAGCAGTGACATGGTCTGTCATGCCTTGAAGAGATTTTATATGTCTCCATCCAATGTTTTTGTGTTATCCAATTTCTTCAGATATTTTATCCTAGCCTAATATACCCATTTATATTCTCAGGATAAATGAATACAATAGGTTTCTTCGGTACTATTATCTTGAATGCATATGTAGTTTGTCGTCCTTAGTCTTCTTTGTCTTAATCCTGATTTGTCGCTCTCCATTCATTGACCAATTAATCGTACCAATGCGTCACATCTATTGTGACACATAAGTACTATCTTTTTCTCTTGTACATGGCTTCATTATGTTTTTCTTGCAAAATATCCTTATTAATGTAAATACTTGTATGCTCATGAAAAAAGTCTTCATTTAGTGCGGCAACAAATATTCCATGAATATTTTGTTCTTAATATATTGAAATGTTGCCCAGTCCTAGATTTGTATTCAAAATAATTGTCATCTTAAACTCCTTGATTTAGTAGGTCCAAAATTCGTGCTTACTCCTTTGAATGGAATATTAGTGCGAAGGGTAATTGTACTCACTATCTTCTTCAAAATTGAGCATTTATTACACTTTCCGAGGCTTCATCTATTCTTCTCGAGGGATTGCTCACTTCAAGAATGATTGGCTTCCAAGTTGTTCGTCATACAGAATATGCAACTCATATACCTGTCCTTAACATCCGAAATTACCTTAACCAAATAGGAGTTCTCAGCTTCAGGAAATTGTTGCTTCATACAATAGTATAATGTCTATCGATGTAACCACTTCTTATTATACACCTGTAGCTTTTGCTTGATGTATCATCTCAAAATTGGCTCTACCTATGGTTTTTGATAGCATAGGGGTTTTTCGTATATATGGATAGAAGAGATGATTCCCTTATAGATTACATCAATAGTTTTCAGGACGAATAATTTCTTGGTTGGTTAACTTTCTTCAAACTGCATCCATAAATTTGCATGCTTATTGTCATCACCAATCCGTTGATCTTCTATTCCCTGAAATTGGAGCTCTTGGGGTCTTTCAAATTATTCGTAGTCTTGTATATTTGGAAGTTCTTCAGCTAGATTATAATCTCGGCAATATTTCATTCTGAGTCACTTATTTGCTTGAAAATACCTTGGTGTTTCTCAACCATTTGAACTGCCACTTGGCTTCATGCTGTATGTCTTCTTAATGGCATGGATGTTGACGATAGGTCTTGATAGGAATTAAAGAGATCAAGATTATCCTCATTTTGGATGAAATCAAAACATAAAATGTGGTGTCCCATCTTTTAATCTTCTAGTCCAATAGGTTTCTCATGAATTTCTCCATCATGATTTAAACACATAAAATGTCCAATGAACTAGTAGAATATCTCCAATAATTTCTTTCCAAAGAGACAATACTTCCATAAATATTTACTCGGGGCTTCTTGTATTGAAATTCCAAAATTCCATAATGTATATCTCTTCTTTCTTCATCGCGTTGTGAGCTTCATAACTTTATCTGTGTCCAATATAGTGGCTCCATTAATCATCATAGTTCATGTATTGAACTACCCCCCTTAAAAAGGATTAACTTATCTTCCAATCTTCTTCTTTTGTATTAATAATAATTAGTTGTTTCACCAGATAATTCCTCAAAACTTGTATCCCTTATTGCTTGGATTTGCAATAAATTTGGCTTATACTTGACATAACCAAAGGCTTATGTTCACTGTCTTTCTTGAAATACCAAGGACAAGAGTCTTCGGAGGGGATTATATTATACTATAAAATAATTACTCTTTTGAAGGAGAATATGATGCACAAGTAAAAGCAGGAAATAAAACCAACGATGAAGGGGAGTTCATTCTAACAAAGGCCTTAGCAAAATTATTAGGTAAAATTTTAGTTTTTAACCTGATTATTCTATATAGATAGGAAAGTTATTCTTAAAGGAGGTTAAAAAACTTATGGGTTTAAGACTATAGGCGAACATATGCTCTGATACCAGCGCTGTCGGCTCCCAAAACTAACGATTCGGAAACCGACATGTTTAACTGTATCAAGCCCTGGATCAGTAGATTGATACAGGTTCAACAATCTGGATCTTCATCGCATACATTTGGTAAAGACTCCAAAGGAGATATCTTTATATAAAATAATAGGACATTTACAAGTTTGTGGCTAACTATTACAGCAGAGGCTATACGATGACTCAACTCTGCCGTTTTACTATAGAATTAAACCATCTAACTACACTAGACTTGAAGATTAGGTTTAAAGGGAACTAACTTATGTGATTGAACTCCCAGCTTCGGCAAAAACTCCAATTAAACTCTGAAAAAGAGGGGTTGAAGCAAGGGTGAGTACAACGTACTCAGCAAGCTATTATATTAACCAATAATGAATATATGAAATGGTAATATCTGTGTAGAGCTAGGTTTACTTGCAGAAAGCTGAGAATAAAGAGGTAGAAATCCTGAAATGCTTGATATGCAACAGTATTTAAGAAAATCTTGAATTATATTTCTAACCAAAGTACCATATGAGTCCCGATGCTCAATCCGTGAGCACATTCATACTGCAGTAGATGTACGCTTTACCCGCAGTCCACGACTTGCCAATAATCATTAGCTTAGTCATGGCCCAGTATTAGGTTATTAACAATTGTGGCACCTGTTCCATGAACTCTAGTCCCCATACGCTCTGAATGTAACGTTATCAGCAGCGAGAGGAGTTCTGGCGTTCCCGGGGTTTTTAGAGAGAACTGGATGAGAGACCCCACGTCATCTCAACCAGGTTTTCATAAATTCACACACACATCGCGCGATAATCAAGATATTTACCTGCGCCTCGGTAAATATCACATTTGCCCTTCGCGGCATATATTTGCCTCCTTCGCGAGGACTTATATAAGAACCACTGTACAGAGGTACCACATTGTTAATTAACATAATATCTAGGTCTGTCCCCATTCTAGAAGCTGCGGTCGTACTCGTTCGTTTGACATAAGTACTTGGTAAACTTATATCGACCGAGACAGTACTAGCCACCCGGAAATCAACCAAATCTTGCGTACTGTCCCAATCTAAGTTCATTATGTTTTATGCAATCTAACTAGGCAGGGCTAAGCAAAAGCTAGCATATAACTGGTTTGCTATATGTTCAGATTATGCATTCAAAATCATGAATGGCTAATGCATAGAATAGAGATATAGAATATAGGATAATTATGCTCAAGGGGAGGAATAATAACTTGCCTTGCTCCAACGCAAATAAATCCAAGATAGGCAACCTGATTATACGATTCTTGAAATACCATAGGTTGCCATCCAAAAGACAATAGTCTTTACTGAGAAAGAGGAAGAACCAAATTCAATAAAAGCCATAAAATAATAAGAAAACGATAAACGACTAAGAGGGCTAGGGTTTAAGGTATAACCTATCTCTTTTATAGGGTATAGGGATTATGGGGCTAGTATTTGCTAGTGGTAGGTTTTGGTAGTATAATAGCTAGGGTTTAGTTATATGGGAGTCGACTGTGGAGTAGGACAGTATCTCGGCTAGGCTCTATATTTTATGTGGAGGCTCTCGTGGTTTGGACGATAGGAAATATACTGGATAGTTGATATGGTTAAATAGGCATGTGGCTAATATGGGTTAAGGTTGGCTTTGATAGAATAGTGGCTAAGGTTTAGTTGTTTAGGCCGATATCGAGGTAGGATAAATATCGGCTAGGGTTTTGGGTGTTTGCTAGTCGTCGCTAGAGTTGGACAGCATGACAACTAGGTTTGGTATCATTTCTAGCCGTGTCGATAGACAACATATCGGCTAGAAGAATAGGAGGTGGGTGCAGGTTTAGTGGGGCGGAAGTGTTACTCCGACAACCGTGAGTGGCGGCAGAGCGGCTAGGATCACACAGAGCTCAAGAGCTAACTGTGCGGCGTGCAATGGAGGTCGAGGGGATAGTGAAGCTCCGACCGCTGTACGCATCAAGGCGTGGGGTGCCAGGAGCAGCACTTCGACCTTAGGTTTGGTTTTTGCCGGGCTTTACAACCAACGGTCCGACGTTGAGGTCCGTAGACCGCGCAAACGTCCCCATGGAAGGCGTAAAGTTCCAACCGGCGGCTTTTTAGTGGCTAACGGGCATTTTGGAAATAAAAGAAAATATTTGAAAAGCAAATATAAGTTTAAATTGTAAATTCAATTATAAGATTAAATCAAATATTTATTCAAATGGCATTTGAATAAATTAAGGAAATTCAAATAAAATCTTAAAATAGCAAATTTGATATCAAAATGAAGAGTTGAATTTAGATGAATTTAGGTCCAAGTTTCACTAGAATCGGATCTACGGTTTAGGAGATATGTGCGTCTAAAGAATAGGATTTGAATTAAATCTAGAAAATGAGAAAAGTCACTATGCAGGGGCCCACCTATCAGTCTTTCTTTTTCTTTTTCTTCTCCTTCTTCTTTCTCCCGTCATCTTCTTCCTCTCTTCTTCTTTTTCTTGCCGGCTACACAGGAGAGGGAGAGAGTGGGCGCCGGCTCTCCGGTGGACGAAAGGCGGCGACGTCGGCGGCCACACATGTTCCCGAGCACGACGCACCTGGGGTGGGCGGTGGCTGGCGGAGAGAGTGAGGGAGATGGCCGGAACGGCGAGTAGAAGAGCTTATCTTCGGCGGCAAAGAGAGGTGGCGGTGGTGGTTGCTATGGGGTGGGGGAGAAGGGGGAAACAGGAAAAATGGAATCATCTCGTCGAGGCGAACTCGATGGCGCGATGGTTTGGCTTGCGAAGCTCCGGTGAGGGAGATCGGGTGGTGGCGGCCATGGCCGGACATGGGAGAGAAAGAGAGAGAGATGGAGCTCTGATTGTATGTAGAGAAGGGGAGGGATGGCCGGCTATTTATAGGGGAGAGAGGCGGTGGTGAAAGGCGGTTGTGGAGGAGATCGAGAAGTGCACGGGCGACGATGGCGTGAAGATTCGAACTACGGCGGCCGGCTTCGTTTCCTTAGCGGCGAAGGAAGAGGAGTTGGCGGCGGCGTGAGCCGTGCACGGGAGGAGGGGGCGGCTCGGTTGGGGTGTGGGCTGGTTTGGGCCGGCTCGGCTTAGCTGGGCCGGCAGCTCAAGAAGGAGGAGGAAAATAGAAGATAAAAGAAAAGGGATTGGGCCAAAAAGGAAGAAAGAATGGAGTTTCGGCCCGATGACAAAAAGAAAGAAGCCTAATTTGAATACTTGATTTGGATAACTAGGTTTTGCAAAGAATTTGAATTTGGAAAGAATTCACAAAAGAGATTTCCTGATTTATTTGAGTGCAATATTTAGAGGTGGAGTTTGAGGGAATTTATTTGGAAGCACTCAAATAGGAATGGAAATTAATAATATTCCTCAAAATATTTTTGGGAATATAGAAGGGAATTAGTTGAAGGCAATAAATAGGATTTGAACTCTAAAATTGGTGTTATGTATATTTGTGGCTAAAAGGGGAAGTTGAGTGAAGAATATAAATTGGAATTTTCTTAGCACAAGAGCAATTATTCACAATATTGCAATAATACAATTCTTGTGCCGAAGAAGAAATCAAGCCACAGAAATTAAATTGGTGGCTAGATCAAAAGGAGGAATTTGGATATTTGGATCGAGAATCAAAGGATGGGTTTAAGATCAAAGGATGGGCTAACAATTAATTCCAATGAGATTGGAATTACTTTGGTCTAGGTTCAAGGACAAAAAATGGAGGATTTCTTGGACCATAATTCATAATAATAAAAATGGTTTTTAAACTAAATTTGAATAAAAGAGTTTTAGTCGAAAGAAGGTTTAATATTTGAAAATAGAATTTCAACAAGAAATACCAAATATGTTTTTAAATGAAAAACACAAAAGGAATTAAATACCAGAGAGGTTTTATGCGAGTTAGTTTTAGGAGGTCCCTCTAATTATATTTTCCTAGGTTTAGAAGGTTATTAAGAACATAAGAATCAGCATGATGCAAGATTAGAAAATGACACATTTTCAGAATGTTACACCACTTTCCAACACTTCCTTTCAAAATCGGGGCCGATAACATGTATTTGACAACATCGGCCTTGCATATAATAGTGCACTCATTGCATATAACAATCTGAAAGGTATCCCTTTCTGCTGCTCTGCCCCCCCCCCCAAGTAAACTGCTGATCGGCTTTCAACCTCAACAATGGTGTGAAAGGCTCTAACCTGCCGGATAAATTAGAAATAAACCTTCTAACAAAATTTATCTTGCAGCTCTGTCTTGTTCTCTGGAGGCTGAATCTTCTTGATCGCATTAACACTCCTTTGAGTCACCTTGATCCCCCTCTCATGAACAAGAAATCCCAAAAATTGGCCAGCCGATACGCCAAAAGCACATTTTGTCGGATTCATCTTCAGGCCATATTTTCTGGTTCTTTCGAAAACCTTCCTCAAATCGGCTATGTGGTCCTCTATTTCTTTAGACTTAACAACCACATCATCAATGTAAACCTCAACCAACCAGCCGATTAGATCATGGTATATGTAATTCATGGCTCTTTGATATGCTCTAGCACTCTTCAAGCCGAAACTCATAACAACCCATTCAAACAAGCCGATTGCACCAGGACACCTAAAAGTTGTCTTATGGATATCTTCTTCAGCCATAAAGATTTGATTATATCCTGCGTTTCCATCCATAAAACTCAAAATTTTGTTCCCTGACGCAGCATCAACTAGCTGATCGGCTACTGGCATTGGGTATTCATCCTTCGGGGTAGCTTTATTCAGGTCTCGGAAATCAATGCACACCCTGACCTTGCCATTTTTCTTGATAACAGGAACTATACTAGAAACCCATTCAGCATATCGGCAAGGACGAATAAAACCAGCATCATATAACCGTTTAATCTCAGCCTTGACAGGTTCAAGTATGTCGGCTTTGCATCTCCTCAGAGGTTGTTGACGTGGCCTAACCCCTGGTCTGATAGGTAGCCGATGTTCAACAATCAATCGGCTGAGTCCAGGCATCTCATAATACTCCCAAGCGAAGCAATCTCTGAATTCTTTTAACAGCTCTATCAACTTGGTTCTAAATTCTGCAGATAAATTTTTACTAATAAATGTCGGCCTTGGTCGATCACCTGGACCTATATCAATTTCTTCCAAATCATCAGCTGACATAAAACCCTATCCTTGTTTGTCATCGACATCATCTGCCGTGTCCTTGTTGTAGACATCTGAACCCTCCACGACGCCCTCAAAATAATAGCTTGGGTTCTCCATCTTCAATTGGCTGTATATCAGAATTGGACACTTTTAGAAAATCTCCATCCCAAATTTTTCCAGACAAACAATCAAGACCATCCATCTCCCAAAGAGCTAAATCGGCACTGGCAACATTGACTGACTTGTGGGCTGGCACAATATCAATCTTGTCACCTTGCTACTGAATCAAGCATTGATGAATGGTTGAAGGAATGCAACAATTAGCATGAATCCAATCCCTTCCAAGCAACAAGCTATAAGAACCCTTCCCATCGATGACAAAGAATGTTGTAGGGATGGTTTTGTTGCCGACTGCCAGCTCCACATTCAAAACTCCTTTGGTTTCTGATGGATTACCGCCAAAATCTTTAAGCACCATGTTTGTCTTGATGAGATCTTCAGCGTTTCTACCCAACTTTCTAAATGTAGCGTAAGGCATCAAGTTTACCGCAGCCCCACCATTGACCATCATCTTGGACATCGGCTTCCCATTGACATAACCATTTATATACAATGGCTTAAGATGCCGATTCTCTGTACCCTCTGGCTTCTCAAAAACTGCCTGCTCTGGCGACAAAATCAATTTAGCTGATTCTTCTTCAACTTCATCAACATCGGCTTGCTTGATCCCAAACTCAGCAGGCAATGTGAAAACCATGTTGACCGAAGCAGTTACAACGCTTTTTCCTTTGGCCAACCTTTTTGCTTCATCGGCTGTAGCTTCATCGGCTACAGGAACTTGATTCTTAACACGCCACTCCTGCCTCAGCTTTGTTTTCTTCAGCCGATGGTTAATTTCCTGTTCGACCTCCTGAAAGCGCTCTCTGTTCCTCAATCTTTGAACCCTTCTCTTTTGATTCTTCGTAAAAAACCATTGATTCTTCCTGTTTTCATTGTCCTCCTGGCCACGATCTTGATTTACTGGACCCAATCTTTGATGAATAGGGACTCTTGTCTGTCTTCGCCGATTGCCCCTACTATGTGATCGGCTTGAGCTCTCGGCAATATCACTGCACCCAGGACAATCTTCAATAGATGGCAACCTCATACTTTCATTCCAACAGAATCTAAAGAACTCGCAACCCCAATGAGGATCAAAGCCATCTTCATCTCCCTCATAATGCTTCTCCTGCTGCTTGTCATACTTCCTCTGATATTTGTTGATAATCTTAGCCGAATTTACTTGAAAACCCCTTGCACGGCCCCCATCGGCTGTTCGGCCAGCTGTATGCACCATATTAACAGTAAAAAGATTGCCATCAACCTTCATCGGCCTCTTAGAGTCGTCAAATTTAATTTTGCCTCCTTCAATAGCCGCCTGCATCTGTTGTCTAAAGACCTTGCAATCATTAGTCGTATGAGACCCAGAATTATGCCACTTGCAATACCTTTTCTTGCCCAATTCTTCAGCCGATGGAATTGTGTGACCGGCAGGAAGTTGAATCTACTTCTCTCGGAGTAGCAAGTCAAAAATTTTATTAGCCTTGGTTATATCAAAGTCATACCTCTCCTCTATACCTGAGTTCTTTACCCATTGGCATGGTATAACCTTCTTACTCCTTACCCACTCGGCTGCAGCTATCTCAGAATCATCATCCTCATCATCCGACCCATATATATAAGGACAGACATGATTAACCTTTCTAGAGTTTTTCCTAGCCTCTACATACCTTTGTTCATGCCAGGCTACCTTCTGTGTAAGGTGTGACAAGCTTTCAAAGTCTTCAGATGAGAACTTCCCCCTAATTGGAGCAATCATACCCTGAAAAGCCAAATCCGCTAACTGGGCATCAGTCAAACTCAAGCTGTAACACTTATTTCTCATCTCCCTGAATCTCTGAATATACTCATGCACTGGCTCATCATGCTTTTGCTTCATCGACGTTAGATCGGATAATTTCATCTCATGAATCCCACTATAGAAATAGCTATGAAACTGTTTTTCTAAATTAGTCCAACTGTTAATTGATCCATATGGTAAAGAAGAAAACCAAGTAAAGGCTGATCCAGCCAAAGACAACCGGAACAACCTAACCTTCAAAGCATCCACAGCCGATGCTTCACCGCACTGAGCTAAAAATCGGCTAATGTGTTCATAAGTCGACGTACTATCTTGCCCTGAGAATTTTGAAAAATCTGGAACTTTGAACCGGTTAGGCAGAGGAACCCTCTCAGACCATTCAGGATATGGCTGTCGATATAGATTTCCAGCATCTTTCGGCCTAAGTCCAAACTGCTCCTTCATGACATCTGCAATCAAATCGGCCCATGGTCGCTGTTGAGGTGTTCCTTGATGTTGTTGTGGCATAGGCTCGAATTGGTTGTATTGAGGAACAAATTGGGGTTGAGCCGATCCTGTTTGCTGGTATTGAACATGAGGTGATGGCGGTTGATACTGATAGTTCAAATTGCTCCCCTGGTAATTTTGAAGATCCGGCTGAATATTACGCACCAAATGTTCAGGAATAACTTGCGGAATCACCGTGCCATCTGGTTGTACGTGATGAACTAAATGCTCTGGGACAACCTGATTTGCAGCATGCTGCACAGGCTGCCCACCAGGTGTTGCAAACCCAGCCGATGCATTCATTAAACCTTGCTGCTGAATCGGCTGGACAACCTGTTGCCTTAATGGCGTTTGCTGAATCGGTTGTACAACTCGTTGAATTGGGGGTGTTTGCTGGATGGGTTGCACAACCTGCTGCCTTGGCGGTGTTTGCTGAATTGGCTGCTGCTGGGTTGGATCAATGGTGTGTTGAGGATGTAAGAACATAGATGCAACCTGGTCTTGCGTTAGCCGATTCACGTTCTGCCCAGCGTGCTGTGGCTGTTCTCTCACCAACAATCGGGGATTAACTAATTGGCCTGGGGCCGAAGATGGTGCGGCAGGTGCGGGAGCCGATGATGGTGCCGTTGGCTGAGCCGATGGTGCATTAAGAGGGACTGACTGGACGACCGGTAGATTATCGGTGATTAATAGCCGATAATTCGGAAACACTCCTCCTTGTACGTAAACTGGTCCTGTAGCTTGATATTCGGCCATCGAGCCATCAATCATTGACTTCACCATGTTTGCCAAGGTGTTGGTTAGTATTCCAGATTGGTTGATCAAAGCATGGTGCACAGCATAGTCCACCTGATCTTGAAAGTTGTTGAACTGCACCTGTGCTGCATTGCCGTCTTGATTAAAACCTCCACCTTGAACTCCCTGAGAACCATCACCTTGAATCCCCTAAGAACCATCACCTTGAACCCCGTGGACTCCTTGAGAGTTATCACCTTGATTTGCTGGAGAACTATCTGTAGCACCTTTGTCGCTCGGTTGAGCCGAACCATCTGGAGCTTGTTTCCTTTCTCCATCCTTAGAGGAACCAGTCCTGAGATCGTCAGGAACCACCTTTATTTTGTACTTTTGAACAAGCGTTCCCTTGCTTAATTCTATTTACCAATGGTTTTGGTCCCACGTCCAAATTCTTTCCGAGTCAACGGGAATTGATCGAACAAGTTGACGTCCAGAATCTGTCCCGGTGCTGCGTCACCGTATTTGGGCCTTTGTCCCGTGTATCGTGTTGGAACCCATTAGGGTTGCGTCGAGAGGGGTTTGCACGACCCTAAACTCTATATATCAGTACCTGCGCCATCTTTAGGTTTTTGGGTTTTGCTTAGATTATTCTGTCAAGAACAGTTTCGCCGCTAGATCTGTTTGTGGAACCCCAAATTCAAGTACTTAATCATTCATATGCAATTTGGTTGCAATCTATCTTGTTCTTGCTTGTGTTCTTCGATTCGCATACAGGGATTAGTCTTCTCGGCGAGGTTAACCGGGTTTCGGCACGGTTGATAACCAGAGGAGACGTGGTGCTGCGATTGCGGGGCTCAGTAACGTGTTCGTTCAGAAGCCGGATCGAGTTGTGTCGCGACTCCGCCCAAATCGATTGTTTGTCAATACCTATCGGAAGATCGGGACCTAACTCCCCATCACTTGCTGCATCATTGTTTCAAAATCTTTCTTTTGATCGATGGGCACGACGTTCCCTTCATTGACGTCGGTCAATCCTAACTTCTGGATCTTTTCCTTAACAGTGCCTGGGCTAGCCGAGGATGGTGATAGCGGTGGTTTCTCGGCCATGAGGAGGAATTGCTTGTTGACTTCTTATCGGTCCCACCAGGCGTGCCAAAAGCGTGTTGACGTAAAACACAAAGCCTAGGAGATCTGCTTAACTCCAGTGCAGGTCCAAAACTCGCCTTCGGGTATGCTAGCGTGCCAGTTGATTTGATCCTGCAATCTACAAGGAATAGGAACAAAGAAACCGCGGTTAAACCTATAAATGATAGCCGATCGGCTAGATGCCGATGACATATCATTTATCTTTGAGCCGATGTCATATGTAAATCGATCGGCGGTTATAAATAGATAATAAGGAACTAAATCTACTCGATCGGCTGTAGATATCAACAATATATAGTTCTTATATTGATATATACTTAAATCAAGTGATTGGGATAGATCGGTCGCCATGCCGAGACAGTATAAATCACTTAGATCGAAATATATATTAATAACAGGACTATATATGTTTATAGCATAGCCGATCGAATAGATCCAGCATGTATCGGCTAATACTCTGATACGGCTTTATGTTAAAACAGGCAGAATACATAAGCTTAATATATTTGTATGCAATGAAATCTTAACATAAAGGGCAGATTTAACGTGTTAATAAAGCATATAGAGCATTTATAGTTAAATCAGATAAGATCGGCTGAAGCTCCGACACTACCTTAATCGGCAACCAGGAAGCAGGCTAGAAATTGGTATTCTAAGCACGACTTAATAGATCAAACTCAACTGATGCAGCATTAAGTATGAAAAGAAGAGCAATATCTAGACAATCAAGCCGGTGGAAGTTTCATAGAGTGGTGGATATCTTATATAATATAAATCAACGTCGTTGTCTAACCTAATCGACTGCCCTCTTCCAACAGATGTTAGCCGATTGTAGATTGTCTATCACCCGTTATAACGCACGGGTATTTTTTTCTAGTAGTTATATACATTGAAACTTTACACATACAAATGCATATACATAGAAAGTATATACATGGAAGAAATATCTACGTATAAAGTATATATACAAGAAAATACCTACAAAGAAAGTTTATACATAGAAAGAAATTTGAATGGAAAGTTTGTACATTGAAATTTGGGTATATAACACGAATAGAAAAAAGAAAGAAAATATGTGCATTGGATCAAGAAGATAAAATTAAACGTGCTCGTGAACCTGTGTGCACATGTCATTTTTTTTAAAAAAATATACGTGTATACATTTTTCTTTTGAAACATTCAGACTTTCGTGACCTTAGGAAAGACCTCGTGCACGTGTGTTACACATTGATACTGATAGACACAATAGACTCGCGCCGGCCGACTAGACGAAGCCTGCGATGCGATCGCGTGTGGCCCACCCTCGCGGTCGGTTGCGTTCTAGAGGTACCCTGTAGACGGAAGAACTCTACTTTCTGAACCAAAATAAGGGCATGTTTAGTTCCAAACAAAATTTTTCACGCTGTCACATCGAATTTGGACATATGCATGAAATATTAAATGTAGAAAAAAACTATTTACACAGTTCGTCAGGAAGTTGCGAGACGAATCTTTTAAGGCTAATTGCGCTATGATTTGATAATGTAGTGCTACCGTAAACATTTTCTAATGACGGATTAATTAGGTTTAATAAATTCGTCTCGCAGTTTTTGGCGGAATTTTTAATTTGTTTTGTTATTAAACAACGTTTAATCCTTAAAATGTGTGTCTGTATATCCAATGTGATATTGCATGGCACAATTTTTTTTTGCCAACTAAACATGCCCTTAAAAAAGAAAAAAATGAAAAAAATAGTTCCTTAGCCTTGGAATAAGTCCACTTTGACTCCCTTAAAAGTGACCCGAATCTAATCCGTAACCCTCAACCGCAAAACCGGATAAGACGACTCCCCGAACTATTGAAACCAGTGCAATTTGACTTCCTTAGCGTTTTGGAGGACGGTTTTGCTGATGTGGCGCTGACATGGCGATGTTGACCTAGCCTTCGTCCCATGTGGCGCTTACGTGGCATTAGAATTAAAAAATATATGTGGGGCCCATATGTAATTCGCACATAAAAAATATTGGGGCCCTCATGTCATCCTCCCTCTCTCTTCTTCTTCCTCTTCCCTCTCTCTCCTTCTCTCTCTTTCTTTCTCGTGGCGCAATTGGTAGGCAGGGGCTACGACGGCGGGCGAGCAATGGCCGGAGCGGCAGCGGCAGCGGTAGCGAGGGCCGGAGCGGCATCGGGCAAGCTGAGATGTCAGCGAGCGGCGGAGACACAGGCATGGCGTGGTGGCCTGCGAGCGGCGGAGACTTAGGATTGGCGTGGCATTGGGGAGGACGACGGTGGTGCTTAGCCTCTCGCCGGTGACAGGGCATGTGCGGCACCCCGCCTCGATCTCCGCCGCCTCAGCCACCGCTCTCGCTCGCCACCGAATCGCGCCACCGCTGCCTCCGTCGCCCCTTCTGCACCCACCTCGTCCCCTCCACGCTCGCCTGCTACCCCGCCCTCTCCTGCCTCGATCTCTCCCTCTGCCCGCGCCGTCCATGTCCACCGTCGACCTCTCCCGCTCTCGGGGATTCGCTGCCGTTGCGCTCGTCGCCGCATGCCTGAACTCAATGGCCTCGACCTTGGGGATGCGGTGGTGGCGGAGGTGGCCAAGGCGCGCTGCCTGCAGAGGCTCTTGAGGTCGCCGCACGCTGCCGGAGCCGCCGCTCGACCCGCCTCCGCACTCCTCCACCCCCTCCCCACTCGCGCCACTAGGGTCGCCGCACGCCACCGGAGCCGCTGCTCGATCCGCTCGAGTTCCTCTCCTGCTCATAGAGCGCCTTCGCCGTCGACGTCCCTCACCTGCCGCTGCCACCGCGGGGTTCCATGACGCTCCCAACCTCGTCCTAGGTGGCGCTCGCCGCCGACCGGCTCCAAATCGACATGTGAAGAGAAAGAGGGAGGGAGAAGGGAGAGAGGGGAAGCAAGAAGAAGAGAGAGAGAGGGGACGACATGTGGGTCCCACAACTTTGTGTGTGTGAATGACAAATGGGTCCCACCGATTTTTTTTAATTGTAATGCCATATAAGCGCCACGGTGGGACGAATACCGGTCAACACCGCCACATCAGCGCCACATCAGTAAAACTGCCCTCCAAAACCGCCGAGGGAGTCAAACTGCACTGGTTTTAATAGTTCGGGGAGTCGTCCTATCCGGTTTTGCGGTTGAAGGTCGCTGATTAGATCGGGTCACTTTAAGGGAGTCAAGGTGGACTTATTCCTAATGTGGTATTCTCTATTGGGCCGATTGCGCATGGGCTCTAAGCCCATATTCCACATCTTCATTTATTGAGGTGTGTTCGCATGTAGTGGCTGGGAACACGCGTGATTAATTAAGTATTATCTATTTTTTTTTTAAAAATAAATTAATTTGATTTTTTAAGCAACTTTTGTATATAAATCTTTTGTAAAAATCACACCGTTTAACGGTTTGAAAAGCATGGCAGCGGAAAATGAGGGAGAGGCGTTGGAACAGAAATAAGGGTTGCAAACACAGCTGCGCCCCTCTCAAAAAAAAAAAAAACCTATACCTGCGCTGTCGCTGTCCACCCGTCCGTCCGTCGTCGATGGCGTCGTCGTCGCCGCCGGTCCGGCCATGGGCGGACCTGCAGCACGACCTGCTCGTGATGATCATGTCCCGGGTGGGCCTCCCCGATCTCCTCTCCGGCGGCGCCACCCGCGCCTGCTCCGCATGGCGGGCCTCGGCGCGCGACCCGCTCGTGTGGCGCCGCGTTGACCTCCGCGACTGGGCCGTCCTGACCTCGGCCCGGCGCCGGCTCGCTGCGGGAGACGGTGAAGCAGCAGCCGCCGGGCGCGGGCGTGTCCCTCTTCAAGCCGCTCTCTGCAGTGTGCTGGAGATCGTCGTGAGGCGGGCGGCCGGTCGGATGGAGGCCCTGCTCCTACCGGAGTTCGCCGATGAGGAGCACCTCCTCTTCCTCGCTCAGAGGTAACGCCTCCTTCTCACTGTCTCTTTAGTATATGTTTTGTGATTGATGTGAAGATCCCGTAACGAAATTAGTGTATATTCCTCCCAAATCCGCTCATTTCTGGTTGAAAGAGAGATATTTTCTTAGTTCATTGTGGTCCTTTGGTACTGTAGATTGATAGAAATGCTGAATTCTTGCAACCTTAAAAGGAATGATGTCACAACAGATGTTCTATTCATTTTTCATGGGAAATTTCATCTTATTGTCATAATGGGATGAAAATTTCATTTTTGTTGTTTCAGTGTTGGAATTTAGATGGATTGGGTTCACCTGACTTGAATGGTGAAATATCACGTTTAAACGAAATTAATCCTCTTTTTTTCCCTGAATTAAGGATGTCCCAGAGCATCTTTTGGAACCTAATTATCCCAGATATCCTCTAACCTACCTGACTATTAGGATATCTTTGCTAATAGCTTCACCATATTGCAGTCACCCTAAACAGGAAAAAGGCCAGACTGTAGTGTAAACAAAAGAACACCTTTCCATTGAGCGGTAAACTGTATTCAATGCTTTTCCAATTTGTCATGCATGGATCTTGGTATAGGACTATAGGAGCCGATTGCTTGTGGTGGGAAGTTTCTCCACACCAAGTATACTATTGCTGTTTCACTTTTCAATATACCTTCCAGAACGGTAGGAATGTACAAGCATGGAAGGTTATGATACCAGGACATCTTAGTCATACTGCCTTCTTTCAAAACAATATCCTTTTTTTTTTTCAAAGAATGGCTGCTAAACCAACATATGAGAAAAATTTCTACAGGTTACTTTTTTGGTTACCCAGTAATGGAAATGAACTAAAGAAACAGCCTATGTCACAAGACAAATGCTCGTAGTGGTATGGACCACTTTGCCCACTACACCTGGAATGATACTTTTCTATTGTTTGTCTGTGATATGTTAACAAAGAGCTTGCAGGGTTCCCAACCCAGTTTCTCCCCCACAAGTTATTCAAATGACTCCCTGTTCAATTTTTCAACATATTTAAACTTAAGTTGTATTGTGCTTTTCCAAATATGTTCATGAGATAGGTTCTCCAGATATCTAAACATGTGTTTGCACTTTGCACAGAATTTGCAGTGAAGTCACCAGATTTTTCATAACCATGAGAATGTGATCTATCACTTTTACTGTTAGTTAGAAACAATATGAAAAAAAAAATTGCTTTTCTTTTGTGGGGTTCAACTACTAAATTTATGGAGTTAGGATGGCTCTATAATTTTCACGAGGCATAATAATAAAATTGAAAGATAGTTTGCCACCGTCAAATATATGATTGCCATTCCTGGCTGGCTGGCTGGCCATAAGTCAAGGATAAGTAGCGAACCAGCAACAACACCTTTGCTTTATTAACTGTATCATATCATTATTGGCTATTTCGTTGCATTCAAAATCTATTTCCTACCCGTTAGTTGTGTTCAATACTCTATTAGCTATGTTAAGGAATAGACACTCTAATATAAGAGGTCATTGTGTCTTAAGTTTGGCAAGCAGAAAAAATCGGCACAACGTCTATGTCTGCACTGATAACAATTTGGAACTGCCACCATGCCACATTACAATTAAATGTTCTCTTCAAAATAAGTCTAAATGGAAATGTAAGCTAGTGCATGGAAATTCAACAATGTCTGGATGTGGTAGCAAGTGTTTGATTTCAGTGCATGATCCTACAATGTTTTTTTAGATAATGGATTTTCATTAATCCGTCCTCTATATCCATAAAGAATATACACAACCAAAACATGCACTAGTTCTTAGACTCCAATCCTCACACTAAGGAATACACACAAACACACACACAAAAAAAATGAAAAGCTTGAAGACTTACCTTAAACCTTCATCGACAACCAAAACTTTCCACCTTAGTGCGAGTGGGTGGAAGAGGAGAATTGGAACTAAGTCCGTGCTGCCCATCGCCGCACCATCTCCGTCTCTGCAGATCACAACACCATCTGTTGCTAACTGATGTTGTCCGCCATCATCGTCCAAAACCCCTTACGCCGCCACTGCATTCCGAACGCCACTACTGCACCCTGAGTTGCTCTGCTGTGCCACCATCATCTTGCGCATACTGTCGAACTCACTGTCGCTCTTAGAGCAACGCGAAGCCGTCCAGCATAACATGCAACTGACTTTACTGCCATCAGCTCACGGCGTCAAACACCTAACCGCAGCTAGACCTTGGCGTCGATTCTCGCTTGGCAACTGCTGCCTGTAGGACGCCGCTGCCAAGAGTCTCTGTTGCCACTGCCCTCATCCGCGTCAGGCGAGCCAACGACCATCACATCAATAGCCAACTTAGTCACTGACAACCACCGTCCTCCCATCCTCACCTGGCTGTGGTCAGATCCGAGCGCTGGAGCTTGCCTAGACGCTGCCGCCTCTAGAACGCCATCACCGAGAGTCTCCGCTGTGGTTTTCTCCATCTACTGTGGCTGACCCGACCATATACCATCGTTGCCATGTGCAACAACTGACCTGCCATCGAGGGAGAAGGGTTAGCCCCCACTGTTGCCCGTTGTCGCCAACCCTCGCTGTAGGTGCCGTGGAAGGGATGGAGGATTAGCCCTGTCTCTGCCCGATGGCGCCGCCGCCGCCGCCCACCAACGTCGCCTGCGACGGAGGAAGGGATGGAGAACTAGCCCCTATCTCCATCCAACGCAATCGCCCACCAAGTCTGTCGCCGTTGCTAGTCCTCGCCATCGGTCACAGAGGAAGGGACAGGGGACTAGCCCTCATCTCTGCTGCCCACCAATTCCGCCGATGACAGAGGAAGTCTCTGCCCAACGTCGCCACTAACCACGTACGCTGGTGTCAGAACCGGAGCACCAAAAATGGAAATTTGAGTAGTTTTTTTTTTTTTCAGATGATTTCAGTGGGTATTTGTGGTCGCCGCAAGAACAATACTAGGGTTCTAAGCCAACTACTCCTACAGACAGATAGATATTAGTTTTCTTCTTACTCCTTACTCGGGCCAAAAGCCAATATATTACATTAATCAGCTGGATACAAACATCCATAGCTGTAAAGTTCCTTCATTACTGAAAAGTTCAGATATCGACAAAAACCGACGACTACAGCAGTCCACTATTCCTCAGAACCGTGCGATGATGAAATGACTCCAGATGGATACCTCCCAACCCTCCGATCTTCATAATAACGTTGTCTACTCCTCCCTGTTTCAGAACAGAATACTCTGCTTCTCCTCTACTGAACTTCCTGAACTTGCTCTGAATATAAGTGAGGCACTCCATTTCAGTTCACTGGGTCTGACATTACCCCCTCCATCAGACAAACCTTGTCCTCAAGGTTTAAAATTTGGAAAGACCTTCTGAATATAGCTAGCATCTTCCCAAGTTGCTTCAGCTGGAGACAAATTCAGCCATAAAATTAGCCATTGTGTCACTGGTTCATTGTTTCTAGGAACCATTCTTCTCTGCAGTACAGCCACGGGCTCAACTTTCAGTTGCCCGTCAGGTCCAACAGCCGGCAGGTTGGGCATAGGTACAGCATGTTGTCCTATGTGTTTCTTAAGTTGGCTCACATGGAAAACAGGGTGAATGTTAGCTCCTTCAGGTAGTTGCAACCTGTAAGCAACTTGTCCCACCTTCTCCAGGACTTTGAATGGCCCATAGAATTTTGATCTCAGCTTGAGAGACCCTCTGATCCCAAAAGCAGCTTGTCTATATGGTTGCAATTTGATATATACCATGTCTCCCTTCTCTAGTGTCCTTTCTGTTCTGTTTCTGTCTGCATAGTACTCTATCTTTCTTTGAGCTTCCTCCATTGCTGATTTCAACTTCAGCAGAATAGCCTCTTTTTCTTCTAAAGTCACTCGGGCTTCCTCAGATACATTGCAAGATATGGCAAATTCATTGATTTGTGGGGCTGAATAACCATACAATGCTTTGAATGGAGTCATTTGAATAGCAGTATGGTAGGTGGTGTTATACCACCACTCAGCTAGAGACAGCCAGGAGTACCATTTTTGAGGTTCTTGGAAAGTCATGCTTCTCAAATAAGATTCCAAACATTGATTAACCCTTTCAGATTGCCCATCTGTCTGTGGTTGGTAAGCTGTACTGAGTCTCAGTTGTACGTGTTGAGTTTTAAAAACCTCCTGGAAGAACTTGCTGGTGAACACTCGATCCCTGTCAGTTACCACTACCATTGGCATCCCATGTAACCTATGGATATTATCCATAAACAGCTGCACAACCTGCTCCACTGTATAAGGATGAGACAAAGCAATGAAATGGGCATACTTAGTAAGCCTATCCACTACCACCAGGATCACGTCCTTTCCACCGGACTTGGGTAATCCTTCAATAAAATCCATTGTGATGTGCGTCCATGCCATTTCAGGAATTTCCAAAGGGTTCAATAATCCAGGAATATGGATATGTTCAGCTTTAGTTACTTGGCAAGTAGGATGTCAAGGGCGTCAAACCCAAGGATAGCACGACCCCGACTACGTAGTTCGTAGTCGCGATCCGTCTTCTCCGGCGAGGTTTTGCCCCTCTGCCGCAGGCTTAGGGAATGCAAGGGAGGGAGAGGTTTGTTTGGAACTGATTGCTTGATTATTCTCAATCTCTGATTACAGCATATATGGCCGGCGGCCCCTGACTACGGGAGTAACAAATCTCCTCAATCTTAGAAACAGAAAGAGCAACTAACTTAAAATAGAAACTAATCTTATCATGCCTAATTCTAGCCACTATTGTTGACTTGGCCCTGTGGCTCCCTGGACGCGCTCTGCGCGCGCGCCGCGGCGCGTTCGCCGGCTCGGCGCACGTCCCGTGCCCTGTGGCGCCTGGCATAGGTTCGGCCCCACATGACATCTCTCCCCTCCTCGAGAGCCAGCTCGTCCTCGAGCTGGAACGCCGGGTAACGCTCCTTGAAGGTGTCCAGGTCTTCCCATGTGGCGGACGCAGCCGATTCCCCCTTCCAGTGGACCAGAACTTGACGAACGCCCCGAGCTAGCCGAGAACGGGTGACGCACTTTGGCTCGGGATCAATGGCACCGTGGTGGACAGCAGGCAGTGCCGGAGGCGATGGTGGCGCAGCTCCCACGAACTTCTTGAGGAGGCCCACGTGGAACACGTCGTGGAGCTTTGCGCGAGGCGGGAGCTCGAGGCGGACGGTGACGGGGTTGATCACCTCAACGACGCGGTAGGGCCCGAAGTAGCGGGGCTTGAGCTTGCCCTTGGACACTTGGGGCAGCGATGCCGGGGCGCGGTGACGGAGGCGCAGGAGAACGAGGTCGCCCACCTCGTAGGACACCGCACGGTGGCCTTTGTCGTAGTACTTCTTGTGCGTCGCCTGGGCCTGCTCGAGCCGGTAGCGCACGTCGGCCAAGAACTCGTCACGGTCCGCCATGGAGCGAGCGACGGCCGCCACGCGCGTCTCGCCGGGCTCGTAGGACCTGATGATCGGCGGGTCGCGCCCGTATACCACCCGGAACGGCGTGTCGCGGAGAGATGTCTGATAGGCGGTATTGTAGATGTATTCCGCCCACGGGAGCCACCGAACCCACTGCCGAGGTCGGTCGCCGGTGAAGCACCGCAGGTACATGACGATGACCTTGTTGGCGGCCTCCGTCTGGCCATCAGATTGTGGGTGGAAGGCCGTCGTCATGTGCATCTTTGTACCGGTCAGCCGCATCAACTCGCGCCAGAAGGATGACGTGAACACCGGATCCCGGTCCGACACCATGGACTGGGGTATGCCGTGGAGGCGCACAATGTCCGCGTAGAACGCCTGAGCTACTGATTCAGCTGTGTAGGGGTGAGCCAAAGGGATGAAATGACAGTACTTGCTGAACCGGTCGACGACGGTGAGGATCACTGTCTTCCCACCCACACGGGGCAGAGCTTCCACGAAGTCGAGGCCAATGTCGGCCCACACCGTAGTTGGAACCGGCAGGGGAAGAAGCAGGCCGCCCGGGTGCAAATGCTCAGACTTGTTGCGCTGGCATGTGTCGCACGCCCGGACGAACTCCTGAACCACCCGGCGCATGGCGGGAGAGTGGAAATCGCGGCGCAGCCTGTGCAGGGTACGCTGCACGCCTTCATGTCCGTCGTTGTGGATTGCCGCCAAGATCTCGTGGAGCAGTGGTGACGATGGCGGAATGTATAGCCTGGAGTCGAACATCACCATCCCGTCGCGAAGCGCCCACGGCGCGCTGCGGGTGCCGGCCTGGATGGCGTCGCGGATGGCCACGAGAGCAGGCTCCGTGGTCTGGGCTGCCCGCAACCGCTCGATGTAGTCGAACCGTGGCGCCGACAGTGCCAAGACGGCACCCTCGTCCGTGTCGCGGCGCGAGAGGGCATCGGCCACCACGTTGGAGGCGCCCGACTTGTACTCCACCGAGAAGTCGAAGCCGAGGAGCTTGCCCACCCAATGGTGTTGGGGGATGGTCGCCAGGCGTTGATCGAGCAGGTACTTGAGGCTGTAGTGGTCCGTCCGCACCACGAACGCACGCCCCCACAGATACGGCCGCCAGTGGCGGATGGCGAGGACGAGGCCGATCAACTCCCGCTCGTAGGCAGCGAGCGCACGGTGGCGCGGCGCGACGGGGCGGCTGAAGAACGCCAGTGGGTGCTTGTCCTGCAGGAGTACCGCGCCGAACCCATGCGTAGAGGCGTCGCACTCGACGACGAATGGCTTGACGAAGTCGGGTAGCGCCAGAACCGGGGCCGTGGTGACGGCGTGCTTGAGGGCGTGGAACGCAGTCGCCGCCTCGTCGGACCACCGGAACCCCTCCTTCTTGGTCAGCGCGGTGAGGGGGGCGGCGATGGTCCCGTAGTCGTGGACGAACTTGTGGTAGTAGCCTGCGAGCCCCAGGAAGCCCCGGACGGCGCGGGCCGAACGCGGTTGCGGCCAGTCCACGACAGCCTGCACCTTGGCCGGGTCCATGGACACGCCCGTCGCGCCGATGATGTGGCCCAGGTAGGAGATGGAGCTGACGCCGAAAGCGCACTTTGAGCGCTTGACGAACAGGCGATGCTGACGCAGCAGGAGGAGCACCGCCCGGATGTGCCTCAGATGGTCTGCCCAGGTGTTGCTGTAGATGAGAATATCGTCAAAAAACACAAGGACAAAACGGCGAAGATATATGCGGAGGATGTCGTTCATTAGTGCTTGGAACGTCGCCGGGGCGTTGCACAGCCCGAATGGCATGACCAAGAACTCGTAGAGGCCATCGTGCGTCCGGAACGCCGTCTTGGCGACGTCTTCAGCCCGCATCCGGACTTGATGATAGCCCGAGCGCAGATCGAGCTTGGTGAAGAACTTGGCGCCGTGCAGCTCGTCCAGCAGCTCGTCCACCACCGGGATCGGGTAGGCGTCCTTGACGGTGATGGCGTTGAGGGCCCTGTAGTCGACGCAGAAACGCCACGAGCCGTCGGCTTTCTTGACCAACAGGACGGGGGACGAGAACGCCGACGTGCTCCGGCGAATGAGGCCCTGCTCCATCATGACGGCACACTGCCGCTCAAGTTCATCCTTGTGCGCCACCGGGTAGCGGTAGGGACGCACGGCGACGGGCGGGGCGCCTGGCAGGAGGTGGATGGCGTGGTCGCGGCCCCGTGGTGGTGGCAGGCCCCGTGGCTCGGCGAAGACGTCGTCGAAGGAGCCTAGGAGGCCGTCGAGGAGGGCAGGCTCCGTCGTGGGCGCCGGGGTGCTGGAGGAGGACCCGGTGGCCGCAACGAGGCTCGTCCCGGTGCTGACGGCGGGGACATCGGCGCGCTGGTGCGGGGGTAGGCTCTGCCACGAGACGGTGCGCCCTTGATGTTGGAAGGACACGGTCCCCGTGGTCACGTCCCAGGCGATGGTGGTGCCCAGGTGGGCCATCCACTGAGTGCCCAGCACCATGTCGTAGCCGGCGAGGGGCATGACGTAAAGGTCGACGTCGAACGCCATGCCCTGGATGGTGATCGGTGCTCGCCGCAGCACACCCGGACAGGAAACCTTCTCCCCGTTCGCCACCGTCGCAGTGAGCCGTGGACGCGGCTGGACGGGCAGGCCGGTGCGGAGCGCGGCGTCCTCACCGATGAAGTTGTGGGTGGAGCCCGTGTCCACCAGGGCGACGAGGGAGGCGGCACCGAGCGTCACTTGGAGCAGGATCGGTTTGCCCACCGGGATGCCAGCCACCGCGTGCAAGGAGAACACGGGCGCCTCGACAGTCGCCTCTTCGGTGTCATCCTCCACCATGTCGTCGTCTTCGTCGAGTGCACCACCCTCCACAAAAAACAACCGTTTGCATACCTTGTTGTGGGAGCGGCTGTATTTCTCGTCACAGTTGTAGCACAGCCCGAGGCGGCGGCGCTCCTCCTGCTGGGCCTGGGAGAGCCGCTTGACCGGGCGACCCTCGACGGTGACGGTGGCCGGTGCCGGCTTGACGACGGGGCCGGTCGATGGCCGGGGGGCCGGCGTCGGGAGTACGCCGCGCGCGGATGTCGTGGCCGGGAACAGGTAGGGCTCCATGAGCTCGAACTGGCGGGCGAGACTCATGGCCTCTTCCAGGGATGCCGGCTTCTGCTGCTGGACCTGGAGGCTGAGCGGCGGGAGGAGGCCCCCGGTGAACAGCTGTACCTGCTGGGCTTCCTCGAGACGACCGGCGCGGGGAAGCAGGGCCTGGAACCGATCTTGGTAGTCTTCCACGGTGCTCGTGCGGCGGCACGCCGAGAGCTCGAATAGCGGCACGGAGCGGAGCGGGGGCCCGTAGCGGAGGTTGAGGAGTTCCTTGAAACGCTCCCACGTCGGCGTACCCTCGTTGTCCTGGACGTGCATGTACCACAGTTGCGCGCCGTCCTGCAGATTGTACGAAGCCATCCACGTGCGTTCCGCCGGGATGACGTGTTACTGGATGAAGAATGACTCGCATCGATTGATGAAGGCGAGCGGATCGGTCTTGCCATCGTACTTGGGGAACTCCGGGCGCCAATGCTTCGGCGGCCGATCTGGTGCGGGTGTCCCCGATGATTCCGTGGAAGCCTTCTCGGTAGTCCGAGCAACGGACAGGTCCGCGATGGCCTGTGTGTTGGCCTCGATCGCCTTGGTCGTGGCTTCGGATGAAGATTGCAGGGAGGCCAGGGTCTTGGCGAGGGTCTCCAGGGTGGACTTGAGATCGTCCCCCATGGCAGCGGCTTGTTAGGATGCGGTGGAGTTGGTGTCTGGGACGGCGGCGGCGGTGTCAACAGACGTCGACTGCGCGGCAGCGTCGCGTGGAGTAGAGGATCGAGAGGAACGTGATACCAGGTTGTCAAGGGCGTCAAACCCAAGGATAGCACGACCCCGACTACGTAGTTCGTAGTCGCGATCCGTCTTCTCCGGCGAGGTTTTGCCCCTCTGCCGCAGGCTTAGGGAATGCAAGGGAGGGAGAGGTTTGTTTGGAACTGATTGCTTGATTATTCTCAATCTCTGATTACAGCATATATGGCCGGCGGCCCCTGACTACGGGAGTAACAAATCTCCTCAATCTTAGAAACAGAAAGAGCAACTAACTTAAAATAGAAACTAATCTTATCATGCCTAATTCTAGCCACTATTGTTGACTTGGCCCTGTGGCTCCCTGGACGCGCTCTGCGCGCGCGCCGCGGCGCGTTCGCCGGCTCGGCGCACGTCCCGTGCCCTGTGGCGCCTGGCATAGGTTCGGCCCCACATGACATAGGACATGCCTTGATATGATTCTCTACCTCCCTTTTCAATCCTGGCCAGTAAAACAATCTTTTTATTCTATGATAAGTGGCTTTGATTCCTGAATGTCCACCAAAAGCTGAAGAATGATAAGCATCCAACAATTGCCTCCTGATTTCAGTATTTTCCCCCACATAAATTCTCCCTTTGTACTTGAATAGCCCTGACTCCAGCTTGTACATCCCAGTAGGATCACTGTCTGTCCCAATAAGACTCAACAGCTTGTGTGCATATATGTCTCCCTCATAACTCTGTTTGATGTCATTCACCCATTCAGGTACTACTACTGCGATAGCTTGACATTGCTGCACATTCTCCTCCTTAAAATTTGGGCTCCTTGATAGTGCATCAGCCACCAAATTCTCCTTCCCGGATTTGTATTCAATAACATAGTCATATTCCATTAGCTTAAGAAGTAATTTATGTTGGATCCCTTCAACTAATCTCTGTTTCATCATATATTTAAGGCTTTGCTGATCAGTTTTGATTATTAATTTGTTGCCCAACACATAATGTCTCCATCTTTTCAGTGCTTCTAAGATGGCCATAGCTTCTTTCTCATATATGGACTGCCCAGCAGCCTTAGGCCCTAAAGCTTTACTGAAATAAGCAATAGGTTTGCCCCCTTGCATCAATACGGCTCCAATCCCTATCCCACTAGCATCAGACTCAATTGTGAAAGGCTGGTTGAAGTCTGGTAGTGCTAGGACTGGACTAGTGGTCAGTTTTTGTTTCAAGTTTTCAAAAGCCTCATCTTGTTCTGTTCCCCAAAGAAAACCTTCCTTCTTTAGCATATCATGTAATGGTCGGCAGATTATCCCATAATTTTTGATAAACCTTCTATAGTACCCAGTCATCCCCAAGAATGCCCTTAATTCAGTCACTGTCTTTGGTGTCTTTCTATTTTTAATATCCCTGACCTTCCCAGGATCAGTTGACGCACCATCCTGAGAGATTATATGCCCCAGATAAGCTACTTCTTTCAGACAAAAATTGCACTTCTTCAGTCTGACCACCAGCTGGTTCTCCTTCAATGCTTGCATTACTAGTGCCAAATGTTGTAAGTGTTCCTCTCTGGTTTTACTGTATATCAATATATCATAAAAAAAAACCAACACAAACTTCCTCAGAAAAGGAGCCAAGACCTGATTCATTAGTGATTGAAAGGTTGCTGGAGCGTTAGTTAACCCGAAAGGCATCACCCTGTATTCGTAGTGACCCATATGTATCTTGAATGCTGTCTTGGGAATGTCAGCTTCTGCCATCCTAATCTGATGGTAACCTGATCTAAGATCCAGCTTGGTGAATATTTTAGCCCCATGAAGTTCATCCAGTAAATCCTCAATAATTGGCATAGGGAACTTATTCTTAACGGTTTGTGCATTCAGCTGTTTATAGTCTACACACATTCTCCAAGCACCATCCTTCTTCCTTACCATCACAGCTGGGGAGGCATATGGGCTATCACTGACCTTGATCTCCTTGGAATTTATCAAGTCAGCAATGATTTCTTCCATTGCTTCTTTTTGGTAATGTGGTACTCTATAAGGTCTCAAATTTGGAGGTTCAGAACCTGCCTTGAGATTAATCACATGATCACATTTTCTGCAAGGAGGTAAGCCTCTAGGTTCCTTCAACACTTCTGGAAATCCTTGTAATAGTTTTTCTACATCCAGAGGAATTTCTTTTTTTTCTTCCTTCTCTTGTTCTGTTACAGCATATATTTGTAGCACACATCCCAGAGCTCCCTTCAACATTCTTCCTAGCTGTCTATCAGAAATGTACAGCTCCTTGCCAGGTTTAGTAAAGTCATGTATTTGAATGTCTCTGCCTTCTTTAGTAATCACCAATACCCTCTCTTTCAGGTCCAGGATAATTGGACTATATTTGAAAATCCAGTCTGCTCCCAATATAACATCATACCCCTTTAATGGGATCAGGTTGAATGAGTTAGAAAACCTCTCCCCTTGTATCTGATAGGTCTGCTCAGGAACCTGCAAATCAGTATTCAACTCACCACCCCCTGCTACCACTATCTTCTTAGTTTTGATATTGTTCAAAGGGCATTGACTCTTGAGAGCAAAATCGTAATCCATGAAAGTGCTGGTACTCCCACTGTCTACCAGCCCAACAGCTCTTCTCCCATTTATGGTCAAAATTACTGCAAAAGTATCTGGTCTAGTGTCTCCAATCATAGCACTCATAGAAATGCTCATCAACTCCTCCTGTGTTGCTGGCTGGGGTTCCTCCCTATTAACTGGATCATTAGCTTCCCTTTTCGGTAGTTCTGCCTCTGGTTCTCCCTGTTCTGCCTCTTCTGCTTCAACATCCTCAACCAGCAGTGCATGCAAAGCTTGCTTCAGTTTGCACTGATGTCTAGGGAACCATGGTTCCTTGCAAAACCAGCACTTCTTCTCCTCTTTTTTATCACCATCTACTCTGCCCTGTCCCCTGTTAGCAGCATTTCTAACTGGATTCCCCACATATTGATTTTGCATCCTGTTCCTGTTAAAATTGTTCACAGCCCTTCTAGCATTGGCTGCTCTCTCATAGTTTTTGGCAAACCAGTAAGATTGTAACAATCCCTGTGGTCTCTGGCCACACACATCATGCTTTATATCATTCCTCAATCCTCCAATGAAACAGCTATTCAAATACTGCTCCTGTAGGTACGGATGATCCCTCTTCACCAAATCTACACACTCTTCAAATATATCGATATATTGAGCCACTGTCATAGCATGCTGCTTGACATTTTGCAATTGTTCAACAGCATCATGTACATTGGCTTCAGAGAACCGGTCACACATCATACCAGATAATTGTGGCCAAGTGATAAGTTGCCAGGGTATTCCTATCCCCCTGAACCACCTTGCTGCTCTTCCACTTAAGTGAGCCAAAGCTAAGTTAACCCACTGATCATGTGGAGTGCCAGTAACTTCAAAAAATTTCTCACACTGTTGGAGCCAACCAATTACATCATCCCCTTCAAACAATGACATTTCCAGCCTGGGTCCCTTAAGAATTGCCTCTGCATATACACTGTTTCCCCCAGCTCCCAGGTGTATATTCCTCTGCTGGTTAAACATAGGTGCACTCGGCCAGAACCGAACACATCAGGGCCAGGTCCTGAGTTGCCTAATGGTATAGTAGTTGGAATCATTGAGTAAGTAGGCTCATGTTGTGGCACAAACTGTCCCATCCTAGGCACCCCAGTATTACCAGCCAACTGATGCTTTTGTGTAAATCCTGTTGGGAACCCACTGCTACTAGGATTGACTGTGTTATGTTCCAGGAAAAATTGCACTCCCTGACCTCCATTATCCCCTTGGTTCCCAGGTATTCTCCCAACACCCAAATCGACAGGAGCAGATGGAGCAAAAGTAGTATGAACAGGAGGTGCTCCCAGGGAAGAAGTATTACTAGTAGGATTTTGACTCACCTCTTTTGCTCCTTCACTCACCATCGGCCTCTTGCCTGGATCTCCATCACCCAGATTAGTACACAACTCCTTCAACAACTTCTTGACTTCTGTGACCTCTCCCTTTAGCCCTTTTAAAGAACTCAGATCCTTCTTGATCGCTGCAATCTCAGCTCTTACCTCAGTGAGCTCCTCAGTTTCTTCCATAGATTCTTGGGACCTAGTCTTTGCCTTGGTTACCATCACCTCTACAGGATAGGCTCGGGATTCACTTCCCTCCCCTTTTTCCTCCTGCAGATTTTCTACCGCCGCCAACTTCGAGGCTCGGCTTAGGAATTTTACAGCTTCCGCCAACCCTCACCGGAGCTCGAAGCACGCCGTCGCCACCGGATCAATTCCTTGCAGCTCAGGGATTTTACGGCAGCAGATCCAAGATCGCCACCAACCCTCACTGTGAAAGAATCGAGAGCCAAGGATTGAACCTGGCTCTGATACCTCTGTCAGAACCGGAGCACCAAAAATGGAAATTTGAGTAGTTTTTTTTTTTTCAGATGATTTCAGTGGGTATTTGTGGTCGCCGCAAGAACAATACTAGGGTTCTAAGCCAACTACTCCTACGGACAGATAGATATTAGTTTTCTTCTTACTCCTTACTCGGGCCAAAAGCCAATATATTACATTAATCAGCTGGATACAAACATCCATAGCTGTAAAGTTCCTTCATTACTGAAAAGTTCAGATATCGACAAAAACCGACGACTACAGCAGTCCACTATTCCTCAGAACCGTGCGATGATGAAATGACTCCAGATGGATACCTCCCAACCCTCCGATCTTCATAATAACGTTGTCTACTCCTCCCTGTTTCAGAACAGAATACTCTGCTTCTCCTCTACTGAACTTCCTGAACTTGCTCTGAATATAAGTGAGGCACTCCATTTCAGTTCACTGGGTCTGACAACTGGTCCTTGCCGCCACAGCAACCACAGCCGCCACCGGAGCTCCTAGCTGACTGGCAACCGCCTCCACTGCCACCTCCCTCAGCCACCTCGGGCGCCGCCGCCACCTCGGGCGCCGCCGCCACCTCTGTCAGCATCACCGCCGCTGCGCTGCTCGCCAGATCCAGGCGAGTCTCGCCATGTCGCCCCATCCAGGAGTACGGAGGAGGAAGCCACGCCGCCAGCCAACCATAGGGCGCCACACCTCCAGCCAATACAGAGCAGCGTAGTGACGGCTAGGATTTGAAAAACTGCAACTGAATCTGAAGAACCAAAGGAGAAGGGGAGGAAAAGAAGGGGAGAAGGAGAAGATGGAGAGGAAACGAGGAGGGCGGGGGTGGCGCCGCTGCCGGCTCCACTGCCGGTGACAGCCTCGCCGGCGGCAGCAGGGTCGGCCGGTGGGAGATCCTTGGTGGCGAAGTTTTTTGGTCTCCCGGGTTGCTCCGTGGGAGCCACACGGAAGTCGGTTCGACTCCTTCTGTCGGTCACAACAATTGGTAGGATCTTAGAGAATCTCACATGATCCTACAAATACAGTGATGCCCTTCCATTTCACAGTATTTCTCCTTATTATAACCACTTTACCTCTTTCAAACTGTTTAATTACTGAGAGTATGGAAACACTGAAATAACATCTTGAATTCTGTAATGCACTAATATTGACATAGAGACATTGTGAGGCGGATAGACTGCTAAGAAACAATCCTGCATTCGTAATATATTAAAGACGATAACAAATACTGCCTAGGATCCTGATATAGCAGTCACCGCTACATACAGGTGGGGTGTGCTGGCCACAAGGTTCGGAGTTCAGAATAAGTTTATTCAGTATATCTGGAATTACTGGCCCCCCAGTGAAATGTTACTATCTCCTTTGATGTCCAGGAGGCACATGGAAGCAAGTGTAGCCTACACATCTATTGTCAAAATTAATCCAACGACCATTTTCTACTAAGATATCATCTGGTTTAATGATTCCCCTACCATCAGCAAATGACTGTACAGCTTTCAACTTCTATTTCCAAATAGCATTTACTAGTGCCAGAGTGAAACTTGCTGCAGCGTAAAGATGCCATTTCCCTTGCGTGTGCACTCTGATGTGCCGTCTGGTTACACCATCGGTGTTCTGGTGAACAGTGCATGCTATTGCTCAGGCCTCATGCTGTTGCACTGAGCCACTGACCATCTGGACTCATGATCCCGACTCCTCTGATGGCAGTGGCTTCGACAAAAGAGGTTGGTCAATCAACCAACCTGTCTCAACTCTTCCCGATTTAGCAGCTTCCTAAACTTTTTGCTCTGAATTTCCATTAGAATGATGTCGGAGCATTGTGCTCTTTGCATGTTAGCAGTTAGCGCGAATACTCTCTGCCCCCTGTAGTTCTTTTTTTCTCGTGTTCTACGGATCTGCTCAAACAAAGAACTAGGAGAAGTCATCTCATACATTTCCAATTTAGTGCCATAAATGATTACTCTATTATTTTCCCTCCAAAATGATTTCTTTAAGAAAAAGTAATGATTTCTTTAAGAAAAAGTTTTGTGAATGAACCACGGGCATTGGATTAATTTAGACAGTAGATATATGTAGGCAACATTTCACCCTAAGATGCCTCTTGGATGTCAGATGATCCAGTTCCCAGTGAAATCTGGTGACCTGCGGTCTGCGGAGACTGCCAGCTACCATAGTTATTGAGACCAGACCGGACCGGCGGTTGGACCGGAAAAAACCGAAACCAGAGCCTCCACCGGTCTGGTCCGGATGAAAGATCGCTGTGCAATTGACTCGGCAGAATTTGGATGGACCACCCGGTTTTTCGTTAAAACCAGCTAGAAAACCAGTCCTTGATCCGCCGATTGATGCTAACTATGCGGGGGCGCGTGCATGCATGAGCGACATGAGTGGAGAAAATTGACAAAAAAGGATTTTGGTGGGAATCGAACCCAGGAGCACATGCAAGGAAGCCACGCACTTTCCCACCAGGCTAAGCTTGCCCTTATGTTTGAATGGAATCAGTAGTTTATATAAACATTATTGAACCGCTTTAGACCGGGGGTTCAATTGGTCAGACCAATGAACCATTGAACCAAAGGCTTCGCCGGTTAGATTGCCGGTCCAGTCTCAATAACTATGCCAGCTACTGGGTAGAAATTTAATAAAAGAATTGAATTTTGACTGGTAACCGGCTGATACATTTCCAAATTTAAAGTTCCGGTTTCAAATTTGAATTTATATCCTCTGGCTGGTAACCGCCCCTAATTTTTCTTTCATAGTGTTGGAGAAACAATCTGTCACGTGAACGTGCCTTTTTGGGACCCAAGCAAATCTCACTCCTTTTATTGCGATATTAGTCAAAATTTCCATCTTTTCACTAGCTATTTCTGATTCAGTAATGCTTGTCAAATATTTTTTGTCAGAACGTTGTGAATTATTTGATAAATGGTATTTTTGATGAGGCTTAAGGCCAAAACTATCCAACATCGAATTGAGATTCAATTACATGTGGTTTTGCAGTGTGTTCTGTTCCTCATAATACTCTTACGGCATTTTGTGTTAGGTATCATTTGTATGTAATTATTTGTGGCAGTGCGCTATTTGTTTCGTCTGGATACTTTTGGCCAAATTGGCTAACAGTTATTTTCCAGATATTTATGGAAATATTGTTATGGTTAACCATGGACTAAGTGTATTTCATGTTATTTTTCTGCAGGAATCCAAATCTGCACTATTTCAGCCTTCCTGCCACATGTATAACTTATGATCAGTTCCGTAAGGCAATTGACAAATTACAGTTTCTTAAAGGCATGGCAGTGGATGAGAGTCTTATTAATCATGATGTTCTCAGCCATGTACATCAGTGTTGTCCAGATTTTCTGGAGTTGAAGGTGTTTGCTCTTTATGTCGACGAAGAGATGGCTTCAATCATTTGCAACTCCCTTCCACGTCTGAAGAAGCTTGAGATACCAAACTCTGATATGTCTTGTGCTGCAATAATAAAATTCCTTGATTGCCTAGAGGAGCTTGAGTACTTGGACATATCTGGTTATGAGACTTCGGCAATATCAAGTGCTGTGCTCCAAAAAGCTTCTCGACTGAACATCTTCATCTGGAACTCAAAATTTGAGCTTGGGGAGTTCACGGACTGTTCGAATTGTGGTGAACATTGCATTAATCCTCAAAAGCCTTGTAAGTGCGTGATGGAGCACAGAGTCATGGACTGGCTGGCTGGACCTTCACAACCTTCCTGATGCAGTAAACTGTGACTTAAGTTAAATTGACAATCCTACCTGCTCGTCAAATTTCAACATTTGTCTGGGTTACTTGTCAATCAAATGGTGGGTAAGGTGGTACCACGCTTTGATGTGCCTTATGTGGCACTTTATTTTGGAGTTTAATATGTATGTGATATCACGATTTCCAGCATTTTATTGTCAATGATGTCTTGTGAGAACGAAGCAACGCACGCTACTTGGTGCAGTGTTGAGCCTTGTTTTACAATAAATTTTAAGTCGTTGCAGTCTCTTGGGCCTGAGCGAGCTGGCAAACGCATGGCTGTTCGGCTGTTCCGCCTGTGCAGAGTACTCTGCTTTGTACTCTTTTGTTAAGCAAAAGATGCCCTGTGTTTCCTCGAGAGGCATTTACGTTGGAGATCTCCATGATTGCACTTTTTTTTTAAGTTCTTTTACTGTGGTCTGTGGAGTGTGGACTACTGCATCGTGGTGTGAATTCTGATTGCTTGGAGTTTTTTTTTTTTTTTTGAAAAGACGCGAGTTATGGCAGTTCATTAAAGAAGACGATCAAGCATGCAAATGTGCTTGTATCAATCAAACAAAATGTTGACACATACAGTTTGTGCTAAATCTGAACATATTTTTCTTCAGGTGCTGCTACCTGCTAGCCTGCTGCGATTCACAAGCAAAACCGAGGTTTGGCCAGTGGAGTACTACAAGCTACTTCCTTCGTCCCAATATATAACAACTAGGATGGGATTAGACTCATCCTATCCAAATTCACAGTCATAGGGTGGATCTAATCCTATACTATATTGTTACATATTGGGACGGAGGGAGAAGAAAACAATTAGATGAAACGTGATCAACTTTTCAGTTTACTAAAAAAATACCCGTATGTTGCAATGGGTAAATACATTCTTTTCAATGATACACCAATTATTAAGAGCTGAGCAATAAATTAAAACATTATAATCACTATACATTATAATTAAAAAAGTAAATGAATTTTTTCCTTGGTTTTAGACTGAAAGCACATTCTTTTCTTATTTGTTAGTCCGCCTTAGCCTAGTCCGCTACCTCCTTCCATTCGTCCTCCCTTTCTTTGGCCCAGCCCACAAGTGGAGTTACAAGCATAGCTTGCACAATGCCGTCTTCAATCTCCGAAAGGTAGTCCCGTCCTCGTACAATGCGGGACCTAATCCTCCCTATCAAATTCGGTCGAATCATTCTCGATCTCCCAAAATTGATTGAGGACTTTTCATTCCCTTAATCTTCTCTTTCCTTTTTTTTTCTTGCAAAATCGAAGCGAATCAAAGCTTGTCGATCTGCCATCATCAACGACTTTTAAATAGAGATTAAATTCAGCGAATTAAAATTCAATTGAAAGTGGAAATCATGGGAAAAACTGATGGAGGAATGGGAATGTTGGCAACTTTTTTGACAAGTTGACAAGCACGATCGCAGCACCTTAAGCTTTGCGGTGATTCTAGAGTCGCCAACCACCTCGATCTAGCAAAGAGCTAAACCTAGATGGGTTTTGATAACTAAACCGGCTAGCGGAGCCGATTTCTAGATAGCTACCCGTCTCGTGGGCAAAACGGAAGGTTTTCAGGACAAACCTACAAAGAGATGTCGCACTCTCGCAGTGGCGGTGGACGGTTTACGGCGCAAACCGACAAAGATGGACAAACTAAGAGAAAACTAAAAGCAATATGAAAAACGATTCGATTAATTGATTATAGATTGATTTTTACAATGAACCGGCCTTGTCCCTTATATAGGGGTTGGTCTTGCCCTCTACAGCCCCTCCTCCACGTCCAACTCGGGGTAGAAACCAAAGGAAACCCGAAACATGCCTTCCTGAGCAAGGAAACCTCGAAACCCGACGAAACAGGGTAGGACTCGGACCTGCCACACACCGCCGGTCTGACTGGCCCTCAACCGGCGGTCTGACCGCCCAACACATGGTGGTCAGACCGGCCCACTCGGAGGAAACCGGTAGATTTCCAAATTTTGGCAATCTTTCCTATTTTAATCTCAGGTGCCAAATTTGGGTGTAAACACATGCCCCCCTGCCTTTTTGATGAACAACGTGAATCTAAAAGTATAGAGCATGTTTTTGGTCTTAGGACGATAATCCAATTACCGGCCATAGTACCTCCTAAGCGTCTTGCCAAACGCTCAGGAAGTATTTCTTCAAGTATTTCCCGTTGATTGCTCGCTGAAAACGCTCCCCTTGTAGTGTCTCTAAAAAGTATGCGTTCCCTCGAACAATGCCGCACACTCGATAAGGACCCTCCCAACTAGGAGACCACTTACCGAACTCCTTGGTTCGTGTACCCAAAGGCAAAATTGTCTTCCAAACTAAGTCTCCAACTTGAAACAATTTCGCTTTCACCCTTTTGTTGTACGCCTTGGCCACCCTCTTCTTCTCTTTCTCTATCTCTTCCAATGCTTTCAAGCGCTTGTCGATAACTTCATCAAGGTTGTCTCCCATCAATATCTTGTAATCTTCACTTGACAAATCATCTTGCTTGATATAACGAAGAGAACCAAGATTTACCTCTACCGGTAAAACGGCTTCTTGACCATAAACCAGCTCAAAAGGAGTGACTTTAGTGGCACCATGTTTAGATATCCTATGCGCCCACAATGCTTCAGAAAGCACCTCATGCCACCTCTTCGGGTGTTCCTCAATCTTCTTTTTTACTAGCTTTAACAATGTCTTATTACTCGACTTGGCTTGTCCATTAGCCTGAGCGTAGTAAGGAGAAGAACTCAACAATTTAATGCCATAAGATTCGGTAAAACTCTTCACTTCCTTAGACATAAAAGAAGCACCTTGGTCCGTAGTTAATGTTTGCGGAATACCGAATCTATGAATAATATGCTTCAAAATAAAGTCAATTACCTCCGTATGAGTCATATTCTTCAAAGGCACGGCTTCGGCCCACTTGGTGAAGTAATCCGTAGCAACTAGCACGAACCTATGCCCCTTTGATGACGAAGGATAAATTTGACCAATGAAATCCAAAGCCCATCCTCGGAACGGCCATGGTTTGATTATAGGGTTCAACACGGCGGCGGGCGCCCATTGAACATTGCCGAACCGTTGACAAGCCTCGCATCCTCTATAATATTTGAAGCAATCATCAATCATCTTCGGCCAATAGAACCCCGCTCTTCTAAGCAACCGATTCATCTTGTGGGCCGATTGATGAGTTCCACAAATTCCTTCATGCACCTCTCCCATAGCCACTTTAGATTGATCTTCATCAAAGCACTTCAACAAGACACCATCTATGTTTCGGCGATACAAATCTCCATTAAGCAATGTATATTTGAATGCTTGCCGCCGAATTTTCCGATCAACCTTAAGCGTGGGATCTTATAGATATTGAATCAAAGGAATTCTCCAATCCTCTTCTGTACCCTGGGCACAAAAGTCCGAATTCACAATTAATTTGGCCTCTAAATTAATTGAAATGTGCCCCCCAACTTTCTACCCAGAACCGGTCAGACCGGCCACACTGGGCCGGTCAGACCGCTCGGGGTCGCCGGTCAGACCGGCGGTATGCGACCGGTCAGACCGCCCCTGGTCACCGGTCAGACCGGCCATGCAATGCCGGTCAGACCGCCCGTGGTCTCCAATTTTGCCAATTTCGCACAAAGATTTAAAATCAAGCACCGGCTCTTCTAATATCAGAAATAATCCCTTCTTCACATTATAACCAGATGCTTGTTGTGCCAAGTCATTCGCTCTAGAATTATCATGCCTAGCAATATGTCTAATAGTAAAATTATCAAAATTGGCAATAATATCTAAACATGAATCAAGGTACCTATTTAGTGATCCGTCCAAGCATTTGTAGACTCCGGCGACTTGTTGCACCACCAATTCCGAATCACCAAAGGCCTCCACATATTTAGCTCCAACCATCTCCATAACTTGTAAGCCGAACAATAAAGCAATGTATTCGGCTTAATTATTTGTGCAATAATATTCCAAACGAACCAATGCCTCATAGCACATGCCATTAGGTGAAAACAAAACTACCCCTATGCCTTGACCTTCTTTGCAAGAAGAACCATCAAAATAAATCTTCTAAGGTATAACTTCAACTAAGCAAACCTCTCCCTCATAAGCAACATCTATATGATGGTTTACTATAAAATCACATACAATTTGGCCTTTTATAGTTTTCAATGGTTCATAAGCCAAATCATATTCTATCAAAGCATATGCCCACTTTCCAATTCTCTCACTTAGAATTGGCCTTTGCAACATGTGTTTAATAACATTGGCTTGACAAGTAACTATGCATGTACTAGATAACAAATAATGTCTCAATTTGGTACAAGCATAATATAAGCATAAACAAAGTCTTTCTATAAAGACATACCTCGTTTCGGCATCCAAAAGACGGCGGCTCAAATATGTGATGATATATTCCATGCTATCTTCCTCTCGCGTCAAAACGGCACCAATAACTTTGTCCTCGGAGGCAATATATAACCGAAAAGGCTTTCCGGCTTTAGGCGCTCGCACAACGGGTGGAGTAGACAAATATCTCTTCAACTCTTCAAACGCCTCTTGTTGTTTTGCCCCCCAAGTAAAATCGGCTTCCTTTTTCAAGCGAAGTATAGGAACAAAAGCATCGATTTTACCCGCTAGGTTAGAAATAAACCTCCTCAAATAATTCATCTTACCTAGCAACTTCTGAACCTCTTTCTTACATGTCGGCGCTTTGAAATCACGAATTTTTTCGATCTTCTTAGGATCAATCTCAACCCCTCTCTCATGCACCATAAATCCTAAGAACTTCCCCGCCGACTGTCACGTCCTGATAAATTCATCCCGAAATAAAAATCATTTTCTAAAAGGAATAATAGAATTAATTAAAATTCGAAAAGAAATTGGCAAACACTAAAATACGTACAAGAAAAATTCGAATGTGGCCCGGAGAATTTTTGTTAAATTCTCCTTGGTCTAAAAGGAGCCCTCAAATTTTACTTGAATTTTCAGAGCACCGGAAATAATTATTAAGCAACAAAAACAATTATTAAAGTTTATTAAAAAGAAAACCTAAAAATAAATCCTCTTCCTCCTTTGGGCCAAGCCCAGCCCAAAGTCCTCTCTTCCCCCCTCTCTTTCTCTCCCTCTCCTTCTCTCCCTCCTTCTCTTGGGCCTCCCCTCCCCCTCCCGGCCCACTCCCTCCTCCTCCCTCTCCCTCCCGGGCAGCCCACTCCCTCCTCCTTCCTCCCGACCTGCCTCGGCCCAGCAGCCCGGCCCAAGCCGCAGCGCCCTCCTGCCCTAGCCGCACGCGCGCATGCGCCGCACGCGTGTTGAGCGCGCCTCCCGCGTGGGTCCCGCCTGTCAGGCGCGTCCCCAACCTCCAGCCGCCGGCCTCCTTCCTCTCTCTCCCGTGAACCCTAATGCCATTTCCTCCTCCAAATCCGCCCCGAATCCAACCGTTCTTTCCAAATTGATTGGGGGGAATTAATCCCCATTCCTTCCTCTTTGATTTCCCCCGTTTTCCCCCTTGAATGGCTCCCCCAATCGTTGGGAACGGACGCGCCAACACAGGCCGCTTTCCATGGCCGCCGGCCGCCATTCCCGCCTCCGTTCCGACCTCTCCCGTGCCCGGCTCCCTTCCCCATCCTATAAAATGGAACCTCCTCGCTCCGTTCTATCGTTTTAGCCCCCTCCCGCGCTCTCCCGTGGCCTCCCCACCTCTCCCCGCCGTCCTCCTCTCTCTCCCGTGCCGCCGGCCGCCTCCAGCCGCCTCTCCCGCCTCGCCCGCGCGCCGTCCGGCCGTGCCGTCGCCTCCCTCGGCTCTGCAACACCGTCCCCTTCACCGGTCTCATCGTCTCCTCGCCGGAACGGTGCCCCCGCCGGCAACCAGTGGCATTGGTGCCACTGTCTCCCTCCAGCCGGCTACTGTCCCTCGTCGGTGCAGCAGTCGTCGTCGTCGCCATCCTCCCTCGACGTCACCGCGTCGCCCTCCACCCCGGCCTGCCCTCGGTTTCGCCGGAACGCCGTCGCCCGCGCCGGTCTCACCCTCCGCCTCGCCGGAGTTCCTTCGGCAACCCCTCCCGCCGTGCCCGTGCGCCGGCCGACGTCGCCGTCTTCCCCAGCATCGCAGCGGCAAGGTCGCCCTCGCCCTCGCCTCCCCTCCACCCGAACGCCGCCGGTGTCCGTCGTCGTCTTCATCGTTCATCCTCGCCGGCTCGTCGTCTCGCGGCGCCGCCTCCGTCGTCGGCATCGCAGCGGCGTGTTCCGCGCCGTCCTCGTCTCCGTGCAGCTGCCGCCGGCTGCCCTCGTCGCCTCCTCGCCGGTTCCGGTCGTCGTCCTCTCGTCGTTCCCGGTCGTCGTGGCGTTCGTCCCTCCGTCAAGCCGTTCTCGTCCGTCGTCCGCGTCCGTCAAGTGTGCCGCTGCAGCCCCGTCGTCGTCTTCGTCCTCGCCTCCGCGTCGTCAAGCCTTGTGCCGGCCGCGTCTCGCCTTCGTCCAAGGATCGCCGCCGAAGTCGTTCCCTCGCCGTCCGTCTCCGCCTCGCCCGTTCGTCGTTGTCGTTCCCACGCCTCGTCGCGTGGTGGTAAGGATCCCTCTCCCTTGCTGCCCCGTCCTCGTCCTTTTGGTGTCGCCCATGCCTGTTGTGCGGTTGTCGGCCCCGGTACCCGTGTATCGGTGTCGGCAGTCGTTCGCTTGTGCGTGTGGTGACCGTGTTAGTGTGTCCGCTCAGTAGCCGCGTGGTTTCCACGTGTGCAGCCCGTGTGGTGTCTAGTGGAGTCCGTTTGTCGGCCACTCGCCTCGGTTGACACACGGGATCCGCTTCCGTCGACCCGTGGACCGTCTCTGTGTACTCGGTCTACCGCGGTCCTTTTTGTTGACATGTGAGGTCCGCATGTCAACTGCGCAGCCTTCCTGTCTTTTCTAGGCTAGCGCTTACACATGTTTTATAGTTGCAAAGCTTAATTATAATAATCCGCAAATCTCCATACAACAGCATTAAACTTCAGATGATCATATCTTGGTCATACGAACTCCGAATCGACCTGTTCAAGTCTCCTAATGTTTGTTATAACCTAAAGAACCCTGTGCTTTCTTTTTATGTATTGTTATTGCTTCTTTATAGGCTTGTATCTTTGCTTGTGTGCTTCGCGTAGCTTCTGTCGTTCCGGAGGTTCTCGAAGCGTGGTTCGCGGTTGTCGCCGAAGGTTCGGAAGGCCGTTCTCTCTGAGCAAGGCAAGTCACATCATCCTTGAGCATATTGAATCCCAGTTTATAAAATTATTTTGATTTAAATTAATGCATTATCGCTTTATTTAAATTCCTGCGTTATCACTGTTTTATTTAGCCATGCCTATTTACCTTTGTTATGACCTTATTATTATTGCTATTGTTATTATTACCTTGTTCACCCTAGAATAAACAAAACCCCAGCTAGTGGGTACTCTATTCATGGTTCCACTAGTATGAATTTAGGTAGATGCTTCGCTGATTAATTAGGCAACATTATGTGGTTTTATAACTCTAGACTTTGGGAATACTCATATCACTTGGACATTATGGAATGGTTAGATTATTGTGGAATTGGATGCACACCTCCCCCTCTATTCAAAACCCTCAAAATGGTTTTAGGCTGGGCTCGGGGTGCATGGTTTTGATAGTAGCACCACGGCCACATAAGGACCGGTCTTCGGGCCTCTGTTGCAAAGCACTACCGTAATTCCACATGTCTAGTGGGTAAGGCTTAGTTTGTGGCTCTGTCTCGTTATAAACAAAAGTACACGGATGGAGATGGACGAAGTCGGGGGTCGATGGACATCTCTAGGACAAATGAAGGCTACACGAGCTGCGGCCCGGTAGTCGAGATGTCATGGCACAGGGCTGGTGTCCTGCTGCTAGGGGCTCAGTCCTGCCTACCTGTCTCGGAGGTTCCGGCCATAGGTGGGGTTGGGTCGGTACTCTTGTCTATGGCTAGGATGGGTTGGAAACTATGTCATGTCTTCCGTCCATATGCCGTGGTGGTATGTGGCACATGGTTGCACGTGAGGAAGACGTGTCTTGTGGGTAAAGATGTACACCTCTGATCAGAGTAAAACCTATTCGAATAGCCGCGCCCTCGGTTATGGGCAAGCCTAGCAATGTACCCAAGTTAGTGTTTTAATTCTTAAAACCTGCTTAATAACTAAAATGTGGAATGGTTGGCCTAGGTTGGCTTGGGACGAGCTGGGACCCAGGGTCGGGTTGCCAGTTCGGTCTGAATCATCGTAGGCCTTGGGTTAAGGCAGGTTCGTGTGGGTTCACGGCCTTGATTAATAATACTGTATAGCTCTAGGATCGTGTTTGCAAAATAGCGTTGGGCAACTAAGTGACTTTTAAATGCTGTTTACTGCAAAACTTAACCCCTATATTATTATCCCCTTGTACCCCCTTGCATTAATCATGCATCTGCCGGTGTGGCTTGCTGAGTACTGTGGTTGTACTCATTCTGGCTCTATCTTTCCCCCCTTCAGTAAGAGAAGCTTTGGAGAAGAAGTCTTAGGTGGAGTCCTGGCTTATACCCCAGTTGAGCGCCTGTGAAGATGGAGCCGTAGGCCCGCTAGTCCACTGCTGTTTATTTTTTATTGCCAGGCCTGAAGCGCCTTTGTAATAATGTAAATATTATCGATATAATAAAGATGTGTCTTTTATATCATGTTTGTGTGGTGTACCCCGGCTTTTTCTGGGACGGGGATTAATACACTAGCGTTCGGGAAAAGGCAATTTTCTCGGTCGCGACACCGACACACCAAAAGCACATTTAAGTGGGTTCATCTTCAAACCATACCGGCGCATTCTCTCAAAAGCTAATCTCAAATCGGCTATATGCCCTTCCATATCATCCGATTTGACAACAATATCATCAATATAGATCTCTAAAATAATACCTAGCAAATCATGGAAGATCAAATTCACTGCCCTTTGATATGTTGCACCAGCATTCTTCAACCCAAAGGTCATGACAACCCACTCAAATAAACCAACAAACCCCGGGCACCTAAAAGCCGTCTTGTACATATCCTCCTCCGCCATAAAGATTTGATTGTAGCCGGCATTACCATCTAAAAAGCTAATCACCTTATGACCCGAGGCATCATTAATCATCATGTCGGCTATAGGCATAGGATACTCATCTTTAGGAGTGGCTTTATTTAAATCTCTAAAATCTATGCAAACTCTAATCTTACCACTCCCTTTCTTCTCCACCGGGACTATGCTAGAAATCCACTCCGCATAACGATATGGCCTAATAAACCCCGCCTTCAACAACCGATCAATTTCCTCTTTGACTCGGTCATATAGCAAAGGATTAAAACGACGAGGTGGTTGTTTATAAGGCCTAAAACCCGATTTAATTGGAAGCCGATGCTCAACAAGCTCACGCCTAAGACCCGGCATCTCATGGTACTCCCATGCAAAGCAATCAACATACTCTTTAAGTAGCTCGATTATCTTAATCTTATAATCGGCTTTCATGTTTTTGTTTACAAAAGTCGGCCTTGGTTTAGTTCAATCACCTATATCTACTTCCTCCAATGGATCGGCTGATGTAAACCCTTGTCCAAGCTTCTCTACTTCATCAAAATCTTCAACGGTTTCTCCAATATCGTTCTTTGTAGACCGATATTCTTGCACCTTTTTTTGTAACCACTCTAAACTAGCCTCTTTACTCATTGTACAAATTTATATGGCTTAGCCGTGCTACACTAGCCGGCTTTACAGAGATAGGTACAAATTTGCCATCGGAGATACTAATAAAATCTTAACTAGAAAGATCCCTCCCCGATAAGCATTGGATATTCCCATGACGCCACTCAAAAGTAGCATCGGCCATTGCAACCTCGGCCGATGTATCCGCTTGAACAATTTCAACATCATCACCGTCCCATTGGATTAAACATTGATGCAAGGTAGAAGGCACACAACAATTGGCATGAATCCAACAACGACCCAAAATAACATTGTAGTTACCTTGCACATCGACGATGAAGAAAGCGGTTGGTAGCGTCTTGTTTCCCACGGTAAGCTCCGCCGAAAAGATACCCCTCGCCTCCGTTGGTTCACCGTTGAAGCCATTGAGAATCATGTTAGTCTTCTTCAACTCATCATCCTCGCGCCCCAACTTTTTGAACAACGAGTACGGCATCAAGTTCACAGCGGCACCTCCATCCACTAGCATCCTAGAAACCGGCTTCCCATCAACATGGCCTTTGAGGTAGAGAGGCTTCATGTGACGGTTTGATTCATCAGGCTTCTCAAAAACCGCGTCTTTAGGACCTAATGAGAATTGAGCAACCTCGGCTTCATCCATAGCACAAAACTCCATAGGCAACATACACACTATGTTGATATCCTTGTCTTCCTTTGGAGACGATTCACCTTTGTCAACCAATTGTTCTTCCTTCTCCTCTACATCAATCGGTTTTGCCTTCTCTATGGATTTAGGCCTCCATACCGGCGGTGGTCGCAACTCATTGAACCTTTTATCTCTTTGTTCTTCGGCCTTTTTCTCTCTTAGTTCTTGGGCCCGAAGACGTTGCAACCTTCTCTTTTGAGTAGCCGTCAAATCCTTATGCATCCACCTAGGATTTGGCTCTGTTCCAGGGGGTAAATAATGTCCTCTATTAACCTTGCTTGAAGACGATGAAGCCCTCACATCGCCCTTTGCAGCCCTCTCATCAAACCGGCGCTGGAGCCCGGTCAGACCGGTCGTAGACCACCGGTCAGACCGGCCAGATGCACCCGTCAGACCGGCCTGAGGCGTCGGTCGGACCACTATCAGGTCGGCGGTCAGACCGGCCTGATGGCCCGGTCAGACCGGCTACATGGCCGCGGTCAGACCGGCCAGAGGGTCTGGTTAGACCGGGCGACTGCGAGGAGCTGGTACCGGCTTCGGATTTTTTGCTGGGGGACTTTCCAACTCCATCTCCAGAAGGTATAGGCACATCATTGGACCCTATTATGATAGTAATCACCTCCGAAGTCCTTTCTTCCTCCTTGGTGCGCTTTCCTTCCCTCTTCTCTTCATTAGCCCGATTTTTACCATAAAATCGGCTATTGCTTGGTGAAGACAAACGCTCATGAATTGGCCTCCGTGGTCCTCCCCACCCTTGGTTGAATTGCATTGGAGGCATATGATTGTACATTGGCGGCGTTGCCCCCCATGGCATGAAGTAAGGATAAGGATAACCCGGCGGCGGCATTGGATAGGAACCCCATGACATGTCTTGTGGATGAAAATATGGAGGTGAACGCGATCGTCTTGGTGAATGACCAAATCGCTCCCTAGGAGGTGATCTTGGTCTTTTCCCTTTGTTGTGATCCCTCTCACCACCTTGCCTCTCATACTTCTCCAAAAGCATATCAAATGTCACCTTGGTCTTCCTAGGGGCCTTAGAAGTTGAAGCTCCACCCCTATTCTCCTTCCAAACGCCAACCTCCGGCTTCTTTGGCACCATCATCTTAGGCCTTGGTTCACCAATGACCACTTCCTTTCCCTTAGTAGATTCGGCTTGCTCCGGCTGAATCAACACCTTCTTGTCATTGAAATTAATTGTATTCACCGGAAAAGGATCATGATCAAGCTTCATCTTGGAACCATCGGTGAACTTCAATCGTCCTTCATCTATGGCCGATTGAACCTGTCGTCGAAACACATTGCAATCATTAGTAGAGTGAGAATGAGAATCATGCCACTTACAATATGCTCGACGTTTCAACTCTTCTTGAGAAGGTATGACATGGCCTTTAGGTAATCTAATTTGTTTCTCTTGCAAAAGATAATAAAAAATCTTATCACACTTGGCCACATCAAAACTATATTTAACCTCACTTTGCCGATCTTTGAGAGGAGTCGGCATTAGGTTAGAACAAACAAAAGGTTTATTTTTGTTAGTCCATGACCATTCGGCAACATAAATATCATGATCACCCTCCTCCTCACTATCACTAGCTTCAGGGTAATCAACTACATTAACATTAGGCTTTTTGTTGAATGGTCTAGCAAATTTTTTATTATCCTTAACACGGCTTTCTTGAGCCAGAGCCCTTTGCATGAGTTGACTAACATCAAGAAATTGTTGGCCATCTAGTTTTTCTCTAAGAGGAGCAACTAAACCATTGAAAGCAAGACCGGCCAAATCTCTATCAGTTATATTCAAAGTATAACATTGGTTTCTAACATCCATAAATCTCTTAATGTAATCAACAACAGATTCATTATACTTTTGCTTAACCGATGTTAAATCACATAACCTAAGCTCAGTTTCTTCAGTATAGAAATAATCATGAAATTGTTCTTCTAATTGAGCCCAAGTATGAATAGAATTTGCCGGTAAAGAAGTAAACCATGTAAAAGCATTACCGGATAATGATAAAGAAAATAAGCGCAATTTAAAAGTATCACTATTAGCCTCACCACATTGCGCTAAAAATTGACCTACATGCTCCCATGTGGTCTTACCATCCTCACCACTAAATTTGGCAAATTCGGGAACTCTATAATTTCTAGGAAACGACACATTATCATAATAATCAGGATATGGCTTTTTGTAAGCTCTAGCACGATACCTAGTTTCAATCCCGAATCTATTCCTCATAATATCACTAATCATATCCTCCATGTTATTAGGCCCCTGTGGATTTGGTGGTGGGTTTGTGTCACGTCCTGATAAATTCATCCCGAATTAAAAATCATTTTCTAAAAGGAATAATAGAATTAATTAAAATTCGAAAAGAAATTGGCAAACACTAAAATACGTACAAGAAAAATTCGAATGTGGCCCGGAGAATTTTTGTTAAATTCTCCTTGGTCTAAAAAGAGCCCTCAAATTTTACTTGAAATTTTCACAGCACCGGAAATATTTATTAAGCAACAAAAACAATTATCAGAGTTTATTAAAAAGAAAAACCTAAAAATAATCCCCCTCCTCCCTTTGGGCCAAGTCTAGCCCAAAGTCCTCCCTCTCTCTCTCTCGGCCCGCGGCCAAAGTCCTCTCTTCCTCCCTCTCTTTCTCTCCCTCTCCTTCTCTCCCTCCTTCTCTTGGGCCTCCCCTCCCCCTCCCGGCCCACTCCCTCCTCCTCCCTCTCCCTCCCGGGCTGCCTCTCCCTTCTCTCCTCCTGGGCCGCCTCCGGGCCCAAGCCGAGGGGCGCCCACCCGCCCGTGCCGCGCACGTGCGTGCGCTGCGGCGCGCCTGCGTGGGCCCCACCACCCGGGTCGTCGTCCTCCTCCCGCCCGGCCTCCTTTCTCTCTCCTGTGAACCCTACCTCGCTCCCTCCTCCAAATCCGCCTCATTGACACCGGGAATTCCAAAATTGATTAGGGGGAATTAATCCCCTTTCGCTCCTCTCTCTTTCCCCCTTAATTCCCCCTTGATTCGTGCCCCCAATCGCCGGGAACGGACGCGCCTTCCCCGGCCGCTTTCCATGGCCGCCGGCCGAGTTTTCCGCCGCCGTTCCCCGCTCCTCCCGTGGCCGGCTCGTTCCCTTCCGCTATAAAGTGGAACCCACTCTTTGCGTTCTCTCGTTTTATCCCCCTCCCACGATCTCCCGTGGTCCCTAGCCACCTCCCCGCCGTCGTCCCCTCTCTCCAGTGCCGCCGGCCGTCTTCAGCCGCCCCTGCCGCCGCGTCAGCACGCCGACCGGCCGTGCCGTTGCCTCCTCCAGCGTTGCAGCCGCCTCCTCTTCACCGGCCTGCCCTTTGTTTCCCGCGGAGACCTCCGGAAGTGCATCCCCGCCGGCAATAGTGGCGTTGCCGCCACTGTTCCGCCTTCGGCCGCCTCTGCCGCGTCCCCTGTGCGCCGGCCGACGTCGCCACCACCTTTCCCGGCACCGGAACGCCATCCTCTTCCCTGGCCAAGCCACGGCGTCGCCCGTATTTCGCCGGAACGCCGTCGCCCGCGCCGCCTCTCCCTCGGTCTCGTCGGCACCTACTCCGGCAGCCCCTTCCGCCGTGCCAGTGCGCTGGCCGGCGTCGCCATCTCCACCTCCGGCATCACAGCGGCAAGGTCGCCCTCGGCCTCACCTCCCCTCCACCCGAACACCGCCGGTGTCCGTCGTCGTCTTCACCGTTCATCCTCGCCGGCTCGTCGTCTCGCGGCGCCGCCTCCGTCGTCGGCATCGCAGCGGCGTGTTCCGCGCCGTCCTCGTCTCCGTGCAGCTGCCGCCGGCTGCCCTCGTCGCCTCCTCGCCGGTTCCAGTCGTCGTCCTCTCGTCATTCCCGGTCGTCGTGGCGTTCGTCCCTCTGTCAAGCCGTTCTCGTCCGTCGTCCTCGCCTCCGCGTCGTCAAGCCTTGTGCCGGCCGCGTCTCACCTTCGTCCAAGGATCGCCGCCGAAGTCGTTCCCTCGCCGTCCGTCTCCGCCGCGCCCGTTTGTCGTTGTCGTTCCCACGCCTCGTCGCGTGGTGGTAAGGATCCCTCTCCCTCGCTGCCCCGTCCTCGTCCTTTCTGTCACGACCGGAAATAACCCAACGGGCGTTCCTTACGTGCGTGCATTAATCCTTGTCCCAGGAGGCAAGGTACACCAACAGTTGATACAAATCAGAGTTTAACAAGCAGAAGCGTAAATAAAATTATTACACGGGCAGCGAAGGCCCAACACACAAAGACAAACGAGAAACAGCGGAAGACTAGGGCGACGACCACAGGCGCTTGACGGCAGGCACGAGCTAGACACCAAAGCCTTCATCTTCCAGGAACTCCTCTTCTGGGGTTGGGAAAAATTGAGCAAGACTGAGTACAACCACCGTACTCAACAAGACACACCCGCAAATGCAGAATAAATGCAAGGGAGTACAAGGGGATTATACTATAAGGGGTTAGGGTTGCAGTAAACAGCATTTAAAGACATTTAGTTGCTCAAAGCTATTTGGTAAACGCGATCCTAGAACTATACAATGTTATTAATCAAGGCCGTGTACCCACACGAACCTGCCTTAACCCAAGGCCTATGATGATTCAGACCGAACTGGCAACCCGACCCTGGGTCCCAGCTCGTCCTAAGCCAACCCCGGCCAACCATTCCACATTTTAGTTGTTAAGCAGGTTTTAAGAATTAAAACACTAACTTGGGTACATTGCTCGGCTTGCCCATAACCGAGGGCGCGGCTATTCGAATAGGTTATACTCTGATCAGAGGTGTACAACTTTACCCACAAGACACATCTTCCTCACGTGCAACCACGTGCCACATACCACCACGGTATACAGACGGAAGACGTGACATAGTTTCCAACCCATCCTAGCCATAGACAAGAGTACCGACCCAATCCCGCCTACGGCCGGAACCCCCGGGACAGGCAGGCAGGACTGAGCCCCTAGCAGCAGGGCACCAACCCTCTGCCATGACATCTCGACTACCGGGCCGCATCTCGTGTAGCCTTCATTTGCCCTGGAGAATGTCCATCGACCCCCGACTTCATCCATCTCCAATCCGTGTACTTTTGTTTATGACTAGACTGAGCCACAAACTAAGCCTTACCCACTAGACATGTGGAAGTACGGTAGTGCTTTGCAACAGAGGCCCGAAGACCGGTCCTTATACGGCCGAGGTCCTACCATCAAAACCATGCACCCCTAGCCCAGCCCAAAACCATTTTAGGGGTTTTGAAAGGAAGGAGCGGTGTGAAACCAATTCCACAATAGTCAACCATTCCAAAGTATCCAGGTGATATGAATATTTCCCAAAGTCTATAGTTATAAAACCACCTAATGTTACCTAATTAAATTGCGAAGCATCTACCTAAAATTAAACTAGTGGTGTCATGAGTAGAGTGTCCACTAGTTGGGGTTTTGTTTAATCTAGGGTGAGCAAGGTATTAATAACAAAAACAATAATAATAAGGTCATAACAAAGGTAAATAGGCATGGCTAAATAAAACAGTGATAACGCGGGAATTTAAATAAAGCGATAATGCAATAATTTAAATCAACATAATTTTATAAACTGGGATTCAATATGATCAAGATGATGTGTCTTGCCTTGCTCGCTTTCCCAAACGACGGCTTCGACTTCCACGAAGAGCGGATCCTCCGAAGCTGCAGCGTCTACACGACCAACGAAAAAGAAAAAGGCTTTAACTCTAATAAACTCCACATAACAGCAGAAACAAAGCACAAAAATGGGTTCTTGACTTCTTAAGGAAAAATTAGAGACTTGAACGGTCCAATTCCGAGTTCAAATGGCCAAGATATGGCCATTTGAAGTTTATATGCTCTTTAAATGAATATTTACGAATTTCTTCATTTAAATTTTAATAAAAAAAAACGAATTATTGCGTCAGCCGAGGGAGCGGGCGCGCGGACCGGGTCCACGGGAAGTGGGGCCCACGCGTCAGCCTCTCAGTCCACGGTGGACCGGGAGCACGCGGCTGGCGGCGGTCGGCGCCGTGGGTCCCACGCGTCAGCCGCACCCGCGGGCGCGGGCGGCTGACGGCCGGGCCCCACCTGGCAGCCGCGGGGCGCGCCCGAAGGCGGCCTCGCCGGCACGGCCGACGGGAGCGGCGCGTCCGCGCCCCGATGGTCACCGCCGGCGACCATCGGCGCGGCGGAGCAGCGCCCGAGAGAGCGGAGAGGAGAGGGAAGCGAAAGGGCGGTCCTCGGCTCAACCCGGGACTACAACGACGATGGAAACGGCGGCCGAAGCGGAGGAAGGCGGTGGCGCGGTTCGGGACGACGAGGGCGACGGCGTTCCGGCGGTCGGCGGGCGAAGCGGAGGAGCGGACGGGGTCGGCGACGACGCGGCGAAGCCGATGGAGGTGGCGCCGAGACGGGAGGAGGTCCGGGGCGACGACGGCGGCGAAACGGAGCTCGGCGGCGACGGCGGAGAGAAGGTGCGACGGCGCGGGCTCGATTCCGACGGCGAGAGCGAGCGGCGAGCGGCGGAAACGGAAGAGCGGAGCTCGGGGAGGGATTAAATAGCGTCGGGAGGGGGAGAGCGCGGCCGGAGAGGGAGGAAACGGCCGCGGAGATCTCGGCCGCCATTGATGACGCCGGCGAGGATTACGGGATGAATCCGGACGAATCCGAGGGAGAGAGAGAGGGGAAAGCGGAGGAAACGGGAGAGGGAATCACGGGGAGTGATTTCCCCCTCTTTAATGCGCGCGGGGACGGCGGAATGCGGCGGAATCCGCGGCGGCGGCGGCGCTAGGGCACGGGCGGGCGGCGGCGCGGCGCGAGGAGGGAGATGACAGGTGGGTCCCACCCGTCAGCGAGAGTGGCGGGCGGGCCCGCCTGTCAGCGGCGCGCGCGCGCGGGGGAGGCCGATGGGCCGCGGGGGAAGAGAGAGAGAGGGAGGGACTGGGCCGAGCCGGCCCAAGAGGGGAAGGGGGGGGGGAAAAGAACTTCTTTTAGGGTTTTCTTTTTATAAAACCTTTTTACTTTGTTTATTTCTTTTCAATTATTATTTGTGCTCTGAAAATTCCACTAAAATTTATTTACACATTTTAGGCTTTTTGGAAATATACAAAAATCCTCCAAGCCCCATTTGACTTTTATCTTTGCACATTTTAATTGTTGAAGGCTTTCACATGAATTTTAATTATTCTCGACATAATTTTGAGGATGAATTTTAGAGTCGTTTTGGGACGCGACAAACCTACCCCCCTTAAACGGAATCTCGACCCCGAGATTCGGAAGAACTGGCGAAGAGACCGGTATGGGCTGCCTTCAGCTCGTCTTCACGCTCCCAAGTAGCTTCTTCTTCGGCGTGGTTGCTCCACTGGACCTTGCAAAAACGGATTACCCGGTTCCTGGTCCTGCGCTCCATGGTGTCCAGGATTTTCACTGGCCTCTCCACGTAGGTCAAATCTTCGCGAACTTCAATTTGCTCTGAGTCGGCCTGCTCGGATGGCACTCGAAGACATTTCTTGAGTTGCGACACATGGAACACGTCATGCACGTTACCCAAGGAGGCGGGCAACTCTAGCTGGTAAGCGACTTCTCCGCGTCGAGCGATGATACGGTAAGGACCCACATACCGAGGTGCGAGCTTCCCTTTTGTCTGAAACCTGTGCACACCTCGCAATGGCGTGACCCGAAGATACACAAAGTCATCCACTGCGAATTCCAGATCACGGCGTCGGTTATCCGCGTAACTTTTCTGCCGGGACTGTGCCACCTTTAGATTATCCCGAATGATTCTGACTTTAGCTTCAGCTTCTCTCAGGATATCAGTCCCGAACACTTGGCTTTCTCCAACTTGGTCCCACAAAAGCGGTGTCCGGCATTTGCGCCCGTACAACGCTTCATAGGGTGCCATTTGTATGCTGGCTTGATAGCTGTTATTGTAGGAGAACTCGGCATAGGGGAGACTCTTATCCCAGGTCTTCCCGAAATCTAGGACACATGCGCGAAGCATATCCTCTAGGATCTGATTTAGACGCTCGGTCTGTCCATCTGTCTGCGGATGATACGCGGTGCTGAAATTTAATCGGGTACCAAGCTCTTCTTGGAGCTTCTTCCAAAAGTGAGAGGTGAATTGGCTTCCCCTATCAGATACGATTTTCTTGGGAATACCATGGAGACTCACGATCCTAACGAAGTAGAGCTCCGCTAGTTTGTTCCCTCCATAGGTGGTCTTCACAGGAATGAATCGAGCTACCTTGGTTAATCGATCCACAATTACCCATATAGAATCATATCCACCTTGGGTTTTTGGAAGTCCGGTGATGAAATCCATCCCAATTTCATCCCATTTCCATTCTGGTACTTGGAGAGGTTGGAGGAGTCCGGCCGGTCGCTGGTGTTCTGCCTTGACACGCTGGCACACATCACACAGAGCCACGAACTCTGCAATTTCCCGCTTCATGCTAACCCACCAGTATTTCTCCTTCAAGTCTAGGTACATCTTTGTACTGCTCGGGTGAATGGAATAAGGGCTCTCGTGAGCTTCCTGAAGTATCAGCTGTTTAAGTTCTCTGTTATCTGGAACGCATACCCGCTTTCCGTTCCATAGGGTTCCGTGTTCATCCTCTGTGAAACCAGCGGCTTTACCCTGTTTCATATTCTTGAGGAGTCCATGCATGTCCGGATCATTCTTCTGAGCCTCGCGGATTTGATCGAGCCAGGTAGGCTTGGCTTCCAACGCAGCCAAGAATCCACGACCAACTATGCTTAGGTTCAGGGCTTCCATCTGTTGACTGAGTTCGGGTGGAATGCCACGGACGTTAAGAGTGTTGCAATGGCTTTTTCGACTTAGAGCGTCGGCGACGACGTTGGCCTTACCGGGGTGATAGTGAATTCCCACATCATAATCCTTGATGAGTTCTAACCATCTCCTTTGCCGAAGATTCAGATCTGACTGGGTGAAGATGTATTTCAAGCTCTTATGATCAGTATATATTTCACAGCGGTTCCCAATGAGATAGTGCCGCCAGATTTTTAGAGCATGAACCACCGCTGCTAACTCCAAGTCATGTGTAGGGTAGTTGCCTTCATGAGGCCGTAGCTGACGTGAGGCATAGGCTACCACATGACCATCCTGCATGAGCACGCACCCCAATCCTTGGCGCGAAGCATCACAGTACACCATGAAGTCCTTGCGAGTATCTGGCAAGATTAACACTGGCGAGGAAACCAGCTTTTCCTTGAGAGTTTGGAATGCCTTCTCGCATTGCGGGCTCCACACAAATTTCTCTTCCTTCTTCAACAACTGTGTCATGGGTCGAGCGATTTTGGAGAAGTTCTCGATGAACCTCCGGTAGTATCCTGCCAAACCTAAGAAACTGCGAATTTGAGTGACTGTCTTGGGTTGCTTCCAATCGGTGACAGCGGTCACTGTTTCGGGATCCACAGCAACTCCCTTAGCAGATATCACGTGCCCCAAGAATTTGACTTCGGACAACCAGAACTCACACTTGCTAAGTTTGGCATACAATTGATGTTCCCGCAGCTTTCCCAACACCAGACGGAGATGGTGCTGATGGTCTTCCTCTGATTGTGAGTATATCAGAATGTCATCAATGAAAACCACAACAAACTTATCCAAGTATTCCATGAACACTTTGTTCATTAAGTTCATGAAGAAGGCAGGTGCATTGGTTAAACCGAACGACATCACCGTGAATTCATACAGCCCGTATCGCGTGGTGAATGCGGTCTTCGGAATATCTTCCTCACGGATACGTAATTGGTGATATCCGGAACGAAGATCAATCTTGGAGAATACAGTGGCACCTTTAAGTTGATCGAACAGATCATCGATTCGGGGAAGAGGGTACTTGTTTTTGATGGTGACTTCATTGAGAGCTCTGTAGTCGACGCACATCCTCTTCGTCTTGTCTTTCTTCTCTACAAAAATCACAGGAGCACCCCAAGGGGAGGTACTCGGACGTATATACCCTTTCTCCTTCAACTCTTCCAACTGTTTCTTAACTTCGGCCAGTTCATTTGCTGCCATACGGTAGGGTCGCTTGTGCAGAGGAGTGGTTCCTGGAGCAAGATCTATTCGGAACTCAATCTCTCGCTTGGGCGGCATACCGGGTAGTTCTTCCGGAAACACGTCTCCGAATTCCCTGACGATGGGGATTTCTGACAGTCCTATCTGATGAAGTTCTGAACTTCTGACAGAGGTTGGGGGTGCGAAGAAAACAACCGGTTGTTCCGGCCCTCGGTACAGAGTGACCGTGCGTCTCGCGCAATCCACTACTCCTTGGAATTGAGCCAACCAATTCATCCCAAGGATCACATCCAAGTTCTTGGTATCTAGCAGAATCAGATCCGAGGGAAAAGGAATCCCCTGAATTTCTATAGGAACGGCAGGGCTATAATACTTTGCTGTCATAACCCCACCAGGGGTGGTGATGAGCAGAGGGTTTCTAAGCCTTTCTACCCCCAACTGATTTTTCCCCACGAATGGCACAGATATAAACGAGTGGGAAGCTCCAGAGTCGAACAAAATTGTAGCTGGGATGGAATGAATGAGGAACGTACCCACGATGACGTCCGGAGTTGTCAGCACGTCCTCGGCCGTCATGTGGTTCACACGACCCCGTATGACGTCCTTGCCACCGTTGTTGGGGCGGGGAGGCGCTTGGCCTTGCTGACGCCTTGGCTTCGGGCATTTATCCGCAAAGTGCCCGGGCTCGAAGCAGTTGAAGCACAGACGCTGCTGACCTTGAGCGTCCCTGCGGCCTTGAGCGGGCTGCACAGCTGGCGTAGGAGGACGGGGCGCACGTGTCCCTTGTTGATTCTGCTGCTGCTGCGGCTGTGGGACGCGCACCACGAATTGGGGTCGAGGCGCGGAGCGAGCTTGCTGCTGCTGTTGTTGCTGCTGCGAGGAGGATCCCCCTGGGTAGGGATTGGTGTAGCGGACCCTCTGGTTAGCACCCTGCTGATTGCGGAAGTTCGCCAAGCGGCGCTTGTGCGACTCCAGCTCCTTGTGCTTGGCCTCCAAGCGGATGCTCTTGTCCACCAATCGTTGAAAATCCGGATAGTCCCCAGAGACTAGGCGGACAGACAGCTCGGGGTCCATTCCTGCCAAGAACTTCTCCTGCTTCTCCTCATCTTCCCGCACATCCTCCGGAGCGTACCGGGCCAGATTGTTGAACTCATGCAAATACTCCATCACGGAGCGGTTGCCTTGCTTCAACTCTCGGAACTCCCTCTTCTTAAGAGCCACGGCTCCGGCGGGCACATGGGTTCTCCGGAAAGCGGCGGTGAAGCGAGCCCAAGTGATAGGTTGCCCCTCTGGCTGCGTAGCCTGGAAGTGGTCCCACCATAGAGATGCGGGCCCCTGCAGCTGATGGGCGGCGAAGACGACTTTCTCCTCATCGCTGCACTGCACCGTGTCTAGCTTTTTCCCCACGGCATGCAACCAATCCAACGCATCCACGGGGTTGTTGGAGCTCGAGAAGGTAGGTGGGCGGATGCGGAGGAACTCGGCGAGCTTAGAGTGTTGTGGGGGTGGTGGTGGAGCGTTATGTTGTGGCGGATTTTGGAGGTGGTGGAGGAAAGCGGTCATCATGTTGGCTTGCTGGGCGAGGATTTGGGTGAGAATGGCGTTGGTGTCTAGTGGTGGTGGTGGTGGCGGAGGGGGAGGTGGAGGTGGGTTGCCTTGGTGGTTGTGGTTGCTGCCTTCAGGTTGATTGCCATCACTGGTATTAACATTTCTCCTGGTCGTCACCATCTGAAAACCCCACACAGAACCAGCAAACAGAGAGAGCTGACAATTAAAACTAACCACCCACGACTACCATAAATCTTGAATTTATTACTGATATTAAATTGGTTCATTAAAGTTCAAGTTGCTTAGGCAAATAAAATAAAGACAGGCTCCGACACAGTTATACCACACACCGGTATAACCATGCCCCACACGACTCAAAAAGACAAACGAGAAAGAACACACGCGCAAGCCTACTAACTGCTCGTCTACCGCTGCGACGGGCCAGGGCGGAAGGTGAGCAACAGCGCGTCCTCCGTGCTACCAACGCCGGAGGCTTCCCCCTCCTGGGGAACCACGGGCGCGGGCTCGGCACGAGGGGTCTCGACGAAGCAGGTCCACGCCAGGGACTGACGAACAAGCTCAGGCCTGGAGGTGCTCTTGCGGGCGGTGATCTTCTGGCTGCGGCAGACGCGGCGACGCTTGGGGCGGCAGTCCTCTCCCTGGGCGATCTTGAGCTGGTGCAGCTGCGCCTCCACCGCGTCGAGGTCCTTCTTGAGCTGCAGGTTCTCCTGCCGCAGCTCCAGGATCTTCATGTTGTTCTCGACCATCCCGCGGCGCACCATCTGATGGAAGTCGATACGAGCCGCGTCGTACGCCTCCACCATGCGTGCCAGGTGCACGACGGTAGCGTCATCCTCCGAGCTAGCATCCCGGAAGGTGGCGTAGTCGCGGGCTCCTCCGCGACGAGGGTGGTAGCGGTAGGGCGAGTGCTGCAACTCGTCCGGGTAGCGCTGGTGAAGGGTGCCGATGGCGAGGAGAGCGGCGTTCTGACAAGCGGCGGGGAAGGAATCTCCACCCGCGGTGACTGCCAGCGAAGTCCGCTCGGGAGAGCCGGAGAGGATCACTGCAGTGACCTCCCAACCAGCGTGGGGCTCTGCATCCTCACCCTCCTGCTCCGGGAGCGGCCTGGCCTGGTAATCCACTCCATGTGGATACCCCAGGACAACGCACATGCCCCGCAGCTCCAAGACGAAGCCAGTCATGTCCAAACCACGACGGGTGACGCTGCCGGCCATCTACAAACAAAAACAAAAGAAAAGCAACATTTCAAAGGTCAGATTTTTGGCGATAAATGAAGCAGCAAGACAGAGAGAGACTAGACAGTTTTCACAAATAACAAAGGTTTTTATTTTTGAAAATATAGCTAAGGCTTGGGATCTACGGCTCGTCCTAGGGTCAAGGGTGGCTCTGATACCAACTTGTCACGACCGGAAATAACCCAACGGGCGTTCCTTACGTGCGTGCATTAATCCTTGTCCCAGGAGGCAAGGTACACCAACAGTTGATACAAATCAGAGTTTAACAAGCGGAAGCGTAAATAAAATTATTACACGGGCAGCGAAGGCCCAATACACAAAGACAAACGAGAAACAGCGGAAGACTAGGGCGACGACCACAGGCGCTTGACGGCAGGCACGAGCTAGACACCAAAGCCTTCATCTTCCAGGAACTCCTCTTCTGGGGTTGGGAAAAATTGAGCAAGACTGAGTACAACCACCGTACTCAACAAGACACACCCGCAAATGCAGAATAAATGCAAGGGAGTACAAGGGGATTATACTATAAGGGGTTAGGGTTGCAGTAAACAGCATTTAAAGACATTTAGTTGCTCAAAGCTATTTGGTAAACGCGATCCTAGAACTATACAATGTTATTAATCAAGGCCGTGTACCCACACGAACCTGCCTTAACCCAAGGCCTATGATGATTCAGACCGAACTGGCAACCCGACCCTGGGTCCCAGCTCGTCCTAAGCCAACCCCGGCCAACCATTCCACATTTTAGTTGTTAAGCAGGTTTTAAGAATTAAAACACTAACTTGGGTACATTGCTCGGCTTGCCCATAACCGAGGGCGCGGCTATTCGAATAGGTTATACTCTGATCAGAGGTGTACAACTTTACCCACAAGACACATCTTCCTCACGTGCAACCACATGCCACATACCACCACGGTATACAGACGGAAGACGTGACATAGTTTCCAACCCATCCTAGCCATAGACAAGAGTACCGACCCAATCCCGCCTACGGCCGGAACCCCCGGGACAGGCAGGCAGGACTGAGCCCCTAGCAGCAGGGCACCAACCCTCTGCCATGACATCTCGACTACCGGGCCGCAGCTCGTGTAGCCTTCATTTGCCCTGGAGAATGTCCATCGACCCCCGACTTCATCCATCTCCAATCCGTGTACTTTTGTTTATGACTAGACTGAGCCACAAACTAAGCCTTACCCACTAGACATGTGGAAGTACGGTAGTGCTTTGCAACAGAGGCCCGAAGACCGGTCCTTATACGGCCGAGGTCCTACCATCAAAACCATGCACCCCTAGCCCAGCCCAAAACCATTTTAGGGGTTTTGAAAGGAAGGAGCGGTGTGAAACCAATTCCACAATAGTCAACCATTCCAAAGTATCCAGGTGATATGAATATTTCCCAAAGTCTATAGTTATAAAACCACCTAATGTTACCTAATTAAATTGCGAAGCATCTACCTAAAATTAAACTAGTGGTGTCATGAGTAGAGTGTCCACTAGTTGGGGTTTTGTTTAATCTAGGGTGAGCAAGGTATTAATAACAAAAACAATAATAATAAGGTCATAACAAAGGTAAATAGGCATGGCTAAATAAAACAGTGATAACGCGGGAATTTAAATAAAGCGATAATGCAATAATTTAAATCAACATAATTTTATAAACTGGGATTCAATATGATCAAGATGATGTGTCTTGCCTTGCTCGCTTTCCCAAACGACGGCTTCGACTTCCACGAAGAGCGGATCCTCCGAAGCTGCAGCGTCTACACGACCAACGAAAAAGAAAAAGGCTTTAACTCTAATAAACTCCACATAACAGCAGAAACAAAGCACAAAAATGGGTTCTTGACTTCTTAAGGAAAAATTAGAGACTTGAACGGTCCAATTCCGAGTTCAAATGGCCAAGATATGGCCATTTGAAGTTTATATGCTCTTTAAATGAATATTTACGAATTTCTTCATTTAAATTTTAATAAAAAAAAACGAATTATTGCGTCAGCCGAGGGAGCGGGCGCGCGGACCGGGTCCACGGGAAGTGGGGCCCACGCGTCAGCCTCTCAGTCCACGGTGGACCGGGAGCACGCGGCTGGCGGCGGTCGGCGCCGTGGGTCCCACGCGTCAGCCGCACCCGCGGGCGCGGGCGGCTGACGGCCGGGCCCCACCTGGCAGCCGCGGGGCGCGCCCGAAGGCGGCCTCGCCGGCACGGCCGACGGGAGCGGCGCGTCCGCGCCCCGATGGTCACCGCCGGCGACCATCGGCGCGGCGGAGCAGCGCCCGAGAGAGCGGAGAGGAGAGGGAAGCGAAAGGGCGGTCCTCGGCTCACCCCGGGACTACAACGACGATGGAAACGGCGGCCGAAGCGGAGGAAGGCGGCGGCGCGGTTCGGGACGACGAGGGCGACGGCGTTCCGGCGGTCGGCGGGCGAAGCGGAGGAGCGGACGGGGTCGGCGACGACGCGGCGAAGCCGATGGAGGTGGCGCCGAGACGGGAGGAGGTCCGGGGCGACGACGGCGGCGAAACGGAGCTCGGCGGCGACGGCGGAGAGAAGGTGCGACGGCGCGGGCTCGATTCCGACGGCGAGAGCGAGCGGCGAGCGGCGGAAACGGAAGAGCGGAGCTCGGGGAGGGATTAAATAGCGTCGGGAGGGGGAGAGCGCGGCCGGAGAGGGAGGAAACGGCCGCGGAGATCTCGGCCGCCATTGATGACGCCGGCGAGGATTACGGGATGAATCCGGACGAATCCGAGGGAGAGAGAGAGGGGAAAGCGGAGGAAACGGGAGAGGGAATCACAGGGAGTGATTTCCCCCTCTTTAATGCGCGCGGGGACGGCGGGATGCGGCGGAATCCGCGGCAGCGGCGGCGCTAGGGCACGGGCGGGCGGCGGCGCGGCGCGAGGAGGGAGATGACAGGTGGGTCCCACCCGTCAGCGAGAGTGGCGGGCGGGCCCGCCTGTCAGCGGCGCGCGCGCGCGGGGGAGGCCGATGGGCCGCGGGGGAAGAGAGAGAGAGGGAGGGACTGGGCCGAGCCGGCCCAAGAGGGGAAGGGGGGGGGGAAAAGAACTTCTTTTAGGGTTTTCTTTTTATAAAACCTTTTTACTTTGTTTATTTCTTTTCAATTATTATTTGTGCTCTGAAAATTCCACTAAAATTTATTTACACATTTTAGGCTTTTTGGAAATATACAAAAATCCTCCAAGCCCCATTTGACTTTTATCTTTGCACATTTTAATTGTTGAAGGCTTTCACATGAATTTTAATTATTCTTGACATAATTTTGAGGATGAATTTTAGAGTCGTTTTGGGACGCGACACTTTCGGTGTCGCCCATGCCTGTTGTGCGGTTGTCGGCCCCGGTACCCGTGTATCGGTGTCGGCAGTCGTTCGCTTGTGCGTGTGGTGACCGTGTTAGTGTGTCCGCTCAGTAGCCGCGTGGTTTCCACGTGTGCAGCCCGTGTGGTGTCTAGTGGAGTCCGTTTGTCGGCCACTCGCCTCGGTTGACACACGGGATCTGCTTCTGTCGACCCGTGGACCGTCTCTGTGTACCCGGTCCACCGTGGTCCCTTAGGTTGACATGTGGAGTCCGCATGTCAACAGCGCAGCCTTCCTGTCTTTTCCAGGCTAGCGCTTACACATGTTTTATAGTTGAAAAACCTAATTATAATAATCCGCAAATCTCCATATAACAGCATTAAACTTCGGATGATCATATCTTGGTCATACGAACTCCGAATCGACCCGTTCAAGTCTCCTAATGTTTGTTATAACCTAAAGAACCCTGTGCTTCCTTTTTATGTATTGTTATTGCTTCTTTATAGGCTTGTAGCTTTGCTTGTGTGCGTTGCGTAGCTTCTGTCGTTCCGGAGGTTCTCGAAGCGTGGTTCGCGGTCGTCGCCGAAGGTTCGGAAGGCCGTTCTCTCTGAGCAAGGCAAGTCACATCATCCTTGAGCATATTGAATCCCAGTTTATAAAATTATTTTGATTTAAATTAATGCATTATCTCTTTATTTAAATTCCCGCGTTACCACTGTTTTATTTAGCATTACCTATTAATCCTTGCTATAGCCTTATTATTGCAATTGTTATTATCACCTTGCTTACCCTAGGCAAATAAAACCCCAACTAGTGGGTACTCTATTCCTGGTTCCACTAGTATGAATTTAGGTAGATGCTTCGCTGATTAATTAGGCAACATTAGGTGGTTTTATAACTCTAGACTTTGGGAATATTCATATCACTTGGACATTATGGAATGGTTGGATTATTGTGGAATTGGATGCACACCTCCCCCTCTATTCAAAACCCTCAAAATGGTTTTAGGCTGGGCTCGGGGTGCATGGTTTTGATAGTAGCACCTCGGCCACATAAGGACCGGTCTTCGGGCCTCTGTTGCAAAGCACTACCGTACTTCCACATGTCTAGTGGGTAAGGCTTAGTTTGTGGCTCAGTTTGGTTATAAACAAAGGTACACGGATGGAGATGGATGAAGTCGGGGGTCGATGGACATCTCTAGGACAAATGAAGGCTACACGAGCTGCGGCCCGGTAGTCGAGATGTCATGGCACAGGGCTGGTGTCCTGCTGCTAGGGGCTCAGTCCTGCCTACCTGTCCCGGAGGTTCCGGCCGTAGGTGGGGTTGGGTCGGTACCCTTGTCTATGGCTAGGATGGGTTGGAAACTATGTCATGTCTTCCGTCCGTATGCCGTGGTGGTATGTGGCACGTGGTTGCACGTGAGGAAGACGTGTCTTGTGGGTAAAGATGTACACCTCTGATCAGAGTATAATCTATTCGAATAGCCGCGCCCTCGGTTATGGGCAAGCCTAGCAATGTACCCAAGTTAGTGTTTTAATTCTTAAAACCTGCTTAACAACTAAAATGTGGAATGGTTGGCCTGGGTTGGCTTGGGCCGAGCTGGGACCCAGGGTCGGGTTGCTAGTTCGGTCTGAATCATCGTAGGCCTTGGGTTAAGGCAGGTTCGTGTGGGTTCACGGCCTTGATTAATAATACTGTGTAGCTCTAGGATCATCTTTATAAAATGGCTTTGGGCAACTAAGTGACTTTTAAATGCTATTCACTGCAAAACTTAACCCCTATATTATTATCCCCTTGTACCCCCTTGCATTAATTATGCATCTCCGATGTGACTTGCTGAGTACGGTGGTTGTACTCATTCTTGCTCTATCTTTCGCCCCCTTCAGTAAGAGAAGCTTTGGAGAAGAAGTCCTAGGTGGAGTCCTGGCTTATACCCCAGTTGAGCGCCTGTGAAGATGGAGCCGTAGGCCCGCTAGTCCGCTGCTGTTCATTTTTGTTTGTCTGGCCTGAAGTGCCTTTGTAATAACGTAAATATTATCGATATAATAAAGATGTGCCTTTTGTATCATGTTTGTGTGGTGTACCCCGGCTTTTCCTGGGACGGGGATTAATACACTAGCGTTCGGGAAAAGGTAATTTTCTCGGTCGCGACAAGCTGGTATTAGAGCCATCTCGACTGTAGGATAAGCCAAGTGGATAAAACCTAAGGACATATTTTATAAAAGAAATTATTTGCGAAAGTTCCTGTTTCCACCTTTCCCCAGTGCTATTTGCAAAATGTTTATTCTCTTCTTCCTCCTTCGGATTTTCAAGTAGTACTAGATGGTTAGCTTTGCGAAGAAGAAGATGTCGTCAATTGTCTGCCGAAGCTCTGGAAGGCTGCAGGATCCGCTAGCGAAGTGGAGGAAGCAGTGAAGCCAGCTGTGAAGCAGGAGTGAAGATCTTGGAAAACCAGTCGCAGAACCTAAGCCACCCTGTAGGGTAGTGTTGTTAGTCGTGTGTTCCTTGCTTGTGTGTGTAGCGCGTGGTTTGCATCGGTGGGTTGTGATGTAACCATGCTAGGTTGTTTGCTTAATCAACTTGCAGAATAAGTGAAACAAACAACACATCAACAAGAAGAGTTTGTTCCTTTAAGGTCCTGTCTCTAGTTCTGGTCTATTCTTTCCTGGCTTGTTTCCTCTCTCACCTCAATCCCTGTAACAGATGTTTAACAGAGAAAAAGGAAAGAATGTCAGCGGGTATGCCTCCAGTAACTCAAGTTTTCAACTCAATCCACCACTGGCCTCAAGAGAGTTAACAAGGGCACACCCTTGGTCCATTCCAAGCATGCTGCTTAGTTCACAGCAACCATTGGTTCGAAGTCAAGACCAAAATCAGTATGTGTTTGATCGAGCATTTGCCCCCCCCCAGGTCAATGAGCTTCCAATGCCAGAAGAGGATGTCCCCTTTTGTCATGATTGTAGAGAACAAGAACACTATGCCGCCCTGAATTGTCCATGGGTATATGCCAAAGAAGCCCCTTCCTTTGGTTTAGCAGGGCAGACATCGCTAAACCAGCCTCCTCGCATGTCACACCCGGAAATTCACTAGTTATTTCCGAACTTATTTGTGCATAAAATCCTCGTCCAGGAATCAGCCGAGGTACACAAACTGACAATTTAATATACAGATTCATCAAATTAACTAAAACGATAAATACTTACTTAAGAGGCACTTAGTCCTCACCATGAAGAAAACTGCAGCGGAAAATAAAATCTAGCGAAGCTCCGGCTCCACTCCCACAGGCAGCTCAACTGGGGTATAAGCCAAACGTCTTCTCCTTCTGGATCCTTTTTCTTCAACTGAGGTTGATTGGTTATTGCAAGGTGAGCATATGACATACTCAGCAAGCCACACAGCAAATATGCAAGTGCACAAGGATACCAAAGGATGGCATAATATTGGCTCATTTGCAAAAGCAGCATTTAGCAAAACATTTAAGAGAAGTAAAACAGTGGAGTAATTAATCAGAAATTTTAATCAACACTGAACAGCATGCCCATGCTGCTCAGGCCCAACCATCCTGAACAACCATACCCGGCTGTACAGATCTAACTCCAAACCAGGAGCTAAGCAAATTATTACCAGTTATTGCATCAATAATTATTGTGAGAGGTGTGGGACTAATCACGAAAAACATTGCTCAACTCGCCCATAACCGCGGGCACGGCTATTCGAATAGTTTTACTCTGGCCAGAGGTGTACCACTGTACCCACAAGACACAGCCCCACATCATGTCACCATGTGCCTCAGTACCACCACGGTACCTCGGAAAGGGGCTGTGACAGTACCCCTTGCATAACACAATCCATCGCAGCGCACCATTCCCGGATCATAGTCACCCCCTTATAAACAAGGTATGGACTCCCCAGCGACCCCCGTGGGCTTATCTCCGCTACTTCTCAACCTGGTGCTCTGCAGTGAACCATGCTATACAAAAGGTAAAGTCGTTGCCCACGCTGGCTTGTGGTTGGCACGGTGAATGTTTCACAACAGTAGCTCGCGAACCGGTCCTTAATTGTCATGAGCACGACTCTCAAAACCATGTGCTCACAACCCACCATTATCAAGTTTTAGTTGGCAAGTAATTAATTAACCAATCACGATTAACCATCGTGAACTACCATTAAATATAACCATAAGTGATAGTGAAACATTAGTTATCCCAATTGTGTGCTAATGTTTCTAAGCACGGCTAAGCAACCATATCTAATATCTAGCTGAACCAATATATATAGCTCAACTAGTCAAGTTACAATAACCCAAGGTATCAAGGAATAAAGTAATCAATGCAAACAGGCCATAACAAAGGAATAGGTTCACACCACCCGGTGACATTCGAAAATAAATGCACAGTTGAAATAAATAGAGAATTTAAATATAGGATCAACATGCTCAAAGGATTGTGTTTAGGATCTGTGTGACTTGCCTTGCAATAATCGGTCTTCAATTAATCTTCTTGAATACTTCCGGCGCACTCGCGAACCTTCGCAACGACGGAAACGACAAGCTAACACGCAAAACGAAGAAAAAGACTAATAAAAACCAAATAAACAATACATAAAAAGTAAACAAACATGTAGATCATAATTTTAGATGAATTATGAGACTTGAACGGCCTCATTCTGACTTCAAATGAATTTATTATGAATTTTACAAGATTAAATCTATTTAAAGCCCATTTAAAAAGAATTAAATAAATTTAATTCAATTTATGGACAATTTTAATATGTAGATCTTTATTTTACACAACTTTTGCAACTTGAACCACATTAAACTGAGTTCAAATGAATTAGTTATGAATTTTTAAAGATTAAATCGGATTAAAACCTTTAAATCGGTTTAAATTGAATTATGACGCAATAATGAATTATTTTTGAAAAGGAAAAGGAGGATTATTGCGTCAGCGGCTAGGGTTTGCGGTGGACCGGGTGCACGGCGGCGGTTCACGGAAACGAACGGCCGAGATCAACCCTATCCAAAACGGACGGCCGAGATCGATCGGTCCACGACCGGCTCACGGCGGACGGACCCGATGACGTCAGCGATGACGTCACCCCGGCGGCGGCGGCTCGGCGGCTCGGGCTCGCATGCTCGCCGGCGAACGACGGCACGACGGCGCGAACGGAAGGCACCAACGGGTAGAGCGCGGCGCGGCGAACTCACCGGTGACCAAAGGAACGGCGGAAAAGCAACGGACGACGCCGGCGACGAGGAAGAAGCGGCGGCAACCTTCGGGTCGACGGCGGCAACGGCGCTCCGGCGGTCTTCGGCGGCGGCGAAGGGGCGGACGGGGACGGCGACGACCTTGCGAACCCGATGGTGGCGACGGCGACCGACGACGGCGGCTGCAACGGCGGCGCGACGCGGCTGGAGCGACGGCGACGACGGCGGCGCGAAGCGGCACGGCGCTAGGGCGCTACAGACGGTGGCGAGCGAAGGCGAGGGAGGCGACGGGTAGAGGGGAGCTCGGGGATCCTTTTAAAGGGGCAAGGAGGCGGCGACGGAGGCCCACGGCGACCGGCGGCGAGAAGGAAAGATCGGGGAAAACGAATCCGACTCAAACTCGAATCCGCCTATTTCCAAAGGAAATTGACCGGAGTTTCTATAAGAGAAAAGGAAGAGGAGATCGATGAGATTATTTCCCCTCAATCGATTTGGCCGGAGAAGGAAAGACACGGCCGAATTTGGAAGGAGACGGCGGCGGCTTGCGCTAGGGTTTCGGGCGGCGGCGGCGGCGCGAGGAAGACGAACCTGACAAGCGGGGCCCACCTGTCAGCGGCTGAGAGAGAGAGGAGAGCGGCGGCTCGGCGGACTGGGCCGGCTGGGCCGAGGGAAAGAGAGAGAGAAGGGTTTTGGGCCGGCTTTCGGCCCAAAGCCAAAAGAAGACTTTTAAAACCTTTTTCAATTTAAATTATTTCTTAAATGCAATTCCATTTATTAAAAATACTTCCTTAGCTCAAATAAATCCCAGAAAAATCTAGGAATTATAGAATTAAGCAAAGTATTTAACAAAATTTTATCTAGCCCAATTTTATGTTGAGATTTAGCAAATTAAAATTAGATCTTCTCTTTTAAGCTTTTAAAATCATTTCTAATAATTCCTTTTAAACAACAATTTATAATTTAAGGATTCTTAAACAAGAAAAGCTCTTAACAATTATAATTAGATCATTAATGATCAAATAATTACTGAACTGTTCTTTGTATCATTTAAGAATTGAGTTCTGAAAAATCCGAGAAAATTTCAGAGAGTTGACTTAAACATGGAGAATTTAATAAAAATTAAATCCATCCATGCTTTATATTTAGGAAATTTTATTTCCCACATTTTACTTCACTTGTAAATTAAGGAACATTTAATTTAAATTCTATTATTATTTTACTAAATAATTTATAAATCCTGAAACGAAAATCAGGATGTGACATCGCACCAAGTCAAGCTTGCAGCCTAGTGTGCAAAGTAGAGAGCCCAATGGAGAGAATCCATTGAATCCCGGGAAATGCTTTCCTCCTAGCCTTTCGTACCACGTGGGGTCACGTACTAAGAAAGCCAAAGGCAAGAAGAGTAAGAATCAGAAGAGAAAAGCACCGATGCGAACTGAAGAAGAAGTACATAAGATGACTATTACCAGCACCGAATGGCCTCCAGCAGGGATAACTATTCCTAGACGTCAAAGAGGAAATACCTTCCGAGGTGCACGACAGTTGACCCAGCACCTCCTAAGCCATGGTGGCAGAGTATCTGATAGTGAAGGGTCAGATCAAGTCTCCTCGGATGATGAAGATGAGTCTCCTCGACATCTCGGCGAGGACGGGATGGAATCAAAAGCATGCACCCGTTGTGGAAAAATTGGACACGTTGCTAGCATGTGTCTCACACTCTGCCCTCAACGTGAAGAAGACCATCCACCAGGGGAGTGTCCTACCCGCAAGGTCACATGTTTTCTATGTGAAGGTACAAACTGTCGCGACCGAGAAAATTGCCTTTTCCCGAACGCTAGTGTATTAATCCCCGTCCCAGGAAAAGCCGGGGTACACCACACAAACATGATAAAAAAGGCACATCTTTATTATATCGATAATATTTACATTATTACAAAGGCACTTCAGGCCCGACAAACAAAAAATAAACAGCAGCGGACTAGCGGGCCTACGGCTCCATCTTCACAGGCGCTCAACTGGGGTATAAGCCAGGACTCCACCTAAGACTTCTTCTCCAAAGCTTCTCTTACTGAAGGGGGGAAAGATAGAGCCAGAATGAGTACAACCACAGTACTCAGCAAGTCACACCGGAGATGCATAATTAATGCAAGGGGGTACAAGGGGATAATAATATAGGGGTTAAGTTTTGCAGTAAACAGCATTTAAAAGTCACTTAGTTGCCCAAAGCCATTTTATAAAGACGATCCTAGAGCTACACAGTATTATTAATCAAGGCCGTGAACCCACACGAACCTGCCTTAACCCAAGGCCTACGATGATTCAGACTGAACTGGCAACCCGACCCGGGGTCCCAGCTCGTCCCAAGCCAACCCAGGCCAACCATTCCACATTTTAGTTGTTAAGCAGGTTTTAAGAATTAAAACACTAACTTGGGTACATTGCTAGGCTTGCCCATAACCGAGGGCGCGGCTATTCGAATAGGTTATACTCTGATCAGAGGTGTACATCTTTACCCACAAGACACGTCTTCCTCACGTGCAACCACGTGCCACATACCACCACGGCATATGGACGGAAGACATGACATAGTTTCCAACCCATCCTAGCCATAGACAAGAGTACCGACCCAACCCCACCTACGGCCGGAACCTCCGGGACAGGTAGGCAGGACTGAGCCCCTAGCAGCAGGACACCAGCCCTGTGCCATGACATCTCGACTACCGGGCCGCAGCTCGTGTAGCCTTCATTTGTCCTAGAGATGTCCATCGACCCCCGACTTCGTCCATCTCCATCCGTGTACTTTTGTTTATAACCGGACTGAGCCACAAACTAAGCCTTACCCACTAGACATGTGGAAGTACGGTTAATCTTTGCAACAGAGGCCCGAGCTTAATCCTTATATTGGCCGGGGTGCTACTTCCCACAACTGGCATGCACCCAAACCCCGCCGGAAAACAAGTTTTAGGGGTTTTCAAAGAGGAAGAGAGGGGTATGTCCAATTCCACCATAAGCCAACCATTCCATAGTATCCAAGAGATATGAATATTCCCAAAGTCTAAAGTTATAAAAACCACCTAATGTTGTCCTATTAATCAGCGAAGCATCTACCTAAATTCATACTAGTGGAACCATGAATAGAGTACCCACTAGTTGGGGTTTTATTTATTCTAGGGTGAACAAGGTAATAATAACAATAGCAATAATAATGTCATAATAAAGGTAAATAGGCATGGCTAAATAAAACAGTGATAACGCGGGAATTTAAATAAAGCGGTAATGCATTAATTTAAATCAAAATAATTTTATAAACTGGGATTCAATATGCTCAAGGATGATGTGACTTGCCTTGCTCAGAGAGAACGGCCTTCCGAACCTTCGGCGACGACCGCGAACCACGCTTCGGGAACCTCCGGAACGGCAGAAGCTACGCGAAGCACACAAGCAAAGCTACAAGCCTATAAAGAAGCAATAAAAATACATAAAAAGGAACCACACGGTTCTTTAGGTTATAACAAACATTAGGAGACTTGAACGGGTCGATTCAGAGTTCGTATGACCAAGACATGGTCATCCGAAGTTTAATGCTGTTATATGGAGATTTGCGGATTATTATAATTAGGTTTTGCAATTATAAAACATGTGGAAGCGCTAGCCTGGAAAAGATAGGAAGGCTGCGCTGTTGATATGCAGACCCCACATGTCAACCTAAAGGACCACGGTAGACCGAGTACACAGAGACGGTCCACGGGTCGACGGAAGCGGACCCCATGTGTCAACCGAGGCGAGTGCCCGACAAACGGACTCCACTAGACACCACGCGGGCTGCACACGTGGAAACAACGCGGCTACCAAGCGGGCACACTAACACGGACACTACACGGTCACCACCCGCACACGTGAACAACTACCGACACCGGTACACGGGTACCGGGGTCGACAACCGCACAACGGGTACGGGGCGACAACGAAAGGACAAGGACGGGGCAGCGAGAGGACGGATCCTTACCACCACGCGACGAGGCGTGGGAACGACAACGACGAACGGGCGCGGCGGAGACGGCCGGGAACGACGGAGACAAACGGCGAGGGGACGACTTCAGCGGCGATCCTTGGACGAAGGCGAGACGCCGCCGGCATGAGGCTTGACGACGCGGAGCCGAGGACGAAGACGACGACGGGGCTGCTGCACACTTGACGAAACGCGGGCGGCGAACGCGATCGGCTTGACGAAGGGAGGGCCTACGATGAGCGCAACCGGGAACGACAAGAGGACGACGCTGCGACCGGGCCGGCGAGGAGGCAACGAGGGCAGCCGGCAGCAGCTGCACAGAGGTGAGGACGGCGTGGGACACGCCGCAGCGATGCCCACGACGGTGGCAGCGCAGCCAGACGACGAGCCGGGCGACCGACGGGACGTCGACGACGAGAACGAACGGAGACGACGACGATGGACCGCGGAGGGGTTTGGACAAAGGGGAGGCGAGGCAGAGGGCGACCTTGCCGCTGCGATGCCGGAGGTGGTGGTGGCGCAGCGAGCCGACGAGTCGGGGAGGAGGAAGGGGCGGCCGAAGGGACGCCGGCGACGAAGAGGATGGAGAGGCCAGCGCGGTCGACGGAGGTCTTCGGACGAATCAGAGGGCTGGCCGGGGTGGAGGTCGATGCGGCGACGCCGAGGGAGGAGACGGCGCGGCCGGCCCGCACCTGAGCGGCGCGGCAGGGGCGGCTGGAGGTGGTACAGTGGCGGCAACGCCACTGGACGACGGCGGGAACGCGCCTCCGGCGGTCACCGCGCGAAACGGAGGGCAGGCCGGTGGAGAGGAGGTGGCTGCGACGCTGGAGGAGGCGACGGCACGGCCGGCCGGCGTGCTGACGCGGCGGCAGGGGCGGTTGAAGACGGCCGGCAGCACGGGAGAGAGAGGTGAGCGCGGGGAGAGCGTTTCCAGCGACGGCGGCGGACGGGACTTGAGGGGATGGGTAGAGGACAACTAGGGGGTCCTTTATATAGCCATGGGAGGCCGGGATCGAGCCCACATCGACCGGAAAAACTCGGGAAAGTTTATCTTCGCCGGAAAAAGGAAAGGATTTGATCCGCGAAATTGGAAAGAATTTCCATATAAACTTTTGGGGATTTCTTGGGGAAAAGGAAGAGGAGATTGAGAGGATTCCATTCCCGCAACTAATTTGGAAAAAGGAGCAACGGGGAGGCGTGATTTGGAAGGAGGAGGCGGCGGCACTGTGCACGGCACGGCTGGAGAGCTCGGGCTCTGCCTGAGATGGAAGAAGGAGCACTGTAGCGCGGGGGAGGTAAAACAGACTTTCGGCCGGGCTGAGAGGAAGGGAGGGAGGCTTTGGGGCCCAAAGGGAGGAGGGGGGGTTTATTTTTTTAGTTTTTCTTTTAGTAAACTTTGTTAATTGTTGTTGTTGTTTAATAAATATTTCCGGTGCTCTGAAAATTCAAGTAAAATTTGAGGGCTCATTTTAGACCAAGGAGAATTTAAAAATTCTCCGGGCCACATTCGAATTTTTCTTGTACGTACTTTAGTGTTTGCCAATTTCTTTTCAAATTTTAATTAATTCTATCATTCCTTTTAGAGAATGATTTTTAATTTCGGGATGAATTTATCAGGACGTGACACAAACCATGTGCCCAAGGATTGCCAACTCAGTGTGTTGTTCACCAAGACCGCAGAAATCCAACGAACAACCCTACGATTGTCTCATCAGCTAGTCAGCTCCAACAGCAACATCGACGATATCATCCATAGCACCAATGCTCCTCCTGCTGCACCTGACTCTGCAATAAATCATAGCAATAATACCTTCAGCACCAACCATTCTCTGAACCGATGGCCTCAGCAATGAATTGTCGTCGATGGAAGAAGTTGTTTCTCTCCCCGACCTACTCCAGGCCAAGCGAACGGCAATCAACCTCAGGAGGGTGATACCAAGAAGAAGACCGTTATTCGCTTCAACCAGCAATCAGAAGGAAGCTTCTCCTGTGAATGATAGCAATATGCAGTCCTATCACATCATCACAGAACCAATCAAGGATGATGCAGTCACTAGAACAATGCCAGCTATACCTCTCCAGAATCAGAATGAGTAGCCATGTTTGTGATTTTCAGTTCGCTACTTATCACAGTAATCGCGAGTTTGCAGCAATCATGTAATAAATAAATATATTCATGATTATAAACAATGAGTTTGTTATGTTTATGGATGATTCATGTTGAGGATGCAATGTACCGATGTTAAGCACCTTCCCTTTTTGTTTAAGGCAGGGCCTTGTATTCATGTAATAAGGGAGAAATGTGTAACAAAAACAAGTTCTATGAGGACTCTTTCGGAAGATGCTGATATGGGATTATGTGTATAATTGTTTACTGTCAAAGGAGACCTAGGGTCTCATTTCAGAGGAACTATGTTCTAACCTTGAGTTGATAACCAACCTGATGATGGAAAAGAAAATCAAGCGATTAACCAAAGAGACATTTGTTTGGACTAAAAGTTTCAGATGTGTCTTTTTCAGATCAAAGGCAACGACAGTCAGTACAGCTTTTGACGAACTACTTCAAGGTTTCACTGAAAGGCAGCAGGCCAAAGGACCTCATTGCCACCAGAAGTGTCCGCAACCCACATTAAAGAGTACCACCTGTTAGAGATAGCCCGAAAGGTGATTGATAAAAGAGATTGGCAAAGAGGTTCTCTAGCAGGAAAGATGTAGGCCGAAAGGTGATTGATAAAGGATAATCAGAAACATGCTCTGCATCACTCAAGGAAGACCTCTGATAGTAATCGCCCTGCAACAGACACCTTGTCATTGAGGTAAAAAAAAAATTCGTGAGTAAGCAATACGACCTAGGTAAAAATGTTTCTTTGAAGGCAAGGAATGAAATCTTCAACTTGGTATCAGATGCTACACGGAGTGAAAAGTGCAGGCACCGATTACTAGGCAATGCCATGTCTTGGGAGATGATCCAATGGGAAGGAACTTATCAAGGTCAAAGGTGTAAAGGAATACGTTGAATGCTAAATGATGACAACATGAAGAGAATAGTGAGAAGCAAACTGAATGTAAAGAAAGTGAATCCGAGTTGTTTGTTCGTGAGAGCTATTCCTAGTTATGAACCAAGTGATATGTTTGAAGATAATCCACAGAGGTCAGATTAAAATCACATCTAACAACGAAGCTTTAGATTTGGCAGGATCACGATCAGACCATAACAAGTCCAGCAGTAAAGTCATTTGGGGAGACGTCAAAGCATGTCAAGTGGGATAAGTTGGTTCTTTTTAGAAACATAATTCAAAGGCAAAGTTACCAACCCTTGCATCGAATAGCAGAAGTAGCTAGCACCTGGAGACCAGGAAAGCTAATATGAGGCAGTTAGGGGCAAGTTGCCAAGCATGGTATCCAGGATAAGCGTGATATCATAGTCTAAAGCATTTAGTGGCAACTTAAAAGTAAATGACAAGCATGATATTCTTATGATGACAAACATGATATCCTAGTAATGACAAAGCTGATGTCGACGCATGTCATGAAGGTGGTAACTTGTATGAGGTTGACGCCAAAGATAGGAATTATAAGAAGTTCTGGAACTGACGCCCCATCCTCAACTACCGCAGCCTAGTCTGAGTCAGTTAAAGGTGCAACCAAGGACAAGTCGGGTGAAGAGAAGATTCCATCTGCAACAGGAGATCGAGCCAAGCAGTCCAGAGTGGAGAAGTTTTGCTAGGCAAGTTTGTTATAGAAAACGGAGCGGAAGAAGTCAAACCAGAAGAGAAGACATCCCGACCTATCTTCTTGCTAGCCTCCTCGAATCTCGGGGACGAGATTCCTGTAAGGGGGGTGGATTTGTCACGTCCTGATAAATTCATCCCGAATTAAAAATCATTTTTTAAAAGGAATAATAGAATTAATTAAAATTCGAAAAGAAATTGGCAAACACTAAAATACGTACAAGAAAAATTCGAATGTGGCCCGGAGAATTTTTGTTAAATTCTCCTTGGTCTAAAAGGAGCCCTCAAATTTTACTTGAAATTTTCAGAGCACCGGAAATATTTATTAAGCAACAAAAACAATTATCAGAGTTTATTAAAAAGAAAAACCTAAAAATAATCCCCCTCCTCCCTTTGGGCCAAGTCTAGCCCAAAGTCCTCCCTCTCTCTCTCTCGGCCCGCGGCCAAAGTCCTCTCTTCCTCCCTCTCTTTCTCTCCCTCTCCTTCTCTCCCTCCTTCTCATGGGCCTCCCCTCCCCCTCCCGGCCCACTCCCTCCTCCTCCCTCTCCCTCCCGGGCTGCCTCTCCCTTCTCTCCTCCTAGGCCGCCTCCGGGCCCAAGCCGAGGGGCGCCCTCCCGCCCGTGCCGCGCACGTGCGTGCGGTGACAGCGCGCTTGCATGGGCCCCACCACCCGGGTCGTCGTCCTCCTCCCGCCCGGCCTCCTTTCTCTCTCCCGTGAACCCTAGCTCGCTCCCTCCTCCAAAACCGCCTCATTCACACCGGGAATTCAAAAATTGATTAGGGGGAATTAATCCCCTTTCCCTCCTCTCTCTTTCCCCCTTAATTCCCCCTTGATTCGTGCCCCCAATCGCCGGGAACGGACGCGTCTTCCCCGGCCGCTTTCCATGGCCACCGGCCGAGTTTTCCGCCGCCGTTCCCCGCTCCTCCCGTGGCCGGCTCGTTCCATTCCGCTATAAAATGGAACCCACTCTTTGCGTTCTCTCGTTTTAGCCCCCTCCCACGATCTCCCGTGGTCCCTAGCCACCTCCCCGCCGTCGTCCCCTCTCTCCCGTGCCGCCGGCCGTCTTCAGCCGCCCCTGCCGCCGCGTCAGCACGCCGGCCGGCCGTGCCGTCGCCTCCTCCAGCGTCGCAGCCGCCTCCTCTTCGCCGGCCTGCCCTCTGTTTCCCGCGGAGACCTCCGGAAGTGCATCCCCGCCGGCAACAGTGGCGTTGCCGCCATTGTTCCGCCTCCGGCCGCCTCTGCCGCGTCCCCTGTGCGCCGGCCGACGTCGCCACCACCTCTCCCGGCACCGGAACGCCATCCTCTTCCCCGGCCAAGCAACGGCGTCGCCCGTATTTCGCCGGAACGCCGTCGCCCGCGCCGCCTCTCCCTCGGTCTTGTCGGCACCCACTCCGGCAGCCCCTTCCGCCGTGCCAGTGCGCCGGCCGACGTCGCCATCTCCACCTCCGGCATCACAGCGGCAAGGTCGCCCTCGGCCTCGCCTCCCCTCCACCCGAACACCGCCGGTGTCCGTCGTCGTCTTCACCGTTCATCCTCGCCGGCTCGTCGTCTCGCGGCGCCGCCTCTGTCGTCGGCATCGCAGCGGCGTGTTCCGCGCCGTCCTCGTCTCCGTGCAGCTGCCACCAGCTGCCCTCGTCGCCTCCTCGCCGGTTCCGATCTTCGTCCTCTCGTCGTTCCCGGTCGTCATGGCGTTCGTCCCTCCGTCAAGCCGTTCTCATCCGTCGTCCGCGTCCGTCAAGTGTGCCGCTGCAGCCCCGTCGTCGTCTTCGTCCTCGCCTCCGCGTCGTCAAGCCTTGTGCCGGCCGCGTCTCGCCTTCGTCCAAGGATCGCCGCCGAAGTCGTTCCCTCGCCGTCCGTCTCCGCCGCGCCCGTTCGTCGTTGTCGTTCCCACGCCTCGTCGTGTGGTGGTAAGGATCCCTCTCCCTCGCTGCCCCGTCCTCGTCCTTTCGGTGTCGCCCATGCCTGTTGTGCGGTTGTCGGCCCCGGTACCCGTGTATCGGTGTCGACAGTCGTTCGCTTGTGCGTGTGGTGACCGTGTTAGTGTGTCCGCTCAGTAGCCGCGTGGTTTCCACGTGTGCAGCCCGTGTGGTGTCTAGTGGAGTCCGTTTGTTGGCCACTCGCCTCGGTTGACACACGGGATCCGCTTCTGTCGACCTGTGGACCGTCTCTGTGTACCCGGTCCACCGTGGTCCCTTAGGTTGACATGTGGAGTCCGCATGTCAACAGCGCAGCCTTCCTGTCTTTTCCAGGCTAGCGCTTACACATGTTTTATAGTTGAAAAACCTAATTATAATAATCCGCAAATCTCTATATAACAGCATTAAACTTCGGATGATCATATCTTGGTCATACGAACTCCGAATCGACCCGTTCAAGTCTCCTAATGTTTGTTATAACCTAAAGAACCCTGTGCTTCCTTTTTATGTATTGTTATTGCTTCTTTATAGGCTTGTAGCTTTGCTTGTGTGCTTCGCGTAGCTTCTGTCGTTCCGGAGGTTCTCGAAGTGTGGTTCGCGGTCGTCGCCGAAGGTTCGGAATGCCGTTCTCTCTGAGCAAGGCAAGTCACATCATCCTTGAGCATATTGAATCCCAGTTTATAAAATTATTTTGATTTAAATTAATGCATTATCGCTTTATTTAAATTCTCGCGTTACCACTGTTTTATTTAGCATTACCTATTAATCCTTGTTATAGCCTTATTATTGCAATTGTTATTATCACCTTGCTTACCCTAGGCAAATAAAACCCCAACTAGTGGGTACTCTATTCACGGTTCCACTAGTATGAATTTAGGTAGATGCTTCGCTGATTAATTAGGCAACATTAGGTGGTTTTATAACTCTAGACTTTGGGAATATTCATATCACTTGGACATTATGGAATGGTTGGATTATTGTGGAATTTGATGCACACCTCCCCCTCTATTCAAAACCCTCAAAATGGTTTTAGGCTGGGCTCGGGGTGCATGGTTTTGATAGTAGCACCTCGGCCACATAAGGACCGGTCTTCGGGCCTCTGTTGCAAAGCACTACCGTACTTCCACATGTCTAGTGGGTAAGGCTTAGTTTGTGGCTCAGTCTGGTTATAAACAAAGGTACACGGATGGAGATGGACGAAGTTGGGGGTCGATGGACATCTCTAGGACAAATGAAGGCTACACGAGCTGCGGCCCGGTAGTCGAGATGTCATGGCATAGGGCTGGTGTCCTGCTGCTAGGGGCTCAGTCCTGCCTACCTGTCCCAGAGGTTCCGGCCGTAGGTGGGGTTGGGTCAGTACCCTTGTCTATGGCTATGATGGGTTGGAAACTATGTCATGTCTTCCGTCCGTATGCCGTGGTGGTATGTGGCACGTGGTTGCACGTGAGGAAGACGTGTCTTGTGGGTAAAGATGTATACCTCTGATCAGAGTATAATCTATTCGAATAGCCGCGCCCTCGGTTATGGGCAAGCCTAGCAATGTACCCAAGTTAGTGTTTTAAATTCTTAAAACCTGCTTAACAACTAAATTGTGGAATGGTTGGCCTGGGTTGGCTTGGGACGAGCTGGGACCCAGGGTCGGGTTGCCAGTTCGGTCTGAATCATCGTAGGCCTTGGGTTAAGGCAGGTTCGTGTGGGTTCACGGCCTTGATTAATAATACTGTGTAGCTCTAGGATCATCTTTGTAAAATGGCTTTGGGCAACTAAGTGACTTTTAAATGCTATTCACTACAAAACTTAACTCCTATATTATTATCCACTTGTACCCCCTTGCATTAATTATGCATCTCCGGTGTGACTTGCTGAGTACTGTGGTTGTACTCATTCTTGGTCTATCTTTCCCCCCCTTCAGTAAGAGAAGCTTTGCAGAAGAAGTCCTAGGTGGAGTCCTGGCTTATACCCCAGTTGAGCGCTTGTGAAGATGGAGCCGTAGGCCCGCTAGTCCGCTGCTGTTTATTTTTGTTTGTCAGGCCTGAAGTGCCTTTGTAATAACGTAAATATTATCGATATAATAAAGATGTGGCTTTTGTATCATGTTTGTGTAGTGTACCCCGGCTTTTCTTGGAACGGGGATTAATACATTAGCGTTCGAGAAAAGGTAATTTTCTCAGTCGCGACAGTTTGGTGGCCTAATAGGTTGGGTTTGTGGCGCAATATGATTATATTGGCCTTGCCTAGTATCGGGAGGATATCCCCTAGAAACATCGTTATAGGCATTAGGAATATGTGGGGGAACTTGAGGTTTAGTGGTGGCAATAGATACAGGAGGATCAAATGTTCTAAAGTGGTACAAATAACTAGCAATAGTCATTGGATCTATACCCTGTATCGGGACAATTGCGCCAGTCTGACCGGCGTCATGTTGCGCAGTCGGACCGGCCTGAGAGCCGGTCTGACCGGTGGGATAATACCCGGTCTGACCGACCATCTGACCAGTCGGACCGACGGGGTAATACCCGGTCTGACCGGCCATCTGGCCGGTCGGACCGACGGCTGCGTCGCGGTCTGACCGGCCGTCAGGCCCGGTCGGACCGGCCGTGAATGCCGTTCCGTCGGTTTTGGAACCCATTGGATCTATAGGAGATTGATCAACAGTGGTATAGGCCTTATCTTTTAATGTATAATTATCCATAAAAGCACCTAGCCTACTCCTTAGAAACCCATCAACCTTATCCTTAAACATTACATCTAATCTATCTTTAAAATTAGTCATAGATGAATCTATTGTAGATGCAATTTGTTGTTGGATAGATTGTGATACCTTATCATTACTTACCATGTCAGGAGCGAGCTTGGGACGTGGCCCGGGCTTGATGATCACGCCTTGACGAGTCCTAGTAGTTGATCTCATCAACGCCTCTCGTGTGAGCTCGTTGATGTACTCCTCCATAGCTTTACGATCCTCTCCTTCGAAGTCATCCAATGTGACCGGCATCACATTAGATGGCACCACCTCTGTCTTGGATGATGGCTTCGTCATGGCGAAGTCGAAGTCGAGTTGACGATGAACGGATCTCCTCCCCAGCGGAGTCGCCAAAAATCGTGTTGGCAACTTTTTTGACAAGTTGACAAGCACGATCGCAGCACCTTAAGCTTTGTGGTGATCCTAGAGTCGCCAACCACCTCAATCTAGCAAAGAGCTAAACCTAGATGGGTTTTGATAACTAAACCGGCTAGCGGAGCCGATTTCTAGATAGCTACCCGTCTCGTGGGCAAAACGGAAGGTTTTCAGGACAAACCTACAAAGAGATGTCGCAGTCTCGCAGCGGCGGCGGACGGTTTACGGCGCAAACCAACAAAGATGGACAAACTAAGAGAAAACTAAAAGCAATATGAAAAACGATTCGATTAATTGATTGTAGATTGATTTTTACAATGAACCGGCCTTGTCCCTTATATAGGGGTTGGTCTTGGCCTCTACAGGCCCTCCTCCACGTCCAACTCGGGGTAGAAACCAAAGGAAACCCGAAACATGCCTTTCCGAGCAAGAAAACCTCGAAACCCGATGAAACAGGGTCAGACTCGGACCTGCCGGTCAGACCGGCCACACACCGCCGGTCTGACCGGCCCTCAACCGGCGGTCTGACAGCCCAACACATGGCGGTCAGACCGGCCCACTCGGAGGAAACCAATAGATTTTCAAATTTTGGCAATCTTTCCTATTTTAATCCCAAGTGCTAAATTTGGGTGTAAATAGGGAAATCGATTTTTGCAAGAGAAAACATGCGGGGAGGTAGATCGAACCTGATTTTGTTGTTTTCAGCCGTTTTTCGGCCATACGATCAAAGCACGTGTCCCCCATCCCGCCCCGCTACTTGCGCATTGCATGAACCACCATGCCCGCTGATTGATTGGGACTGGTTCAGATTTTGGATTTTGTTGCCGAAAAAGAAAAAAGAAAAAAGAAGAAAAAGAAAAAAGAAAAAAAAAAGCCCATGACAAGTAACAAATCTGTTCTGCACTTGTGCTGAGTTAAATTTTTGGAGAGACGCACGGGCGTATGAGGCGGGCAAAAGGAAAGATGACGGAGTTGATATTACTCAAGGTATTTGAGAAAAACTAAATACAGTTATACTTACATTTGCCTAGTATGAAGCATTTAATCTTTCCCCTGCATCTTGACTAGAGTAACATATGTAATTAGAATTGAGACAAACATCTTGACCTTTGAATCTGAGATTTGTACGTCTGTTATATGAGGTTTTAACAAAACTAAGGCCATGTTTGTTTCAGTCTAAGATTATTATAATATAGATTATTGAGCCAAATTACTATAAGCTACTATAGTTCATTAATATCTATATGAATGTGCGCAATACTAGAAAATCCTATAACCTGAAACGGCGGTGGTAGATTATAATAAGCCGAGATAGAATAAGCTGTTAGCTATTTGTTTATTTGGATTATTAGATGTTTATTAGCTGTTAACCGCCCAATAATTAAAAAAAACACCTTTAGAATGAATTACCAGATTATAGTAAGCCAGGCTTATAGATTGTAATAATCTACCATAATAAGGTATCTGTTTGTTTTAGCTTACTCTTAATAATTCAGATTATAATAATCCTAAGCTAAATCAAACAGGGCCTAAGTACATGTATCTCTGAATTTGTTATCATCTTGTATGACATACTTTCTATATCTGAATACATATAGTACTTATAGTACTAGTCAAAACTTAAAAGCTAAACACATTATTGATGCCCCTCTCCCTCCCTTTACTGACTGTTTATTTGCTAAAAGAGAGAGCTTCTACTAGCTGTATGTATATATCGGTGAGAACATTAAAAGCACATAACATACCTATAGTTGCATACAAAAGCACTGTAGGTCTATAGAAACAGACCTTTTCTAACAACAAGGGAACAAAACAAAGCTATCTAACCTCCCTAAAATCTACAGATAATGATATACATACATGTATCTTACTGCCAACCTCCATAAAATATACATATAAGGATATACATACATCTCCATGAATAAATTCCAAGTGCCATTTTTAGCTAACTAACTTTGTGTAGTCTAGCGAGATACATAAAAGAAGCACGCAAAGCAAGGCTTCCCCTGGGCCCTCTAGTGACAAATATCTCTATCTCAAGTGGCAAAACTGACAAAATAAAAACTAACAGAACTCAATAAGGCAAAACTAATTGCTGAAAAAGCTAACAAAACTAGATTTAATTGCTTTCAAAATTTACTAGTCTTTTCGGATATTTTACTAGCTCACAGGCTAAATTCTCAGGGGGTGCGCAAGGGTGTGAGACTAACTATTGCAAGCTCAGGGAGGAAATGTTGTTAGTGAAGGTATTTTTAAACTAAAAACACAGTTACATAGTTATATGTGTTTCACGGTATTTTTCCGCTTAATTAATATGTAGCAAAATTTTAAAAACTGACAAAGGCAAAGACAAAGAAAAATAATGGATATATTCAAATTTGGATAACACTAGTTCAAAGCCAATATCCAAAGAAGCCTGCAGTGTCTGCAATGTGTTTTGTTCCCTTAAAAAAGCCTTGAAAAGGAAGACATGATTTCATTAGCAAAAATAACCTTGCAACTCAAAAAGCTTGACTGATCCTGCATGCATAATGGATATATTCAAATTTGGATATCACCCCTCTATGGTTTCAGAAAACTAAAATGTGTGCAACATACTTAATTCTTTGAGGGGGAACCAGAGACACCTATAAAACAACTCTAGATCAACCTAAAAATCATGCCAAACATGAGAAATCTGACAAAATGAAAACCATGCCAAAAACGAGAAACCTCACCTTCAGATGCCATCCAGTATACAGAACCACCAAAATCTTAGTGCAAAGATATTGCCTTCAGCTCTCCACCTTAAAAATATACCAGGTAATGCAAAAAAAAAAAAAACCTTACTCTGATTATAGTACAGATTGTGGAGTAATAAGGACAATAAAATTCTGCTTACTCTGATTATAATTCTGCTTAAGCTAGACTTTGAAAAGGCTTTTGATACCATAGAGCACTCAGCGATAATTCAGATCATGAAGCACATGGGTTTCCCACAGAAATGGCTAAATTGGGTTTCCTTGATTTTCTCTTCAGCAAGTTCTTCTATTCTTTTGAATGATGTGCCATGTGCCTCATTCATGTGTAAAAGAGGAGTAAGGCAAGGTGATCCCCTATCACCCCTGTTGTTTGTCCTTGCTGCAGATCTTTTACAAGCCATAGTAAACAGAGCCTTCTCATTAGGATTGTTATCCAAGCCTATCAATGAGCAAGATATCTAGGGTTTGTTTACACCCAAATTTGGCACCTAGGCTTAAAATAGGAAATATTGCCAAAATTTGGAAGTCTACCGGTTTCCTTCGAGGTAGGCCGGTCTGACCGCCGTGTGTTGGGCGGTCAGACCGCCGGTTGAAGGCCGGTCAGACCGGCGGTATGTAGCCGGTCTGACCGGCAGGCCCGAGTCCGATTCCGTTGCATCGGGTTTCGAGGTTTCCTTGCTCGGGAAGGCATGTTTCGGGTTTCCTTTGGTTTCTACCCCGAGTTCGACGTGGAGAAGGGCCTGTAGAGGGCAAGACCAACCCCTATATAAGGGACAAGGCCGGTTCATTGTAAAAATCAATCTACTATCAATCAATCGAATCGTTCTTTTCATATTGTTTTTAGTTTTCTCTTAGTTTGTCCATCTTTGTCGGTTTGCGCCGTAAACCGTCCGCCGCCGCTGCGAGAGTGCGACATCTCTTTGTAGGTTTGTCCTGAAAACCTTCCGTTTGCCCACGAGACGAGTAGTTATCTAGAAATCGGCTCCGCTAGCCGGTTTAGTTATCAAAACCCATGTAGGTTTAGCTCTTTGCTAGATCGAGGTGGTTGGCGACTCTAGAATCACCGCAAGGCTTAAGGTGCTGCGATCGTGCTTGTCAACTTGTCAAAAAAGTTGCCAACACGATTTTTGGCGACTCCGCTGGGGAGGAGATCCGTTCATCGTCAACTCGACTTCGACTTCGTCATGACGAAGCCATCATCCAAGACGGAGGTGGAGCCATCTCATGTGATACCGGTCACATTAGATGACTTTGAAGGAGAGGACCGTAAAGCCATGGAGGAGTACATCAACGAGCTCGCACGGGAGGCGTTGATAAGAGCAACTACTAGGACTCGTCAAGGCGTGATCATCAAGCCCGGGCCATGTCCTAAGCTCGCTCCCGACGTGGTAAGTAATAATGAGGTATCACAATCTATCGACCAACAAATTGCAAATACAATAGATTCATCTATGGCTAATTTTAAAGATAGATTAGATGTGATGTTTAAGGAAAAAGTTGATGGGTTTTTAAGGAGTAGGCTAGGTTCTTTTACGGATGATTACACACTAAAGGATAAAGCCTATACCACTGCTGATCAACCTCCTATAGATCCAATAGGGTCTAAAACCGACGGGGCGGCGTTCACGGCCGGTCCGACCGGGCCTGACGGCCGGTCAGACCGTGACACGGCCGTCGGTCCGACCGGCCAGATGGCCGGTCCGACCGGGTATTATCCCACCGGTCAGACCGGCCCTCAGGCCGATCCGACCGCGCAACCTGACGGCGGTCAAACCGGGCCCTGGGCCGGTCAGACCGGCGCAATTGTCCCGATACGGGTAATAGATCCAATGACTAATGCTAGTTATTTGTATCACTTTAGAACATTTGATTCCCCTGTATCTACTGCCACCACTAGTCCTCAAATTCCCCCACATATCCCTAATGCCTACAATGATATTAATAGGGGATACCCTCCCGATACTAGGTAAGGCCAATATAATCATATTGCGCCGCAAACCCAACCTATTAGGCCACCAAACCCACCACCAAATCTACAAGGGCCTAATAACATGGAGAACATGATTAGTGATATTATGAGGAATAAATTCGGGATCGAAACTAGGAATCGTGCTAGAGCTTACAAAAACCATATCCGGATTATTATGATAATGTGCCGTTTCCTAGAAATTATAGAGTTCCCGAATTTACCAAGTTTAGTGGTGAGGATGGTAAGACCACATGGGAGCATGTAGGTCAATTTTTAGCGCAATGTGGTGAGGCTAATAGTGATACTTTTAAATTGTGCTTATTTTCTTTATGTTTATCCGGTAATGCTTTTACATGGTTTACTTCTTTACCGGCAAATTCTATTCATACTTGGGCTCAATTAGAAGAACAATTTCATGATTATTTCTATACGGGAGAAACTGAGCTTAGGTTATGTGATTTAACATCGGTTAAGCAAAAGTATAATGAATCTGTTGTTGATTACATTAAGAGGTTTAGAGATGTTAGAAACCGATGTTATACTTTGAATATAACTGATAGAGATTTGGCTGGGCTTGCTTTTAATGGTTTAGTTGCTCCTCTTAGAGAGAAATTAGATGGCCAACAATTTCTTGATGTTAGCCAACTCATGCAAAGGGCTCTGGCTCAAGAAAGCCGGGTTAAGGATAATAAAAAATTTGCTAGACCATTCGACAAAAAGCCTAATGTTAATGTAGTTGATTACTCTGATGCTAATGATAGTGAGGAGGAGAGTGATCATGATATTTATGTTGCCGAATGGTCATGGACTAACAAAAATAAACCTTTTGTTTGTTCTAACCTAATGCCGACTCCTCGTAAAGATCGGCAAGTGAGGTTAAGTATAGTTTTGATGTGGCCAAGTGTGATAAGATTTTTGATTATCTTTTGCAAGAGAAGCAAATTAGATTACCTAAAGGCCATGTCATACCTTCTCAAGAAGAGTTGAAACGTCGAGCATATTGTAAGTGGCATGATTCTCATTCTCACTCTACTAATGATTGCAATGTGTTTCGACGACAGGTTCAATCGGCCATAGATGAAGGACGATTAAAATTCACCGATGGATCCAAGATGAAGCTTGATCATGATCCTTTTCCGCTGAATACAATTAATTTCAATAGTAAGAAGGTGTTGATTCGGCCGGAGCAAGCCGAATCTACTAAGGGAAAGGAGGTGGTCATTGGTGAGCCAAGGCCTAAGATGATGGTGCCAAAGAAGCCGGAGGTTGGTGTTTGGAAGGAGAATAAGAGTGGAGCTTCAACTTCTAAGGCCCCTAGGAGGACCAAAGTAACCTTCGATATGCTTTTGGAGAAGTATGAGAAGCAAGGTGGCGAGAAGAATCACAACAAAGGGAAAAGACCAAGATCACCCCCTAGGGAGCGATTTGGTCATTCACCAAGACGATCGCATTCACCTTCATATCATCATCCACAAGACATGTCATGGGGTCCATATCCAATGCCGCCGCCGGGTTATCCTTATCCTTACTTCATGCCATGGGGGGCAACGCCGCCAATGTATAACCATATGCCTCCAATGCAATTCAACCAAGGGTGGGGAGGACCACGAAGGCCAATTCATGAGCGTTTATCTTCACCAAACAAAAGCCGATTTTATGGTAAAAATCGGGTTAATGAAGAAAAGAGGGAAGGAAAGCGCGTCAAGGTAGAAGAGAGGACTTCGGAGGTGATTACCATCAAGATAGGGTCCCATGATGTGCCTATACCTTCCGGAGATGGAGTTGGAGAGTCTCCAAACAAAAAGTCCGAAGCCGGTTCCAGCTCCTCGCAGTCGGCCGGTCTGACTAGGCCTTCTGGCCGGTCTGACCGCGGCCATGCTGACGACGGTCCGATCGACGCCCCAGGCAGGTCAGACCGTATGCCCAACGTCGGTCTGACCGGCGCATCTGGCCGGTCTGACCGATGGTCTGCTACCGGTCTGACCGGGCTCCAGCGCCGATTTGATAGGAGAGTTGCAAGGGACGATGTGAGGGCTTCATCGTCTTCAAACAAAGTTAATAGAGGACATTATTTGCCTCCTGGAACAGAGCCGAATCCTAGGTGGATGCCTAAGGATTTGACGGCTACGCAAAAGAGAAGGTTGCAACGTCTTCGGGCCCAAGAATTAAAGGAGAAAAAGGCCGAAGAACAAAGGGATAAAAGGTTCAATGAGTTGCGACCACCACCGGTATGGAGGCCTAAATCCATAGAGAAGGCAAAACCGATTGATGTAGAGGAGAAAGAAAAACAATCGGTTGACAAAGATAAATCGTCTCCGAAGGAGGACATGGATATCAACATGGTGTGTATGTTGCCTATGGAGTTTTGTGCTATGGATAAAGCCGAGGTTGCAAAATTCTCATCAGGTCCTAAAGACGCGGTTTTTGAGAAGCCCGATGAGTCAAACCGTCACATGAAGCCTCTCTATCTCAAAGGCCATGTTGATGGGAAACCGGTCTCTAGGATGCTGGTGGATGGAGGTGCCGCCGTGAACTTGATGCCGTATTCGCTATTCAAGAAGTTGGGGCGTGAGGGTGATGAGTTGAAGAAGACCAACATGATCCTCAATGGCTTCAATGGTGAACCAACGGAGGCGAGGGGTATCTTTTCGGCGGAGCTCACCGTGGGAAACAAGACGCTACCAACCGCTTTCTTCATCGTCGATGTGCAAGGTAACTACAATGTTATTTTGGGTCGTTGTTGGATTCATGCAAATTGTTGTGTGCCTTCTACTTTGCATCAATGTTTAATCCAATGGGACGGCGATGATGTTGAAATTGTTCAAGCGGATACATCGGCCGAGGTTGCAATGGCCGATGCTACTTTTGAGTGGCGTCATGTGAATATCCAATGCTTATCGGGGAGGGATCTTTCTAGTTATGATTTTATTAGTATCTCCGATGGCAAATTTGTACCTATCTCTGTAAAGCCGGCTAGTGTAGCACGGCTAAGCCATATAAATTTGTATAATGAGTAAAGAGGCTAGTTTAGAGTGGTTACAAAAGAGGGTGCAAGAATATCGGTCTACAAAGAACGATATTGGAGAAACCGTTGAAGATTTTGATGAAGTTGAGAAACTTGGACAAGGGTTTACATCGGCCGATCCATTAGAGGAAGTAGACATAGGTGATGGAACTAAACCAAGGCCGACTTTTGTAAACAAAAACATGAAAGCTGATTATAAGGTTAAGGTAATCGAGCTACTTAAGGAGTATGTTGATTGCTTTGCATGGGAATACCATGAGATGCCGGGTCTTAGCCGTGAGCTTGTTGAGCATCGGCTTCCAATTAAACCAGGTTTTAGGCCTTATAAGCAAGCACCTCGTCGTTTTAATCCTTTATTATATGACCGAGTCAAAGAGGAGATTGATCGGTTGTTGAAGGCGGGGTTTATTAGGCCATGTCGTTATGCGGAGTGGGTTTCTAGCATAGTCCCGGTGGATAAGAAGGGGAGTGGTAAAATTAGAGTTTGCATAGATTTTAGAGATTTAAATAAAGCTACTCCTAAAGATGAGTATCCTATGCCTATAGCCGACATGATGATTAATGATGCCTCGGGTCATAAGGTGATTAGCTTTTTAGATGGTAATGCCGGCTACAATCAAATCTTTATGGCGGAGGAGGATATGTACAAGACGGCTTTTAGGTGCCCGGGATTTGTTGGTTTGTTTGAGTGGGTTGTCATGACTTTTGGGTTGAAGAATGCCGGTGCAACATATCAAAGGGCAATGAATTTGATCTTCCATGATTTGCTAGGTATTATCTTAGAGATCTATATTGATGATATTGTTGTCAAATCGGATGGTATGGAAGGTCATATAGCCGATTTGAGATTAGCTTTTGAGAGGATGCGCCGGTATGGTTTGAAGATGAACCCACTTAAATGTGCTTTTGGTGTGTCGGCGGGGAAGTTCTTAGGATTCATGGTGCATGAGAGAGGAGTTGAGATTGATCCTAAGAAGATAGAAAAAATTCATGATTTCAAAGCGCCGACATGCAAGAAAGAGGTCCAAAAGTTGCTAGGTAAGGTGAATTATTTGAGGAGGTTTATTTCTAACCTAGCGGGTAAAATCGATGCTTTTGTTCCTATACTTCGTTTGAAAAAAGAAGCCGATTTTACTTGGGGGGCAAAACAACAAGAGGCGTTTGAAGAGTTGAAGAAGTATTTATCTACTCCACCCGTTGTGCGAGCGCCTAAAGCCGGAAAGCCTTTTCAGTTATATATTGCCTCCGAGGACAAAGTCATTGGTGCCGTTTTGACGCAAGAGGAAGATGGCAAGGAATATATCATTACATATTTGAGCCGCTGTCTTTTGGATGCCGAAACGAGGTATGTTTTTATAGAAAGACTTTGTCTATGCTTATACTATGCTTGTACCAAATTGAGGCATTATTTGTTATCTAGTACATGCATAGTTACTTGTTAAGCCGATGTTATTAAACACATGTTGCAAAGGCCAATTCTAAGTGGGAGAATTGGCAAGTGGGCATATGCTTTGATAGAATATGATTTGGCTTATGAACCATTGAAAACTATAAAAGGCTAAATTATATGTGATTTTATAGTGGACCATCATATAGATATTGCCTATGAGGGAGAGGTTTGCTTAGTTGAAGTTATACCTTGGAAGATTTATTTTGATGGTTCTTCTTGCAAAGAAGGTCAAGTGATGAACCCTGAGTTCCTCTCGACACTCAAGGCTGTTGTTGGCCCGATCTTTCGGTGAGTTGTGATAACTACAATTTGGGATAAACGTTGACGATCCGACTACAACCGTACGAGACGTTGTGTTGCGCCTTAGCGATCGATACACCTCTCCGTGGGTTGTTGATCTTGCCGGTGCAGATCAACCCTATTCCTGCAAGCAAATCGAAGAAACAAGCAAGAACAAGATAAAAGCAATCTGATATTGCAAATAAGAATTTAATACAAATGATAAGTTGGGGTTCCGAAGAACAAGCGGACGGACGGTCTAGCCGACACGCGCGCTGCAAGCAACTAGCAATGGCTAAACTTTAATCTATCAAAACCCAAGAAATCCTGAAGGGGTACCTAGCTATATATATAGGGGTGGGAGGACGACCTAGGGGTGCCTAGGGTCGTGCTCCACCTGGTTGGGGCGCACCCCACATGGGCCCCACCTGGGCCGGGGTCCCAAATGAAGTTACAAGCCCATAGGCCCATTATAGGTGACGCAGCACCTTGTGCCTGTGATTCCGGCCACACGAGATGGAATTCGGAGATGAGGCTGGATCCGTTGGAAAGAGGGCTCCGAGAGCTTTCCATCAAGTAATCACGGGCCAAAAACGGAGGTCGTATGTAGATTGTGCAGCCATTTGAAGTCAGCAGTGTAGCAGGTGGCCGAATCGGGTTCCAGCACTTGGACGATGTGATCTCGATATCTTCTTGTTCATCCATGATGTGAGCAATGGTTGTATCCATGGTAGCCATGGTCACATCATCCTCCCCTTCTTCACGGAAAACCGTCCTCGGTTTTTCCATATGGTGCTCTTTGCATTGTCCATTTACAACAACCTTTTTCTTCCAATCAAAACAAGGCAAACTCGAGACAATTTGGTTAGCAATAACATTTCTCTCTAGCTTGCATGTTTTATCCACATGTACAGGAAGTTCAAAATCTGAGCAGATGTAAACTTTATGCACAAAATATATTCCAAGATCATTATATTCACCAAAGATGTGAAATATAACAGTGGTTGGACATGGCAAATCAGACTTAGCAAATAATTTCTCATTCAAATTATCGAGCTCACAAAAATCATCAAACCGAACATAGCCCAAAGTATTTAAAGAAGATCTTAATTCACGCTCCTCTACTTCATTAGCAATGTGAACAACATGCTTAAAATCAGCGCAGTAAGAATTAACAGTAGGAATAGCATGTTCATTCACTAGTTGTGGCATGGATATAAGTGAAGCATTTTCGCACAACTCTTCTTTATCACAAGGAACAGCAAACAAATCAACTTGTGACAAAGGAATCTCAGCTTTTGGTTCCACTAATGGTTGCTCTACTATAGCATGAAAAGTGGACAAATTCAATTCATTAACAACACACTCACCTTGATTAATTTCAGCATTAAGCTTACCTTTGATGCCCTCTTCAGATGATGGAGGTGCCTCGACTCTGAGTGTGAACAATGGGAGTGGTGGCTCTTTCATGTCTCTCTCCTTTTCATGATTATGCACTTCCTGCAAATGATTTGTAATAGAAGACAAAAACATAGCATGTTGCTTCTTCATGTCCTCCTCTATTTTACTTTCAGCATTGCAAGCAAGTTGTAACAAATGAGAAATAGATGTATATCTTTGACAATCAAGCATGTCCTGAATTTCTTTGTTAAGCCCACGTAAAAACCTCAATTCTTTAGCTTCTTCGCATTCATCTAAACCACAACGTAATAAACAAGCTTGCATATCATGATAGTATGAACTAACAGTTCTTGTATCTTGTTTTAAATATTGCAGTTTGTTGAACAAAATGTCAGCATAGTATATGGGAACATAAACATCTCTGAAGTATCGTTTCAGGTCTTTCCAAGATTGTGGTATTTTGTTATGCCTACAAAGATGTTTCCAATCATTAGAAGCATGTTTAATTAAAACACTAGAGGCACACATAACCTTTTGTTTCTCAGACAAGACATGCTATTGAAATTCACTATCAACCGCTAGCTCCCAATTAATGTAAGCATGAGGATCATAGTTTCCCTCGAAATAAGGCAGTGCAGATTTGATCTTACCTAGAACATCATCACTTACCTCATAATGGTCATGTTGATCACTCCTCATGTCTCGACGAAGATGTCGATGTTGAGTACAGCTATCCCCAATTATCTTGCGTATCCCTGCCATTGTTAGTAGAAAACAAGAAACATACACAAAAATATGCGCGTTCCTATTAACTACTAGGTAGTGGCAGCTCAAAAAGTCACACACACTCAAGCTTTTAACCAAGCTCTTACAAGATCTTACCAATGCAAGTGGAATGGTGACATACACCGACTCAACCAAGCACCCCAATGGAGGTTGGATGTATCGATGCCTTGGCAAACACTTACGGTACGGCTGTAATCAAATATGTGGAGCTCTGGTGTCACGCCCTAAAAATCGACTAAATTAAAAATGCATATTTTAAATCATTTTTAGAAATTATTTTAAAAGCCTACAAGCTAAACCCTAATTTTCTAGGAAAATTTTCAACATAAAAATGAGCTAGATAAAATTTTATTAAATACTATACTTGCTCCTCTATTTTCTAGAATTTTCTGGGAATTATTTGAGCAAGGGAAGTATTTTTAATAATTGAAACAACATTTCACAAATTATTTTATTTAAAAAAGTTCAAAAAACCCCTCCCTAAGCCGTTGGGCCGAATTCGGCCCAACTCTCTTCTCTTTGCGGGCGGCCGAACCGGCCCAAGCCGGCCCAGCCGACGCCGCCCGCCCCTCCTCCCCTCAGCCGCCGACATGTGGGGCCCACATGTCGGGGTCATCCCCTACCTCCAGCCGCCGGCCAGGCCGAGCCGAGCCGCCACGCCGCGCCCCTTTCTCCTCTCAAATCCGCTCCAATCCGACCCCGATTCCTCCGGGTTTTTGAGGGGTTTTGATCCTCTCGTTCTCCTCTATCTTTCCCCTCAAGAAACGGAGCAATCCGTTGAGTATCCTATCCGAATCAAATTCGTTTTCGAGTTTATCTCCAAAACCGAGTTTTGATTTTCTCGGATCGATTTCTCTCGTTTGGAGTCCGATCTCTCTAATCCAATGCTTTAAATAGGACCACCTCGTCGCCCTCTTTCGTTTGCCCCCTCTCCCGTGGTCTCCCGTGCTCCGTAGAGTCGCCGCCGCGCGCACTTAGTTCGCTGCCGCCGCCGGCCGTCTTCAGCCGCGCCGCGCCGCCGCTTGCGTCGTCGCCGCCGCTTGCCGCCGCCACCGTTAGGTGCGCCGTGGTGAGGAGAACCTCGGCCGCTCGTCCCCCTTCGCCGCCGACCGCCGTAGCTCGCCGTCGCCGTCAACCCGAACCGCCGCTGCCGTCCTCTTCGTCGCCGGCCGTCGTCGGTCATCGGTGGACGTTGTGGTGAGTACCGTTGGGTTCGTCTCGTCGTCCTCTTCGTGAAGGTGTCCTCCAAAGTCCCGGTCGACCGCCATAGCTCCGGCGAGCTCGCAAACCCTAACCGGCCGCCATGGTGACGTCATGCTGACGTCATCATCTCCTCTTTTTCCAATTTCTTTTAATAGATTAAAACTTCGGAAAATCATAACTAAATAACCGTAGATCCGTTTCAGGTGATTCTAGTTGCTAAATTCTTCTAAAATCAAGATCTACATGTTAAAAATATCCACATGTACTGTTTATGCTTGTTTTTGTACTGTTTTGTTGATTTTTGTTTAATTGCTTTAGTTTCCGACGTTCCGGAGGAGAGCGTTTCCGTTGAGGAAGGTTCCGAAGCATTTGTGGAAGCCCAAGGCAAGTCACACAGATCCCAAACAACCCTTTGAGCATGTTGAACCCGTTTAAAGCTATTATTTTATTTCAACTATGCATTGTTTTCGAATGTCATTGGGTGGTGAACCTTTCCCAATTAATTAATGGCCGAAGATGACTTTATTTTCCTATGGGTTATAATTTGATTAGCATGAACCTTATATATTGGATTGGTTCAGCTAAATGCTATACGTATGTTTGCTTAGCCATGCTTAGAAACATAAGCTAACTAAAGGGGTTACATCTAAATTATATTATTATTATTAATGATGGTTATATTATATGGTAGCTCACGATGGTTAATCGTGCGATGTTAATTAATTGATAATTAAAACCTGGTTAAGGTGGGTTGTGAGCATATGGTTTTGATGGTTGTGCTCATGACAATTAAGGACCGGTTCGCGAGCTACTGTTGTGAAACATTTATCGTGCCAACCACAAGCCAGCGTGGGCAACGGCTTTATCTTTTGTATAGCGTGATTCATTATAGTGCGCCAGACTGAGAAGTGGCGAGAAGTCCACGGGGGTCGCTGGGGAGTCCATGCCTTGTTTATAAGGGGGGTGATTATGATCCAGGAAAGGTGCGCTGTAATGGGTTATGTTGTGCGAGGGGTATTGTCACAACTCCTTTCCGAGGTACCGTGGTGGTATTGAGGCACATGGTGACATGATGTGGGGTTGTGTCTTGTGGGTACAGTGGTACACCTCTAATCAGAGTTTAATCTATTCGAATAGCCGTACCCGCGGTTATGGGTGAGTTGAGCAATGTTTTTCGTGATTAGTCTCACACTACTTATTAATGTTAATAATGTGATAATTAATTTGACTCCTGGTTTGGAATGGTTAATTCCTGGTTTGGAGGTTTAATTTGTTCAACTGGGGTTGGTTGTTCAAATGTGGTTGGGCCTATGCAACATGGGTGTGTTGTATGGTGTTATTTAATATTGATTAATTATTCAACTGTTTTTACTATTCTCTTAAATATTTATTAAATGCTGTTTCTGCAAATGAGCCATATTATGCCATCCTTTGTTATCCTGTGCACTTGCATATTTGCTGTGTGGCTTGTTGAGTATGTCATATGCTCATTCTTGCAATATTCATTCATCAGAAGAGGAGTATCTCAGTGAAGGTGATGATCTGGAGGATTAGGCTTGTTCTTGGTTAAGATGCCTGTGGAGTGGAGTCGCCATAGCTGTTCTGTAGTTTGTTATAGTTTTATTTTCCGCTGCGTAGAATGTTATTCTTTGAGAGGAACTATCTACCTCTGTAATATTTTATTATTTGCGAATATTCGATAGTTATTTATTTGTACTCTATTATTAATTTGTCATTGTGTGCCTCGGTTGATTCCTGGACGAGGGTTTAACACACATGTAAGCGTTTGGAATTTTGGATAGAAATTCCGGGCGTGACATCTGGGTAGGCTTATATATGTAGCAAAGGAATAGCAAATGCTCAACTCAGATAATGCAAAGTTGAATAATTGTTCAAAGTCAAGTACCATGCTGATCCTAGGCTAGAACGTACTAGAGACGCGAGCCCAGACACAAACAATACCACAAGATAGCACTAGGAACAACTCATGCACAACTCTGATATATGAAGTTCAGCTCAATGATAACAAAATGATTTTCTCATTTTCTTCTTTCTTTCTTTCTCTCTTTTTTTTGTCTTTCCTGCTTTTTCTTTTCTTTTTCTTTTTTGGTGCGGCTTTTTTTTTCTTCTTTTTTTAAGCACCTTTCTGCCTTTTTTTAACAAAAACTGACTCAAGGACCTCAATGTAAGGTCATAGGGACTCAAATGTAAATATAAAAATTACAGGGACTCAAATGTAAAAGTCCAAACCAAAATTTAGAACTATACAAAAATGGAATCCTCTCGTCCTGTAGGTTCCGTTTTTGCAAACGGATTTTCAATCCGATACTCGAAAAATTTTCACCAAGCAGTATGGAAGATCACGGTATAGATTGAGACCGTGACCGAGAGGAGACACTCGGACTCGGCCTGGTCGCGGACCCGGGGTGGTGGTGGGTGAGGAAAGGAAGGATGCGGCACTACCTAGGAGTCCGGATATGGTGAGAGAAAAAAGGAAACTGATTTCAATCAATCTGATCTACTATTTCTTCTTCCAAAAACAGATTTGAAAATTCTTCTTCCTCCTCTCTACACCGCCAACAAGCACAGGCCAATCTATCCACGGGCAAACCAGAAACTCAAGCAAATCCTAAATGCAACTCCAAAACTGACCGATAAAAAATTCTGAAAACTACAAAAATAGAACCGTGGCAGCGAGCCGATTCCGTTTTCGTAGGTCCCGACAACAACAGAGACACGGTGGCAGCGACGACTGTGGTACAAAACGTGACTAGAACTCAAAACTCTAAACGAACTAGACGCTAAGACCAGCAACACGACGTGACGATGCAACACAAAATTCAACAAAGCAAAAACTGAAAAGAACAATGCAATGGTACAATATGGCTAGGTAAATGATACGAATTTTTTTGTATGGCTATTTTCTGGTTATAGGAAGATAAAAACTCACCGAGCAACGAAAGCTCTGGTACCACCTGATGAACCCTGAGTTCCTCTCGACACTCAAGGCTGTTGTTGGCCCGATCTTTCGGTGAGTTGTGATAACTACGATTTGGGATAAACGTTGACGATCTGACTACAACTGTACGAGACGTTGTGTTGCGCCTTAGCGATCGATACACCTCTCCGTGGGTTGTTGATCTTGCCGGTGCAGATCAACCCTATTCCTGCAAGCAAATCGAAGAAACAAGCAAGAACAAGATAAAAGCAATCTGATATTGCAAATAGGAATTTAATACAAATGATAAGTTGGGGTTCCGAAGAACAAGCAGACGGACGGTCTAGCCGACACGCGCGCTGCAAGCAAGTAGCAATGGCTAAACTTTAATCTATCAAAACCCAAGAAACCCTGAAGGGGTACCTAGCTATATATATAGGGGTGGGAGGACGACCTAGGGGTGCCTAGGGTCGTGCTCCACCTGGTTGGGGCGCACCCCACATGGGCCCCACCTGGGCCGGGGTCCCAAATGAAGTTACAAGCCCATAGGCCCATTATAGGTGACGCAGCACCTTGTGCCTGTGATTCCGGCCACACGAGATGGAATTCGGAGATGAGGCGGGATCCGTTGGAAAGAGGGCTCCGAGAGCTTTCCATCAAGTAATCACGGGCCGAAAACGGAGGTCGTATGTAGATTGTGCGGCCGTTTGAAGTCAGCAGTGTAGCAGGTGGCCGAATCGGATTCCAGCACTTGGACGATGTGATCTCGATATCTTCTTGTTTATCTATGATGTGAGCAATGGTTGCATCCATGGTAGCCATGGTCACATCATCAAGGCATAGGGGTAGTTTTAATTTCACCTAATGGCATGTGTTATGAGGCATCGGTTCATTTGGAATATTATTGCACAAATAATCAAGCCGAATACAATGCTTTATTGTTCGCCTTACAAGTGATGGAGATGGTTGGAGCTAAATATGTGGAGGCCTTTGGTGATTCGGAATTGGTGGTGCAACAAGTCGCCGGGATCTACAAATGCTTGGATGGATCACTAAATAGGTACCTCGATTCATGTTTAGATATTATTTCCAATTTTGATAATTTTGCTATTAGACATATTGCTAGGCGTGATAATTTTAGAGCAAATGACTTGGCACAACAAGCATCTGGCTATAATGTGAAAAAGGGATTATTTCTGATATTAGAGAAGCCGGTGCTTGATTTTAAATCTTTGTGTGAAATTGGCAAAATTGGAGACCAGGGGCGGTCTGACCGACATTGCACGGCCGGTCTGACCGATGACCAGGAGCGGTCTGACCGGCCGCATGCCGCCAGTCTGACCGGCGACCCCGAGCGGTCTGATCGGCCCTGTGTGGCCGGTCTGACCGGTTCTAGGCAGGATGCTGGGGGGCACGTTTCAAGTAATTTTGAGGCCGAATTAATTGTGAATTCGGACGTTTGTGCCCAAGATACAGAAGAGGATTGGAGAATTCCTTTGATTCAATATTTGAAAGATCCCACACTTAAGGTTGATCGAAAGATTCGGTGGCAAACATTCAAATATACATTGCTTGATGGAGATTTATATCGCCGAAACATAGATGGTGTCTTGTTGAAGTGCTTAGATGAAGATCAATCTAAAGTGGCTATGGGAGAAGTACATGAAGGAATTTGTGGAACTCATCAATCGGCCCACAAGATGAATTGGTTGCTTAGAAGAGCAGGGTTTTATTGGCCGAGGATGATTGATGATTGCTTCAAATATTATAGAGGATGCGAGGCTTGTCAACGGTTTGGCAATGTTCAATTGGCGCCCGCCGCCGTGTTGAACCCTATAATTAAACCATGGCCGTTCCGGGGATGGGCTTTGGATTACATTGGTCAAATTTATCCTTCGTCATAAAAAAGGCATAGGTTCGTGCTAGTCGCTACGGATTACTTCACCAAGTGCGCCGAAGCCGTGCCTTTGAAGAATATGACTCATACGGAGGTAATTGACTTTATTTTGAAGCATATTATTCATAGATTCGGTATTCCGCAAACATTAACTACGGACCAAGGTGCTTCTTTTATGTCTAAAGAAGTGAAGAGTTTTACCGAATCTTATGGTATTAAACTGTTGAGTTCTTCTCCTTACTACGCTCAGGCTAATGGACAAGCCGAGTCAAGTAATAAGACATTGTTAAAGCTAGTAAAAAAGAAGATTGAGGAACACCCGAAGAGGTGGCATGAGGTGCTTTCCGAAGCGTTGTGGGCGCATAGGATATCTAAACATGGTGCCACTAAAGTCACTCCTTTTGAGTTGGTTTATGGTCAAGAAGCCGTTTTACCAGTAGAGGTAAATTTTGGTTCTCTTCGTTATATCAAGCAAGATGATTTGTCAAGTGAAGATTACAAGACATTGATGGGAGACAACCTTGATGAAGTCGTCGACAAGCGCTTGAAGGCGTTGGAAGAGATAGAGAAAGAGAAGAAGAGGGTGGCCAAGGCGTACAACAAGAGGGTGAAAGCAAAATTGTTTCAAGTTGGAGACTTGGTTTGGAAGACAATTTTGCCTTTGTGTACTCGATCCAAGGAGTTCGGTAAGTGGTCTCCTAGTTGGGAAGGTCCTTATCGAGTTTGCGGTACTGTTCGAGGGAACGCATACTTTTTGGAGACACTACAAGGGGAGCATTTTCAGCGAGCAATCAATGGAAAATACTTGAAGACATACTTCCCGAGTGTTTGGCAAGACGCTTAGGTGGTACTATGGCCGGTAATTGGATTATCGTCCTAAGACCAAAAACATTTTCTATGCTTTTAGATTTACGTTGTTCATCAAAAAGGCAGGGGGGCATGTGTTTACACCCAAATTTGGCACCTAGGCTTAAAATAGGAAATATTGCCAAAATTTGGAAGTCTACCGGTTTCCTTCGAGGTAGGCTGGTCTGACCGCCGTGTGTTGGGCGGTCAGACCGCCGGTTGAAGGCCAGTCGGACCGGCGGTATGTGGCCGGTCTGACCGGCAGGCCCGAGTCCGATTCTGTTGCGTCGGGTTTCGAGGTTTCCTTGCTCGGGAAGACATGTTTCGGGTTTCCTTTGGTTTCTACCCTGAGTTGGACGTGGAGAAGGGCCTGTAGAGGGCAAGACCAACCCCTATATAAGGGACAAGGCCGGTTCATTGTAAAAATCAATCTACTATCAATCAATCGAATCATTTTTTTCATATTGCTTTTAGTTTTCTCTTAGTTTGTCCATCTTTGTCGGTTTGCGCCGTAAACCGTCCGCCGCCGCTGCTAGAGTATAACATCTCTTTGTAGGTTTGTCCTGAAAACCTTCCGTTTGCCCACGAGACGGGTAGTTATCTAGAAATCGGCTCCGCTAGCCGGTTTAGTTATCAAAACCCATCTAGGTTTAGCTCTTTGCTAGATCGAGGTGGTTGGCGACTCTAGGATCACTGCAAGGCTTAAGGTGCTGCGATCGTGCTTGTCAACTTGTCAAAAAAGTTGCCAACAGGGTTTTTCAATTGTTCAATATGCAGATGATACACTTATCTTTCTTAAGGCTGACCAAAGGGAACTTTTTTGTTTCAAGGCACTCCTGAATACTTTTGCACAGTCCACGGGGCTCAAGGTAAACTACCATAAGTCGCAGCTCTACCCCTTGAATGTTCCCCTAGAAAAAATGCACTTGTTGGCTAGATTGTTAGGTTGCTCTGTGGGGCAAATGCCATTCACATATCTTGGTTTGCCAATGGGGACTACAAGACCTAAAGTGATTGATTTTGTACCACTTGTTGACAGAATTGAGAGACGACTCACCTCCAGTTCTATGTTTTTGCCTTATGGAGGTAGATTGACCCTTGTTAACTCTGTGTTATATGCTCTCCCTACATATTACATGTGTTCTCTCCTATTACCAATCACTATTATTGAAGCAATTGACAAGGCTAGGATGAACTGTTTATGGAGAGGGAATGATCCTAGCTCGAAAAGAAAGTCTCTGGCGACCTGGCATAAAGTCTGTAGACTGAAGGAAAAAGGTGGCATAGGTATCATTAATTTGGGTTTGCAGAACATTGCTCTCCTTCTCAAGCACATGGGAAAATTCTATTAGGGGGCTGATCTCCCTTGGGTAAAGTTAATCTGGAGCTCCTATTATCAGACCAAGGTTCCTCATAAAGTTTTTAACAAGGGATCTTTGTGGTGGAGGGATATTGTCAGTCTCTCAGAGTACTTTAGAGGAATAGCAAAGTGTGACATTATTTCTCGTACCACAGTTCTGTTTTGGGATGACCTATGGAATGGTTAGATTAGGAGCACCACATACCCAAATCTTTGTGCCCATGCTTTCACCAGACATGAATCTTTGGCTGTCACCTGTGCAAAACCTTTTGAAGATTGCTTTAAGTTGCCTCTGAATCAGGAAGCTTACACAGAATTCCTGCAGCTTAAAGGGGAGTTGGATGATCTGTCTTTGGCAAGTCAGCATGGGGACAATTGGAGTTTTATGTGGGGCATGACTACTTACACCTCCAAAGCTTTCTATAAGTTGAATTTTGCATCCATGCAACCCCTAAGGCTGTTTCGATGGATCTGGAAGACTAAGTGTCTGATGAAGATAAAAGTTTTCATTTGGCTACTCTTCTCTGATAGGCTGAACAAGAGGGACATGTTGGATAGAAGAAACTGTGCCCCTATAAATGCTGACCTTTCTTGTGTCCTATGCCCATTGCATCAATGGGAAACTTTATTACACTTGTTCTTACAATGCCCTTTTAGCAGAAAGTGTTGGCAGAAATTTGGAATATCATGGAACACCTCTTTGGAATTATTTCAGATGTTGGTGTTAGCAAGATTGAGGTTTAGGAAAAAAGGCTTCTTGGAAATTTGTTTCATTGAATGCTGGCACATTTGGAAACAACGGAATGGGAAGATTTTTCCTTGGAGGTTAGAAACCAAAGCTTTGGGCACCCAAATGGCATTCTTTTTACCACCAAGTGTAGGGGAACCCACATATCTAGCAACAATACTACCATCATGAGCCTTCCTAAGCATATAATGAGAATCAAACATGCATGTCTTAGAAGGCTTACCACCGGGGCAATCATTCACCAAATGCACAACCTGACGACACTTGGAGCAATACTTACCATTGCTCTTGACAAAACGAGTGGAACGGTGAGAAGGTTTCTTACCCTTCGTTGGAATGGATCCAAGTCCCTCCAAATAAATAAGATCATCACAAGAGCTAGAGTTAGAGCTAGGCATATAAATAAGATCATCACAAGAGGTAGAAATGCTAGATGATGCAACATGAGGAATATGACAAGAAGCACTATCATCAAGCAAGTCACAAGATATGCCAACATCAATATGAGCTCCATGTTGAGTAGTGGAAATGAGGTTGTCATGAGCTTCCTTAAGCTTCTCATGAGAAATGGTGAGTCTCTCATGTGAAGTCTTTAGCTCCTCATACAATACCTCCAAAGGAGCATGATCCTTTTTTAGGGTCTTGAACTTGACAATCTCCTTTTCAGTATATGCAGGGAGCTCCTCAAACATACTCATAAGCTCATCATAGGAAACATCATCACAATCATCATCACTCTCACTATCACTAAGAGATGTTACCTTAGAAGAGCCCTCTGTCATGAGACAAAGCGGAGCGAAAAGTGATGGAGCCTCCTTGATAGCAACAACGGCCATCTTCTTCTTCTTGGAGCTTGCATCATCATCATCATCTTCTTCTTCGGACCCAGATGAGGCGGATGTCACACCCCAAAGTTCTTCTCCCAAGCCAAAATGGAATAAATAAATGATCTCAAGAAATTGTTTGTGTAATGGCAAGAGAGAAACCCTAATTTAATAAATGCAAATAATAATCGGAAATGGGAAGTGGAATTTTTCTTGGGTTCTACATGTCAAAATATGCTAACAGGATTTTTAGTGGAATTTTTAGAGCTCCTTCGGCCAGCGCCGCCTGCTCCCGCAACCACAGCCGCCTGCCTCTCCCGCGCGCCCCGTGCACGTCGCCCGCCTCTCGCGCCCTCTCCCACACGTCCCGCAACCGCCGCCCCACTTTCCGCGCGCGCTCGCGTCGAGAAACGGCCGGGATTCGAATTTCGAATCCCGCGGGCCCCCTCTCTCTCCACCTCCGCCACTTCGTCGGCAAATTCGCGCCCATCCCGACCACGTCTCGCCACCCCAACCCTATATAAACCATCCCCAGTCCCTCCTCTCTCTTTTTCGCTTTGCCGTCGACCGCTCCCGAGCTCTCCTCCGCCCTAGTGCCGCGCACCACCTGCCGCCGCCGCTTTAACCACCTCTGGCTGCCGCTCGCTGCCATTAGAGCCGCTGCCGAGCCCCGCCGTCGCCACCGTCGGGTTCGCAATCCCGAGGGCCACGCCATCCACGCCTTCCCCGTCCAATTCCGTCGCCGGAGCCCGCCTTCCATCATGCACCGGTGAGCTCGCCATTGCCGCCGCCTTCGGCTGGCGATTTCACTCATTTCGCCCCCTCTCTCCCCCTCTAATATCTCTCGTTTGCTTCTTTAGGTTGCTCTGGAGCCCATCCCGCCGTCGCCATCGCTTTCCATCGCTCGCCATCGTCGATCGTCGTCGGTGAGGCCTCCCCCTTCCCCTCCTCTCCCTCTCCTGCGCCGCTTAGCTGCGCGCCGCCTCCGCCGGGTAGATCGGGGCCGCTCATCCGCCCGCCGGGTGGCAGCCCACGTGGCCGCCACGTCGAAGCCACGTGTGCGCCATGTGGTGCTCTCCTTCCGCGGTCCCGTGGACTCGGTCTACCGTGGACGGCGGCATTGAGCCGATGACGTGTGGGTCCCGCATGTCGGCGCCCCCCTCCTTGTGCTGACGTCACCAGGGTATTTAATTGCGCAATAAATCAATTAAGGTTTTTCTTTTAATAGTAAAAACACAATGAATCTTCTAAAATTCATAGAAAATTCATCCGTGCTCCGTTTAAGCCCATTCAAGTTTCAGTAAATCAAGAAAAATGCAAAGAATCCATTAAAAATGGTTTTGTTCTCTGTTTCAGTAGTCTTATAGCTTGTTTGCATTGTTTGCCTTGTATGTCGCGTAGATTCTGGCTCTCTCGACGCTCCGGTGTACTTCGAGATAGTTGCCGAAGTCCCTTCAGCCGCAGAGCAAGGCAAGTCATGCTTATCACTTGAACATATTGATCCCATATTGCAAATGCTCTATTGTTTTCTTTAAATATTGCATTGTTTTATAATGTTACCATGGGATGTTTACCTACTATCTCAGCCATACTATTTGTTATCCTGTTCCTTTGGTAGCTTGGGTCGTAACATGACTAGATGTTGGATTAGGGATTGCTTAGCCATGCTTAGTTCAACTAGTACACAATGGGGGAATTACATTAATACATAGACTTCAGATTCTAGTATTGATGTTGGATTTGTACCACCGCTTTGGTGTTGGTTAATTAAAACATACTAAATGGTGCGATGTGGGTGCATGGTTTTGATGGTCGCGCCCATGGCAATTAAGGACTGGTTCGTGAGATGCCCTGGAAGAACTTATCGTACTTACCACAAGCCAGCGTGGGCAACGGCTAGGCTTGTAGTGTAGCTTTCGTCTAACCGACGCATCCAGGCAAGGGGGTGGGCGTGATGGAGCAGGATGGGCCCTCCGACGGCCTTTGTCGGTTCCGGATTCACCTAGGCACAAGAGGGGACTGCCCGCTACCTTGTGAGGTGTGGGGGTAAAACCTGAGGTGTGGTGTGCTTGGTTGGAGGGGGTTATGTGAAGGGTCCTGTCACGGCCTCTTTCCGGTATGTCGTGGTGGCATGCTAGCACACGGGAACGTGTCGTGGGGCTGTGTCTTGTGGGTACAGTTGTACACCTCTTATCAGAGTAAAACTATTTGAATAGCCATGCCCACAGTTATGGGCGGTCAACCAGATTCACCATGATTATTCTCACCCTAGTTTAGCTTAATGGAACTGGTTAGTTCAGGTGGTGGTTTGGGCCTATCTCAACGTGGTGTAGCGTTGAACAGTGATTGGTTTAATATTGGTTAATTATTACAACTGTTTTACTGCTTTCAACTACTGTTTATAAATGTTAGCTTTATGAAAATGAACCCCTTTTAGCCTTCTTTGGTTATATCCTGCAGCATACCCTCTGTTCCGGTACGACTTGCTGAGTACAGTGGGTAGTACCCAGTCTTGTTCTATCTCCTAACCCTCAGAGTTCGAGTATGCGTTCGATGGTGGTTTCTCCGAGGAGTAGGCTTCGTCCGTGCCGTCGAGGATGCCTGTGGAGTGGTGCTCCCGCTGCAATCCAAGTCAAGGCTTAGCTCTAGTTATCTTTTAATTTCCGCTACATTTATGTAACACTTCTATAAGGTTTGTAAGACGTGGATCTGTATATCAACTTTGTCGTTTGTGTACCCTGGCCGGTCCTGGATAGGGGTTTTAATGCACATTCTGCTTGAAATTCTATTCGGGAATTTCTGGGCGTGACAGCGGAGCTCTCCTCATTTGAGTCCCATTGCCCAATGAAGGCCTCAATCTTCTTTCCTTCTTTCTTGAGCTTCTTCATAAGCTTGTTGCCTCCACTCTTCTTCTTGAAAGATTTGTCTCCATCATCATCCTTGGAGGGACACTTGGAAGCAAAGTGCCCCTTCTCACTACACTCAAAGCATCTCAAGTTGGAGAGGGTCTTGTTGGGTCTCCTATTTTCTTCTCCTATTGGAGTTGGAGCCCCTTCCTCTCTCCTTTCTTCTTCCCAAGAGATCATTAAACCTTGTAGCAGGAGGGGCAATCTCTTCCTCCAAGTCATCATTGGCTTCATTCACCTTGCTCTTGCCCTTATCTTCCACTTTGGCTTGGAGAGCAATGCACTTCTTGGATGGTGAGGCTTCCTTCTGTAGGATCGTAAAGGGCCTTTCATACCCCAAAAGCTAGCCATTGAGGTGAGGGGCTCCCCCACTTATATCTTAGGTCCTTTGCCCTCCCACAACCAATGTGGGACTATTCAACAATCTCCCCCTTCACACATTGGTGTCCCTCAGCCATTTACCGCTTCTTCACCGTGTATAGACCCCACCGGCCCACGGTCCATCAGGTATACGGGCCCCGCAGGCACCCACGGTCCATCAGGCCTTCACACGTGTCCATCGGGCCAGAGATGTTAACCTAGCCAGGCTCTGATACCAATTGTAGAATCGAATTACAAGAACTAAACCAACCAGAGGGGGGGGTGAATGGTTGGTATACCGAAAAACCGAAAACTTTTAGCGGAAATAAAAGTTACCCTCAAAATCGATGGATCGCGGTCTGACCGAAGTAGTTGCGCCGGTCTGACTGCCTGATGAACGTCGGTCTGACCGATGTAGATCGATCGGTCGAACTGCCGAGAATGCCTGCCGCCGACTCCTGTCGCCGCCGCTCTGACCGCCGTGTGCCCGCCGGTCGAACCGCAGCGATGCCGTCGGTCTGACCGCCGGTGCGCCGCCGGTTAGACCGCCGAAACCCGGTGAAACACAAATCGAAGAACTCTTAAAGTAGATGACGACTTTATTATTTCTCTCTGTGGTTACAAAGTGCACCAACATCACTCCTTACAAAAATTTCGACTAAACTCGAAACCCTAACTCAAAACTCAACTCAATTGCTCTCTAAAGCGATACCGGAAAGCCTCACGCTCCCCCTCTATTTATACATGAGGTAGGCAGCCTAAAGCCACGAACCAAACTCATACTAAGAGTCCTAAACACCTTAGGAAACCCTCTAGTACAAGAAAGAAACTTTACATAACCAAACGTACCAAATTTGGACTCCTTCCAAATTCGACTCCGCATCCCATACGCACACAATAACTCCATCGTATGCCATATGCAATCTCCATCAACCACGTGCATCAACTCTAGCCTAAGTATCCCGCATGATCTCTGACCACCACGGACGTCGTCTTATCCCCAAGCCGACTCCCGGTCTGTCACCGCAAATACTCTCCCGAGACATCGACTCACCTACACATGGAACAAACAAAGAAACCATATTCCGAGACCAAGCTATCTCCAACTTGACTCATTAGCAGCAAACAATAGTATTACATACGTATAGTATCCATCTATAAGTCATAATCATAAAATAAACTCGGATATCCAAATAAACAACCCGAAACCGAAACCGACACAGTGTCGGCCGGTCAGACCGCGGGCTGGCCAGTCCGACCGCTCGATCACCGCCGGTCTGACCGGCACACACTGCCTGGTCTGACCGGACCATATAAAATTACAGCAGTATCCTGTAAATTCACCTGTAAATCCAATCATCTCCAAAACCACTTCGTGAATAAATTCCAAATACAAAACCAATAATCTCCAATGCCCAATTGTTCATCACAGAAAAATAATCAAAAACACCTTTGATTTTACAATCTCCCCCTTGATGAACACATTGGCAAATACTTAAAAATGTTTTGGTGTTTGGAAAAATAAAAACAAAAGTGGTAAAAAGCACACTTCATACAAATGTACACATCGTGCTCAAAAATTCAAAAGAAAACTTCTCCCCCTTTTTAAAAGAAAGAAATTCCCAATTGAACCAAAAACATGCCAAAAAAATCAAAAAAATTTCACATTACTTCTCCCCCTTTTGACAATGATTTCATCAAGCATAGGAATTATGTTCATTAATGTTCAAGAGCTTAGCATACATATAGCATATCATGTCATGTGTTGCAATAAAAAGAAGATGAACCCATCTAGAACATAACAAGTATGCATTAAAGTATAACCATGAACCAAAGATTTTACAATTAAGATTGAATCAACAATCAAAATTCATGATTTCATACGATTTATAATGCAACATCTTAACAAGCACATAGGTTGAATAATAAACACTAAACACATATACCTATTGCATTTAGCACTCTTTCTCAAATAACCTTTAGCACAAAATAACCAAGAGAATTTTTTTTGAACTTTTTCTTTTCTCGAGACTTTTTGCTCATATTTTTCTCTTTTATTCTGGGTACGTCCCTGTCGTCAAGACTGTTTCCAGGGATTCGGCACCCATTATTTTGCTCACATCGAATATGTCCTTGTCGTCGAGACTGTTTCTAAGGATTCGGTATTCATTTTTTTCATATTTTTTATTCTCTTTTTCACAATGAGCAATTAAAGCTATTTGAGGAATAACAAGTCAATACAGCATATATCTAGAGCATTTATAGATCAAACCATATGCTAGCATCAACATTGCATATTTTCTTAATTCAAGTATAGAATTTAAGTGTCATGCATCATCTCCCTTAAAAACAAAATCTAAATCTCATGAAAAGACTAGAATACATTCAAGCTATGCTAGAGACAAATAAACCTTCAAAGTATTGCTAGCATGCACAAGAAAATACCATATGCATAAACAAAGCTCTCTTTTCTCAATTTTTTCATTGTCAAATTATTGCTTGATAAAACCATGAGGTATAAACTCTCCCTCAAACCATGCCAAAAGGATGAATTACGCCTAATTCACCACGAAGAAAAGCAAAGCAATGAGAATCCAAAGGTTTAGTGAAAATATCAGCAATTTGCTACTTGGTGTCCAAAAACTGCAATTCAACATCTCCCTTCTCAACATGATCCCTCAAAAAGTGAAAACGAATATCAATGTGCTTTGTGCATGAGTGTTGAACCGGATTCTTAGCAATATTGATAGCACTAGTATTATCACAAAAGAGAGGTACTTTCTCAAAAGTAAGACCATAATCTTTTAAAGTAGATAAAAGCCAAAGAATCTGTGAACAACAACTAGCAGCAGCAACAAATTCAGATTCAGCAGTTGATTGAGCAACACTAGATTGTTTCCTAGAAGACCATGCAATCAATGATGTACCAAGAAAATGACATGTTCCACTAGTACTTTTCCTATCAATTCTACAACCTCCAAAACCAGTATCTGAATATCCACTTAAGCATATAGAAGATGAAGTAGAATACCAAATTCCAAACTCAAGTGTATGATTCAAATACCTCATTATTCGCTTGACCGCTTGACGATGTGAAGCACGAGGAGAAGCTTGAAAGCGCGCACACAAACACACAACAAATTGTATGTCTGGCCTAGAAGCAGTTAGATACAACAAAGATCCAATCATACTTCTATACTCCTTTTGATCAACAGCTTCACCATCTTCATCAGGATCCAACGCAGCTGTAGAACCAATTGGTGTTGAAATTGGCTTGCAATTCTCCATCTTGAATCGTCTCAAAAGATCCTTCGTATACTTCGTTTGATGCACAAAAGTACCTTGAGGTGTTTGCTTAATTTGCAATCCCAAAAAGTACGATAACTCACCCATCATGCTCATCTCAAATTCCCTGCGCATAGTCTCAACAAAATCTACAACCAAAGCGTGAGCCGAACAACCAAAGATGATATCATCCATATAAATCTGAACAAAAAGTTGATTATCCCCATGCTTAAGAATAAAAAGCGTTTTGTCAACCTTTCCCATTGTAAAACCTTTCGCAAGCAAAAAGTTTTTAAGCCTATCATACCATGCCCTAGGAGCTTGTTTCAAACCATACAAAGCTTTAGACAATTTAAAAACATGGTTGGGAAAATCAGGATTTTCAAAACCTGGTGGTTCTTTGACATAAACTTCCTCCTGTATAAAACCATTTAGAAAAGCACTTTTCACATCCATTTGATACAATTTAAAACCTTTTGAAGCAGCAAAAGCTAACAAAAGTCTAATTGCCTCAATTCTAGCAATAGGAGCAAAAGTTTCATCAAAATCCAAACCCTCAACTTGAGTAAAACCTTGAGCAACAAGTCTAGCTTTATTTCTCACAATCAAACCATCCTCATTTTGTTTATTTTTGAAAACCCACTTGGTTCCAATAATATTATGTCCAGAAGGTGGTTCAACTAAAGTCCAAACTTTGTTTCTCTCAAAATTTTCAAGTTCTTCATGCATGGCGTTAATCCACGATTCATCAGTTAATGCATGTGACACATCTTTGGGTTCAAAAGAAGCAACAAATGCGGAATTTGCACAAACATCATGAGTAGTTACCTTAGACCTTGTAGTCCGCTCACCTATATTACCAATAATTTGTTCCGGCGGATGTCGTCGTTGAATGTGCAAAAGAGCAACAACTTCTGAAGTTGATCCACGTTCTGTTTCAGTACTGGTCGAAGTAGTAATCTCTAGAGGACCATCTCGATCAGCATCAACAGTACCCGAACCCGACGACCCTGGCCGGTCTGACCGCACATCATGCGCCGGTCTGACCGGAGGTGTGCCGACGGTCTGACCGGCTTGGCGCCCGGTCTGACAGGCCGAGCCGACCTTGTTGTCGTCGTCGTAGTCGCTCTCGTCTTCAAAACTACGACCATCCTCCCCCTGAACCTGTGACAGTGTACCTGCAATTTCGGGTCTAGTACCAGGACTAGCCTCATCAAAAGAAACTTCGCAAGTCTCAACAATTTTGTTAGTCCCTAAAATAAGTACGCGATAGCCACGAGTATGTGCAGGGTAACCAAGAAACAATTATCGGTAGAACGTGCCTCAAACTTATCCAAATTTCCAGATTTCAAGACAAAGCACTTGCAACCAAAAACACGCAAATGTGAAACTTTGGGTTGATGTCCAAATCAAAGTTCATAAGAAGTTTTTCCAAGTTTAGAACACAAGAAAACTCGATTTGAAATATAGAAAGCAGTGTTAATCGCCTCAGCCCAAAATTTTCGAGGAGTTTTATATTCATCCAATATCGTTCTAGCCATCTCTGTCGCGACCGAGAAAATTACCTTTTCCCGAACGCTAGTGTATTAATCCCCGTCCCAGGAAAAGCCGGGGTACACCACACAAACATGATACAAAAGGCACATCTTTATTATATCGATAATATTTACATTATTACAACGGCACTTCAGGCCTGACAAACAAAAATAAACGGCAGCGGACTAGCGGGCCTACGGCTCCATCTTCACAGGCGCTCAACTGGGGTATAAGCCAGGACTCCACCTAGGACTTCTTCTCCAAAGCTTCGCTTACTGAAGGGGGGGAAAGATAGAGCAAGAATGAGTACAACCACAGTACTCAGCAAGTCACACCGGAGATGCATAATTAATGCAAGGGGGTACAAAGGGATAATAATATATTGGTTAAGTTTTGCAGTAAACAGCATTTAAAAGTCACTTAGTTGCTCAAAGCTATTTTAAAAAGACGATCCTAGAGCTACACAGTATTATTAATCAAGGCCGTGAACCCACACGAACCTGCCTTAACCCAAGGCCTACGATGATTCAGACCGAACTGGCAACCCGACCCTGGGTCCCAGCTCGTCCCAAGCCAACCCAGGCCAACCATTCCACATTTTAGTTATTAAGCAGGTTTTAAGAATTTAAAACACTAACTTGGGTACATTGCTAGGCTTGCCCATAACCGAGGGCGCGGCTATTCGAATAGTTTATACTCTGATCAGAGGTGTACATGTTTACCCACAAGACACGTCTTCCTCACGTGTAACCACGTGCCACATACCACCACGGCATACGGACGGAAGACGTGACATAGTTTCCAACCCATCCTAGCCATAGACAAGAGTACCGACCCAACCCCACCTACGGCCGGAACCTCCGGGACAGGTAGGCAGGACTGAGCCCCTAGCAGCAGGACACCAGCCCTGTGCCATGACATCTCGACTACCGGGCCGCAGCTCGTGTAGCCTTCATTTGTCCTAGAGATGTCCATCGACCCCCGACTTCGTCCATCTCCATCCGTGTACTTTTGTTTATAACCAGACTGAGCCACAAACTAAGCCTTACCCACTAGACATGTGGAAGTACGGTAGTGCTTTGCAACAGAGGCCCGAAGACCGATCCTTATGTGGCCGAGGTGCTACTATCAAAACCATGCACCCCGAGCCCAGCCTAAAACCATTTTGGGGGTTTTGAATCAATAATCCAACCATTCCTTAGTGTTCAAGTGATATGAATATTCCCAAAGTCTAGAGTTATAAAACCACCTAATGTTGTCTAATTAATCAGCGAAGCATCTACCTAAATTCATACTAGTGGAACCATGAATAGAGTACCCACTAGTTGGGGTTTTATTTATTCTAGGGTGAACAAGGTAATAATAACAATAGCAATAATAATGTCATAACAAAGGTAAATAGGCATGGCTAAATAAAACAATGATAACGCGGGAATTTAAATAAAGCAATAATGCATTAATTTAAATCAAGATAATTTTTTAAACTAGGATTCAATATGCTCAAGGATGATGTGTGTCACATCCTGATTTTTGTTTCAGGATTTATAAATTATTTAATAAATTATTATTAGAATTTATATTAAATGTTCATTAATTTACAAGTGAAGTTAAATGTGGGAAATAAAATTTCCTAAATATAAAGCATGGATGGATTTAATTTTTTTAAATTCTCCATGGTTAATTATACTCTCTGGAATATTCTCGGAATTTTCGGAGCTCAATTCCTAATGTTAATAATACAAAGAACAGTTTAGCAATTATTTAAATATTAAATTAATCATTAAATGATCTGGATATTATTATATTAAATACTTTGAGTGTCCAAGTATGTTCAAGATTTTTCTTGGAATTATTTGAGCATTGGAAGTATTTTTAACAATTGAAAGATCATTTAAGTGATTATTTTAATTGGAAAAAAAGTTTTTAAATCCTCCTCCTCAGCTTGGGCCCTTTTCGGCCCATTCCTTCCTCTTCTCTCTCCCTCGCGCGCGTGCTGTGCAGCCCAAGCCGGCCCAAGTCAAGTGCTCTGTTCTGTTCTCAGCCAACCGAAAAAGTCTAATTTGCGTCCCTGGGCACTGTTCATTTTCTACCTCTAGCAGCCGAACTGAGACCGAGTGGGCTCGGTTTTTCCCCTTCAAATCCGACCTTTTCTCTTGTGTTTTCCTAAAATTAGTTGAGGGGAAATATTTCCTTTATCTTCCTCTTTCGTTTCCCCCAAGAATCGGAACCTAGTTCCTTGTATTTTATCCAAATAAAATTCGTTTTGAGTTTATCTCTCCAAACTAACCCGAAGATTTTCCGGCTTCGATTCCTCTCCTTTGGAGTCCGATCTCTCTAGTCCAAGCCTATATAAAGCATCCCCTAGTCCTCCTCTTTCGTTTGCCCCATCTCCCGAGCTCTCTCGTCAACCGTAGAGCCGCCGCCACGTCGTCTTAGCCGCCGCCGTCGCCGGCCGACGAACAGCCGCCTCGCGCCGCCGCTTGCGTCGTCGCCGCCGCCTTTTCTCGCCGCCGTTAGGTGCGCGTGAGGGAGAGCTACCTCGGCCGCCCCCTCCCCGCCGTCGCCGGTCACCGGAGGGTCGCCGCCGCCGACGACCGAGTCGCCACCGCCGCACAAGCTCGCCGCCGGCCGTCATCCGTCGTCGTTCGTCGTGTTGGTGAGTATCGTTGAGATCGCGTCGTCGTCCTCTACGTGTAGATGCCCTTAGATAGCCCGGCTGACCTCTCTAGCTCCGGCGAGGTCGTCACCCATGCCGTGGCTGCCGTTGATGAGGTCATCGCTGACATCATCGGTTTATCTTTTTCCCGTTTTTCTAATAGATTAAATCTTCTGAAAATCATAACTAAATAACCGTAGATCCGTTTCAGGTGGTTCAAGTTGCTAAATTTTTCTAAAATCAAGATCTACATGTTAAAAATATTCACATGTACTGTTTATGCTTGTTTTTGTACTGTTTTGTTGATTTTTATTCTTTCGCTTTAGTTTCCGACGTTCCGGAGGAGAGCGTTTTCGTTGAGCAAGGTTCGGAAGTGTTTGCGGAAGCCCAAGGCAAGTCACACAGATCCCAAATAACCCTTTGAGCATGTTGAACCCGTTTAAAGCTATTATTTTGTTTCAACTATGCATTATTTTTGAATGTCATCGGGTGGTGAACCTTTCCCCGTTAATTAATGGCCGAAGATGATCTTATTTTTCTATGGGTTATAATTTGATTAGCATGAACCTTATATATTGGATTGGTTCAGCTAAATACTATATGTAAGTTTGCTTAGCTATGCTTAGAAACATTAGCTAACTAAATGGGTTAATTATAAACTATATTATATTATATTATTATTATGGTTATATTTAATGGTCGCTCACGATGGTTAATCGTGTGATGTTAATTAATTGATAATTAAAATATGGTTAAGGTGGGTTGTGAGCATATGGTTTTGATGGTTGTGCTCATGACAATTAAGGACCGGTTCGCGAGCTACTGTTGTGAAACATTTACCGTACCAACCACAAGCCAGCGTGGGCAACGGCTTTATCTTTTGTATAGCATGGTTCATTACAGGGTGTCAGACTGAGAAGCGGCGAGAAGTCCGTGGGGGTCGCTGGGGAGTCCATGCCTTGTTTATAAGGGGGTGACTATGATCCGGGAATGGTGCACTGTTTTGAGTTGTGTTGTGCAAAGGGTATTGTCACGATTTCCCCCTTTGCAATGCCGTGGTGGTATTTCGGGGCATGGCAACATGTGTGGAATCGTGTCTTGTGGGTACAGTGGTACACCTCTGGCCAGAGTAAAACTATTCGAATAGCCGTGCCCGCGGTTATGGGCGGGTTGAGCAATGTTTTTCGTGATTAGTCTCACACCTCTCACAGTAAATATGGATGTTAATACTTGGTAATAATTTGTTTAGCTCCTGGTTTGGAGTTAGATCTGTACAGCCGGGTATGGTTGTTCAGGATGGTTGGGCCTGTACAGCATGGGTGTGCTGTTCAGTGTTGATTAAAATTTCTGATTAATTACTCTACTATTTTACTACTCTTAACTCTTTGCTAAATGCTGCTTTTGCAAATGAGCCTATATTATGCCATCCTTTGGAATCCTTGTGCACTTGCATATTTGCTGTGTGGCTTGTTGAGTATGTCATATGCTCATTCTTGCAATAATCATCAAACCTCAGTTGAAGATAAAGGATCCAGAAGGAGAAGACGTTTGGCTTATACCCCAGTTGAGCTGCCTGTGGGAGTGGAGCTGAAGCCATTGCTAGACCGTTAATTCCGCTGCTGTTTTTCTTTTCTTTTGTAAGTATGAAACGATATTATTATGATGGATTTGTATATTAAATTGTCAGTTTGTGTACCTCGGCTGATTCCTGGACGAGGATTTTATGCACAAATTAGTTCGGAAATTATTAGTGAATTTCCGGGCGTGACAAGTTGGTATCAGAGCCATCTTGACTGTAGGATAAGCCAAATGGTCAAACCTTAAGGACTAATTTTCCGAAAACATGATTTGTGAAAATTTCTCCTTTCTTCCTTATCTAGAATTCTTTGCAAATTGTTTCATTGTCTACTCTCCTCTCTCGTTCAACTTGAGTAGTTCTGAGACATTGAAACTTGAAGACGTCAATGAGGTCTACTTATGGAGGTTAAGTAAAGTGGATCGAGGAAGAACCGAAGTGCCAAGTGGTCAAGATGGAATGAAGTTTGGATCCTACCTTAGAACCTATGCCGCCAAAGTGTCTTTGAAGAATAGTTAGTAGGGTAAAACGCTTGTTGTTTGCTTTGTGTGTAAGTATGGTTGCATTCCCATCATTGGAGTAGTTCATTGATGAGTGTGTAACTATACTAGGTTGCTTGCTTAATCAACTTGAACAATATAATGGTCTACACACATCAGATCAGTGTTAACCTGGTTAAGGTCTTATCTTTAGTGTAACCCCTCTCCTTCTATCTTTTCTAATCTGCAACAGATGGTGAACACTCGCGCCAGTGGAAGTGGAAACAATAACAATGAAGAGAACCCAACCCTTGCTCAAGTGCTGGCTCAACAGACCCAATTGATCAACATGTTAGTGCAACAAATGCAGAACCAGCAAGGGAACAACAATGTCAATCCTCCGCCGCCGCAGAACAAGATAGCTGATTTTCTTCGTGTGAAGCCACCTACCTTCTCTAGCACTACCAACCCAGTGGAAGCAGGTGATTGGTTGCACGCTCTTGAGAAGAAGTTGGAACTGCTCCAGTGCACGGATCAGGAGAAAGTTGTTTTCGCTTCACATCAGTTGCAAGGATCTGCTTCAGAATGGTGGGATCATTTCCGGATGAATAGAGCAGAAGGACAACCAATCACTTGGGCGGAGTTCACTGAGGCATTCAAGAAGACACACATACCTGCAGGTGTTGTTGCTTTGAAGAAGCGTGAGTTCCGGGCACTTAAGCAAAAGGATCGTACCGTGACGGAGTATCTTCATGAGTTCAATCGTCTGGCACGTTATGCTCCAGAAGATGTGCGTACTGACGAGGAAAGGCAGGAGAAGATTTTGGAAGGCTTAAAGGATGAGCTGTCAGTTATGTTGATCTCTCATGACTATGAGGATTTTCAGGGGTTGGTTGATAAAGCAATTCGACTGGAAGACAAGAAGAACAGGATGGACAATCGTAAGAGAGGAATGATTGTTTTCCAGGAGACACAGGGTAGTAGCCAGAGGCAGCGTATCAAGCCACTCCAAATTGGTGAATTTTTTTTTCTGCAGGTTAAGAACAGTCACAACAGTTGGGCATCAGTGGTGAGATCAACTCAGAGACTAATGCAAGCAATGAAGACAATGATGAGCAAGCTACTCAATCAGTGTCATTTCAGCAGGATCAGTCTCAAGAGAATAACAGTAGTGGAAGGGAGCAGCAGGTATGTTTCAACTGTTACAAGCCAGGCCACTTTGCAAGAGAGTGTCCGAAGACAAAGCATCAGCAGCCGCAAGTCAACAACATTGTCGTCACAGGAGCCAATGCAGTGCCAGTTGCGTCTTCAAGAGTTGCGTCTTCAAGTGTTACAACTCAGCCACCAGTTTCAAAGCAGCAGTAGTTTTCTTTAGAGCCTTAGAATAATTATCTGAGTTATGGAATAATAAGATAGAATGCAGTTTACCTATGCCCTTTTCTTTCTAGCCGTTCCGAATCTCGGGACGAGATTCTTTATAAGGGGGGTAGATTTGTCACATCCTGATTTTTGTTTCAGGATTTATAAATTATTTAATAAATTATTATTAGAATTTATATTAAATGTTCATTAATTTACAAGTGAAGTTAAATGTGGGAAATAAAATTTCCTAAATATAAAGCATGGATGGATTTAATTTTTTTAAATTCTCCATGGTTAATTATACTCTCTGGAATATTCTCGGAATTTTCGGAGCTCAATTCCTAATGTTAATAATACAAAGAACAGTTTAGCAATTATTTAAATATTAAATTAATCATTAAATGATCTGGATATTATTATATTAAATACTTTGAGTGTCCAAGTATGTTCAAGATTTTTCTTGGAATTATTTGAGCATTGGAAGTATTTTTAACAATTGAAAGATCATTTAAGTGATTATTTTAATTGGAAAAAAAGTTTTTAAATCCTCCTCCTCAGCTTGGGCCCTTTTCGGCCCATTCCTTCCTCTTCTCTCTCCCTCGCGCGCGTGCTGTGCAGCCCAAGCCGGCCCAAGTCAAGTGCTCTGTTCTGTTCTCAGCCAACCGAAAAGGTCTAATTTGCGTCCCTGGGCACTGTTCATCTTCTACCTCTAGCAGCCGAACTGAGACCGAGTGGGCTCGGTTTTTCCCCTCCAAATCCGACCTTTTCTCTTGTGTTTTCCTAAAATTAGTTGAGGGGAAATATTTCCTTTATCTTCCTCTTTCGTTTCCCCCAAGAATCGGAACCTAGTTCCTTGTATTTTATCCAAATAAAATTCGTTTTGAGTTTATCTCTCCAAACTAACCCGAAGATTTTCCGGCTTCGATTCCTCTCGTTTGGAGTCCGATCTCTCTAGTCCAAGCCTATATAAAGCATCCCCTAGTCCTCCTCTTTCGTTTGCCCCATCTCCCGAGCTCTCTCGTCAACCGTAGAGCCTTCGCCACGTCGTCTTAGCCGCCGCCGTCGTCGGCCGACGAACAGCCGCCTCGCGCCGCCGCTTGCGTCGTCGCCGCCGCCTTTTCTCGCCGCCGTTAGGTGCGCGTGAGGGAGAGCTACCTCGGCCGCCCCCTCCCTGCCATCGCCGGTCACCGGAGGGTCGCCGCCGCCGACGACCGAGTCGCCACCGCCGCACAAGCTCGCCGCCGGCCGTCATCCGTCGTCGTTCGTCGCGTTGGTGAGTATCGTTGAGATCGCGTCGTCGTCCTCTACGTGTAGATGCCCTTAGATAGCCCGGCCGACCTCTCTAGCTCCGGCGAGGTCGCCACCCATGCCGTGGCTGCCGTTGATGAGGTCATCGCTGACATCATCGGTTTATCTTTTTCCCGTTTTTCTAATAGATTAAATCTTCTGAAAATCATAACTAAATAACCGTAGATATGTTTCAGGTGGTTCAAGTTGCTAAATTTTTCTAAAATCAAGATCTACATGTTAAAAATATTCACATGTACTGTTTATGCTTGTTTTTGTACTGTTTTGTTGATTTTTATTCTTTCGCTTTAGTTTCCGACGTTCCGGAGGAGAGCATTTTCGTTGAGCAAGGTTCGGAAGTGTTTGCGGAAGCCCAAGGCAAGTCACACAGATCTCAAATAACCCTTTGAGCATGTTGAACCCGTTTAAAGCTATTATTTTGTTTCAACTATGCATTATTTTTGAATGTCATCGGGTGGTGAACCTTTCCCCGTTAATTAATGGCCGAAGATGATCTTATTTTTCTATGGGTTATAATTTGATTAGCATGAACCTTATATATTGGATTGGTTCAGCTAAATACTATATGTAAGTTTGCTTAGCTATGCTTAGAAACATTAGCTAACTAAAGGGGTTAATTATAAACTATATTATATTATATTATTATTATGGTTATATTTAATGGTCGCTCACGATGGTTAATCGTGTGATGTTAATTAATTGATAATTAAAATCTGGTTAAGGTGGGTTGTGAGCATATGGTTTTGATGGTTGTGCGCATGACAATTAAGGACCGGTTCGCGAGCTACTGTTGTGAAACATTTACCGTACCAACCACAAGCCAGCGTGGGCAACGGCTTTATCTTTTATATAGCATGGTTCATTACAGGGTGTCAGACTGAGAAGCGGCGAGAAGTCCGTGGGGGTCGCTGGGGAGTCCATGCCTTGTTTATAAGGGGGTGACTATGATCCGGGAATGGTGCACTGTTTTGAGTTGTGTTGTGCAAAGGGTATTGTCACGATTTCCCCCTTTGCAATGCCGTGGTGGTATTTCGGGGCATGGCAACATGTGTGGAATCGTGTCTTGTGGGTACAGTGGTACACCTCTGGCCAGAGTAAAACTATTCGAATAGCCGTGCCCACGGTTATGGGCGGGTTGAGCAATGTTTTTCGTGATTAGTCTCACACCTCTCACAGTAAATATGGATGTTAATACTTGGTAATAATTTGTTTAGCTCCTGGTTTGGAGTTAGATCTGTACAGCCGGGTATGGTTGTTCAGGATGGTTGGGCCTGTACAGCATGGGTGTGCTGTTCAGTGTTGATTAAAATTTCTGATTAATTACTCTACTGTTTTACTACTCTTAACTCTTTGCTAAATGCTGCTTTTGCAAATGAGCCTATATTATGCCATCCTTTGGAATCCTTGTGCACTTGCATATTTGCTGTGTGGCTTGTTGAGTATGTCATATGCTCATTCTTGCAATAATCATCAAACCTCAGTTGAAGATAAAGGATCCAGAAGGAGAAGACGTTTGGCTTATACCCCAGTTGAGCTGCCTGTGGGAGTGGAGCTGAAGCCATCGCTAGACCGTTAATTCCGCTGCTGTTTTTCTTTTCTTTTGTAAGTATGAAACGATATTATTACGATGGATTTGTATATTAAATTGTCAGTTTGTGTACCTCGGCTGATTCCTGGACGAGGATTTTATGCACAAATTAGTTCGGAAATTATTAGTGAATTTCCGGGCGTGACAATGTGACTTGCCTTGCTCAAAGAGAACGGCCTTCTGAACCTTCGGCGACGACCGCGAACCACGCTTCAGGAACCTCCGGAACGACAGAAGCTACGCGAAGCACACAAGCAAAGCTACAAGCCTATAAAGAAGCAATAACAATACATAAAAAGAAAGCACACGGTTCTTTAGGTTATAACAAACATTAGGAGACTTGAACGGGTCGATTCAAAGTTCGTATGACCAAGATATGATCATCCGAAGTTTAATGCTGTTATATGGAGATTTGCGGATTATTATAATTAGGTTTTTCAACTATAAAACATTTGGAAGCGCTAACCTGGAAAAGACAGGAAGGCTGCGCTGTTGACATGCGGACCCCACATGTCAACCTAAAGGACCGCGGTAGACCGAGTACACAGAGACGGTCCACGGGTCGATGGAAGCGGACCCCGTGTGTCAACCGAGGTGAGTGGCCGACAAGCGGACCCCACTAGACACCACGCGGGCTGCACACGTGGAAACCACGCGGCTACCGAGCGGGCACAAACACGGTCACCACACGCACACACGAACGACTATCGACACTGGTACACGGGCACCGGGGTCGACAACCGCACAACGGGCACGGGCGACACTGAAAGGATGAGGACGGGGCAGCGAGAGGAGAGATCCTTACCACCACGCGACGAGGCGTGGGAACGACAACGACGAACGGGCGCGGCGGAGACGGCCGGGAACGACGGAGACGAACGGCGAGGGGACGACTTCAGTGGCGATCCATGGACGAAGGCGAGACGCGGCCGGCACGAGGCTTGACGACGCAGAGCCGAGGACGAAGACGACGACGGGGGCTGCAGCGACCTTGACGAAACACCGAGGACGGACAAGAACGGCTCGATGGAGGGACGAACGCCACGACGACCTGGAACGACGAGAGGACGACGACGACGACGACCGGGGCCGGCGAGGAGGCGACGAGGGCAGCCGGCAGCGGCTGCACGGCGACGAGGACGGCGCGGAACACGCCGCTGCGATGCCGACGACGGAGGCGGCGCCGCGAGACGACGAGCCGGCGAGGATGAACGGTGAAGACGACGACGGACACCGGCGGTGTTCGGGTGGAGGGGAGGCGAGGCCGAGGGTGACCTTGCCGCTGCGATGCCGGAGGTGGTGGTGGCGCGGCCGACGGCGCACGGGTGGAGGAAGGGCCGACCGGGGAAATTCCGGCGAGGCGGATGGAGAGGCCGGCGCGGCACGGCGGTGTTCCGGCGAAACCGAGGGCAGGCCGGGGAAGAGGACGGCGCGGCGACGTCGAGGGAGGATGGCGACGACGACAGCCGACGCACCGGCGAGGCGGCACAGGCGGCAGGAGGCGGTGGAATGGTGGCGACACCACTGGTCGTCGACGAGGAGGCGTCTCTGGTGATTTCCCCACGAAACGGAGGCGAAGCCGGGGAAGAGGAGGCAGCTGTGACGCCAGGAGAGGTGACGGCGCAGCCGGACGGTGCACGGGCGAGGCGGGAGGTGCGGCTGGAGGCCGGCCGGCGCCGGAGAGAGAGAAGGAGAAGGCGGGGAGAGGCGGGGCGGCCACGGGAGAGCGCGGGAGGAGGCTAAAACGATAGAACGCAAAGAGTGGGTTCCATTTTATAGGGGAGGAGAGGGAGCCGGGCACGGGAGTGGTGGGAACGGCGGCGGAAAAAGGCGGCCGGCGGCCATGGAAGGCAGCCGGGAATGGCGCGGCCGTTCCGGGTGATTGGGGGCGCCATTCAAGGGGGAAAACGGGGGAAATCAAAGAGGAATCAATGGGGATTAATTCCCCTATTCAATTTTGGAATCCCATGATTAAATCGCACGGATTTGAGGGAGGAAAGGAGCTAGGGTTCACGGGAGAGGGAGGAGGCCGTGCGGGAGGAGGTAGACGACCGGCGCGTGGGCCCCACGCGGTCAGCGCGCGTGCAACGCGCATGCGGCACGCGTGAGGGGGGGCGGCTCGGGAGGCTGGGGCGGCTGGGTGGCGCGGCTTGGGCTGGGCGGCCGGCCCAGGTGGAGAGGAGGGAGGGGAGGCCCGGGAGAGAGAGGGGAGGGGAGGAAGCTGGGCCGGGAGGGGGAGGGAAGAGGTGGGCCGGGAGGAGGAGGAGAGGCCCGGGAGAGGAGGGAAAGAGAGGGAGGAGAGGGAGACTTTGGGCTGGGCTTGGCCCAAAGGAGGAAGGAGGATTTATTTTTAGTTTTTCTTTTTAGTAAACTTTGATAATTGTTTTTGTTGCTTAATAATTATTTCCAGTGCTCTGAAAATTCAAGTAAAATTTGAGGGCTCCTTTTAGACCAAGGAGAATTTAACAAAAATTCTTCGGGCCACATTCGAATTTTTCTTGTACGTATTTTAGTGTTTGCCAATTTCTGTTCGAATTTTAATTAATTCTATTATTCCTTTTAGGGAATGATTTTTATTTCGGGATGAATTTATCAGGACGTGACAATCTCAACCAAAACACGATTTTTTTCTTTCAACAACACCATTTTGTTGAGGAACACGAGGAGAAGAAAATTCATGTTCAAGACCTCTTTCATTGCAAAATTGTTCAAATGAAGCATTTTTAAACTCTCCACCATTATCACTTCGAATTCTTTTCAAAGAACCAGGAAATTCAAGCTCCAATCGAAGAAACAAACCACGAAGGTGTTGAAAAGCTTCATCCTTTGTTGCCATAAAGTAAACCCAAGAATATCGAGAAAAATCGTCAACAATAACCAACACAAACCACTTTCCTCCAACAGATTGGACTCTAGCTGGACCAACAGTGTCCATATGTAATAGCTGTCCCGGTGCATCCGTCATCACAGAAACAATAGGAGCATGTGAAGTAGAAACCATCTTAGCATGACGACACGGTGTACAAACCAAATCATGATCTTTCTTAAGTTTAGGCAAACCACGAACAAGATCCAAACCACTTAACCTAGTGAGATGATTAAAACCAACATGTCCAAGTCTACGATGCCAAAACATCACATCTTTATCAAACTTAGCAACCAAACATGTTATCACAGGTGAAACAGGATTTTCAAAATCAGCTTTAAACACTCTTTCATAGCGAGAAATATTCAACACAGAATCACCACAAGAATCAAAAACTTTACTTCCAGTTTTTTTAAAGTGAACCTCAAAATTTTCATCAACAATTTGTGAAACCGAAAGCAAATTGTACTTTAAATCCTCAACCAAAGCTACATTCTTCAATTCAAATTTATCATTTACCTTAACCATACTTGTAGCGAGAACGGCACTTGTAGCAGCATCCCCAAAGATAATCGATTCAGTCTTAGATGCCTTCTTTAGGGAGGAGAACCAATTTTTATCACCGGTCATGTGCCGCGAACAACCGGAATCCACAATCCACACTTTCTCCTTCCTTGCCACCAAAGCCTACATACAAGCAGAAGTCGAAGCCTTAGTACTAGGGTTAGATGATAATAAAAATTTAGGAATCTAGTACTGAGACACACGACCAGAAGATCCAATAGGCATATATCCACGTGCAAAATCAATTTTAGAATTTTCAGAAAAATTCCTCCGAGGTCGGTCTGACCGAGGTACAATGGCCGGTCTGACCGGGGGCCGGTCTGACCGCCGCTGTACCGCCGGTCTGACCGGTGCCCGGTCTGACCGAGGCTCTGTAGCCGGTTTGACCGGTCGCCGGTCTGACCGCGGGACGCACTGCGGTCTGACCAGTTTCCTCGAGGGAAAACTAGATTTTTGCCACTTTGATTTTGCAAAAGCAATCTCTCTCTCATTTTTCTGTTTATGAGCTAATCTGAAACAAAAATCAACAATATGTCCATCTTTGCTACAAAAAGAACAAGTATATTTTTCATGTTGTTTAGACACATTGTTAGAACAAGAAGATTTAGCAACACAAGCAGAAACAGGAGGCTTTGCATGCACAACATTGGATTTAGAAGAAGATGCATTCATGGTAAGCATGATACCAGTAGATTTAAACACAGTTTTATTAGTATCATGTTTAGTCAAAATCTCACAACTTCTAGCACCAACACCTAACACAATTGACATGATACCAATTGTAGGATCGTAAAGGGCCTTTCCCACCCCAAAAGCTAGCCATTGAGGTGAGCGGCTCCCCCACTTATATCTTAGGTCCTTTGCCCTTCCACAACCAATATGGGACTATTCAACAATCTCCCCCTTCACACATTGGTGTCCCTCAGCCATTTACCGCCCCTTCACCGTGTATAGACCCCACCGGCCCACGGTTCATCAGGTATACGGGCCCCGCAGGCACCCACGGTCCATCAGGCCTTCACACGTGTCCATCGGGATAGAGATGTTAACCTAGCCAGGCTCTGATACCAATTGTAGAATTGAATCATAAGAACTAAGCCAACCAGAGGGCGGGTGAATGGTTGGTATACCCAAAAACCGAAAACTTTTAGCGGAAATAAAAGTTACCCTCGAAATCGAAGGATCGCGGTATGACCGAAGTAGTTGCGCCGGTCTGACTGCCTGATGAACGTCGGTCTGACCGATGTAGATCGATCAGTCGAACCGCCGAGAATGCCTGCCGCCGACTCCTGTTGTCGCCGGTCGGACCGCCGCGATGCCGTCGGTCTGACCACCGGTGCGCCGCCGGTTAGACCGCCGAAACCCGGTGAAACACAAATCGAAGAACTCTTAAAGTAGATGACGACTTTATTATTTCTCTCTGTGTTTACAAAGTGCACCAACAGCACTCCTTACAAAAATTTCAACTAAACTCGAAACCCTAACTCAAAACTCAACTCAATTGCTCTCTAAAGCGATACCGGAAAGCCTCACGCTCCCCCTCTATTTATACATGAGGTAGGCAGCCTAAAGCAACGAACCAAACTCATACTAGGAGTCCTAAACACCTTAGGAAACCCTCTAGTACAAGAAAGAAACTTTACATAACCAAACGTACCAAATTTGGACTCCTTCCAAATTCGACTCCGCATCCCATACTGTCACAGCCTGATTTTCCGTTTCAGGATTTATAAATTATTTAATAAATTATTATTAGAATTTATATTAAATGTTCATTAATTTACAAGTGAAGTTAAATGTGGGAAATAAAATTTCCTAAATATTAAGCATGGATGGATTTAGTTTTTTTAAATTCTTCATGATTAATTACACTCTCTGAAATTTTCTCGGATTTTTCAGAGCTCAAATCCTAAATGATACAAAGAACAATTCAGTAATTAGTTAATCAATTAATGATCTAATTATAATTATGTTAAGTGCTTTTCTTGTTTAAAAATCCTTAAATTATAAATTGTTATTTAAAAGGAATTGTTAGAAATGATTTTAAAAGCCTAGAAGAGAAGATCTAATTTTAATTTGTTAAATCTCAGTATAAAAGTGGGCTAGATAAAATTTTATTAAATACTTCATTTGATTCTATAGTTCCTAGATTTTTCTGGGATTTATTTGAGTCAAGGAAGTATTTTTAATCAATGGAATATCATTTCATGAATTATTTAAATACAAAAATGTTTTAAAACCTCTCCTCGGCCTGCTTGTGCCCGGCCCAAGCCAACCCAGTCCGCCGCGCCCTCCCTCCTCTCTCTCTCGGTGCCGCTGACAGGTGGGGCCCACCTGTCAGTCGTCTTCAACCTCCGGCCGCCCCAGCCTTGCCGCGCAGTCGCCGATCCCCTTCCAAATCCGGCCGCCCCTTTACTTCTCTGGCCAAATCAATTGAGGGGAAATAATCTCCTCGATTTCCTCTTCCTTTTCTCTTTAGGAAACCCAAGCTCATTCGTTTGGAAATCGTCGGATTCAATGCCGATTTGGTTAGCTTCTCTTTCCAATCCCTAAAACTTTCCTTCTCGCCGCCGGTCGCCGTGGGCCTCCGTCGCCGCCTCCTAGCCCCTATAAAAGCATCCCCGGGACCTCCTCTATCCGCAGCCACCTTCGCCTTAGCCCGCCGTCACGTGTAGCGCCACCTCCGCGTAGCCCTAGCCGCCGCCGCCGTCGCCGTTGGTCCAGCCGCGCCGCGCCGCCGTTGTAGCCACCGTCTTCGGTCGCCGTCGCCACCATCGGGATCGCGGCGTCGTCGCCGTCCCCGTCCACCGCTTCGCCACTGCTGTAGCACGCCGGAGCACCGCCGTCACCATCGACCTGAAGCCCGCCGCCGCTTCAGCCTCGCCGCCGTCGTCATCCGTCGTCGTTTGTCGTCGTCCAAGTGCTCGGTGAGTTCGCCGCGTCGCCCTCTACCCGTTGGTGTCCTCCGTTTGCGCCGCCTCGCCGCCGTTCGCCGTCGAGCCCGTGGTCCCGAGCCGCCGCCGGCGATGACATCATCGCTGATGTCATTGCTGACATCATCCGTAGCCCGTGGTGGACCGGATCGATCTCGGCCGTCCGCTCGGTTTAGATTAGATCTCGGCCGTTGGTTTCGTAGACCGTCTCTGTGAACCCGGTTTACCGTGGACCGCCATCGATGATGCAATAATCCTCCTCTTCCTTTTCAAAAATAATTCATTATTGCGTCATAATTCAATTAAAATCCATATAAATGTTTTAATCCGGTTTAATCTTTATAAATTCATAACTAATTCATTGTAGCTCGGTTTAATGTGGTTCAAGTTGCAAAAGTTGTATAAAATAAAGATCTACATATTAAAATTATTCATAAATTGAATTAAATTTATTTAATTATTTTTAAATGGGCTTTAATTAGATTTAATCTTGTAAAATTCATAATTAATTCATATGCAGTCAGAATGAGGCCGTTCGAGTCTCATAATTCATCTAAAATTATGACCTACATGTTTGTTTACTTTATATGTATTGTTTATTTGGTTTTTATTAGTCTTTTTCCTCGTTTTGCATGTTAGCTTGTCGTTTCCGTCATTTCAAAGGTTCGTGAGAGCGCCGGAAGTATTCAAGAAGACTAATTGAAGACCGAATATTGCAAGGCAAGTCACACAGATCCCAAACACAATTCCTTTGAGCATATTGATCCTATATTTAAATTCTCTATTTATTTCAACTGTGCATTTATTTTCGAATGTCGCTGGGTGGTGTGAATCAATTCCTTTGTTATGGCCTGTTTGCATTGATTACTCTATTACTTGATACCTTGGGTTATTATAATTTGACTAGTTGAGCTTTATATATTGGTTCAGCTAGATGTTAGGCATAATTGCTTAGCCATGCTTTGAAACATTAGCACACGATCGGGAAAATTAATGTTTCACTATTACTTAATGATGGATATTTAATGATAGCTCACGATGGTCAATCGTGATTGGTTAATTAATGTGCCAACTAAAACTTGATAATGGTGGGTTGTGAGCACATGGTTTTGATGGTCGTGCTCATGACAATTAAGGACCGGTTCACGAGTTTCGGTTGTGAAACATTAACAGTGCCAACCACAAGCCAGAATGGGCAATGGCTGGACACTTTGTATAACAAGGCTCACTGCGGAGCACCAGACTGGGAAGTGGCGGAGATAAGCCCACGGGGGTCGCTGGGGAGTCCATGCCTCTGGTTTTGAGGGGGTGACTACGATCCAGGAATGGTGCACTGCTTTGGGTTGAGTTATGCGAGGGGTCTTGTCACAACTACACAAATGGTGACATGTTCAGCATGGGCACATGATGATATGGTGACATATTGTGCAGTTGTGTCTTGTGGGTACAGTGGTACACCTCTGGCCAGAGTAAAACTATTCGAATAGCCGTGCCCGCGGTTATGGGCGGGTCGAACAATGTCTTTCGTGATTAGTCCCACACTACTCATTAACAATAATGTGATAATTGATGGTAATTAATTTAGCTCCTGGTTTGGAATGGTACATTCCTGGTTTGGAGATAGATCTGTGTAGCCGGGTATGGTTGTTCAGGATGGTTGGGCCTGAGCAGCATGGGTGTGCTGTTCAGTGTTGATTAATATTGATGATTAATTACTCTACTGTTTTACAATTCTCAATTGTTTGCTAAATGCTGCTTTTGCAAATGAGCCCTATATTATGCCATTCTTTGGTATCCTTGTGCACTTGCATATTTGCTGTGTGGCTTGCTGAGTATGTCATATGCTCACCTTGCAATAATCAATCAAACCTCAGTTGAAGACAAGTTGCGAAGGAGAAGACGTTTGGCTTATACCCCAGTTGAGCTGCCTGTGGGAGTGGAGCCGGAGCTTCGCTAGATTTTATTTTCCGCTGCAGTTTTCTTCATGGTGAGGACTAAGTGCCTCTTAAGTAAGTATTTATCGTTTCAGTTAATTTGATGAATCTGTATATTAAATTGTCAGTTTGTGTACCTCGGCTGACTCCTGGACAAGGATTTTATGCACAAATAAGTTCGGAAGTTACTAGTGAATTTCTGGGCGTGGCACATACGCACACAATAACTCTATCGTATGCCATATGCAATCTCCATCTACTACGTGCATCAACTCTAGCCTAAGTATCCCGCATGATCTCTGCCCACCACGGACGTCGTCTTATCCCCAAGCCGACTCCCGGTCTATCACCGCAAATACTCTCCCGAGACATCGACTCACCTACACATGGAACAAACAAAGAAACCATATTCCGAGACCAAGCTATCTCCAACTTGACTCGTTAGCAGCAAACAATAATCATGAATAAATTCCAAATACACTCGGAGTCATAATCATGAAATAAATTCCAAATTCCAAGCTATCTCCATCTAGAAGTCATAATCATGAAATAAACTCGGATATCCAAATAAACAACCCGAAACCGAAACCGACACAGTGTCGGCCGGTCAGACCGCGGGCTGGCCGGTCCGACCGCTCGATCACCGCCGGTCTGACCGGCACACACTGCCCGGTCTGACCGGACCATATAAAATTACAGCAGTATCCTGTAAATTCACCTGTAAATCCAATCATCTCCAAAACCACTTCGTGAATAAATTCCAAATACAAAACCAATAATCTCCAATGCCCAATTGTTCATCACAGAATAATAATCAAAAACACCTTTGATTTTACACCTTCATCTCCTTCTTCTTCAACTTGTACATGTCATTGGTGTTGATCTTCCCTAAGAGGCTTGCGGGTGTCATCCTTGACATGTTGGAGTTGATGAGCATGGTGACTAGGGTCTCATACTTCTCCGGTAGAGCCCTAAGCATCTTTTGGGCAACCTCAAGATCGGTGTAGGTTGCCCCAAGCCCCTTGAGATCATTCACAACGACATTGAGCCTCCCATACATGTTATTCACACTCTCATGAGGCAACATGGAGAATGTCTCATATTGGATCTTGAGGAAATGAAGCTTGGCATCCTTGTACTCACTTGTACCCTCATGGATCTCCGCCAACTTGTTCCAAATCTCATATGCTGTCGCAAGGTTACTCACTCTATCGAACTCCTCTTGGCTCAAAGAGTTGAACAAAGCATTCATGGCTTGAGCATTGAGTTGGAGGTTGTGGAGATCAATCTCCGTCAAGGGCGTGCCGGTGATAGCAAAGCCTAGATCCACAATACTCCAAATATGGAAGTTCATAGTGTGGAGATTATGGGTACCCCATACCCACACGGCATGGTTATCCGACTAGTTATAGGGGATAACTTATATATATGAAATATGTAACAGATCATGACTTGGGTATTACGTTTCCCTGCATATTATGGAACGGCCTAAAGTCCTGGTTTGATAAGATTGTAAAGTAGATTTAGGAAACCGATACCGTATTGGTTAAGGTTTCTATCTTGTAACCCTGCCCCCCAACCTATATAAGGAGGGTAGGGAGCCCCTCTAGGGGCATGAGACAACCTGATCGTCAGATCAATACACACTCGGCGGATTCAAATCCCCAAACAGGAGTAGGGTATTACCTCTCATTGAGAGGGCCTGAACCTGTCTAAATCCTTTGTCTCCACATCCATCCACTTTTAGGTCTCGTGCGCTACCCCGTTTTATTATTGCCGAAATCATGTTTCGACAGTTGGCGCGCCAGGTAGGGGAACGCCGAGTTATCTATCAAGAAGTGTGATGGAATCAACCTGAATCGCCGGCATCATCCTCCTTTGAGTTTCATGGATTCTGCCGTCATCGACGCAATCTTCTGATCAAATCGATATCGGGTTTGTCGTTTCAATCTAACCAATGTTATTGTTAGATTAACCTTTAATTGCAGATTGACCCCCTGGTATTTGGTTGCTTTCATGTTGTGGGTGAATCTGAGACGGAGTCGTCGTTGCCCTTACATTGCTGACGCCGGCTGCTTCTCCCCCCAAATCCCTATCACGTATTCACGTTGTGCCGCTCTACGCACGGACTACCCGGATCGGCCAGTCACATGGAGGGAATACGTGCAGACAACAGAACAACCAACAAGGAGGGGCTTTTATATATATATGCATGATGCAACCTGAATATATGGTCATGGGACAAGCGCCGATCAATGCGATTAATCCTCTTCACATATGCATATACATATATTTATATATATGCTTTCATCCTTCTAACCAGTTTGATTTGTTGGTCTTTCTTTCTTCTGCATGATCCTGTGGCGGCGAGCCTACATCCCATGACGCCATGCACAAGCTTTGATCACCGTGAGCATGGGCGGCGCGCCCGGCCGAGTGCTACGGAATACATAGATTGAGGAGTGCTGACGTCCATATACAAATGCATCTAGGTGCATAGCTCACACAGGATAATTGCAGGGAGCCAGGCCAGCTTCCATCTACAGAAGCATGCATGCATACCCAAATTTATACAGCATACATTATATATATGCTTTGTATTACTAATCAAATCGATTTGGGTTTTTACTTGCATGTAATCATCGTTGGCCGGCTGGCCGATTCTTCTGGCTGCTTCTACTGCCGCCGGGAGGCCTCACCATTTCAGTGTTGATTGCTTGATTAGCCCTAGCGACACGGTGCAACACCGACGACCAATTTTCTCCATCTCGGAGTCAGTCGAAGAGATCAATCTCGGCGAGTTTTTTCCTTTTAATCTCCGACTTCGCCGGGTTTTTTCCTTTTCAACTTATTATTGTTTATTAGATTGATCTCTAAATGTCAGATTAATCTCTCTTGGTATTTTCTGCTGTTTGCATGTAACGCCGCGGCACTACTCTTGCCGACTGGTGTTTTCGCCTGCACGGCTGGCCTATTATGCCGCCGCTGTTGGGCGTCTACGACTTCACCGCCGGCCTGCCTCCGTCGCCGCCGACTAGTGTCTTCATTGTTATTGATGGACGACTTTGTTCCCACATTGGCCACCTCTGCCATCACCAAGGGGAATATTACAAAGCTAAGTCATCAATAATTTTCTTTATATGATATTTTCCTTTTCCTCTGCCTCACTACATCAACTGGTTCGCCGTTGACTAGTGAGTCGGGGGCTACAGATGTTATATCATATTTTCCATAATATTTATCTTGATTGCTTGCGACATAATCTGAGTACAAAAGTACCTATCGAGTTATGGAGTTCTATCTTCCTATGCTTTCCGTTTGGTTTGCCAATGGATAGTTGCCTTTGGGCCGATTCCTAGCACCCGGGGGCTCGTTGGATGGACCGAGTAACGCAAGGTGCTAAGTATTATTCGGAATAAATCAAAAGCATAGAGATGAGATAAATTAATTTTCTGCTCTTAATAATTGCAAAAGTACCCGAGTAGTAAATTCTGATCCGTGAAACTTTGTTCCATTAATGACGAACTCATGTCACTCATATGCATGTTTGGGAAGTGCCTAGGCCGACTCCCGATGCTCGGGGACTATGACTAGTCGGGCAGAGTGTTTAAACGTAAGGAGTCATCTGCTCGGGGAAATCAAAATTGACAAGAGGAGAAATACATATTTATAAATATTTTAAAATACTTGATTTTTTCTCGAGTATTATATTTATATCAGATACTACTCATCCTATATGTTTGTTCTGCAGGATCCAGATCCAGATATGCATAAAAGGGATTCATGGCTTTAAGCTTATCTCTTACGCTCCAGGAATGGATCAGTCAGAACATCACCACCGGCTCGCCTCGACCACCGCCGACTGGTGTTTCCGCCTGCACGGCTGGCCTATTATCCCGCCGTTGTTGGGCGTCTACGTCTTCACCGACCGGCTTGCCTTCACCGCCACCGACTGGTGTTTCCGCCTGCACGGCTGGCCTATTATGCCGCCGTTGTTGGGCGTCTACGTCTTCACCGACCGGCTTGCCTTCGCCGCCGCCGACTGGTGTTTCTGCCTGCACGGCTGGCCTTTATGCCGCCGTTGTTGGGCGTCTACATCTTCACCGACCGGCTTGCCTTCGCCGCTACCGACTGGTGTTTCCGCCTGCACGGCTGGCCTCTATGCCGCCATTGTTGGGCGTCTACGTCTTCACCGACCGGCCGCCTCGTCCGCCGCCGACTGGTGCTTCCGCCTGCACGGCTGACTTATTATGCCGCCATTGTTGGGCGTCTACGTCTTCACCGACCGGCCGCCTCGACCGCCGCCGACTGGTGTTTCCGCCTGCACGGCTGGCCTATTATGCTGCCGTTGTTGGGCGTCTACGTCTTCACCGACCGGCCGCCGCATCCGTCGCTGACTGGTGTCACCGCCTGCACGGCTGGCCTGTTATAACGCCAACTGATGCTATCTTCTTCACGGCTGGCTACATCGCTGTCACTACTAATAGGCATCAGTATCTTCAACACAAGCTGCCTACGTTTGCCATGGCTGCCGACTGGTTTCTTCACTTCCATGGCTGCATGATTCTGCCAGTGTTGATTGGCCTTACCATCTTCATCGCCGGTCGTCTCGTCTGCTGCTGACTAGTGCCCTCGCCTCTACATCTGGTTTATACAGCTACCACTACTGATGGACATCATCGTCTTCCGCCGCCGACTTGTGTTATGCCGCCGCCGACTGGTGCTTTTATCTTCACAACTGCGCGTCTTCACTACCGGTTTGCTTCTGTTGCCGTCGACTCGTGTTCACTTCATCACGGCAACACAACTTTGTCATCATGGTGGAGCGACTTCATCTTTATTATCTTCGGTACCAGCAAACTCTATTGCTGCTACTTCACAAGTTTTGCTACATCACCAACCATGACGTTGTTGTGAATCTCGACATCTCGGCATGCGATGCCGTGTTATTTTACTACAACAAGTGGCTCTCCAACATTCATGATTTCTACTTGGACATCTTCAACACATATCTTCAATCAAGCAATAACTATTCGACGACAAGATGCTACAGTTCTCGACTCTATGTTCAGTTGTTTCCCAACTAATCAAAGAGTCGGGGGCTACACAAATATAAGGCTCAAAATTTGACAAATTTTATGTCACGCTGAAGAAATCAATTAATCAGCCAACGAGTCAACTCCAGGAGTCATTATCTTCATCTTTGCTTCGGGGCAGACACTCTACTTCAGCAACTCCAAATATTTCGGTTTAGACGAGTTGGACAACAGTTGCGTTTGTCGTCGCCGACTATTTTCTTCATCTTCATGATTGGTGGATTTCGTCATCGCCTTTGATTTGCCTCGTCTGTCACCGACTGATTATTTCGCTGTCATGGCTACACAACTTTATCGCCGGGCGCTTTCATCTTCATCGATGGCTGACCTGACTACTGCCGACTGGTTTCTTCACTTCCACGGCTGGGCAACTTCATCACTTTTGATTGGTATCATTATCTTCACTACCACCAATATTTTTGCCACCTCTGGTGGGCAATATTATATCTATGTTGGTCGTCTTGTCTCTATGCCAACTGCGTCAGCTACCATCAATGGACAATTGTGACTACGACAGAAGGACAAGCTATATGCTCAGGGGCTTATTAGCTCAAACACAAGTATCATACCTTCAATTTGGACTTGCTCTGGATATATGCAATATGAATTCGTGATCATGGGTCTATTTTCTATGCTCAAAGACTGGACTATTTATTATTCCCCGTAAGGGTTATCAACTGAATACTTGCGCCAGTCGGGATTCAATTGTTACATCTATTTTGGAGTATCCCATAAGGGATAACCACTCAGATCAGAAGCTATTCATATGAGCTACATTTGGTCTATAATACCTGGAAGATTTATTACTCGGGAGCATGTTACATGCGTCATCCTTTAAAGGGTGTCGAAGGCATATTTTTTGGCCTAGGCCTAATATGTCTGCAACCCATATTTTCAGGTGTGGCCTGTCACGTTCTTTTAGGGACTTAGGCACTTTTTGCTTAGGCCAAAGTGCGCGTGATCAAGTGCCCAATACCTTAAAATCCTTTTTTACCGCAGTTACTTAACTTTTTAGGAGTTGGTACAATGCATCTTAAAAGGTGTCAAACAGTAAAGCTTTATATAGCTGTCCCGCTGACTTTTTTATATATAAGTCAAGGTGCTGTTTGGGTTTTTAAGTAATTGATTGGATACAATATCATTGCTTTTCGCCACGTAAGTGTGCATTTTTATTGACCAATATTATGGCTTAGGCTGATTATATATTGTGGTCATTTTCTAGGCGGTTGGTAAATCCTTTATGAGTTTATTTACTCGGATTTTACACCACATATGCCATATATTTCCAGGTGTGGTGAAACCATGTGTCTTTTAGGGACTAAAGCACGTCTGTTAAAGCAGTGTGCGCATGGCGTATGCCCAATACTTTGGAAATTTATTTATTCACAACATACAAGCTTCTTTATAGCTGTTTTGCTATGTGAATTTTCAATAATGTAGCCAACTTTAGGTTACACTCATCATATTTTACAAAGCAGTCGGTATATCACTTGGATCATATTATTCAGGGATTCACACCGCATATGCTACATATTAATATTAAGTCGCTTGGTTGACTACAATTATCGAAACCACTCAGTTGGTTAGATTATTTATTCCTTGATTATATGTTTGGTTTGTTCAATTAACCACATAGTCGGGGGTTACACCTATTAGGTGCATCTAGTCAATGCATCTGACTTTATTTTTTCAGCCCTCCACAGTCTTCTGACTTGGAAAAAGTACTCGGGAGATCATGGCGAAGATGATTGAAGCACTCGGCTTTGGAGTAATCTAGTTCGAGAGAAGATTATCTTTCCGACTGTGAAGGTCTCAGGGGCTACTGTGGAGATTATGGGTACCCCATACCCACACGGCATGGTTATCCGACTAGTTATAGGGGATAACTTATATATATGAAATATGTAACAGATCATGACTTGGGTATTACGTTTCCCTGTATATTATGGAACGGCCTAAAGTCCTAGTTTGATAAGATTGTAAAGTAGATTTAGGAAACCGATACCGTATTGGTTAAGGTTTCTATCTTGTAACCCTGCCCCCCAACCTATATAAGGAGGGTAGGGAGCCCCTCTAGGGGCATGAGACAACCTGATCGTCAGATCAATACACACTCGGCGGATTCAAATCCCCAAACAGGAGTAGGGTATTACCTCTCATTGAGAGGGCCTGAACCTGTCTAAATCCTTTGTCTCCACATCCATCCACTTTTAGGTCTCGTGCGCTACCCCGTTTTATTATTGCCGAAATCATGTTTCGACACATAGCTTTGAGATGAGTAGACATTTTAATTTTTCAAGTGGAGTAGTTTGTGCCATTGAACATGGGAGCCTTCCCTACATGGTTCACCTCGTTCGACATCTTCTCTCTAGGCGGTGAAGCCCAATCAAGAGAGACCAAGCTCTGATACCATTTGTAGGATCGAGATGTCGACTAGAGGGGGGTGAATAGGTGATTTAAAAACTAAATGTCACCTAATCAAAACTAACCTCGTAAGTTGCTAGGCTTGGTGAGGGTGTTGACAGTCCTTAAATCATAATATTTGACCGTCAATACCTGCATATAATGAAATAAAACATGGTATCCAAGTTAGTGGTAGGGATTATTACTAATCATTTCCACTAGTGTTGGTGAAATATGTGTATGCAGGCAATTTGAGGAGAAAATACACCCATCATGCGACAAAATGTACCTCCGCGTATTCAGGACGCGTTTACATGGATTGGAGGCCGCATAAGTCAATTAAACACCTCCAAATGGGCCCATCCAACATGCCAATGGGCTGAACGGAGTCGTCCCGGGTTCGGCCAAACCGTTTTGGTGGCCGTTCATCGCCATCTTTCACATGGACGGTCCTGATTTCATCCCAATGATGGTTGGAGGGTAGTTTGGTCGTTTCCCATACCTGTAACCGTCATATGGAGCCTATAAATAGAGCTACTATCATTCATTCACAACACACAACTTTGAGCTAAATTACAAGTGGCTCTATTATATCTTTTGTACATTAGAAGAAGGTGGAGAGTGAGGGGAAGCTCTGGAGGGGTGCCCGGAAGTTTGGCACTCATCTGACTTCTTTCTCGACGAGTGTAGCCTTCTAGGAGAAATTCTGGAGGAGTACCGGAGTTGTCGGTACACTCTGCTCCGGGTTCGGAGAACTTCTACTTTTAAGTAAGCATTCGTGATCCTTTCTTATGTTATTTAATTATTTATTCTGAGTAATATATATTTCCATCTTTGCAGCTTCATTGTTTAGTATTCATACTAAGTGCTCTAGTAATAGGACTCTGGATAAAGAAGGAAGTTCCTGTACAAGTATTAGAGTTGTAATTAATAACTTAGACAAGGTGTCTAGGTTAGAGATTACCTTTGTTTGTTGTGTATCCCATGAATTTGTCAGAGGTAGGTGGCAGGTGGTGATAGCCTTGAATCCCGTCCTAGTAATCCTCCACGTTCGGATACATCATAGAGCTATAGCCGGAACCACGCTGGCAGACCAGCAAGGGTCCGTGCCCAAAGCAACAGATAGGAAATTACCTTTTGCTTAGCTTAGATAACTAAAACACTTAGAAAGTCCTCTCTAGCCTAGCCTATCTACCTATAGTTGCTGTCCTTGGATCGTCTTGGCCTTAGGTAGATTACACACGTTCCCTGAGTTCGATATCCTTTTGGGGTCATCTGAAGGTGAAGTGCTACAACGGTATTCCGTGCGCTTGCGGATTTATCTGTGGTCGCAAGAAATACCAACAAGCATTTCTGGCGCCGTTGCCGGGGAACGGTTGCTAATTTATCCGAGTTTTATTTCTTCTTCTTTTATTCTTTTCCTTGATGGAGCAATCCACAATTCAAAACCTTTCTGGTCCTTGGGCTGATCTTTGTGAGCCGTCCTGTTCTTCAAAACCAATCCTTTCAGATGACTACGAAATCGGTCCTAGCTTTATAGCCATGATTCGAGAGTAAACCTTCTCTGGTAGTATCGGTGAAAACCCATACCTCCATCTTCGAGATTTTGAGCTAGTTTGTTCGTTCCTATCGATCGTAGGCATGACACATGAAACTCTAAAGTGGAAGTTGTTTCCTTTTTCTCTTAGAGATAAAGCGAAGCAATGGTACACTATGTCTGTCAAGAAATTCCACGGTGAATGGGAGGGGCTTAAGTGCAATTCTGCCTTAGTTTCTTTCCATTAACCCGTGTAATCAATCTTTGATTAGACATCCTCTCTCTCCAACAGAACGAGAAGGAATCTCTCGGTGCAGCCTAGGCCAGGTTCTCACTATTAACTCAGTCTGGCCCGGACTTGTCTTTACCTGACCATGTGTTGTTACAACATTTTCGGTACGGGTTAGATAAGGAGTCTACGGCAAATCTCGATATTTCCACCGGAGGATCGTTCGCACACAAGACAACCACCGAAGGAAGAGAACTCTTAGATTTGATCGTAGAGAACGATTCTTTCGGCCAAAGTGAAGCCATCCCGAAGGTCGAGATTATCCATGAGGAACCTATGCACGTCGAGTCAGAACACGACTCAACTGCCAAATCCTCATTCTAGCCGCTGGAGTCAAAGGAAGAAGAAATTCATCCTCCAGAAATTCCATTCCAATTCAGGGATGATCTTTATGAAGATTATGGAAACACCCTGAATTATTCTAGCAATACAAAGGCTCATTCCAAGCATGAGCCGTTCGAGGAGGTGATGCTTGTATCTTCGTTCATTTCTTCTGAACCCATTGTCCATCTTCATGAAACTGAATGACCCTCATCACCCTCGATCAAGCCTATGCCTTGTCCGTCTGGCCCTCAGAACATTGTTCTTGTTTATGCATCTCTTGAGAAGGAAAACCTTCAGGCCACAGACAAGCTAGAGACATCGACTCTTGAGGACGAGAGAAAGCAATCCGCAATCGAGCATGAAAGTTTTTCTTTCAAAATTCCCCTGTATTCATGCTCGCATAAGGAATCCGCAAAGTCCTGTTCGATTAGTGTCGCTTCCCTGTGCGACGACCACGACCACCTTTCGGTCCTCATTTCTAACATGTTTAGAAGGATGGTTGTGGATGCTTATATTTATCATAAATACTGCAAATCTCGCATTTGTTTGTGGCACTAATCTTGCAGAGCGATGTCCCGATGGTGAAGCTTGTGACCATAAACAAAGCACTGCCGGGAAATACCCCGGATTATCATGGTAAGTTTCCTTACTAATAAAAGCAAGAACCAATTCTTAGGATAATATGCACCTTCGGGTATTCTTGGTCGCTAACCATTTCAGGTTGAGATTAAGAACAAGGGTCATGTGATGTCTAAGAACATAGTAGCTACATCAACTGTACACTTTGGTGATCCTTGGTATTGGAACACACTCTATAGGAGAATCTGACATCACACACTTGGTTTTGATGTCTTGCGACACAAAAGTCCAAGTGTGGGGGGAAGGTCGACGAGCTTTTCATAACGAGTTCCATCAACCAAGGCCATCTTGGTTTAAAGTTGGTGTTAGTCCTAGCTTGCTAAAACATAAAAAGAAAAAAAAAGAAGATAAAAAAGAGGAGAAGAGAGAGAAAGAAGAAAAGAAGAAAAAAAATGGGGAAGAAGAAAAGAGCAAGAGAGCTGACGAGCTACATTTGGATCGAAGACCGCATTATGTGCATGTCTTTGAAATATGGCTATACACCTGGCTAGTAGCAATCATGCTACCTGGCTACACCTAGTCCCTCTCTCGAGCTCATGTGCTGCCTTGGCTTAGCCTTTATCCACTCCTAGCTATGCACAACTTCTCGCTTCCGCAGCACCTACGCACATACAAGCAAGAGGAGTTGCCCTCTTCTTTTCTAGGCGTTTGCGGCTCCACTCTAGTTGGCAGTTGCACATTTGCCCAAAAAGAGGTATCCAACATCTCTACAGCATTGTGCCAACGGATCACGCCTTCAAGGCACAAGGTTCTTGCACCTGATATGTGTGCATAACCAAACAGCTCACCTGAGTTGGTATTGTCAAAGTGCCTTCCTCCGCTACAATGTACATTGAGATGGAGGAGAAATCGACAATCATATGTGACCATACCACCGCTCTAGAGATTTCAAAATATACATCATGCTAGCGGTAAGTGCACTCAGGTATGCGAAAGATAAAACAAGGTTCACCACATCTTCTACTCATACTTATCTTTATGTGATTGAGATTTGACCATACATGGTTATGTTTCTTGTGTCTATTTGCATATGCTCTGTTTTGGGTGTTCGCGCAAGACATCTATAGGCTTTTTAAATTAAGCATGGTGCTTAGGTTAAAATAGTCTGCTTTAATCAAATTGGACATGGAGTTTAGTTTGACTAATGAATTTCAGAGTTAATATGTTCATAGACATTGGGTGCGTATCTTTTGTGGACTAACCCCCTGCAGGAAAGTTTTCAAATTTATGGGTGAGTCCTCAAGTTCAATTCACACTGGATGTAAGTCAGGGCTCGAGAAACAAATCGGTAAATTGCTAACATGCAAAGGATGAACACATCACCATTCGAAGTGCACGGTAAGTATACTGTCGAATGTTCCTTTGTTATGTTCGTGTAATTTTAACTAAAGCCTTGTATGAGTTTTGCTTAAACAAAAATTTGGTGAATAATAAAAATTTGAAATGTTTTTAGAATAAAAGAAGTGTCTCTCGAAAAATAAAATAAATTTTTGGCAAACTTGTGGGATCCACGTTTCATAAGTTTTGAATCCAATTCCTTTTTAGCGTAGATGTGAACAATTAATCTTGAGGCTACGATAAAATTATTTCAAATCTTTGTAGTGCTTCGAGTATTTGTTGTCCACTAACCTTTTGTAGGAAATAAAAAGATAATTAAGGAGAAGTGTAAAATAACTTCAAACACTTATATCACGCTCCTTATCTATGAGGAAAGAGATGCACTAGGAACCAAGTAGTACAAATGCAAAACTTGTTGCATTCGGTTCAAATCTTGGTAAGACCTATCTGGTGAGAATCTCATACACCATGTGCATCATCATCTCATGTCTCCATCCTGCCATGTGTCATGGTTTTGGATATCACATTCCTAATAGTAGTTGACTAAATCTCGGCAGGACCCACCACATACCATGTCCTATACGGAAACAACTTGCGAATATGGAGGGAGTTCCGGATAAGGAAAGACAACCAGAGTTCTACATGGAAACGACAAGGACTACTCGGATTGTATCCATATTGGTTTCCCTAGTTCTACTTGGACAAGAGGACACCTATGGGTATAAATACAAGCCCCCCTAGGAGGACAGGGGGACAGACAGACTCACCATGAGACGATCAACACGATACTACGATCGGGACGACCACCTCATCGACGACCACCACGAGACCATGGAAGACACCCGTGACAATCAACACACGCCCACCAGAAGCCGCAACATACAAGCCAACATATGCCAGGACACGCCGCCGGATATCGACTTCAGGGATAGGCATGGCTATTCCCCTACGGTGTCTCCGGATACCGTCAGGAGATACGAAAGCGCTATCTCTGATCTCGCCGGGCACGGATTCGAGGAGGAAGACTACCCTGTTGTCGACTACGAGTCAGACCTTCAGACCGACATGTCGACAACAGTTAGATAGGCTACCCACATATTGTACTGGTGTGATTATGGTGAATAAGAGCAATACCTGCTCCGGCCAACAGGATGTAGGGTTATTACCTAACCACTCAGGGGCCCGAACCTGTATAAAAATCCCTGTCTTCATCTCTTTTGCCTCAGTCTCGCGTATATCCTAGCATCAACGATCCCCATACTGTCCAAATACCGTAGTCGCGACATCAAACGTCGACAGTGGCACGCCAGGTAGGGGGATTTTGGTGCTCTAGGATTTCGACGAGATGGGTTTAAAAGATGGATTCTCCAACAACAAGCTACTCGACGACTTCGCTGTGGGGAGATCCAACCCGACCAGAGTACGTCTCCCAACGAGATGGGAATCATCGTCATCAACTATTCGATCCGGCGAGATCGATCAAGCTCCGAGATATCATCGCCGTGAAGGATATCGGTTCAACATTGTCGGATGCGAGCCTTCGGTTCGCGCCGACTACATGCCAAACATCAACTACTACAACAACCAGTTGACCGAGTCCGAGTCTCGATCCTGTTCATCACGCATGCATACGTACAGGAACAGATCAGCCGAATCCATATGGCATATGTATATGTATGCTATTCGGACAAACGAAAGGTATTTAGTAGATTAATTTTTTAAATTAATCTACTAATTCCGTAGATATATCCGGCATATATCTACACAGGTACGCTGTAATTTATATACAATTGTCGTGCCTATTTTTCCAATCTATACGATATTGTCATATCTATAATTTATTATGTTTACCTAGAGCATGTTTTTTATATATATTGCGCGAGTGCTTCCGATGTTAGGCCAACTACGGTCTAACGCTGGGGGCTCGCTCTGTTCTCTTCTGTATAAATCATGCTTGTTTACGGTTTACATAATACCTCATATTTACATCTGCTTGTTGTATCCTGATAATACTAGAAGATCCATGCAGTTTTTCGAATACATACTCGATATTATCTGCTATATATCTTGCCTTCTAGAAAATATTTTTCAGGAACAACTGAGCACTCGAGTAGGTTATGGTCGAGTACACTCCATTATCGAGAACATTCTCGACAAATGCGGAGTTATCGCACCCAACCTACCAACAAAGACCGACGACCTATCTCATAGCACCGGCCATGGCTGGACTACTCAAGAAAAGGTTGTTAAAGGATAATTCCTCGTGAACGTCATCGGCTTGATCACCCGACATGATTGCGAACGGACATCCGGGTATGATATAAGTTGGGTACGTGAGTCATGCTGGACACATGAGATACACTTGCAATAAACCAACTCTAGCACTTCCATCGGTGTTCGAGAGATAATTCTGCCCGCTCACTGGTTCTCGCACCAGTCACCAGTACGCAGCAATCTCTCGCACCGCAACTCCCGTCGTTGTTCGAGAGATAATTCTGCTCGCTCACTGGTTCTCGCACCAGTACGCAGCAATCTCTCGCATCACAACTTCAGATGGTCGAGGTACGACTACAGCAATAACGTAGTGGTCCTCGTACCACGACTCAAAATGATCAAGAGACACCTACTCACCGGTTCTCAACCAGTTAATCGTAGTGATCTCTCGTACATTTGCTTCTAGTGGTCGAGTTACGACTTTCTCCGGCTACTTCCACTTTCAGTGGTCGAGTTACGGCTACTGCCTGGTCCTCGACCAGCGATGTAGCGTTTCTCCGGCTACTTCCACTTTCAGTGGTCGAGTTACGGCTACTGCCTGGTCCTCGACCAGCGATGTAGCGTTTCTCCGGCTACTTCCACTTTCAGTGGTCGAGTTACGGCTACTGCCTGGTCCTCGACCAGCGATGTAGCGTTTCTCCGGCTACTTCCACTTTCAGTGGTTGAGTTACGGCTACTGCCTGGTCCTTGACCAGCGATGTAGCGTTTCTCCCGCTACTTCCACTTTCAGTGGTCGAGTTACGGCTACTGCCTAGTCCTCGACCAGCGATGTAGCGTTCCTCCGGCTACTTCCACTTTCAGTGGTCGAGTTACGGCTACTGCCTGGTCCTCGACCAGCGATGTAGCGTTCCTCTGACTACTTCCACTTTCAGTGGTCGAGTTACGGCTACTGCCTGGTCCTCGACCAGCGGTGTAGCGACTCTCCTACTACCTCTACTTCAACAAAGTTGATAGCAGGTACACGATATCGCCAAGTGTTTTACCCAGAGATCCCTTACTACGATGACCTAGCGTTGAAACCTATCCTACTGTCCCTTTACGCCATCTTGACAAGGCCTCCGAGGAACCTAAGGGATCTTTGGCTGGGGACGCCCAGAGCCGATAAATCCTTGTCGGATCCTTCAGAGACGAAAGAGCATGTAAGATTTGGTCGTGTAAGAGTTCTCGCCGTGCGTATTAACCAAGCCGTCTAATCGGAAATTGACTTTTCCAACTTCACGGCTGGGGGCTAGGATCAGAGCTTATTCAACCAAGACAGGCCAGGAGTCCAAGAGCCTTGTCACCCGAGGATATCCCTCCGACGACAAGGCTTGGGGCTAGGGAGAGTGTACAACTCAAACGACTGACCAAAGTCATGAACTGAGAAGACACTCTTACACAAAACATTGGTCGGTAAATTTGATTCATTTTCAGTTTACCATACATATTATAACATGTCACCCTTTGAGCATTCGCTCGGGGGCTATTTCTATCTAATATTCTTTTTCTGAGTATTGATTTCAGGAAAATTCTATTTGACATTGTGGAAGACTCCATGTCTCTATGGTTCTACACCAAGATCGACTAAGGCGAGTACGACCAATGTTGACAAGGCTCCGTCGCAGACTCTACGCCTTCTCGATCGCTCGAGAACGGTTGCTAGATCTCGACAAGGAATACAGAATGAAGAAATGGTGTACCCGCCGAGATAAAATTTCTTGACTTCAATCCAAATTCTCGATTACGGCAAGACGGGAGACTTAGTCGTACGCTATGTACTTCCTTGGTTGACATCGGAGATTGACTCAGACAAACCCTTTGGGTGCCCGCACGAGGCTGACAAAGGAAGTCCAATGTTATCTCTAAACTCACCGAGAACGGTCACATGAGCTCGATAACAGTTACTCCAAAGTCTGCGCGCGATTGAGAATATGAATTCGTTCATTTGCATTGAAGTCGGGGGCTACTGTCATGGTTATGAATACCACATACCTAATAGTAGTTGACTAAATCTCGGCAGGACCCACCACATACCATGTCCTATACGGAAACAACCTGCGGATATGGAGGGAGTTCCTGATAAGGAAAGACAACCAGAGTTCTACATGGAAACGACAAGGACTACTCGGATTGTATCCATATTGGTGTCCCTAGTTCTACTTGGACAAAGAGACACCTATGGGTATAAATACATACCCCCCTAGGAGGACAGGGGGACAGACAGACTCACCATGAGACGATCAACACGATACTACGATCGGGACGACCACCTCATCGACGACCACCACGAGACCATGGAAGACACCCATGACAATCAACACACGCCCACCAGAAGCCGCAACATACAAGCCAACATATGCCAAGACACGCCTTCGGATATCGACTTCAGGGATAGGCATGGCTATTCCCCTACGGTGTCTCCGGATACCGTCAGGAGATACGAAAGCGCTATCTCTGATCTCGCCGGGCACGGATTCGAGGAGGAAGACTACCCTGTTGTCGACTATGAGTCAGACCTTCAGACCGACATGTTGACAACAGTTAGATAGGCTACCCACATATTGTACTGGTGTGATTATGGTGAATAAGAGCAATACCGGCTCCGGCCAACAGGATGTAGGGTTATTACCAGACCACTCAGGGGCCCGAAACTGTATAAAAATCCCTGTCTCCATCTCTTTTACCTCAGTCACGCATATATCCTAGCATCAACGATCCCCACACTATCCAAATACCGTAGTCGCGACATAAAACGTCGACACCATGATACCCACCATATCCATTATTGCGATAAAAAAATAAAACAAAATAAAATTGGCTCCTTGGTCTTCTAACCTAGTGAGTCATTTTTTTGCTTCACTCGTGTCTTTGTTTTTCTTTTTGTGTCCAATAAAGAATCACAGGTACAAAGAAAAGTGTGGGGTGATCTTGTAAATCAATGCCATACACCATGTGCTTCCTCATCTCATGTCTCCATCCTGCCAAGATATCCACCATATCCATAAAAAAATAAAATAAAATAAAATAAAATAAAGTTGGCTCCTTGGTCTTCTAACCAAGTGAGTCCTTTTTTGCTTCACTCGTGTCTTTGTTTTTCTTTTTGTGTCCAATAAAGAATCCCAGGTACAAAGAAAAGTGTGGGGTGATCATGTAAATCAATGCCATACACCATGTGCTAGGGATGGTACAATTAGAGTTCATGGTCTACCTATAACATGCATGCCTCTTATTCTTAGCTCACTACTCGTTGCTTGTGGTGATCTATTCAATAGGGACCCCATGCTATCTAGGTAATTGATGAATGATATATATTCTGATGATATAAATTCTACTCTTCATGTTGCACACTTGGGAATTTTATAAAAAGGAAAAAAAATAACGATGCTAAACTCCTCATTGAAATTTTTATTCCCACTAGAGCCATAGGTTGATCATTCATGATTAGCTTGCTACATACGTTGCTTGTCATTTCATTGAGTGTTGTCAAGTTTTGAGACCCGTGTGAGATACTTTTTATACTTTCAAGGTCAAGAACATAGACACTCCACATACACGCACTTATGCTAAACTTCTACACTAGAAGTTAGCATTCCTCATTTTTTATTCATTTTGTCCTTCTTCCGCAAAATAAATACTCCATGTCATTTATGCCTCTTCCTCCCAGGTTCATTCAAAAAAAATAAAGAGAGAGGCATGGCTATGCAAAAAAGAAAAAAAAGTGCTCATACAAGTATGGAGCATGATGATGAAAAAGAAAGAAACAAAAAAAAGGAGAAAAAAAAGATAGCCATGCACTCTCCTTAATTTCAAAAGAGAAAATAAATGGAGGAGGTATACAAAAGGAGTTATTGTTATTAGTATTTCCCTTCTTCCACCCACAAATTTACCATACACATACAATTGCACATTCTTGACCAGAAAGTATGTTTTGTATTTCCGTTGATCCATTATTTGACTTTGGAATATATGTGATGCAAGTAGTGCTCTAGTCTTTTCCATACCCTGGGCTCCACATTAGCCTTATTAGATGGTAGGAAAAGAAAAGGCACAATCATATGCCTTTGTGAGGAATCATACACCTTGAGTGATCGAGAGAATCAATTGAGGAGCAAAGCAAAGTTATAATTTTGTGTTACTTGAAAAAACCCCAAGTTGTTCTTCATGAAAAGTTAAGGTGACTTAGTCGAGATTGTTCCATTTCTCAATTGTCCAAGATTGCGTGGTAGACACTACAAATATCCACAAGTACTGGTATGACATTGAATAATTTGTTTGCATGATTATTAGTAAGGAAATCATAACTCTGTTGTAGAGTCCATAGCCTTCACTCGGGACGAGCAAATGTTAAGTGTGGGGGTGTTGTTGATGATCCTTAAATCATAATATTTGACCGTCAATACCTGCATATAATGAAATAAAACATGGTATCCAACTTAGTGGTAGGGATTATTTCTAATCATTTCCACTAGTGTTGGTGAAATATGTGTATGCAGGTGATTTGAGGAGAAAATATGTCACGCCTGGAAATTCACAAGTAATTTCCAAACTAATTTGTGCATTAAATCCTCGTCCAGAAATCAGTCGAGGTACACAAACTGACAATTTAATATACAGATTCATCAAAAATACAATGTTACATACTTACAAAAGAAAAGAGAAAATAGCAGCGGAATTACGGTCTAGCGAAGCTCCGGCTCCACTCCCACAAGCAGCTCAACTGGGGTATAAGCCAAACATGTTCTCCTTCGCAACTTGTGTTCAACTGAGGTTTGATTGATTATTGCAAGGTAAGCATATGACATACTCAACAAGCCACACGCCAAATATGCAAGTGCACAAGGATACCAAAGGATGGCATAATATAGGCTCATTTGCAAAAGCAGCATTTAGCAAACATTTGTGAATTATAAAACAGTAAAGTAATTAATCATCAATATTAATCAACACTGAACAGCACACCCATGCTGCACAGGCCCAACCATCCTGAACAACCATACCCGGCTGTACAAATCTATCTCCAAACCAGGAATGTACCATTCCAAACCAGGAGCTAATCAAATTATTACCAGTTATAGCATCATTTATTATGGTGAGAAATGTGAGACTAATCACGAAAGACATTGTTAGACCCGACCATAACTGGGGGCACGGCTATTCGAATAGTTTTACTTTGGCCAGAGATGTACCACTGTACCCACAAGACACAGCCCCACGACATGTCACCATGCGCCTCAATACCACCACGGTACCTCGGAAAGGAGCTGTGACAGTACCCCTCGCATAACACAATCCACCACAGCACACCGTTCCTGGATCATAATCACCCCCTTATAAAACAAGGCATGGACTCCGCAGCGACCCCCGTGGGCTTATCTCCACCACTTCTCAGTCTGGTGCCCCGCAATGAACCATGTTATACAAAAGGTAAAGTTGTTGCCCATGCTGGCTTGTGGTTGGCACGGTTAATGTTTCACAAACGAAACTCGTGAACCGGTCCTTAATTCTCATGAGCACGACTATCAAAACCATGTGCTCACAACCCACCATGATCAAGTTTTAGTTGGCAAATTTCCCCGCAAAAAAAAGTTTTAGTTGGCAAATTAATTAATTAACCAATCATGATTGACCATCGTGAGCTACGATTAAATGTCCATCATTAAGTAATAGTGAAACATTAGTTATCCCAATCGTGTGCGAATGTTTCTAAGCATGGCCAAGCAATTAGATCTAATACATCTAGTTGAACCAATATATAATTCCAACTAGTCAAATTATAACCCAAGGTAATCAAGAAATAGGGTAATCAATGCAAATTGACCATAACAAAGGAATAGGTTCACACCACCCGGTGACATTCGAAAATAAATGCACAGTTGAAATAAATAGAGAATTTAAATATAGAATCAACATGCTCAAAGGAATTGTGTGACTTGCCTTGCAATATTCGGTGTTCAATTAGTCTTCTTGAACACTTCCAACGCACACGGGATCCTTCGAAACGACGAAAACGACATGCTAACACGCAAAACGAGAAAAAATAATAATAAAAACCAAATAAATAGTACATATAAAGTAATCAAACATGTAGATCATGATTTTAGATGAATTATGAGACTTGAACGGCCTCATTTCGATTTCATATGAATTAGTTACGAATTTTACAAGATTTAATTCCAATTAAACCTATTAAAGAAAAGACTATTCAAATTAATTAAACAATTTACAAATGATTTATAACTGAAATAAAATATTAGAACAATCTCCGGAAAAGATTAGATTATATTGGTAGAAGACATATGATAAAAAGGACTAATATGCCATTGAAAAGACATAACAGATTTATATTGATTTTGGACGGCTGAGATTAATCTTGACATAGAGTTGGCCAAGATCCAACGGATTAGATTGAATCCGATCTAGGGTTTAGATAGACATTGCAGAGCAGAGACAAATAGGCGGTTAGGTGGCAGCGATGTGGCAGCAGAGATGCAACGACGTGGCAAAGATAAGACAACCACGCGATATCACCGGATGACGGACACGGAAGCAACGATCACCGGTGAACCACAGAGCGACGGCGAAAAGGGAGAACGCCGGGAGAAAGAGCACGAAACGACGGTCCTTACCAACACTTATGCGATGACGGACAGCGACGGAAGATGGCCGGCGACGAGCTTCGAAGGGCGGCGAGGTACTGTCCACGGCGGCGACGACTTTCCGGTGATGAGCGGCGACAATGGAGGGGTGGCCGGGTTTCGTCTTGGTGCTGCGATCCCGGTGGTAGCGACGGCACTGAGCGGAGGCGATCGAGGCGACGGCGAGGTGCGCCTGGACCAGGGGCCGGCGGCGGCGAAACTTGGATTCGCGTCGGCGAGGTACTTCCAGAGGTCTTCGGCTTCGGGGAAGTGGCTGCCGGGCTTGCTATTGTCCTTGCGGAGACGAAGGAAATGGCGGCGCTGGACGAAGGCGACCAGGGAAGACGGCAACGGCGGATGAAATGGCGGCTGGCGACGGAGAGAGAAGGTGCTCGCGGGGAGAGCGATTCCAGCGACTGCGGAGAGAGGGAGAGATGGCGGCCGAAAGAGGGGAGGAAGGGGGCTCTATATATAGCCATGGGAGCCCGGAATCGAGCCCACATCGACGGGAAAAACTCGGGAAAGTTTAGGATCCTCGCCGGGAAAAGGAAAGATTGATCCGCGAAATTGGAAAGGATTTTCATAGAAACTTTTGGGGATTTCTCTGGGAAAAGGAAGACGAGATTGAGAGGATTCCATTCCCGCAACTAATTTGGAAAGAGGAGCAATGGGGTGGCCGGATTTTGGAAGGAGGCGGCGGCAACAGGACATGGGCACGGCGGCTTGGCTCTGCCTGAGCTGGAAGATGAACAGTGGTGCAGGGAGACAAAACAGACTTTTGGCTGGGCTTCTATTGCACAGCCCGATAGAAGGAGGAATGCAAATTAGACTTAGGGAAGGGATAAGGCCGGCCGAATAGAAGGAAGAATGGGCCCAGGACTAAAGGTGAACTTTTCCTGTTTCTGCCCGAAAAGGAGAAAAGGGAATTTTAATTACTTTTCCTAATTAAATTAATCACTGAAATGATCTTTCAATTGTTAAAAATACTTCCAATCCTCAAATAATTCCAAGAACAATCTTGAACATACTTGGACACTCAAAGTATTTAACAAAATTGAAACCAGCTCATTTAATGATTAATTTAATATGTGAATAATTACTGAAATATTCTCTGTATTATTAAAATTAATAATTGAGCTCTGAAAAATCCAAGAAAATTGCAAAGAGTATAATTAATCATGGAGAATTTAATAAAAATTAAATCCAACCATGCTTTATATTTAGGAAATTTTATTTCCCACATGTCACGTCCGGAATTTCTATACCAAATTCCAAACGCTTACATGTGTGTAAACCCTCGTCCAGGAATCAGCCGAGGCACACAATAACAAATTGATAATAGAGTACAATTATTACTCTAATTAATAAGCGAATAAGATATCATTACAGAGGTAGATAGTTCCTCTCAATCAATAAAGTTCTAAGCAGCGGAAAATAAGATAAACAACGCAGACGACTCCACTCCACAGGCAGCTTGACCAGGGCTATGCCTAATCCTCCACACCATCAGCATCACTGTAGAACTCCTCCTCTGATGAATGATTGCAAGGTGAGTATAAGACATACTCAGCAAGCCACGCAGCAAATATGCAAGTGCACAGGATAACAAAGGATGGCATAGTATAGTCTCATTTGCATAAATAGCATTTAATGAATATTTCAGAATTTAATAAAACAATAAAGTATTAATTAAACAATATTAATCCAACGCTATACAACATACCCTGTTGCATAGGCCCAACCATTCTGAACAACCAATCCCGGCTGCACAGTTCTATCTCCAAACCAGGAATATACCATTCCAAACTAGGAGCTAAACAAGTTATTAACAGCATAATTTAATATGGTGAGAGGTGTGAAACTAATCACGAAAGACATTGTTAGACCCGCCCATAACCGCGGGCATGGCTATTCGAATAGTTTAAACTCTGGCCAGAAGTGTACCACTGTACCCACAAGACACAACCTCAACATCATGTCAACCATGCGTCGCGATACTTAACAAGTACCCGAATAGAGATTGTGACAATACCCTCTATATAATACAATTCAAAGCAGTGCACCGTTCCCGGATCATAATCACCCCCTTGTAAACAAGGCATGGACTCCCCAGCGACCCCCGTGGGCTTATCTCAGCCACTTCACAGTCTGGTGCTCTACAATGAACCATACTATACAGAAAGTAAAGCCGTTGCCCATGCTGGCTTGTGGTTGGCACGGTAAATGTTTCACAACCGAAAATTATGAACCGGTCCTTAATTATCATGAGCACGACCATCAAAACCATGTGCTCACAACCCACAATTATCAGGTTTTAGTTGGCAAATTAATTAATTAACCAATCACGATTAACCATCGTGAGCTATCATTAAGCCATCATTAAATAATAGTGAATCATAAGTATCCCCTTTATATGAGCTAGTGTCTCTAAGCATGGCTAAGCATCCTATTCACTTTAGCTAAAACTATATAATGTTCTAGCTAATCAAATTATTAACCAAGTGACAAAGAATAGGGAATCAACAGCAAAAAGGGCTATAACAAGGCAATAGGTTATTTCCACCCAATGACATTCGAAAATAAATGCAATAGTTGAATAGAAACAATAGCTTTAAACGGGATCAACATGCTCAAAGGGTTGTTTGGGATCTGTGTGACTTGCCTTGCTGGCCTTGGAACTCTTCAAAATCTTGTCCTGCAAATTCGGACTCTCAGGGAACATGGGAATCTAAAGATAAAAGAGAAAAATCACCAAAACAACACATAAACAAGCATGAACAGTACATGTGGATATTTTTAATATGTAGATCTCAATTTTAGAAAAATTTAAAGATTAAATCGGATTAAATCATTTATAAAGATTTTAATTGAATTATAACGCAATAATGAATTATTTTTGAAAAGGAAAAAGAGATTATTGTGTCAGCGGGTTCGGGTTCACGGTGGACCGGGTGCACGGCGGCGGTCTACGGATCGGGCGGCCGAGATCTAACCTATCCACAACGGGCGGCCGAGATCTAACCTATCCACGACGACGGCGACGAGGATGAAACGGCGACGGCGTTCGGCTTGACGACGACGGCGGTGCTCCGGCGATCTTCGGCGATGACGGAGGGGTGGACGAGGACGGCGACGAGATGGTGATCACGACGGCGGCCTTCCCGAGCGACGACGACGACCGAAGCGGCGGCGGCGCACGGCTGGACTTGCGGCGGCGACGGCGGTGCAAGGGCTCACGGCGCTAGAGCTCTACCGGCGGTGGAAGGCGAAGGCGAGGGTGGCGGCGGGAAGAGGAGAGCTCGTGGGTCCTTTATAGGGGCTAGGGGGGCGACGGTGGAGGCCCACGGCGGCCAGCGACGGCGAAGGAAAGTTAGGGTTCTGGGGAAGAAAACGAATCCGAATCAAACGCGAATCCGGCCATTTCCAAAAGAAATTAGCGATAGATTCCAAAAGGGAAAAGGTAGAGATCTCGGGGATCATTTCCCCTCAATTGATTTCGCCGGAGAAGGAAAGGAGCGACGGAATTGGAAGGGCGGCGGCGGCGCGACTTGGCTAGGGTTCGGGCGCAAGGAGGACGACGAATCCGACAGGTGGGCCCCACCTGTCAGCGAGCGGGACGCGCGCGCGCGCGGGCGGCGGCTCGGCTACGGGCCGACTTGAACCGGGGAGGAGAGAGAGAGGGTTTGTAACATACCTGAATTCTACGATTAAGGAATTTCCATCAAAACTAGTTGAAAGGGAAGTTCTTCAATTTTGTAAACCAAAAATTTCTATTTTAAACCTAGGTGGAGTTGATCCAACTCTTGCAAGAATAAAATTTGAGAACAAATTAAAAACTTTTTCATCTTTAACCTAGGACTTGGATGCAACCCAAGTGAAAGCATGCATACTTGCATAAATCATATTTTGACTTGAGTCCTTCATATGCATTTGGATTTTCGATTTGCATTTCATAATAGGTCTCATGAATATAATTGCAATCTAGACAAACAACTAAACCATTAGGGCCTAGTGCTAACTAATGGAAAATAATACACAGAAACCATACACCTTAAAAAAAAATCAACATGGATAATGTCAAGCCTCACAAAACTAATTTGGACATCCATCTGAAGACATGTCATGAACATGAAAGTGAACAAATAAATTATATCATATAGGGTATATTCTATCTTAATCATCTCTATAAGCATTCTCTTAATTTAATACTAAAGTAAACTTATGCATAAATAGGGAAGGAGCTTATGACATGTGTAAGGTAAACTGTAATTCTAACATATCAACATCACCTCATGTTAATGAGAGTCCAAATATAACTTTTATAAACATTTACATGCATTTAGGAAAGGGAAACACATATAAGACATAAGTCCTGCGAATTATCTAAAATAATTCATGCAAGATAAAATCATGGGAAAATTTATGTAGGCTCTACTCAACACATACAACTCACTGTAATTTTGGTATAATTTAATAACTAAATTTGGTACCTCAAATAAATCAGTCAAACTAATAAAAACTAGATTAACTGTAGTTCTTAATCGGCTAAAACCATACTTTGTCTAAAAGTGCATTTAACTGCATAAAAGTGTATAAGTAAAATAATTTATTCAAATACTAGGTAATTTATCATGAATAAAAATAATTTTCCAGAATTTATCTTCTATGTTTATGTCTCCTAAAAATTCGAACTAGTTTCCAAAGAACCCATATTCCTCTAATTTCTGTGAGTAATCTATCCATAATTTTTGAGTGCAACCAAAGAAAATGGAATTTAGGTATCTTCATCTACCTTCAGAAAAATCCACACTAAATTATTCTACCCACAAATTAAATAATTGAAATACTAAAGTGGGAGAGAGAAATAATTCTTAAAATCATTCAAACCTTTTGTTCACCCACGTTTCTGCCCAACCCTCTCACCCTAGCTCTCACCCTAGCTTAGTTTGCCACGACCTGGACCCACTTGGCAGCCACTCTGGCTCGTCCTCACCCTGTGCAAATCTTCCAGCCGGACCAGAGACAGCCGAGAGAGAGAGATTGGCGCCGGCTGTGTACGACGCGTGGCCTCGACGTGGCAGCGCCGAACCGAGGCTTCACCTCCACCCAGCTGCGTCACCATTCTTCACCCACCATCCCAGTGCTGATCCAACCGAGGGAGGAAGCTCCAGCTCTCCCTCTCCACCTCTCTTTCGTTGCCGGCCGCCAAGAAGAGGGACATCGCCAACCGTCGTCGAGCCCTCTTCATCTCTAACTCATACTCGTTCCATTCTCATCTCACCATGACGAACAACTTTGGTTTTGATCCCATTCCATTTCATCTTCTACAGCAGCGGGAACGCCGCCATGTCATGGTCGCTCTAGAGCGCGCTCTGTGCACCGCCGCAGTGACATCATCGCCGTTCCCGCTTATCTGGACCAAGCCGGGCCAAGCTGTCGCGCCAGCGTCTTCGCCTCGACCTCCTCTCCATTTCCCCTCAAGAATCTCGAAGGATGGTGCTACGAGTGTGGAGATCGTCCACCGTCTTCTCCACCTCCGGTCACCATCGCCGTTGCCAAATCCACCCCCTCCGATGAGTACCAACCCAATTCCATGCATCAGTAGCATCTCTGGGGCCTCTCTAACCTCAAGGACACACATGCATGATAGTTCTTGGAGCTGATTGAGCCATCGCCGTTCATTCGGAGGTTCTTGCCGCCGCCGAGCCGTTACACGAGCCGCCGTCATAAACCTAGCTACCCCAGCCATGTCTACCATCTTGGTGAGCACCCTTCAGCCTATAGAACATACATGCATGCACCCAATTAACCAATACATGATTGTAGAAGCACATGCATCACCACCCGAAAACATCCTCCTTTCGGACTCGCCGCCGGCGTTACTCCGATGTCCACTGACCGAGAAAAGTAGAGGAATGGAATCGCAATAACATGATCTTCATTTTGTATTTTGGTTGCACCCCCAAACGAGCCATCGTTTGTCGCCGGTGAGCTCGAGATCGAGCTCAGCCATGGCTGTTCTGCCTCGGTGCGTAAGAAAAGAAGTCAGGGACCTTGTTTCGAGAATTTAAACAACTATAAGGTTTAATGTGCAACTTTTCAACTCACTGACATATGAGGCTAGGTCTGCGGGTTGATTCTTAGAAACCTCAGGAATCTTTTTGTATATTGATCTTTCACTGACAGTGGACCCCTTGGAAACAAAAATCTGAAATTATAAAAGGAAAGTACCTAAAACTTGTAAAATCCATATAAAATTAAATATAGCTCATTTTAAGATGATACAAATTTCTGTGAACTCACCAAATTGTGAACTTTAGTGTTATGGAATAAAAACTTCACTCACAGTACAAATTTAGCCTCTAAAATTTATCCAAGTTAAATCACACATAAAGCATGCACAAACTTATAAAATGCATACAAAATTCATTTCAACTCATTTTGGAACAAACTCAGTTTCTACGGATCCACCAACTTATGTTCTCCTATAAAGCAAAATGAAATAGTATACATACTATACATCGAATGCCTCTAAAACTATTACCTTTAAAATGACTAGTTTTACATAAGCTGAACTTTAGAAGTTTATATAAAATTCATCTTAGATCCTTTTTGAGTAAACCCGAATTCAGTAGAATCATAGGGTTGTGCACTTCAATGTTATAAAATAAAAAGACATACTTACAGTATAATGAAAACCCCTAAGTATTTAAGTAAGGAATAAGCAACATGGAGCATACCTTAAATTGTAACATTTGTAGAAAATTCATCTATAGTCTAAATGAAGTGAACCAAATTTTCTATAGAACCAGCAAGTAATATACTTCAACCTAGTAGAGTGAATTATAGCACCCTCTTACAGACCATGGCTCTGAACCTTAATTTGGTAGAATAGGTACTAAACACATAGTAGTGGTTAAACAATACATATGAAAAAGTATATATATGCATGGTAGCTCCAAATAAATCCAAATAAAACTTGTTGAACCAGTGAAGGCATAGATCCATCCCCTTCCACCAAAACTTAGTATCCTTAACTCATATAATAATCTCCAGATTGATATCTTAAGTTTCTAACATAGAACATCCCCTAGCTTATAAAATGTGAAGTAAAGTAATTTGAACACTAAAATTTTATAAACTAAGATTAGATTAGTTAACTAAAATACTCATTTTATACAACACTAGCAAGTTAGAGCAAGTTCTGGACCTAAATCTCCAAAGCCATGTACACATAGGGACTATATGCCTAGAACACGTTAAAACTTGTAAAATACATAAATAATTCATATTAACTCTAAAAATTATGAAACCAAATGTGTTAGTCTTAGAAAACAAATATCTTCACCCCAGCAAACATAAACTTAATAAGAATCACCTTACAACAGCATTTCACAGTAGTAACTAAGTAAATCCTACACTATACCGACGAAACATCTAAAATTCATAACTCCCAAATAAAATGAGATAAAATAGAAATTCTTTCACCTAAATTCATTGTATACCAGTACCTATTCTCTGTGCACAAATCATGCATTTTAGAACATTTTGAATTTTTCGCATATTTCGGTGTTTAATTGCATAACGTGTACTTTGTATAGATGATTGCTTAATCGGTGAAGAAGTGATTTAGGTGCTGACATTTTCCTGATTCAAGGCAAGTCCCACCTCCCTCTCTTTGATCACTTTGAACCTATCTTTTGGAGGTTATTGAAAATGTTTGCAAATCTTGCATGTCGATTGTACACTAATAAATTAAAATTTTGTTAAACTTGTTAGATAAACTCCTATTATTTGCATTATCACCTTAACTCCACATATATCCATATTCCTCATTCCTAACCTTAGGACAATATGGCTATACCACTTTATATATGAGTTTTGGTGACACTAGGTTACTATAAAGCTTAGCCATGCTTAGAATGGTCTTCCTTGTCATTATGGGCTCATTTCAAACATGAAAATTGATTTTTAATTAATCTGGACAGAACTTTAATACTTGTGATTTTGATAAATAAAATGGTGGAAAACATGGATTTTAGGTTTGGGCCTCAAGTGGTGCACATATGGTGATTAGTTGTGTACCGATAGGGGGAGAGTGCGCCCAAACCGACCTAAGGACTTCACTCAATGTCAGTTCATTTCGTATACAGTACAACCACATGTGCTAGTATGGGATAGCCCAAGCTTAGTAAATTATTTATGGTTTAGCCTTACATTCTGGTAGGCCGGTGTGTATGAGTTCGGATAACTCAGAGGAACTTCCTATTTACCCCGACGTGGTAGTTTAGGTGACTAAGTCTGTCCAATACAACGGTATTGTGCCACGTGGGTGGGTTCCCGTTGTGTCCGCCACCACGGCGTTAAGTTCAAGGCGTGGGCCCGCCACTTAACGGTTCTAGGTCATATTTCCAGTATGACTAGGATGGAGGAACACGTATCGTGCTGGTGTAAGGCTAAATCATGAATTTTGGAAAAGCTTTGTTGCGGGTAATAAATCGGGTACTTATGTATCGCGTGCCATGCTCTTGCATGATTATTATTTCGCATCATGTGGGTAAAGTGTACAAACTCTGCAGAGTTAAAACTAATCGATTAGCCGTGCTCGCGGTCATGAGCGGCGTGTGGATATGTATTGAGTATAGACTTGTGTTTATTCTTCTAAATGCTGAAATTTACCTTCAAATTGTGATGAGATTTGAGAATGATCTCCTTGCTGCCATGGATGGCAATGAGGTGAATATTTATACATGATTAATGCCTACCTTGATGCCCAATATGTCAAATACTAGCTTGCTAAAATTTTATTTGAAAGTAAGCCTGATTTAGAAATGTTTTATGCAAATAAAACTTGCTTTATGCTAAAAAGAACCATATTATGCCTTCCTTGATTATATGCCTTGCAAGTAGGGTCTTAGGCTTGTCTTGGTGCTTGCCAGTACATTATTTCTAATAATGTACTGACTCTTGCTATTGAATTAACCTTTTGCTTGCAGGTTTTAGATTTAGTCTTTGAGTAATGCGGGTAATCGACTGCTTCTTCTAGGACTTGAACTTAATGGGGTAAATCCCTAGTCGGTGTGCTTGTGGATTGGGTAGACAAGCTTCCGCTGTTCTATATATTTATTTGGCCAGTTGGCCAATGTAACTAAAGTAGATGTAGTTTATAATCGCTTTCATCTTATTTGTGTTTGCTATGTATAATCATGCTTGAGATGAAAGTGTGAATCTAGTGCACATCCTGGGAACTAGATTCACATGAGTATGAGTTAAGAATATTTGAGATGTTGTAGATCTTTAGCCATTTTTGTCAAGTCTCCTGAATGTGTAACACATCTGGTCACCGCCTTCGAGTGGTTTGACGGGCACATCTCAGGCTGAAGTTGACTGGCAGGCTAAAGGCCCGGCAATGTCTCCAATATTCCTCTCTCGAGGCGTCGGATATTTCATTATACTTGTTTGATGACTTGAATTATACATTTCATCTCTCAATTATAATGGAAGGTCCGGAGAGCCTACGACAGGGTTTTGGGCCAACTTTCGGCCCAAAGCCAAAAGAGGAATTTTAAAAACCTTTTTCAATTTAAATTATTCATGAAATGCAATTCCATTTATTAAAAATACTTCCTTGGCCCAAATAAATCCCAGAAAAATCTAGGAACTATAGAATCAAGTAAAGTATTTAATAAAATTTTATCTGGCCCAATTTTATATTGGAATTTATTATTTAAAATTAGATCTTCTCTTCTAGGCTTTTAAAATTATTTCTGATAATTCCAATTAAATAACAATTTATATTTTTGGGATTTCTAGGGTGTGACAAACCTACCCCCTCAAACAGAATCTCGTCCTCGAGATTCGGAAGAACTGGCAAACAGATGCGGATGAGCTGACTTCAATTCATCTTCTCGTTCCCAAGTAGATTCTTCCTCTGAGTGATTGCTCCATTGAACCTTACAGAAACGGATAACTCGATTCCTGGTTCTTCTCTCATATGTCTCCAAGATACAGATTGGTTTCTCGACATACGTCAGATCCTCTTGGACTTCTATCTGTTCAAGATTAGCTTCTTCAGTGGGTACCCTTAAACACTTTTTCAACTGTGACACATGGAACACATTATGGACACCTGCCAAAGATTGAGGTAACTCTAACTGATAAGCAACCTCACCCCTTCGACTGACAATCTTATAAGGTCCCACAAAACGCGGTGCCAATTTTCCTTTGGTGTGAAAACGATGAACCCCTCGAAGAGGCGTGACACGAAGGTACACATGATCTCCTTCCTCAAAACTTAAATCTCTGTGGCGATTGTCGGCATAACTCTTATGACGAGACTGAGCCACACGCAATCTTTCTTGAATGATCTTTACCTTCTCTTCTGGTTCCCTAAGGATATCAGTCCCAAAAACCTGACGTTCTCCCGTTTGATCCCACAAAAGCGGAGTGCGGCACTTCCGACCATACAGTGCTTCATAAGGAGCCATTTGAAGACTAGCTTGATAACTATTGTTGTACGAGAATTCTGCGTAAGGCAGATTCTTATCCCAACTTCCACCGAAGTCTAAAGCACAAGCTCTCAACATGTCTTCCAAAATCTGATTTACCCTTTCAGTCTGTTCGTCTGTCTGCGGATGATAAGCGGTACTGAAGTTCAACTTGGAACCCATCTCTTCCTGAAGCTTCTTCCAAAACTTTGAAGTAAACTGGCTACCTTGATCAGATACTATTTTCTTAGGAACACCGTGCAAACACATAATCCTTGCCATATACAATTCCGCCAAACGGCTTCCGGAGTATGTTTGTAACATCCTCAAATTTTAAACTAAAATTTGACTGCATCATGCTGGTTTTAATCCTAGACTAGCAAAATCAAAATTCTCTTTAAAAGTTCTCTTTTTATTCTTGATTTTGGTTCAAGTATTACCCCTAGAATTTCCTCAACCTAGTTTACCAATAAACCATAAATTGTTGCCCTATATCCTAAACCTTAGTAAATTCAGCAAATTTCCTTCAAATTCCAAACCTATTCTTATTTATCGCCAAATATCTAAATTCCTCCTTTTGATCTAGCCGCCACTTTAATTCATGTGGCTTGATTTTCTCTTCGGCACAAGAATAATATTATTACAAATATTGTGAATAATTGCTCTTGTGCTAAGAAAATATATTTTCCTTCCCTTCCACAAATCCAAATTCCTATTAGCCTCAAATACTTTTCTAAAATCCATGCCATATATTTTGGGGCTAAAAATCCTATTTATCTTCCTCTTAGTTTGCTTGCCTCATTCCCAAAAATATTTTGAGGAATTATATTGTTAATTTCTCTCTCATTTGAGTGCTTCCAAATAAATTCCCTCAAACTCCACCTCAAAATATTGCACTCAAATAAATTAGGAAATCTCCTTTGTGAATTCTCTCCGAATTCAAATTCTTCGCAAAACCTAGTTATCCAAATCAAATATACAAATTAGACTTCTTTCTTTTTGTCATCGGGCCGAAACTCTGTTCTTTTTTCCTTTTGGCCCAATCCTTTTTCTTTCTATTTTCCTCCTTTCTCTTGGGCTGCCGGCCCAGCTAAGCCGAGCCGGCCCAAATCAGCCCACACCCCAGCCGAGCCGCCTCCTCCTCCCGTGCGCGTGTTGCGCACGGCGCACGCCGCCGCAAACGTCACCGCTAAGGAAACGAAGTCGGCGCCGTCATTTTTTCCTTCACGTCGTCACAGCCGTGACATCGTCATCCTTCTCTTCCGAACCGCCTCTCACAACCGCCTCTCCCCGCCTATATATAGCCGGCACTACCCCATCTTTTCCCCCCCATAGAGCTAAAAGCTCTTTCTCTTCTCTCTCTCAGCCATGACCGGCTATTGCCGCCACCGCCCAATCTCCCTCACCAGAGCTCCACTAACCAAATCCTCGCGCCATTAGCTTCGCCTCGACGAGGTAATTCCATTTTTCCCCTTCCCCCTCTTCCTCCACCTTGAAATAAACCACCACAGCCACTTCTTTTATCGCCGGAGTTGAGCTCCTGCCGTCGCCGTTCCGGCCTCCTCCTTTGTTTCCTTCGCTAGCCGACAACTTCTCCGGATGCGCGTCGCTCGGGAACACGTTTCGCCGCCGACGTCGCCGCCTTCCGGCCACCGGAGAGCCGACGCCCCGCTTACCCCCTCCTCTCCCTTCTCTCTGTTTGCTCGGCTGGAAGAGAAAAAGAAGCAGAAGAAGGAAGGAAGGAAGAAGAAGAAGGGGAGAGAGAAAAAGATTCCTGACAGGTGGGCCCCTGTACAGTAATAACCTTTCTAATTTCTCCATTTAATTTGAATTCCAAACTTTAGAAGCCTATATCTTTTAAAATATAAACCCAATTCCAGTGAAACTTGGACCAAAATTATTCTAAAATCTTTCTCTATCTTTTGAGGCTATTTTTGCTATTTTCTCATTTTATTTCATTTTTGCCTATTTTTGGATTTTAATCGAATTCCTTTTGAATCTGAATTTTATATATCTAACCCTAGGTCTTGAGGATTCTTCTGACACACTAGATAATATCAGTCAATCTCAGGACATCGAGCAAGGCAAGTTACTATACACCTTTTGATCATTTAAGCCTATATGTTACAAATTATTTATTTATAGCCTTCTATTCAATATTCTATTTTCTATGCATAAATCAATCATAGAAACCCAGATAATTTAGTATTGCTTATTTTGCTTACAATCTGGTTAAAATACCCTATACTTAGATTGGGACAATACGTATGATTTGGATGATTTCCGGGTGGCTAGTATTGTCTCAATCGATATAAGTTTTACCAGGTACTTATGTCGAACGAACGGGTACGACCGCAGTTTCTAGAATGGGGACAGACCTAGTTATTATGTTAATTAGCAATATGGCACCTCTGTATAGTGGTTCTTATTTTTAAGTCCTCGCGCAGGAGGCAACTATAGCCGCGAAGGGCAACTTTAACCATTACCATGTACAGGTAAATGGTTTGTGATACTCGAGTATAAATTATATGGTATATTTCTAAACCCTGATCGAGATGACGTGGTGTCATACGATCAGTTCCCCTTAAATACCTCGGGAACGCCAGAACTCCTCTTGCTGCTGTTAACATTACATTCAGAGCATATGAGGATATAAGTTCATGGAACAGGTGCCACAATTGTTAATAACTTAATACTGGGCCATGACTAAAGCCGATGATTATCAGCAAGTCGTGGACTGCGGGTAAAGCGTACATCTGCTGCAGTAGAATATCTTTGAAACTATTCGAATAGCCGTGCTCATGGAATTGAGTACCGGGACTCATATGGTACCCTGGTTAGAAACCTAAAGTATATGTTTTACAAACTCTTGCTTTAATATTTCCAGATTGTCTACTATTACTTTATGCAAAGAACTCCACTCCATGCCAACGCATAACATATTTCCATGGTAACTTGCTGGGTATGGTGAATACTCACCCTTGCTCTTATTAACCCTTTTTCAGATTTGGGTCAAGAGGAGGACCCCTGTGATTATTATTATGATGACTCTGATAACTTAGAAAATCCCTAGAGGTTATACCTTCCTAGTCAGAATGTACTAGAACTTCCGCTTTGTAATATTAGCACCTATGTTTAATTAGGTGAGTACCTACCCTTGTAAAACCCCTAGCATTGTAAACTTTAACGTATGCAATGAAGAACCAGCTGTATTACATGTATCAATATTTACTGATCCAGGGATTGATACATTAATCTCAGTCGGATCCAAGTTATTAGTTTTGGGACCCGACAGGACTGGTATCAGAGCATATGTTTTGACTATAGGACAAACCCTAAGGATTACTAACCAATTTAAGTTTGAGTTTACTTCAAACTTAATGTTTTAAGGGGGGTAGATTTGACTTGCGAGCACACAATATATATATTCCATTTATGTATTTCAGGTTAATGGCAGAAAGGCATGAGCGAGAACATATTGAGACAGTAATTTCTATCCATAATAATGACTACACTGATTAGCTAATCAAGTTAATGACGAAGCTAAAGATAAGTGAACAACCGGAATTCTATTCTCATGCTTATCGGAAGGAGATTATGGGGAATATGATATGACCATAAAGATCAACCCACCTAAAGGATAAGATGATATATACTATTTCCGGATGCGTCATAGGCGAGACACGCTATAAGCTGTTTTATATGATGCATCTAGGGAGGCTTTCCTACGCCTCAACCATATTTATCAAGACAAGTTTCTGCATTCTCGTTATTTATTTCATCCTATGCGAGAGCCAGGCGAAGATTATTGTACTCTCCAGAACGTGGACTATCATGAGCAACCAGTAAAAGCAACTATGTCTATATGGATGTAAGCTGCTGATGACATGTATAAGGAAGCCCTAGAACACATGGATATGCAACACAAACGTTTGGAAGATGCTGAGCGACAAGAAGCTATTCTTAAGTACAAATATCATATATTACAAGAATTGTATGATGTGAAGGATAAGCGAATTCTATATTTAATATTTGTATTACAGGCGCGTCATTCCGTCTTCACCAAGTCCCTGGATAGATAGTGATGACGACGATGATGATGATATGGACGGACATATCTCACCGGTATGTGGGGATGAGCCACAAGGGCCAAATCCTCAAGATGATGGTGAGGGAATTCTACAAGGCTTACCATCATCGCCGCCATTATATCCTATCCATTCCGAGGATGAAGCTGAAGAAACGCTCTCAACTATGGACATTAATGAGCCTAGTCAGGAGCTTGAAATAGCAAGGGGAACCCGGATGTTTCATTTTAATGACCTAAATGTTCCCCCAATCTGGACTGAAACTCCAGAAGAAGAAGAGGATCCAGAAGAACGAGTATTCGAGATGCAAGAACATATTTTTCTGTATGCTGATGATTAAGGAGATGATGAAGATCCTTACTCATGCTCTGCCCCTAATACTGCTGCATCAACTTCTGCACCTCATGCTGATTTTTTTTTACACTTCGCACTTGCATCGTTATTCACTAACCCCGCGGAAGGTAGTGGTGAGTGATTTAATGATTAGGAGTTGTAGATAGTGTGTTAATAGTTAGAGGTCATATAAATAAATAAACTTGCTAGTATAGTTTAGCAAATGACCATACTCCTCTCTAACCCCTATGTGAAATTACCCCTTCCTTGGTTTCTTTTGCTTTCTTTCTTGTTTCTTCTTTTGCTTCTGGTTATTACTTTTCTAGTATGCATCATTTACAATACACTATCCAGAAATAAAATCTATGGTTAATTAAGGATGTTAACTCCCCTTTGAAAAGACAACAATTATCCTTGTCTAGATGAATTCAGTCAATGGCAGTTCAAGTAAAGGTGAGACAGGAGATATTCCTCCTCCAAATCCTGCCACCTTAGCAGAAGTAATGGCAAGACAAACCCAACTATTACAGGTTATAGCACAGAATCAAGGAAATAAAGGTTATAGCGCACATGCAGAATTCATGAGGATTAAACCACCAGTCTTTTCTAAATCCGAAGAACCTATGGACGTCGAGGACTGGCTAAGGGCTATCAAAAAAAAAAAATTAGCCTTAGTCAGAACAAATGAGCAAGAGAATGTAACCTTTGCAACCCATCAGCTAGAAGGATCAGCCAATGAATGGTGGGAAGCATATCAAGTCTCTATAGAAGACCCCACCCATATTACCACATGGGCAGAATTTACTACAGCCTTTAGAAATACCTTTATACCCACTGCAGTAATTAGAATGAAGAAAAATGAATTTCGAAGACTAAGGCAAGGTTTTATGTCAGTACAAGAATATTTAAACAAATTTACACAACTTGCTCGATATGCTGCTTGGACATTCACGACGAAACAGAAAAGATTGAAAGGTTTATAGAAGGATTATGCTATGAGCTACGAGGACTGATGATCAGCTAAAATCATGATAACTTTCAAAGCCTAGTCAATAAAGTGGTTAGGCTAGAAAATGATCACAGAATGGTAAAAGGACTTCGTAAGCGAGGAATGAATCTTCAACGACAATCTCCAATTAAAAATCCGCAACAGATTCGGAAGCCCTATCCTTTTAAGCCATCTCTATTTAATACAAGGCCGGGTATGCCACCAATAATCCAAATACCAGGTATTAGTATGGAAGATTCCCCATGCTATGTTTGTAGGAAGACTGGACACTTTGCAAGACTATGCCTCAATCGCCAAAACACAGTGCCCAGACTTCCAATCAAAAACCACCTACCTCAGGCTTGATAAAGAAAAATCCTCCAATCATTAAAGTTGGACCAAATTTTGAACGCGGCAAAGTACACCATATTAAGGCAAAAGAAGCTCAGCAGGACCCTGACATCTTAATGGGTATGTTTATCATAAACTCTAAACCAGTTATTGTCCTATTCGATTCCGGTGCTTTTCATTCCTTTATATCCACAAAAGCCAGTTGAATCCAGTGTCTACCTAAAGATATATTTGTATGCTTATACCAAAAGAAGAAGTGCCAGTGGTGCAAGAGTATCTGGATGTATTTCCAGAAGAACTACATGAATTACCCCCAGATCAGGAAATAGAATTTGTTATAGAACAACTTCGTGGAACAACACCTATATCAAAAAGACCCTATAGGATGCCTATCAATGAATTAGAAGAATCGAAGAAACAAATAGCCGAGTTAAAAGAAAAAAAAAATTTTATTCGACCAAGTTCTTCACCTTGAGGAGCTCATATGCTATTTGTCAAAAAGAAAGATGGAAGTTTAAGAATGTGTGTAGACTACCGAGCCTTAAATGAAGTAACTATTAAGAACAAATATCCTTGCCAAGGATCAATGATCTATTTGATCAATTAAAAGGAGCCAGCGTATTTTCTAAAATAGATCTTCGATCGGGGTATCATCAATTGAAGATCAGACAAGAAGACATACCAAAGATTGCCTTTGTAACAAGGTATGGATTATATGAGTTTACAGTTATAGCATTTGGACTAACAAATGCTCCGGCTTATTTTATGAATCTCATGAACAAGATATTTATGGAGTATTTGGACCAATTTGTTGTCGTGTTTATTGACGACATTCTTATATACACCAAAGATGAAGAACATAAACAACATCTTCGATTAGTACTGGAGAAGTTAAATCAACGCCAACTTTATGCCAAATTCTGTTAGTGTGAATTTTGGCTAGATCAAGTTGCATTCTTGGGACATATAATTACCAAGAATGGAGTTGCCGTAGGTCTAGAGAAGATTAAAGCTGTAATGTAATGGAATGTACCAACATTGGTACCTGAAATAAGAAGTTTTCTTAGGACTTGCTGAATATTATCGAAGGTTTATTAAAGATTTCTCTGCTAGTGCAAAACCCATGACCAGATTACATAAGAAAGACAAGGAGTTTGAATGGACACCAGAATGTCAAAGTAGTTTTCAAAGATTGAAACATAAGCTTACTACTATACCAGTATTAATCTTGCCAGACATCCGAAAGGATTTTGAGATCTACTGTGACGCCTCTCGACAAGGACTAGGTTGTGTCCTTATGCAAGAAGGTAAAGTAGTAGCTTATGCATCAAGACAACTAAGATCTCATGAAGAGAATTATCCAACACATGATTTGGAGTTAGCAGCAGTTGTACATGCATTGAAGATTTGGCGACACTATTTGATTGGAAATTATTGTAAGATCTACACTGATCACAAGAGTTTGAAATATATTTTTACTCAGACAGATCTTAATCTTCGGCAAAGAAGATGGTTAGAATTGATTAAAGATTACAATTTGGAGATTCTATACCATCCAGGAAAGGCCAATGTAATGGCTGATGCCTTAAGCCGAAAAGCTTATTGCAATTTACGACAAGAAATACTGTCAGAACAATTACAAGCAGAATTGCTTAAGTTAAATCTTGGTATTATTAAGTTTGGAGAATTAAACACTTTGGAGTTAAAACCTACCTTGATGGATCAAATAAAAGAATATCAGAAGGAAGATTCTGAAATACAAACTTTTAAGGAACGGAAGGTGCAAATAAAGGCTGCAGATATTACTAAAGACCTGGAAGGAATATTATGGTACGGAAATAGAATTGTCGTACCACAATCAGGAAATCTAAGAGAAATTATATTAAAGGAAGCACATGACTCAGCCTACTCTTTACACCCAGGTAGTACAAAAATGTACCATGATTTGAAAGACTATTACTGGTGGCCAAACATGAAACGGCATATTGTAAAATATGTCGCACTATACCATGTTTACCAACAAGTTAAAGCAGGACATCAGAAGCCTACAAGATTATTACAACCCCTACAAATACCTGAGTGGAAATGGGATGAAATAGGAATGGATTTTATCACTGGACTACCCAAAACTTCTACTGGATATGACTCTATATGGGTAATCATTGATAGTCTGACGAAGACTACCCGATTCATTCCTGTGAAAACAACTTACGCTGGAGCACAACTTGCAGAACTCTATATGACAAGAATAGTATGCTTACATGGAGTACCAAAAAGAATTATTTCCGATCGTGGTACCCAATTTACTTCACATTTTTGGCTAAAACTGCATTATGAATTGGGAAGTTATTTGGATTTTAGTACAACATTTCATCCACAACTCGGAGGACAAACAGAAAGACTGAATCAGACATTAGAAGATATGTTAAGAGCCTGTGCCCAAGATTTTGCTGCTAGTTGGGACAAATGTTTACCTTACGCAGAATTCTCATATAATAATAGTTATCAAGCCAGTTTAAAAATGTCACCACATGAAGCTTTATATGAAAGAAAATGTCGAACACCATTGATATGGACAGAAACCGGAGAAAGAAGTATATTTGGAACAGACCTTCTAAAGGAAGCTGAAGAAAAAGTTCAACTTATTAGAGACAGACTTAAAGTAGCTCAATCTCGACAAAAGAGTTATGCAGACTCTAGACGGAGAGAGTTAACTTTTGACATTAGTGATTATGTATACCTAAAGGTTTCACCTTTACGAGGGATAAAAAGATTTAAAGTGAAAGGAAAACTAGCCCCTCGTTATATTGGACCATATCAAATAATTGCTAAACATGGAGAAGTAGCCTATCAATTGGCTTTACCAGATTATCTATCTGATGTACACCCTACATTCCATGTCTCGCAATCAAAGAAATGTTGGCGCATTCCAGAACAAGAAATATCAGTAAGTATTGTTGAACTCGACAAAGATCTAACTTATCCGAAATATCCTATCAGAAGATTGGAAGAAGCACACAGAACAACTCATACCAAGGTGATACGAATGTTAAAAATCCAATGGAATCATCATACAGAAGATAAAGCAACCTGGGAATGGAAAAGTTATTTACAATTGGAATTCCCGTATCTATTCGAAGACTCCTAAGCAAATCTCGGGACGAGATTTCTTTAAGGGGGGTAGATTTGTAACATCCTCAAATTTTAAACTAAAATTTGACTGCATCATGCTGGTTTTAATCCTAGACTAGCAAAATCAAAATTCTCTTTAAAAGTTCTCTTTTTATTCTTGATTTTGGTTCAAGTATTACCCCTAGAATTTCCTCAACCTAGTTTACCAATAAACCATAAATTGTTGCCCTATATCCTAAACCTTAGTAAATTCAGCAAATTTCCTTCAAATTCCAAACCTATTCTTATTTATCGCCAAATATCTAAATTCCTCCTTTTGATCTAGCCGCCACTTTAATTCATGTGGCTTGATTTTCTCTTCGGCACAAGAATAATATTATTACAAATATTGTGAATAATTGCTCTTGTGCTAAGAAAATATATTTTCCTTCCCTTCCACAAATCCAAATTCCTATTAGCCTCAAATACTTTTCTAAAATCCATGCCATATATTTTGGGGCTAAAAATCCTATTTATCTTCCTCTTAGTTTGCTTGCCTCATTCCCAAAAATATTTTGAGGAATTATATTGTTAATTTCTCTCTCATTTGAGTGCTTCCAAATAAATTCCCTCAAACTCCACCTCAAAATATTGCACTCAAATAAATTAGGAAATCTCCTTTGTGAATTCTCTCCGAATTCAAATTCTTCGCAAAACCTAGTTATCCAAATCAAATATACAAATTAGACTTCTTTCTTTTTGTCATCGGGCCGAAACTCTGTTCTTTTTTCCTTTTGGCCCAATCCTTTTTCTTTCTATTTTCCTCCTTTCTCTTGGGCTGCCGGCCCAGCTAAGCCGAGCCGGCCCAAATCAGCCCACACCCCAGCCGAGCCGCCTCCTCCTCCCGTGCGCGTGTTGCGCACGGCGCACGCCGCCGCAAACGTCACCGCTAAGGAAACGAAGTCGGCGCCGTCATTTTTTCCTTCACGTCGTCACAGCCGTGACATCGTCATCCTTCTCTTCCGAACCGCCTCTCACAACCGCCTCTCCCCGCCTATATATAGCCGGCACTACCCCATCTTTTCCCCCCCATAGAGCTAAAAGCTCTTTCTCTTCTCTCTCTCAGCCATGACCGGCTATTGCCGCCACCGCCCAATCTCCCTCACCAGAGCTCCACTAACCAAATCCTCGCGCCATTAGCTTCGCCTCGACGAGGTAATTCCATTTTTCCCCTTCCCCCTCTTCCTCCACCTTGAAATAAACCACCACAGCCACTTCTTTTATCGCCGGAGTTGAGCTCCTGCCGTCGCCGTTCCGGCCTCCTCCTTTGTTTCCTTCGCTAGCCGACAACTTCTCCGGATGCGCGTCGCTCGGGAACACGTTTCGCCGCCGACGTCGCCGCCTTCCGGCCACCGGAGAGCCGACGCCCCGCTTACCCCCTCCTCTCCCTTCTCTCTGTTTGCTCGGCTGGAAGAGAAAAAGAAGCAGAAGAAGGAAGGAAGGAAGAAGAAGAAGGGGAGAGAGAAAAAGATTCCTGACAGGTGGGCCCCTGTACAGTAATAACCTTTCTAATTTCTCCATTTAATTTGAATTCCAAACTTTAGAAGCCTATATCTTTTAAAATATAAACCCAATTCCAGTGAAACTTGGACCAAAATTATTCTAAAATCTTTCTCTATCTTTTGAGGCTATTTTTGCTATTTTCTCATTTTATTTCATTTTTGCCTATTTTTGGATTTTAATCGAATTCCTTTTGAATCTGAATTTTATATATCTAACCCTAGGTCTTGAGGATTCTTCTGACACACTAGATAATATCAGTCAATCTCAGGACATCGAGCAAGGCAAGTTACTATACACCTTTTGATCATTTAAGCCTATATGTTACAAATTATTTATTTATAGCCTTCTATTCAATATTCTATTTTCTATGCATAAATCAATCATAGAAACCCAGATAATTTAGTATTGCTTATTTTGCTTACAATCTGGTTAAAATACCCTATACTTAGATTGGGACAATACGTATGATTTGGATGATTTCCGGGTGGCTAGTATTGTCTCAATCGATATAAGTTTTACCAGGTACTTATGTCGAACGAACGGGTACGACCGCAGTTTCTAGAATGGGGACAGACCTAGTTATTATGTTAATTAGCAATATGGCACCTCTGTATAGTGGTTCTTATTTTTAAGTCCTCGCGCAGGAGGCAACTATAGCCGCGAAGGGCAACTTTAACCATTACCATGTACAGGTAAATGGTTTGTGATACTCGAGTATAAATTATATGGTATATTTCTAAACCCTGATCGAGATGACGTGGTGTCATACGATCAGTTCCCCTTAAATACCTCGGGAACGCCAGAACTCCTCTTGCTGCTGTTAACATTACATTCAGAGCATATGAGGATATAAGTTCATGGAACAGGTGCCACAATTGTTAATAACTTAATACTGGGCCATGACTAAAGCCGATGATTATCAGCAAGTCGTGGACTGCGGGTAAAGCGTACATCTGCTGCAGTAGAATATCTTTGAAACTATTCGAATAGCCGTGCTCATGGAATTGAGTACCGGGACTCATATGGTACCCTGGTTAGAAACCTAAAGTATATGTTTTACAAACTCTTGCTTTAATATTTCCAGATTGTCTACTATTACTTTATGCAAAGAACTCCACTCCATGCCAACGCATAACATATTTCCATGGTAACTTGCTGGGTATGGTGAATACTCACCCTTGCTCTTATTAACCCTTTTTCAGATTTGGGTCAAGAGGAGGACCCCTGTGATTATTATTATGATGACTCTGATAACTTAGAAAATCCCTAGAGGTTATACCTTCCTAGTCAGAATGTACTAGAACTTCCGCTTTGTAATATTAGCACCTATGTTTAATTAGGTGAGTACCTACCCTTGTAAAACCCCTAGCATTGTAAACTTTAACGTATGCAATGAAGAACCAGCTGTATTACATGTATCAATATTTACTGATCCAGGGATTGATACATTAATCTCAGTCGGATCCAAGTTATTAGTTTTGGGACCCGACAATGTTGTCCTCACTGGGATGAAATGAGCCACTTTGGTAAGTCTGTCGACTATCACCCAAATAGAGTCATGGCCTGACGACATTCTGGGTAGACCAGTGATGAAATCCATACCGATTTCCTCCCACTTCCATTATGGTATCTTCAGAGGTTGCAACAAACCTGTGGGTTTCTGATGTTCTGCCTTGACTCGCTGACAAACATCACACACAGCTACATACTCTGCTATCTCACGCTTCATACTTGCCCACCAAAATCTTTCCTTGAGGTCTTGGTACATCTTAGTACTACCAGGATGAATAGAGTATAAAGTATCGTGAGCTTCCTTCAGAATTGCATCTTTCAAATCTTTGTTCTCTGGAATACAGATTCTCTCACCCAACCATACGGTTCCTTGCTCATCTTCCAAATACCTGATAGCCTTTCCTCTTCTCATATTCTTCTTAATCTCTTGGATATCAGGATCATTAATTTGAGCTTCTCTAACCTGGTCAATGAGAATGGGTTTCGCTTCTAAGGCTGCAACGAAACCTCTACTGACAATTCCTAAATTTAATCTTTCAAATTCCATGCATAACTCCAACGGCAGCTGTCGTCCTTCTGTAGCATTGCAATAGCCTTTCCTACTGAGAGCATCTGCTACCACATTAGCCTTTCCGGGGTGATAATGAATTCCCATATCATAATCCTTAATCAGTTCCAACCATCTCCGCTGTCTCATGTTCAGATCCGGCTGGGTAAAGATATACTTCAAACTTTTGTGATCCGTATACACCTCCGTACGAGTACCAAAAAGATAATGACGCCAAATCTTCAACGCATGAACCACTGCAGCTAACTCAAGATCATGAGTAGGGTAGTTCTTCTCATGCGGACGTAACTAACGAGATGCATAGGCAACCACCTTCCCATCTTGCATCAGAACACAACCTAACCCAAGCTTAGATGCATCGCAATACACTTGGAAACCCTTCTTTGGATCAGGAAAAATCAAAATGGGTGCTGATATTAAGCGACTTTTCAATTCTTGAAAACTCTGCTCGCATTCTTCTGACCACTTGTACTTTACATCTTTCTGAAGCAGTCGTGTCATGGGCTTGGCAATCTTGGAAAAATTCTCTATAAACCTCCGGTAATAACCTGCGAGACCCAGGAAACTGCGAATCTCTGAAACTGTCTTCAGTTGTTTCTAGTTGGTTACGGATTCCACATTACTAGGATCAACGGCAACTCCTCCGGCTAAGATGACGTGACCAAGGAACTTCACTTCAGACAACCAAAATTCACATTTGCTAAACTTGGCATACAACTGATGTTCTCGCAGCTTCTCTAGTCCAAGACGAAGATGTTCTTCATGCTCTTCTTTGGTTCGGGAGTAGATGAGAATATCGTCAATAAAGACTACCACGAACTTGTCTAGGTATTACATAAACACCTTATTCATCAAGTTCATGAAGAAAGCGGGGGCATTGGTAAGTCCAAAAGACATGACTGTACATTCAAACAACCCATACCGAGTGGTAAAAGCCGTCTTTGGTATGTCTTCCTCTTTGATCCTCAACTGGTGATATCCTGATCGAAGATCGATCTTGGAGAAAACGGTGGCACCTTTAAGCTGATCAAACAAATCATCAATTCTGGGCAGCGGGTACTTATTCTTGATAGTCACATCATTTAGTGCTCGATAGTCCACACCCATCCTCTAGGTATGGTCTTTCTTTTCCACAAAAATAACTGGAGCTCCCCACGGAGACGAACTCGGTCTGATGTATCCCTTCTGAAGCAAATCATCTACTTGCATCTTGACTTCTGCTAATTCATTGGCTGCCATTCTATAAGGTCTCTTATGGATCGGAGTTGTTCCTGGTACCAGATCTATTCTGAACTCTATATCTCTTTTAGGCTGCATACCAGGTAAATCATCTGGGAACACATCTGGGTACTCCCGTACTATGGGAATCTACAAATTTATTTGGTTCAGACTCGACCTTAGAGGTTCAGAGGGCAATGCATGAACAGTTACAACTTGACCGTCATTGCTGGTGAGAGTTACTTTTCTATTGGCACAGTCTATCACACCTTTATATCTGGCTAACCAGTCCATCCCTAGGATGACATCCAGGTCTTTGGATTCTAACAGAATAAGGTTGGCCAGAAATGGTACTCCTTGAATCTCTATTCTGACAGATGGGCTAAATTGTGATGTGAGTGCTTGGTTACTCGGGGTACTAACCATGAAAGGACGTCTAAGATCTTCTACTTCCATCCCATTATTTCCCGCAAAACTCATAGATAAAAAGGAATGCGTAGCACCAGAATCGAAAAGCCCTGTTGCAGGAACTGAGTTAATAGGGAACGTACCCAAAATCACATCTGGAGCACCTTGGGCTTCTGTAGCAGCAACATGGTTGACACGAGCCTTTGTCGCTGGTGCGGAGGAGTTGTTCTAGGCAGGGACAACCTTCGCGCGGCAGGGCTTCGGACACTTATCAGCGTAATGTCTTGGGTCACCACAGTTGAAGCACACTCCGGGCTTGCTGCCTTGCTCCCTCTTGGCAGGCTGATGCTGGGTCGGAGTTGCCACAGCACGTGGAGCTTGGTTGCGGTTGTTGTTGCCAGCATTGTTGTTGAAGAACTAACGCTGCGGACGAACAACAGATGAAGGACCTCCCTGTGGCACTGACTGAGGTCCCAAAGCAAGACGCGGCCTCTGACTATTCCCCTGCTGAGCCTTGAAGTGAGCAATCCTGCGTTTCTTCTGCTCCATGCAGTTGTACTTGTCCTCCTGGCGAATAGCCTTATCCACCAACTTCTGGAAATCATGATAATCCCCAGTCATTAATGAGTAAGAAAGCTCATCATTCAGCCCTTCTAAGAACTTCTCTTGGCGCTCTTCATCAGTGCGCACATCTTCCGGAGCATAGCGAGCCAGGCGGTTAAATTCATGCAGATACTCGGTGACAGAGCGAGATCCCTGAGTGAGCGCCCTGAACTCCTTCTTCTTGAGAGACACCACTCCCGATGGTATGTGCGTCTTACAAAAAGCAGCAGTGAATTCTAGCCAAGTGATAGGTTCCACAGTATTCCTGTTGAGACGGAAATGATCCCACCACTCAGAGGCAGGGCCATGCAGCTGATGTGAAGCAAAAGAGACCTTCTCTTGATCAGTGCACTTAAGCAGGTCTAACTTCTTCTCTATGGCGTGCAGCCAATCACCAGCTTCAACAGGATTGGTGGCGCTAGAGAAAGTAGGCGGCCTCACGCGAAGGAATTCTGCTAGCTTATTCTGGGGAGGTGCATGGTTGTTTCCCTGGTTCTGCTGGTTTTGGAGTTGCTGCATCATCAGATTCATAAGTTGTGCCTGTTGAGCTAGGACTTGGGCAAGCGTGAGATTCTCTCCATTGTTGTTGTTGTTGTTGTTGTTGGGGTTGGGGCCATTCCCATTGCTGCGAGTAAGCACCATCTGGCATAGACAGGAGCATAAGAAGAGAAACAGGGAAAACTACTTAGGACAGGGAATTAACTTTTACTAACTTGACTTTTATTGATCTTAACTGAGTTTCATTATTACAAAACTGAAGACTCTCACACCACTAAACTCACCAACTACCTAACACTCGAAAGCAAACAAACGCATGCATTTACATCCCACCAATGATGTAAACCACATGCAAGACCCACACACACCCAAACTTAAACAAGCAAACTAACACAACGATCTAAGGCAACGACTTGACAAGGCGTTCTAGGACTTCCGGGCATCGGAGTTGATTGAAGGCTCGTTCGGCGCGTCCCTATCATCTTGAGTAGCTCCCCACTCAACCTTGGAATGGGTGCGCTTGGATTCTTCTTCATCATCATCACTTACGTTGACGACCGGAGGATCCGCTGGGGCTTGGGTAGCTTCTTTTTCCATCACACGAACCTTTGGCGTCAGCTGGTACGAGGAACGAATAGAGCTCTCTTCCTTGCGGTAAGACGAACCCTGGCCTTTTGCGGTGGTGCTTCTCCCTTCAACGCGGCTAGTTCCTTCTCCAAACGATCCACCTTGTCCTCCAGCTTGCAAATCTTGCCACGATTCTGGTCTTCGCGATCTTGAGCTGCTATCACAATCTCAGCGCGGGTCTCATCCATGGCCCACAGCATCTCAACCAAATGCCTTGTGGTACCATCATTCTCAATCCCTGCAGGTTCAAGGTAGCTGCCACGGTCACTTCCTTGGGGTTGGCGAGGATGGTAGCAATACTCAGTGTCAGCCAACCGATCATTGTAGCTTTCTCGGAGCTCTCCTATGGCGATCCTTGCCACCTCCTGACAAGCATGAATGTAGCTTCCCCCTCCAGCCTCGAACATCACCGATGGGATATCTTCACGATTACTGTTCAAGGTGACTTTGACACAGCACTTCTCTTCATCACGATCATGAGGAATCTGGGCGTACAAAGGGGCAGTCCCAAATCCTATGGCAAAGGACATCGTACGCAACTCCTAGACAAATCCTTCAGTACTGAACAAGTACTCAGGCTTATAGCGTGGCATCTAAAGACAAGTGAAAGGAGGGAGTTAAGACATTTATCCAATTAACAGCACAAGTTTTTGGATTAACTTGAATAAAGTTAGAAAATCAAAGTAAAAGGTAAATAAATAAAGTAAACCGATCTTGCAAGATAAGTGAAATAGTTAGAAACGGGATCACAGATTTTGCACAAGTTTCAAAAGAAATAAAATAAAAGGGAGTTATAAAATCAATATGCCAAGCTTATTTCATTGCAGCAAAATTAAATAAAACAATGTTATAAAACTTTTGCTGGTAAATGGGCCATTAGTACAGTAATAGATGTACAGTACTAACAACACAGGAATAATAAATAAATTTTGAATGAGAACAATTAAAGGAATTATAAACTGCATGTGCATTAGTTTGGTTTAATTAAAAGAGAAAGAGAGGAGAGCAGTTCTACTTTTCTAATATTTTTAGAGGGCTTCTATGGGTAACCATTTGGCATAACCTAGGGTCAAGAAGGCTCTGATACCAACTTGTCACGCCCGGAATTTCTATCCAAAATTCCAAACGCTTACATGTGTGTAAACCCTCATCCAGGAATCAGCCGAGGCACACAATAACAAATTGATAATAGAGTATAATTATTACTCTAATTAATAAGCGAATAAAATGTCATTACAGAGGTAGATAGTTCCTATCAATCAATAAAGTTCTAAGCAGCGGAAAATAAGATAAACAGCGTAGACGACTCCACTTCACAGGCAGCTTGACCAGAGCTACGCCTAATCCTCCAGACCATCAGCATCACTGTAGAACTCCTCCTCTGATGAATGATTGCAAGGTGAGTATATGACATACTCAGCAAGCCACGCAGCAAAAATGCAAGTGCACAGGATAACAAAGGATGGCATAGTATAGTTTCATTTGCATAATGTTAACAACCAAATTTGGTAGCATTTGTATCAGGAAAGAGGATTTGATCAAAGCGGAGTTGGAGGCGGAGATCGAGTTCGGAAACAGAGCAGGAATCGGCTGGAGTCCAGATCAGCTACGGTTAGGATCGGCTGAGTCTGAGTCGAGCTAAATAAGCCGATATAGCCGATTCCGACAATACAACTTGTGTCACACCCTAAAAATCCCAAATATATAAATTGTTGTTTAAATTGGAATTATTAGAATTTATTTTAAAAGCCTAGAAGAGAAGATCTAATTTTAATTAATAAATTCCATTATGAAATGGGGCCAGATAAAATTTCATTAAATACATTGCTTAATTCTATAATTCCTAGATTTTTCTGGGATTTATTTGAGCTAAGGAAGTAGTTTTAATAAATGGAATTGCATTTAATGAATAATTTAAATGGAAAAAGGTTTTTAAAATCCTCTTTTGGCTTTGGGCCGAAAGTCGGCCCAATCCCTCTCTCTCTCTCTCTTCCTCGGCCCAAGTCGGCCCGCAGCCTCCCGCACGCGCGCCCGCTGTCGCTGACAGGTGGGTCCCGCCTGTCGGGGCTGTCGTCTACCTCCGGCCGACCGCCGCCCGAACCCTAGCGCCGCACCGCCGCCGTCCCCTTCCAAATTCGGCCGCGCCATTCCATCTCCGGTCGAATTGATTGGGGGAAAAGGATCACCGGGATCCCCTCTACCTTTTCTCTTATGGAATCATCGGCTAAAATCGTTTGGAAATTCAGCGGATTCGATCTCGAATCGGATTCGTCTCTCTCTCCCGAACCCTAACCTTTCCATCGCGTCGCCGGTCGCCGTGGGTCTTTGCTGCCGCGCCCTAGCCCCTATAAAAGGACCCCCGAGCTCCCCTCTACCCGCCGCCACCCTTGCCTTCGTCTCTCGTCGTCCGTAGCGCCCTAGCCCCGTGAGACCTCGCGCCGCCGTCGTCGCCGCCGCTCCAGCCGTGCGCCACCGTCGCTTCGGTCGTCGTCGCCGCTCGGGGAGGTCGCCAAGTCGTCGCCGTCCTCGTCCGCCCCTTCGCCGTCGCTGTCGACCGCCGGAACACCGTCGCCGCCGTTGACCCGATCGTCTCCGCCGTTTCTATCTCGTCGCCGGCGCCATCCGTTGCTCCTCCGCCGCTACTTTGGTCACCGGTGAGTTCGCCGTGCCGTCCGCTACCCGTAGGTGCCCTCCGTTCGCGCCGCCGCGCCGTCGTTCACCGGCGAGCATGCGCGCCCGAGCCGCCGCCGGTGGTGACGTCATCGCCGACGTCATCATTGCCGTGTCCCGTGGACCGCCGTGGTCGGGATCGATTGTCACGTCCTGATAAATTCATCCCGAATTAAAAATCATTCGCTAAAAGGAATAATAGAATTAATTAAAATTCGAAAAGAAATTGGCAAACACTAAAATACGTACAAGAGAAATTCGAATGTGGCCCGGAGAATTTTTGTTAAATTCTCCTTGGTCTAAAAGGTGCCCTCAAATTTTACTTGAATTTTCAGAGCACCGGAAATAATTATTAAACAACAAAAGCAATTATCAAAGTTTATTAAAAAGAAAAATCTAAAAATAATCCTCCTTTTCTTTTGGGACAATTTTGGCCCAAAGTCCTCCCTCTCTCCCCTCGGCCCGCGGCCGAAGTCTCCCTTTCCTCCCTCTCTTTCTCTCCCTCTCCTTCCTCTTGGGCCCCCTTCCCCTCGGCCCAGCTCCCTCCTCCCTCTCCCTCCCGGGCTGCCTCTCCCCCCCCCTCCCCTCCCGGCCTGCCCGGCCCAGGCCGCCTCCCCCTCCTCTCCTCCTGGGCCGCCTCTCGGCCCAAGCTGAGCCGCCCCTCCCTCCCACGCACGCGCGTCGCACGCGCGCTGAGCGCGCGCCCCGCGTGGGGCCCACGCGCCAGGCCGCCGTCGCCTTCTTCCTCCAGCCACCGCCCGGCTTCTCTCCCTCCCGTGCGAACCCTACTCCGTTCCTCCCTCAAATCCGCGCGATTCGAGCATGGGATTCCCAAATTGATTAGGGGGAATTAATCCCCTTTCCCTCCTCTCTCTTTCCCCCTTAATTCCCCCTTGAATGGCACCCCCAATCGCCGGGAACGGACGCGCCAAGTCCGGCCGCCTACCTTTGCCGCCGGCCGCCATTCCCGTCGCCGTTCCGCCTCCTCCCGTGGCCGGCTCCCTCCCCCATCCTATAAAATAGAACCCCCTCTTTGCGTTCTACCGTTTTAGTCTCCTCCCGAGCCCTCCCGTGGTCCCTAGCCACCTCCCCGCCGCCCTCCTCTCTCTCCCACGCCGCCGGCCGCCTCCAGCCGCCTGTGCCGCCTCGCCCGCGCACCGGCCGGCCGTGCCGTCGCCTCCTCCAGCGTCGCCGCCACCTCCTCTTCGCCGGCCTGCCCTCCGTTTCGCGAGGTGACCCCCGGAGCTACGTTTCCGCCGTCGCCCTTCCATTTCCTCCGCGCCGGCCGCCTCCAGCCGCCTCTATCTCCCTGCCTGAGCGCCGGTCGACGTCGCCACCACCTTCCTCGGCTCCACGACGCCGCTCTCATCCCCGGCATCACCTCCTCCTCGCCCGAACTTCGCCGGAACACCGTCGCCCGCGCCGGCTTCTCCTTCCTCCTCGGCGGCATCTCCTCCGGCTGCCCCTTTCGCCATGCCCGTGCATCAGCCGGCGCTGCCGTCCCCTCCCTCGGCACGGTGACGTAGCCCTCCACCTCGTCCACCCCTCGGTTTCGCCCGGAAGCCGCCGCACATCGCCGCGAACCTCTCCATCCGCCTCGCCGGAGTTGTTCGGCCGCCCGTCCCTCCTCGTCCGTGCACCGGTCGGCCGCACCTCCACCATCTTCGGCATCGCAGCCGCGGCGTCGTCCTCGGCCTCGCCTCCCCTCCGACCGAACACCGCCGGTGTCCGTCGTCGTCTCCGTTCGTCCTCGCCGATCGACGTCCCGTCGGTCGCCCGGCTCGTCGTCTCGCGGCGCCGCCTCCGTCATCATCATCGCTGCGGCCTGTTCCACGCCGTCCTCGCCTCCGTACAGCCGCTGCCGGCTGCCCTCGTCGTCTCCTCGCCGGCCCCGGTCGTCGTCGTCGTCGTCCTCCCGTCGTTCCCGGTCGTCGTGGCGTGCGTCCCTCCGTCGAGCCGTTCTCGTCCGTCGTCCGCGTTCGTCAAGCGAGCCGCTGCAGCCCCGTCCTCGTCTTCGTCCTCGGCTCCGCGTCGTCAAGCCTCGTGCCGGCCGCGTCTCGCCTTCGTCCAAGGATCGCCGCCGAAGCCGTCCCCTCGCCGTTCGTCTCCGTTGTGCCCGTCTGTCTCCGCCGCGCCCGTTCGTCGTTGTCGTTCCCGCGCCTCGTCACGTGGTGGTAAGGACCCCTCTCCCTCGCTGCCCCGTTCTCGTCCTTTCGGTGTCGCCCGTGCCCGTTGTGCGGTTGACGACCCCGGTACCCGTGTACCGTTGTCAGTAGTCGTTCACGTGTGCGGGTGGTGACCGTGTAGTGTCCGTGTTAGTGTGCCCGGTCGGTAGCCACGTGGTTTCCACGTGTGCAACCCGTGTGGTGTCTAGTGGGGTCCGTTTGTCGGCCACTCGCCTTGGTTGACACACGGGATCCGCTTCCGTCGACCCGTGGACCGTCTCTGTGTACTCGGTCTACCGCGGTCCTTTTTGTTGACATGTGGGGTCCGCATGTCAACGGCGCAGCCTTCCTGTCTTTTCCAGGCTAGCGCTTACGCATGTTTTGTAATTGCAAAGCTTAATTATAATAATCCGCAAATCTCCATATAACAGCATTAAACCTCGGATGATCATATCTTGGTCATACGAACTCTGAATCGACCCGTTCAAGTCTCCTAATGTTTGTTATAACCTAAAGAACCCTGTGCTTTCTTTTTATGTATTGTTATTGCTTCTTTATAGGCCTGTAGCTTTGCTTGTGTGCTTCGCGTAGCTTTCGTCGTTCCGGAGGTTCCCGAAGCGTGGTTCGCGGTCGTCGCCGAAGGTTCGGAAGGCCGTTCTCTCTGAGCAAGGCAAGTCACATCATCCTTGAGCATATTGAATCCCAGTTTATAAAATTAATTTGATTTAAATTAATGCATTATCGCTTTATTTAAATTCCCGCGTGATCACTGTTTTATCTAGCCATGCCTATTTACCTTTGTTATGACCTTATTATTGCTATTGTTATTATTATCTTGTTCACCCTAGGAAAATAAAACCCCAACTAGTGGGTACTCTATTCATGGTTCCACTAGTATGAATGTAGGTAGATGCTTCGCTGATTAATTAGGCAACATTAGGTGGTTTTATAACTTTAGACTTTGGGAATTCTCATATCGTTTGGACACTTTGGAACTGTTGGTTTATGGTGGAATTGGACATACACCTCTCTTCCTCTTTCAAAACCCCTAAAACCTGTTTTCGGTGGGGTTTGGGTGCATGCCAGTTGTGGGAAGTAGCACCCCGGCCACTATAAGGATTAAGCTCGGGCCTCTGTTGCAAAGCACTACCGTACTTCCACATGTCTAGTGGGTAAGGCTTAGTTTGTGGCTCAGTCTAGTCATAAACAAAAGTACACGGATTGGAGATGGATGAAGTCGGGGGTCGATGGACATTCTCCAGGGCAAATGAAGGCTACACGAGCTGCGGCCCGGTAGTCGAGATGTCATGGCACAGGGCTGGTGTCCTGCTGCTAGGGGGCTCACTCCTGCCTGCCTGTCCCGGGGGTTCCGGCCGTAGGTGGGATTGGGTCGGTACTCTTGTCTATGGCTAGGATGGGTTGGAAACTATGTCACGTCTTCCGTCTGTATACCGTGGTGGTATGTGGCACGTGGTTGCACGTGAGGAAGATGTGTCTTGTGGGTAAAGATGTACACCTCTGATCAGAGTATAATCTATTCGAATAGCCGCGCCCTCGGTTATGGGCAAGCCGAGCAATGTACCCAAGTCAGTGTTTTAATTCTTAAAATTTGCTCAACAACTAAAATGTGGAATGGTTGGCCTGGGTTGGCTTGGGACGAGCTGGGACCCAGGGTCGGGTTGCCAGTTCGGTCTGAATCATCGTAGGCCTTGGGTTAAGGCAGGTTCGTGAGGGTTCACGGCCTTGATTAATAATACTGTGTAGCTCTAGGATCGTCTTTATAAAATGGCTTTGGGCAACTAAGTGACTTTTAAATGCTGCTTTCTGCAAAACTTAACCCCTATATTATTATCCCCTTGTACTCCCCTGCATTAATTATGCATCTCCGGTGTGTCTTGCTGAGTACTGTGGTTGTACTCGTTCTTGCTCAATCTTTCCCCTCTTCAGTAAGAGAAGCTTTGGAGAAGATGTCTTAGGTGGAGTCCTGGCTTATACCCCAGTTGAGCGCCTGTGAAGATGGAGCCGTAGGCCCGCTAGTCCGCTGCTGTTTATTTTTGATTGTCAGGCTTGAAGCGCCTTTGTAATAATGTAAATATAATCGACATAATAAAGATGTGTCTTTTATATCATGTTTGTGTGGTGTACCCCGGCTTTCCTGGGACGGGGATTAATACACTAACGTTCGGGAAAAGGCAATTTTCTCGGTCGCGACAAGCTGGTATCAGAGCCATCTCGACTGTAGGATAAGCCAAGTGGATAAAACCTAAGGGCATATTTTATAAATGAAACTATTTCCGAAAGTCCCTTTTTCCTCCTTTCCCCTGTGCTATTTGCAAAATATTTACTCTTTCTTCCTTCTTCAAATTTCAACTAGTACTAGATGGTCGGCTTTGCGGAGAAGAAGATGTCGTCAATTGTCTGCCGAAGCTCCGGAAGACCGCAGGGTCTGCTAGCGAAGTGGAGGAAGCAGTGAAGATCTTGGAGAACCAGTCGCAGAACCTAAGCCGCCCTCTAGGGTAGAGTCGTTAGTTGTGTGTTTCCTTGCTTGTGTGTGCAGCGCGTGGTTTGCATCAGTGGGGTGTGATGTAACTATGCTAGGTTGTTTGCTTAAGCAACTTGCAGAATAAGCAAAACAAACAATACATCAATAAGAAGAGTTAGTTCCTTTAAGGTCCTGTCTCTAGTTCTGGTCTATTCTTTCCTGGCTTGTTTCCTCTCTCACCTCAATCCCTGTAACAGATGTTTAACAGAGAAAAAGGAAAGAATGTCAGCGGGTATGCCTCCAGTAACTCAAGTTTTCAACTCAATCCACCACTGGCCTCAAGAGAGTTAACCAGGGCACACCCTTGGTCCATTCCAAGCATGCTGCTTAGTTCACAGCTACCATTGGTTGGAAGTCAAGACCAAAATCAGTATGTGTTTGATCGAGCCTTTGCCACCCAGGTCAATGAGCTTCCAATGCCAGAAGAGCAGGTCCCCTTTTGTCATGATTGTAGAGAGCAAGGACACTATGCCCTGAATTGTCCATGGGTATATGTCAAAGAAGCCCCTTCCCTTGGTTTAGCAGGGCAGACATCGCTAAACCAGCCTCCTCACATCAAGTCAAGATTGCAGCCTAGTGTGCAAAGTAGAGAGCTCAACGGAGAGAATCCATTGAATCCCGGGAAATGCTTTCCTCCTAGCCTCTCGTACCACGTGGGGTCACATACTAAGCAAGCCAAAGGCAAGAAGAGTAAGAATCAGAAGAGAAAAGCACCGATGCGAACTGAAGAAGTACGTAAGATGACTATTACCAGCACCGAATGGCCTCCAGCAGGGATAACTATTTCTAGACGTCAAAGAGGAAATACTTTCCGAGGTGCACGACAGTTGACCCAGCACCTCCTAAGCCATGGTGGCAGAGTATCTGATAGTGAAGGGTCAGATCAAGTCTCCTCGGATGATGAAGATGAGTCTCCCCGACATCTCGGCGAGGAAGAGATGGAATCAAAGGCATGCACCCGTTGCGGGGAAATTGGACACGTTGCTAGCATGTGTCTCACACTCTGCACTCATTGTGAAGAAGACCATCCACCAGGGGAGTGTCCCACCCGCAAGGTCACATGTTTTCTGTGCGAAGGTACAAACCATGTGCCCAAGGATTGCCAACTCAGTGTGTTGTTGACCAAGACTGCAGAAATCCAACGAACAACCCTACGATTGTCTCATCAGCTAGTCAGCTCCAACAGCAACATCGACGATGTCATCCACAGCACCAATGCTCCTCCTGCTGCACCTGACTCTGCAGTCAATCATAGCGATAATACCTTCAGCACCAACCATTCTCTGCACCGACAGCCTCAGCAAAGAATTGTCGTCGATGAAAGAAGTTGTGTCTCTCCCCGACCTACTCCAGGCCAAGCAAAGGGCAATCAGCCTCCGGAGGGCGATACCAAGCAGAAGACCGTTATTCGCTTCAACCAGCAATCAGAAGGAAACTTCTCCTGTGAATGATAGTAATAATGCAGTCCTATCACATCATCACAGAACCAATCAAGGATGCAGTCACTAGAACAATGCCAGCTATGTATCCATGTTTGTGATTTTCAGTTCTCTACTTATCACTGTAATCGGGAGTTTGCAGCAATCATGTAATAAATAAATATATTCATGATTATAAACAATGAGTTTGTTATGTTTATGGAAGATTCATGTTGAGGATGCAAGGTACCGATGTTAAGCACCTTCCCTTTTTGTTTAAGGCAGTGCCTCGTATTCATGTAATATGGGAGAAATATGTAATAAAAACAAGTTCTATGAGGACTCTTTCAGAAGATGCCGATATGGGATTAGGTGTATATTTGTTTACTGTCGAAGGAAACCTAGGGTCTCATTTCAGAGGGACTATGTTCTAACCTCGAGTTAATAACCAACCTGATGATGGAAAAGAAAATCAAGCGTTTAACCAAAGAGACATTTGTTGGACTGAGAGTTTCAGATGTGTCCTCTTTGGATCAAAGGCAACAACCGCCAGTCTAGCTTTTGACGAACCACTTGAAGGTTTCACTGAAAGGCAGCAGACCAAAGGACCACATCGTCACCAGAAGCATCCACAACTCTCGGAGTGAAGAATACTTGGTTGACAAAGTTTAAAAGGTGATTGATAGAAGATACCAGCAAAGGTGTTTATTATCAGGCAAAGAAGTAGGTCGAAAGGTGATTGATAAGAGAAATCTGAAAAGAATACGTCAAGGTCGAAGGTGTAAAGGAATACATGGAATGCTAAATGATGACAAGCATGATATTCTCATGATAACAAGCATGGTATCCTAGTAATGACAAGCTGATGTCGACGCATGTCACGAAGGTGGTAACTTGTATGAGGTTGACGCCAAAGATATGAATGATAAGAAGTTCTAGAACTGAAGCCCCATCCTCAACCACCGCAGCCTAGTCTGAGTCAGTTAGAGGTGCAACCAGGGAAAAGTCAGGTGAAGAGAAGACTCCATCTGCAACAGGAGATCGAGCCAAGCAGTTCAGAGTGGAGAAGTTGTGCTAGGCAAGTTTGTTACAAAAGACGGAGCGGAAGAAGTCAGACAAGAAGAGAGGACCGCCCAACCTATCTTCTTGCTAGCCTCCTCGAATCTCGGGGACGAGATTCTTGTAAGGGGGGTGGATTTGTCACGTCCTGATAAATTCATCCCGAATTAAAAATCATTCGCTAAAAGGAATAATAGAATTAATTAAAATTCGAAAAGAAATTGGCAAACACTAAAATACGTACAAGAGAAATTCGAATGTGGCCCGGAGAATTTTTGTTAAATTCTCCTTGGTCTAAAAGGAGCCCTCAAATTTTACTTGAATTTTCAGAGCACCGGAAATAATTATTAAACAACAAAAGCAATTATCAAAGTTTATTAAAAAGAAAAATCTAAAAATAATCCTCCTTTTCTTTTGGGCCAATTTTGGCCCAAAGTCCTCCCTCTCTCCCCTCGGCCCGCGGCCGAAGTCTCCCTTTCCTCCCTCTCTTTCTCTCCCTCTCCTTCCTCTTGGGCCCCCTTCCCCTCGGCCTAGCTCCCTCCTCCCTCTCCCTCCCGGGCTGCCTCTCCCCCCCCCTCCCCTCCCGGCCTGCCCGGCCCAGGCCGCCTCCCCCTCCTCTCCTCCTGGGCCGCCTCTCGGCCCAAGCTGAGCCGCCCCTCCCTCCCACGCACGCGCGTCGCACGCGCGCTGAGCGCGCGCCCCGCGTGGGGCCCACGCGCCAGGCCGCCGTCGCCTTCTTCCTCCAGCCACCGCCCGGCTTCTCTCCCTCCCGTGCGAACCCTACTCCGTTCCTCCCTCAAATCCGCGCGATTCGAGCATGGGATTCCCAAATTGATTAGGGGGAATTAATCCCCTTTCCCCCCTCTCTCTTTCCCCCTTAATTCCCCCTTGAATGGCACCCCCAATCGCCGGGAACGGACGCGCCAAGTCCGGCCGCCTACCTTTGCCGCCGGCCGCCATTCCCGTCGCCGTTCCGCCTCCTCCCGTGGCCGGCTCCCTCCCCCATCCTATAAAATAGAACCCCCTCTTTGCGTTCTACCGTTTTAGTCTCCTCCCGAGCCCTCCCGTGGTCCCTAGCCACCTCCCCGCCGCCCTCCTCTCTCTCCCACGCCGCCGGCCGCCTCCAGCCGCCTGTGCCGCCTCGCCCGCGCACCGGCCGGCCGTGCCGTCGCCTCCTCCAGCGTCGCCGCCACCTCCTCTTCGCCGGCCTGCCCTCCGTTTCGCGAGGTGACCCCCGGAGCTACGTTTCCGCCGTCGCCCTTCCATTTCCTCCGCGCCGGCCGCCTCCAGCCGCCTCTATCTCCCTGCCTGAGCGCCGGTCGACGTCGCCACCACCTTCCTCGGCTCCACGACGCCGCTCTCATCCCCGGCATCACCTCCTCCTCGCCCGAACTTCGCCGGAACACCGTCGCCCGCGCCGGCTTCTCCTTCCTCCTCGGCGGCATCTCCTCCGGCTGCCCCTTTCGCCATGCCCGTGCATCAGCCGGCGCTGCCGTCCCCTCCCTCGGCACGGTGACGTAGCCCTCCACCTCGTCCACCCCTCGGTTTCGCCCGGAAGCCGCCGCACATCGCCGCGAACCTCTCCATCCGCCTCGCCGGAGTTGTTCGGCCGCCCGTCCCTCCTCGTCCGTGCACCGGTCGGCCGCACCTCCACCATCTTCGGCATCGCAGCCGCGGCGTCGTCCTCGGCCTCGCCTCCCCTCCGACCGAACACCGCCGGTGTCCGTCGTCGTCTCCGTTCGTCCTCGCCGATCGACGTCCCGTCGGTCGCCCGGCTCGTCGTCTCGCGGCGCCGCCTCCGTCATCATCATCGCTGCGGCCTGTTCCACGCCGTCCTCGCCTCCGTACAGCCGCTGCCGGCTGCCCTCGTCGTCTCCTCGCCGGCCCCGGTCGTCGTCGTCGTCGTCCTCCCGTCGTTCCCGGTCGTCGTGGCGTGCGTCCCTCCGTCGAGCCGTTCTCGTCCGTCGTCCGCGTTCGTCAAGCGAGCCGCTGCAGCCCCGTCCTCGTCTTCGTCCTCGGCTCCGCGTCGTCAAGCCTCGTGCCGGCCGCGTCTCGCCTTCGTCCAAGGATCGCCGCCGAAGCCGTCCCCTCGCCGTTCGTCTCCGTTGTGCCCGTCTGTCTCCGCCGCGCCCGTTCGTCGTTGTCGTTCCCGCGCCTCGTCACGTGGTGGTAAGGACCCCTCTCCCTCGCTGCCCCGTTCTCGTCCTTTCGGTGTCGCCCGTGCCCGTTGTGCGGTTGACGACCCCGGTACCCGTGTACCGTTGTCAGTAGTCGTTCACGTGTGCGGGTGGTGACCGTGTAGTGTCCGTGTTAGTGTGCCCGGTCGGTAGCCACGTGGTTTCCACGTGTGCAACCCGTGTGGTGTCTAGTGGGGTCCGTTTGTCGGCCACTCGCCTTGGTTGACACACGGGATCCGCTTCCGTCGACCCGTGGACCGTCTCTGTGTACTCGGTCTACCGCGGTCCTTTTTGTTGACATGTGGGGTCCGCATGTCAACGGCGCAGCCTTCCTGTCTTTTCCAGGCTAGCGCTTACGCATGTTTTGTAATTGCAAAGCTTAATTATAATAATCCGCAAATCTCCATATAACAGCATTAAACCTCGGATGATCATATCTTGGTCATACGAACTCTGAATCGACCCGTTCAAGTCTCCTAATGTTTGTTATAACCTAAAGAACCCTGTGCTTTCTTTTTATGTATTGTTATTGCTTCTTTATAGGCCTGTAGCTTTGCTTGTGTGCTTCGCGTAGCTTTCGTCGTTCCGGAGGTTCCCGAAGCGTGGTTCGCGGTCGTCGCCGAAGGTTCGGAAGGCCGTTCTCTCTGAGCAAGGCAAGTCACATCATCCTTGAGCATATTGAATCCCAGTTTATAAAATTAATTTGATTTAAATTAATGCATTACCGCTTTATTTAAATTCCCGCGTGATCACTGTTTTATCTAGCCATGCCTATTTACCTTTGTTATGACCTTATTATTGCTATTGTTATTATTATCTTGTTCACCCTAGGAAAATAAAACCCCAACTAGTGGGTACTCTATTCATGGTTCCACTAGTATGAATGTAGGTAGATGCTTCGCTGATTAATTAGGCAACATTAGGTGGTTTTATAACTTTAGACTTTGGGAATTCTCATATCGTTTGGACACTTTGGAACTGTTGGTTTATGGTGGAATTGGACATACACCTCTCTTCCTCTTTCAAAACCCCTAAAACCTGTTTTCGGTGGGGTTTGGGTGCATGCCAGTTGTGGGAAGTAGCACCCCGGCCACTATAAGGATTAAGCTCGGGCCTCTGTTGCAAAGCACTACCGTACTTCCACATGTCTAGTGGGTAAGGCTTAGTTTGTGGCTCAGTCTAGTCATAAACAAAAGTACACGGATTGGAGATGGATGAAGTCGGGGGTCGATGGACATTCTCCAGGGCAAATGAAGGCTACACGAGCTGCGGCCCGGTAGTCGAGATGTCATGGCACAGGGCTGGTGTCCTGCTGCTAGGGGGCTCACTCCTGCCTGCCTGTCCCGGGGGTTCCGGCCGTAGGTGGGATTGGGTCGGTACTCTTGTCTATGGCTAGGATGGGTTGGAAACTATGTCACGTCTTCCGTCTGTATACCGTGGTGGTATGTGGCACGTGGTTGCACGTGAGGAAGATGTGTCTTGTGGGTAAAGATGTACACCTCTGATCAGAGTATAATCTATTCGAATAGCCGCGCCCTCGGTTATGGGCAAGCCGAGCAATGTACCCAAGTCAGTGTTTTAATTCTTAAAATTTGCTCAACAACTAAAATGTGGAATGGTTGGCCTGGGTTGGCTTGGGACGAGCTGGGACCCAGGGTCGGGTTGCCAGTTCGGTCTGAATCATCGTAGGCCTTGGGTTAAGGCAGGTTCGTGAGGGTTCACGGCCTTGATTAATAATACTGTGTAGCTCTAGGATCGTCTTTATAAAATGGCTTTGGGCAACTAAGTGACTTTTAAATGCTGCTTTCTGCAAAACTTAACCCCTATATTATTATCCCCTTGTACTCCCCTGCATTAATTATGCATCTCCGGTGTGTCTTGCTGAGTACTGTGGTTGTACTCGTTCTTGCTCAATCTTTCCCCTCTTCAGTAAGAGAAGCTTTGGAGAAGATGTCTTAGGTGGAGTCCTGGCTTATACCCCAGTTGAGCGCCTGTGAAGATGGAGCCGTAGGCCCGCTAGTCCGCTGCTGTTTATTTTTTATTGTCAGGCCTGAAGCGCCTTTGTAATAATGTAAATATAATCGACATAATAAAGATGTGTCTTTTATATCATGTTTGTGTGGTGTACCCCGGCTTTCCTGGGACGGGGATTAATACACTAGCGTTCGGGAAAAGGCAATTTTCTCGGTCGCGACATCGATCTCGGCCGTCCAATCTCGTGAACCGCCGCCGTGCGCCCGGTCCACCGTGAACCCTAAATGCTGACGCAATAATCCCTTTTTCCTTTTCAAAAATAATTCATTATTGCGTCATAATTCAATTAAAATCCATATAAATGATTTCAATCGATTTAATCTTTGAAAATTCATAACTAATTCATCTTAGCTCGGATTTAGTTGGTTCAAGTCTCTAAATTTTTCTAAAACTGAGATCTACATGTTAAAAATATCCACATGTACTGTTCATGCTTGTTTATATGCTGTTTTGGTGATTTTGTTCTTTTCTCTTTAGATTCCGACGTTCCCGGAGAGTCCAATTTTGCAGGAGAAGACTTTGAGGAATTCCAAGGTCAGCAAGGCAAGTCACACAGATCCCAAACAATCCTTTGAGCATGTTGATTGGGTTTAGGGTTTAGGGTTTAGGGTTTAGGGTTTCTATTCAACTATTGCATTTATTTTCGAATGTCATTGGGTGGAATTAACCTATTCTTTCTTATAGCCCTTTTGTATTTGATTACTTTATTCCTTGATACCTTGGGTTATTATAACTTGACTAGTTGAGCTTTATATAATGGTTCAGCTAGATATTAGGTATAATCGCTTAGCCATGCTTAGAAACATTAGTTCACTATTGGGATAATTTATGATTCACTATTATTTATTGATGGCTTAATGATAGCTCATGATGGTTAATCATGATTGGTTAATTAATTAATTTGACAACTAAAATATGATAATGGTGGGTTGTGAGCATATGGTTTTGATGGTTGTGCTCATGACAATTAAGGACCGGTTCACGATTTTCGGTTGTGAAACATTTACCGTGCCAACCACAAGCCAGCGTAGGCAACGGCTTTACTTTCTGTATAGTATGGTTCATAGTAGAGCACCAGACTGTGAAGTGGCGGAGATAACCCCACGGGGGTCGCTGGGGAGTGAATACCTTGTTTATAAGGGGGTGATTATGATCCGGGAACGGTGCACTGCTTTGAATTGTATTATATAGAGGGTATTGTCACAATCTCTATTCGGGTACTTGTCAAGTATCGCGACGCATGGGTGACATGATGTTGAGGTTGTGTCCTGTGGGTACAGTGGTACACCTCTGATCAGAGTTTAAATTATTCGAATAGCCGTGCCCGCGGTTATGGGCGGGTCTAACAATGTCTTTCGTGATTAGTCTCACACTTTACACCCTATTAATGGATGATGTTAATAACTTGTTTAACTCCTGGTTTGGAATGGTTAATTCCTGGTTTGGAGATAGATCTATGCAGCCGGGATTAGTTGTTCAGAATGGTTGGGCCTATGCAACAGGGTATGTTGTATAGCGATGGATTAATATTGTTTAATTATTATTTAACTGTTTTATTAAATTCTGAAATATTTATTAAATGCTGTTTGTGCAAATGAGACTATACTATGCCATCCTTTGTTATCCTGTGCACTTGCATATTTGCTGCGTGGCTTGCTGAGTATGTCATATACTCACCTTGCAATCATTCATCAGAGGAGGAGTTCTACAGCGATGCTGATGGTGTGGATGATTAGGCGTAGCCCTGGTCAAGCTGCCTGTGGAGAGGAGTCGCCTGCGCTGTTTCTTTTATTTTCCGCTGCCTAGAACTTTATTGATTGAGAGGAACTATCTACCTCTGTAATGATATTTTATTCGCTTATTAATTAGAGTAATAATTTGTACTCTATTATCAATTTGTTATTGTATGTCTCGGCTGATTCCTGGACGAGGGTTTATACACATGTAAGCGTTTGGAATTTTGGATAGAAATTCCGGGCGTGACAACTTGTACGCGACATCGGGTTCAAGTTGATGTGCTTCAAGATGATTGCCATGCATGGATAGAGTCCTGGGAAGGCAATTGTATCTATTAATTAGGATATTTTATGTAAATCCCTTATAGATAAGTGTGGGCAAAAGTCTGCCGCAAAGACTTGTGGTATCTTAGAGTTTGTTAGAGATAATGTTTGTGTCCGGTATGGGCATATCTTGTAATTCTTGGGTATAAATAGACCCCGCGCCCTATGTAATTTTTAACACACACTTTCAATACAATCTCGGCGCATCGCCACCCTTTTTGCCTTAGTTTTGTTTCGACGAGTTCTTGCTTTCGGGTTGAGCTGCATCGATTTCGATCTTCAACAAGAGGTAAAATTCGTTATGATGGATTGTGTTCTTAGGATTAGTGCTTCCATCTTCATGACACTCTAATCTTGTTTATGTAATTCATCAAGTTATCATATATCTTACATAATATATAGCAATATCGCCATCTAGTCTACCATCGGCCAATATCTATATACAGAAGGCAGCCGATTAGGTTAGATCTTGATGTTGCTATAGATTATATAAGATATCTACCATTCTATGAAACTTCTAGCGGCTTGATTGTCTAGATATCGTTCTTCTTTTCATACTTAATGCTGCATCAATTAGGTTTGATCTATTAAGTCGTGCTTAGAATATCGATCTCTAGCCTGCCATCTAGTTGCCAACTAGGATAGCATCGGAGTTTCAGCCGATCGTATCTGATTTAGCCATATTTATTACATATGTCTCATTGATATGCTAAATCTGCCCTTTATATCAAGATATTGCTGTATCTAAATATGTTAGATTTTTGTTTGATATATTATTCTTGCTTTAATATCCTAATATAAAGTAGTATCGGAGTATTAGCCGATACGTGCTAGATCTATTTGATCGGCTACGCTATGAACATATATAATCTCGTTATTGACATATATTTTGATCTAAGTGACTTGTACTGTCTCGGCATGATGATCGATCTATCCCAATCACTTGATTTAAGTATATATCGATATAAGGAGTATATATCGTTAATATCTTCAGCCGATCGAGTAGATTTAGTTCTCCTTTGCTTATTCACAACTGCCGATCGATACATGAATGACATCGGCCCAAAGATAAATGATATGTCATCGCCATCTAGCCGATCGGCTATCATTTATAGATTTAACCACGGTTTCTTTACTTCTATTTCTTGTTGATTACAGGATCAAATCAACTGGCACGCTAATACATCCGAAGGCGAGCTTTGGACCTGCACTGGAGTTAAGCAGATCTCTCAGGCCACGTGTTTTCTGTCAACACGCTTTTGGCACGCCTGGTGGGACTCGAACCCACAATCGTCTGATTAGAAGTCAGACGTCAGTTCTTCCTCATGGCCGAGAAACAAGCACCACCACCATCAAGCCCAGGTTCCGTTAAAGGCAAAGTATCGAATCCAGGATTGACTGACATCATTGATGACAATGTCATGCCAATCGATCCGGAGAAGTTCACGCTTGAGCAGAAGCAGGAGTTTGAAGCAACGATGCAGCAAGCGCGGGATCAGTATTTGAGCTCGTTCATGCAAACCCGTAAGGGAACGCTGGTTCAGAAGTATAAGATAAAAGTGGTTGCTGATAGTCCTGGAACCGGTTCTTCTAAAGATGGAGAGGTGAAGCAAGCTCCAGAAGGCTCGGCTCAGCCAAGCAACAAAGGTGCTACTGATGGTTCTCTCGGAAATCAAGGCGACAACCCTCAAGGAGTGCACGGAGCTCCAGGTGATGCTGCTCAAGGGCCGCAAGGAGGAAATCTTAATCCGAATAATGAGCTAGCACAAGACTTTTTCAACAACTTTCAAGATCGGGTTGATTACGCGGTGCATCATGCTCTGATCAATCAGTCCGGGGTCTTAGTCAATACATTGTCAAACATGATGAAGACAATAGCCGATGGTTCGATAGCTGAGCATCAGGCTACAGGCCCGGTTTACTTGCAAGGAGGTGTCTTCCCAAATTATCAATCTTTGGTTACCGATGTTCAGCCAGCTGTGTAAGCGGCTCCCTCTGTTGCACCCACAACTCAACCAACGGCGCCAGCATCAACTCCCTTACCTGCTACATCAGCCATGGCGTCAGGTCAGCCGATGAACCCTCGGTTGTTAATGAGGGAGCACCCACAGCCTACTGGGCAGACTGCGAATCAGCCGACCCAAGATCAGGTTGCTGCCATGTTTTTGCCACCTCCACCTATTGTTGATCCAATGCAGCAGCAACCAATTCAGCAGACACCACCAATCAAGCCGGTTATATAGCCGATCCAACAACAGGTCGTGCAACCAGCTCAGCAAGCACCATCAACACAGCAGCATCTCCAACCGATTCAGCAAACACCGCCAAGGCAGCGGCTTCATCCGATCCAACAGACTCCGGCGCGACAGCAAATCGTTCAGCCGATTCAGCACCCGGGGTCGGCCAATGCATCGGCCGGGTTCGCAGCACCTGGTGGGCAACCTGCGCAGCAATTCGTAAACCAAATCATCCCAGAGCATTTGGTTCACCATGCACAACCAGATGGCAATGTGGTACCTTAGATGGTTCCTGAGCACTTGGTACGCAACATTCAGCCGAATCTTCATAACTACCAAGGGGGTAACTTGAGCTATCAGTATTAGCCTCCTTCCCCGCAAGCCTAATATCAGCCTGGGGGATCGGCTCAGCAACAGTTCACACGTCAGTTTGGTCAATTCAAGCCCGTGCAGCAACAACCGCAAGGAGCAGCTCAGCAACGACCATGGGCCGATGTGATTGCCGATGTAATGAGGGAGCAGTTCGGACTTAAACCAAAAGAAACTGGAAGTTTGTATCGGCAGCCTTACCCTGAGTGGTTTGAAAGGGTCCCTCTTCCCAATCGGTTTAAAGTTCCAGATTTCTCCAAGTTTTCAGGACAAGAGGGTGTGTCAACTTATGAGCACATCAGCCGATTCCTTGCTCAGTGTGGTGAAGCATCGGCTATAGACGCCTTGAGAGTTAGGTTGTTCCGGTTATCTCTGTCCGGATCAGCTTTTACTTGGTTTTCCTCTTTGCCATATGGGTCGGTCAATAGTTGGGCCGATTTGGAGAAGCAATTCCACAGCTATTTCTACAGCGGGGTCCATGAGATGAAGTTGTCCGACTTGACAGCGATCAAGCAGCGGCATGATGAACCCGTTCACGAGTATATTCAGAGGTTCAGAGAGATGAGGAACAAGTGCTTTAGCTTGAGTTTGACTGATGCTCAGTTAGCCGATTTGGCCTTCCATGGTATGATTCCTCCAATCAGGGAGAAATTCTCATCCGAAGACTTCGATAGCTTATCACATCTGATACAGAAGGTAACCTTGCATGAGCATAGGTCGGCGGAAGTCAGGAAAAGCTCTAAGAAAGTTAATCAAGTTTGTCCATATATGTATGGGTCAGATGACGAAGAGGATGATTCTGAGATAGCTGCAGCCGAATGGGTGAGGAGCAAAAAGGTTATGCCATGCCAATGGGTAAAAAGTCCTGGGAAAGAGGAGAAGTTTGACTTTGATATCACCAAAGCTGATAAGATTTTTGATTTGCTACTCCGAGAAAAGCATATTCAGCTTCCTGCTGGTCATACGATCCCATCGGCTGAGGAATTAGGCAAGAAGAGATATTGCAAATGGCATAATTCTGGGTCTCATTCTACTAATGATTGTAAGGTCTTTAGACAGCAAATCTAGGTTGCCATTGAAGGGGGAAAGATTAGGTTTGATGATTCCAAGAAGCCGATGAAGGTCGATGGGAACCGTTTTCCTGTTAATATGGTGCATACAGCTAGTCAAGCAGCCGATAGGGCCCGTGCAAAGGGTTTCCAAAGTAAATTCGGCTAAGATTATCATCAAGTCTCAGAGGAAGTATGATAAACAGCAGGAGAGGCGTTATGAAGAATACGATGATGGTTTCGATCCTCACTGGGGTTGCGAGTTCTTCAGATTCTGCTGGAATGAAGGGATGAGGTTGCCATCTTTTGAAGACTGTCCTGGATGCAGTGACGTCACTGAGAGCTCAAGCCGACCACATAATAGGGATAATCGGCTGAGACAGACAAGACTCCCTGTTCATCAAAGATTGGGCCCGATGAATCAAGATCATAGCCAAGATGATGAGGTGATCAGGAAGAATCAATGGTGTCCTTCTGGTATTTTCACGAAGAATCAGAAAAGGAGGGTCCAGAGATTGAGGAGCAGGGAGCGTTTTCAGGAGGTCGAAGAGGAAATCAACCATCTGCTGAGGAAACCAAAACCAAGACAGGAGTGGCGTGTCAAGAGTCAGGTTCCCGCAGCCGATGATGCTGCGACCGATGAGGTGAAGAGGTTGGCAAAAGGGAAGAGTGTTATTGCGGCACCAATCAACATGGTCTTTACATTGCCAGCTGAGTTCGGGATCGACCAGGCCGATGTCGATGAAGTGGAGGAGGAGTCGGCTAAGTTGGTCCTGTCACTAGAACAAGCAGTATTCGAGAAACCCGAGGGGACAGAGAATCGGCATCTTAAACCAATATATATAAACGGCTACGTCAATGGGAAGCCGATGTCTAAAATGATGGTCGATGGTGGGGCCGCGGTGAATTTGATGCCCTATGCTATGTTCAGGAAGCTGGGTAGGAATGCCGAAGATCTCATCAAGACAAATATGGTGCTCAAAGATTTTGGTGGTAATCCATCGAAGACCAAAGGTGTTCTAAATGTAGTGCTGACAGTCGGCAGCAAGATTATTTCTACCACGTTTTTTGTCATCGATGGGAAGGGTTCGTACAGCTTGTTGCTTGGAAGGGATTGGATTCATGCCAATTATTGCATCCCTTCGACTATGCATCAATGCTTGATTCAATGGCAAGGCGACAAGATAGAGATTGTGCCAGCCGACAGGTCAGTTAATGTTGCTAGTGCCTATTTAGCCCTTTGGGAGATGGATGGCCTTGATTGTTTATCTGGAAAAGTCTGGGATGGAGATTTTCGAAAAGTGTCCGATTCTGATATACAGCCAATCGAAGATGGAGAACCCAAGCTATTACTTTGAGGGCGTTGTGGAGGGTTCAAATGTCTATGCTAAGGATACAGTAGATGATCTCGATGACAAGCAAGGTCAAGGTTTTATGTTAGCCGATGATTTGGAAGAAATTGACATAGGTCCAGGCGATCAGCCAAGGCCGACATTTATTAGCAAAAATTTGTCTCCAGAGTTTAGAACCAAGCTGATAGAGCTCCTAAAAGAGTTTAGAGATTGCTTCGCTTGGGAGTACTATGAGATGCTCGGACTCAGCCGATCGATCGTTGAACATCGGCTACCTATCAAGCCAGGGGTTAGACCACGTCAGCAACCTCCGAGGAGATGTAAAGCCGATATGCTCGAGCCTGTTAAGGCTGAGATTAAACGATTGTATGATGCTGGTTTTATTCTTCCCTGCCGATATGCTGAATGGGTCTCTAGCATAGTTCCAGTTATTAAAAAGAACGGCAAGGTCAGGGTGTGCATTGATTTTCGAGATTTGAATAAAGCTACACCAAAGGACGAATATCCAATGCCAGTAGCCGATCAGCTGGTTGATGCCGCGTCAGGAAACAAGATTTTGAGTTTTATGGATGGGAACGCAGGATATAATCAGATCTTTATGGCTGAGGAAGATATCCATAAGACGGCTTTTAGATGTCCTGGTGCAATCGGTTTATTTGAATGGGTTGTCATGACTTTCGGCTTAAAGAGTGCTGGAGCAACATATCAAAGGGCCATGAACTATATATATCATGATTTAATCGGCTGGTTGGTTGAAGTTTATATTGACGTTGTGGTTGTTAAGTCTAAAGAAGTGGAGGACCACATAGCCGATTTAAGGAAAGTTTTCGAGAGAACCAGGAAGTATGGCTTGAAGATGAATCCGACAAAATGTGCTTTTGGTGTGTCGGCTAGCCAGTTTTTGGGATTTCTTGTTCATGAAAGGGGGATTGAGGTAACCCAAAGGAGCGTTAATGCGATCAAGAAAATTCAGCCCCCAGAAAATAAGACGGAGCTACAAGAGATGATCGGCAAGATAAATTTTGTTAGAAGGTCTATTTCTAATTTGTCTGGAAAGTTGGAACCTTTGACACCCTTATTGAGGTTAAAAGCCGATCAACGATTCACTTGGGGGGCAGAGCAGCAAAAGGCTTTGGTTAATATCAAGGATTATCTCAGCTCTCCTCCTGTTTTGATTCCTCCACAGAAAGGAATACCATTTAGATTATATTTATCAGCTGGCGAGAAGTCAATCGGCTCGGTTTTGATTCAAGAATTGGAGGGGAAGGAGCGAGTTGTGTTTTATCTGAGTCGACGGCTCTTGGATGCTGAGACTCGGTATTCTCCTGTGGAGAAGTTATGCTTGTACCTGTATTTTTCGTGTACGAAGTTGAGGTATTATCTATTATCTAACGATTGCACTGTTATATGTAAAGCCGGTGTAGTCAGGTACATGCTGTCGGCCCCAATATTAAAGGGACGAGTTGGAAAATGGATATTTTCTTTGAATGAGTTTGATCTTCGGTATGAATCACCGAAGGCGATTAAGGGACAAGCTATAGCCGATTTTATTGTGGAACATCGTGATGATTCAATCGGCTCGGTGGAGAGAGTACCATGGACTTTATTCTTTGATGGATCGGTATGCACTCATGGTTGTGGCATCGGCTTAGTTATAATTTCCCCTAGGGGGGGCATGTTTTGAGTTCGCTTACACTATTAAACCATACGCGACTAATAATCAAGTTGAATATGAGGCAGTGCTTAAGGGGTTGCAATTACTCAAGAAAGTTGAAGCCGATACTATTGAAATCATGGGGGATTCTTTGCTAGTAATCAGCCCGTTGGCAGGAGAATATGAATGCAAGAATGATACATTGATGGTTTATAATGAGAAGTGCCTGGAATTAATGAAAGAGTTTCGGCTGGTGTGGAGATTATGGATACCCCATATCTACATGGCAGTTATAATTAGACTGGATATAGGATACCGAATATAGATAGAATATCTTTATAGTAACTCGGGTTAGTTTCTTAACTTGTACGTTAAGAAAGTACCCAGAGACTTAGTCGGTTACGATTGTATTTTATCCGTATTTTCATATTCCGTTAGGGATATGGGCTGTACCTTGTAGTACGGACCCCTTCCCCTATATAAGGAGGGGTCCGAGTCCTTCTTGGGACACGATTCTCTTGAAGATCACACATTCAATAACACACTCGGCGGATTCATCCCCGGACAGGAGTAGGGTATTACTTCTTGAATAAGAAGGCCTGAACCTGTATAAAATCCCTTGTCTCCAAACCCATCCACTTTTCTAGCTTGATAGCCACCCCCTTTAGTATTGCCGAAATCTTGTTTCGACAGTTGGCGCGCCAGGTAGGGTTTGCATCAAGCTTTTCGCCGATCAGTGCAATGGGTTCCGTCTCCAGCATCGACGACTTCGTCTTCCCTCCCGGGCAGGCGTTTCGGTTCGGCAGCCTCGACTTCATCACCAATGACTTCGGCAAGATCTCCTTCCTCCACTCGGAATCAGACCAGTCGGGAGAGAACCGGATCTCGGCCCCGTTTGGAGTTCCGAACTCGGCCAAGATCTACTCCAAGACCATCTCGATCGAGTCGGCTTCAAACCACTCGGACGAGATCTCATCCTCTTCAACAGCACCAGATCGAGATGATGGGGCTTACCCACCGATCCTAATGAAGCTCCCCGATGATTTGGCGGCCGTCTTCACCACAACGACGTCCTCTCCCCGCAGGCCTAGGCAGAGGTCGGCTTCAACACCGATCCCGCCTAGCTCTAGGGAAGTTGGCGTCATCCTCCAGCCACTCGGCACAGTTTCGACGGATCAGTTGGAGGGCTACTTCAGCTGTCCCGGCGTCGACTCGCGTCCAACCGAGATCATGGAGTACGACGAATTCGGCTTTCGCAGCAACGACCAAGATCTTGACGACTTCGACGAAAGCCTGGAAGATAACTACACCCCTCTCTATTTCGGCGTCTTCATGGCCGATAATGAGACGGAGGAGCAATGCCAAGCCCGAGAAGCCGAAGCGCGACGCGAGGCCGAACGACGCCGACTGGAGGAGGAGCATCAAGCACAAGAACAAGAACGGCTGCGGCGTGAGCAACAGGAACACGAGCGGGCCGCTAAGGAGGCTGAAGACCGGCGACAACGAGCCTTGGATGCAGGACGCCGAGCTCTTATCGGCCAGCAAGATGTTGAGGGGACACCGGTTTTCCATACCTCACAACAGAACGCTGTTGCCGCGATCACCCTCCTCGACACCCTCCTCAAGGAGAATGAGCTCAATCAATCCGATCATGTTGTCAACATCTTAAAGCAGACCAAGACCATGATCGCTGCTTCGGTCCCAGTTAACTCCGGAAGCGTCCGCACGCCGACTGGCAGCCGAGTCCCCCATCTTCGATCTCATGACTACCACCAGCCAAGCCTAAGTATCGCCGGCGTGGGATCTAATCGCAGGAGCAGGGAGCGCCGAGTGGAACGACCCCGCTCGCCACCTCGCCGCCGCCCCGTCGATCTACGTGACACGATCATTCAGCGCCGAGCAGCACGAGGCCTCCGTCATTCACCGGATCGCTACGACGATGACCTAGATGGAGTTGCCGCTTTCACCAATGACCTGCGTCGAGTGGATTGGCCAGCCGGCTTTAAGCCGACTGGAATAGAGAAGTACGACGGTACCACCAATCCGGAATCATGGCTTACCGTCTACGGTCTTGCAATCCGCGCAGCAGGAGGAGACAGCAAAGCTATGGCAAATTATTTACCTGTGGCTTTAGCGGATTCCGCCCGGTCCTGGCTCCATGGATTGCCCCGTGGTACAATTGGATCTTGGGCCGAACTATGCGACCACTTCATTGCCAACTTCCAAGGCACTTTCGAGCGCCCCGGCACACAATTTGACCGTTACAACGTTATTCAGAAGTCCGGAGAATCCCTTCGAGATTACATCCGGTGATTTTCTGAACAACGAAACAAGATCTCCGACATTACCGACGATTCATCGCCGCATTCACCAAAGGAATTCGCCATGAAGAATTGGTCGGCAAGTTTGGGCGCAAACCTCCCAAAACCGTCAAACTTATGTTTGAAAAAGCCAACGAGTACGCCAAAGCTGAAGACGCCGTCATCGCATCAAAGCAGTCGGGCCCCAGTTGGAAGCCAAAAAAGGATGCGCCGACTACGGGAGGGGGTGGACGTAACAACCACAAGGACCGCAAGCGTAAGCCTGAGGAACTTGTTGCAACCACTACACACTCTTCCCGACACGTTTGACAAAATCATGAACTCTCAATGTCCGCATCATCCCAATTCCAACCACACGGCCAAAGATTGCTTCGTCTACAAGCAGTTCGCGGAACAATACGCCAAGACTACACGGAAGAACTCTGATGGAGAGCAAAGCACGTCGAAGAAGAAGGACGATGATAACTCCCCAACAGGTTTTCAAGACCACCGCAAGGAGCTTAACCACATCTTCGGTGGACCTTTGGCTTATGAATCTAAAAGAAAGCAAAAGTAGACTGAACGGGAGATTAACGCTGTTCAACCCGACACGCCCCATGATGTGACCATGGCTACCACGGATGCAACCATTGCTCACATCATGGATGAACAAGAAGATATCAAGATCAAGTCCTCCAAGTGCTGGAATCCGATTCGGCCACCTACTACACTGCTGACTTCAAACGGCCGCCGAATCTGCATACAACCTCCGTTTTCGGCCCGTGAGTACTTGATGGAAAGCTCATGGAGTCCTCTTTCCAATGGATCCAGCGTCATTGCGAAATTCCATCTTATGGAGCCGCAATTGAAGCAACAAGATGCTGCGTCACCTACAATGGGCCTATGGGCTTGTAACTTCGTCTGGGACCCCGGCCCAAGTGGGGCCCATGTGGGGTGCGCCCCAACCAGGTGGAGCACGACCCTAGGGTTCCCTTAGGTCGTCCTCCCACCTCCTTAAATAGTTAGGTACCCCTTTAGAGTTTCTTGGGTTTTGATAGATTAAAGTTTAGCCATTGCTACTTGCTTGCGGCGCGCGTGTCGGCTAGACCGTCCGTCTGCTTGTTCTTCGGAACCCCAACTTATCATTTGTATTAAATTCCTATTTGCAATATCAGATTGCTTTTATCTTGTTCTTGCTTGTTTCTTCGATTTGCTTGCAGGAATAGGGTTGATCTGCACCGGCAAGATCAACAACCCACGGAGAGGTGTATCGATCGCTAAGGCGCAACACAACGTCTCGTACGGTTGTAGTCGGATCGTCAACGTTTCTTCCAGATCGTAATTATCACAACTCACCGAAAGATCGGGCCAACAACAGCCTTGAGTGTCGAGAGGAACTCAGGGTTCATCAGGTGGTATCAGAGCTTTCGTTGCTCGGTGAGTTTTCATTTACCTATAACCAGAAAATAGCCCGAAAAAAAATTCGTATCATTTACCTAGCCATATTGTGCCATTGCATTGTTCTTTTCAGTTTTTGCTTTGTTGAATTTTGTGTTGCATCGTCACGTCGTGTTGCTGGTCTTAGCGTCTAGTTCGTTTAGAGTTTCGAGTTCTGGTCACGTTTTGTACCACAGTCGTTGCTGCCACCGTGTCTCTGTTGTTGTCGGGACCTACGAAAACGGAATCGGCTCGCTGCCACGATTCTATTTTTGTAGTTTTCAGAAGTTTCTGTCGATTAATTTTGGAGTTCTTGAGTTGCATCTAGAGTTTGCCGATCCTTGTGTGTGTTTGTTTTGGCCGTGCATGTGTCGTGCACGAGAGGAGGAAGGTGAATTACCATATCTGATTTTGAAAGTAGTCAAGTTTGTTTTGGAAAGATATAGTAGATTGGATTGGTTAAAAATCAGTTTCCTTTTTATCCCATACACCAAATTCGGCTGCCATCCACTCCACCTCCTGGCCGAGTCCCACTCGCCCCTTTGGCCGAGTCCGACTCCCTTCGAGATCTGTTTGGAAAAACGGAACCGGCATAAATTCAGCATTCCATTTTTGTATAATTCTTAATTTTGGTTTGGACTTTTACAGTTGAGTCCCTGTAATTTTCATATTTACATTTGAGTCCCTTTGACCTTACATTGAGGTCCTTGAGTCGGTTTTTGGTAAAAAAAATCAAAAAAAAAGAAAAAAAAGGCAGAAAGGTGCTAAAAAAGAGAGAAAACAAAAGCCGCACCAAAAAAAAAGAGAAAGGAAAAAAATAAAAGAAAGAAAAAGAAGAAAAAGAAAAGAAAGAAAGAAAAGAGAAAATCAGTTGTGTCATTGAGATTTCTTTTATATATCAGAGCATGCTTGAGTTGTTTCTAGTGCTATCTTGTGGTATCGTTTGTGTCTAGGCTCGCGTCTCTAGTACGTTCTAGCCTAGGACCAGCACGGTACTTGACTTTGAACCATTATTCAATTTTGCATTCTCTGATTTGAGCATTTACTATCCCTTTGCTACATATTTAAGCCTACCTAGAGCTCCACAGATCTGATAGCAGCCGTACAGCAAGTGTTTGCCAAGGCATCAATACGTCCAACCTCCATTGGGGTGCTTGGTTAAGTCGGTGTACATCACCATTCCGCTTGCTTTGGTAAGAACTTGTAAGAGCTTGGTTAAAAGCTTGAGTGTGTGTGATATTTGAGCTGCCACTACCTAGTAGTTGATAGGAGCGTGCATATTTTTGTGTGTTTCTTGTTTGCTACTAACCATGGCAGGATTGCGTAAGGGAATAAGAGAACATCGACTTCTACACCTTCGACGAGATATGACGACTTCTCCACGTGATGCATATGAGGTACATGACTATAATTTTGAACAAGTTGCATCTCAGTTACCATTCTATGATGGGAAGTATGATTCTGTTGCATACATTGATTGGGAGCTAGCAGTAGACAATGAATTTGATATATATGATTTTTCTGATGCTCAAATGATTAAGGCTGCTAGTAATAAGTTTACCTCTTCTGCATTATTTTGGTGGACTTATGTTAGTAATAAACCTGAAACTTGGGATGAATTGAAAACCATGATGAGAAAACGCTTTGTGACATCTTATTACAAATGTACTCTTCGGGAGAAATTAGAACATCTGAAACAAGGTGATAGAACTGTTAGGGAGTACATTCATGAATTTAAGGTCTGTATCATCTACAGTGGTCTCAAAGAGTGCAATGAAAATACAATGCGTAGATTTTTCAATGGGCTTAATTCTGAAATTCAGGTTTTGCTTGATAATGTGACATATAATCATATTGGGCACCTATTCATGCTTGCTCGTAGCATTGAGAGTCAGATCATATCAAAGGCGAGGATGCATGACCAATGTGATTTATCTCCTATTTCTGAATTCCCAATATACTTATGTAATGATGATGTGCAAACATTGGAGGAGCAATTTTTTGTCTCCCCTGTTACTAACGTTTTGCAGGAAGATCAGCACATCCAAGAAAAGGAGAATGGTATACTTGAGGAGAAAGAGGATGAAGCACCTGCGATGTCTGAAGAAAGTTCGCAAGGTAAATTAAATGGTGCTGAGAGAAATGAAGGTGAGTATTCTCAAGGTGAGCTACACTTGTCCACTTTTCATGCTATAGTAGAGCAACCATTAGTGGAATCAATTGCTGAGTTGCCTTTGTCACAAGTTGATTTACTTGCTGTTCCTTGTGATAAAGAAGAGTTGTGTGATAATGCTTCACTTATATCCATGCCACAACTGGTGAATGAACATGCTATTTCTAGTGTTTCTTTGTGTGCCAATTTTAAACATGTTGTTCACATTGTTAATGAAGTACAGGAACGTGAATTGCTATCTTCTTTAAATACTTTGGGCTATGTTCAGTTTGATGATTTTTGTGAGCTCGATAATTTGAAGAAGAAATTATTTGCTAAGTCTGATTTGCCTTGTCCAACTAGTGCTATTTTTCATATATTTGGCGAATCTGATGATAGAGGAATATATTTGGTGCATAGAGTTTACATATGTTCAGATTTAGAACCTCCTATACATGTGGATAAAACATGCAAGCTAGAGCGAAATGTTATTGCTAACCAAATTGTCTCGAGTTTGCCTTGTTTTGACTGGAAGAAACAGGTTGTTGTAAATGGACTACGCAAAGAGCACCATATGGAAAAACCGAGGACGGTTTTCCGTGAAGAAGGGGAGGATGATGTGACCATGGCTACCACGGATGCAACCATTGCTCACATCATGGATGAACAAGAAGATATCAAGATCAAGTCCTCCAAGTGCTGGAATCCGATTCGGCCACCTACTACACTGCTGACTTCAAACGGCCGCCGAATCTGCATACAACCTCCGTTTTCGGCCCGTGAGTACTTGATGGAAAGCTCATGGAGTCCTCTTTCCAATGGATCCAGCGTCATTGCGAAATTCCATCTTATTGAGCCGCAATTGAAGCAACAAGATGCTGCGTCACCTATAATGGGCCTATGGGCTTGTAACTTCGTCTGGGACCCCGGCTGTCACGCCCGGAATTTCTATCCAAAATTCCAAACGCTTACATGTGTGTGAACCCTCGTCCAGGAATCAGCCGAGGCACACAATAACAAATTGATAATAGAGTATAATTATTGCTCTAATTAATAAGCGTATAAAATGTCATTACAGAGGTAGATAGTTCCTCTCAATCAATAAAGATCTAAGCAGCGGAAAATAAAATAAACAGCGCAGACGGCTCCACTCCACAGGCAGCTTGACCAAGGCTACACCTAATCCTCCACACCATCAGCTTCACTGTAGAACTCTTCCTCTGATGAATGATTGCAAGGTGAGTATATGACATACTCAGCAAGCCACGCAGCAAATATGCAAGTGCACAGGATAACACAGGATGGCATAATAGGGTTTCATTTGCAAAAACAGCATTTAGCAAACATTTGAGAATTTAAAACAGTTAAGTATTAATTAAGCAGTATTATTCCAACGCTATACAACATACCCTGTTGTATAGGCCCAACCATTCTGAACAACCATCCCGGCTGTACAGTTCTATCTCCAAACCAGGAATATTCCATTCCAAACCAGGAGCTAATCAAATTATTACCAGTTTTAGCATCATTTACTACGGTGAGAAGGGTGAGACTAATCACGAAAGACATTGTTAGACCCGCCCATAACCGCGGGCACGGCTATTCGAATAGTTTTACTCTGATCAGAGGTGTACCACTGTACCCACAAGACACAAGCCCACATCATGTCACCATGTGCCTCAATACCACCACGGTATCTCGGAAAGGAGTTGTGACAATACCCCTCGCATAACACAATCCACTGCAGTGCACCCTCCTGGATCATAATCACCCCCTTATAAACAAGGCATGGACTCCCCAGCGACCCCCGTGGGCTTATCTCCGCCACTTCTCAGTCTGGTGCTCCGCAATGAACTATGCTATACTAAAGATAAAGCCGTTGCCCATGCTGGCTTGTGGTTGGCACGGTTAGTGTTTCACAACCGAAACTCGTGAACCGGTCCTTAATTGTCATGAGCACGACCTTCAAAACCATGTGCTCACAACCCACCATTATCAGGTTTTAGTTGGCACATTAATTAATTAATTAATCACGATTGACCATCGTGAACTATCATTAAACCATCATGAAATAATAGTGAATCATTAGTTATCCCAAAAGTGAGCTAATATTTCTAAGCAGGGCTAAGCAATTATACCTAATATCTAGTTGAACCAATATAAATAAAGCTCAACTAGTCAAATTATAATAACCCAGGGTATCAAGGAATAAGGTAAACAAGAACAAAAGGGCTATAACAAACAATAGGTTAATTCCACCCAATGACATTCGAAAATAAATGCAATAGTTGAAAAGAAACAATAGCTTTAAATAGGATCAACATGCTCAAAGGATTGTTTGGGATCTGTGTGACTTGCCTTGCTGGCCTTGGAACTCTTCAAACTCTTCTTCGGCGAAAACGGACTCTCCGGAAACGACGGAATCTAAGTAGAAAAGAGCAAAATCACCAAAACAGCACATAAACAAGCATGAACAGTACATGTGGATATTTTTAATGTGTAGATCTCAATTTTAGAAAAATTTAGAGACTTGAACCAACTAAATCGGAGCTAAGATGAATTAGTTATGAATTTTTAAAGATTAAATCGAATTAAAATACTTAAATCGGCTTAAAATTGAATTATGACGCAATATTGAATTATTTTTGAAAAGGAAAAGGGGATTTATTGCGTCAGCGGCGCTAGGGTTTGGGTGGACCGGGCGCACAGGCGGCGGTTCACGCGAACGGACGGCCGAGATTGATCCAATCCAAATCGAACGGCCGAGATTGATCGGGTCCACGGCGGCTCACGGGAGAGGGCGATGACGCCAGCGATGACGTCACCGACGGCGGCGGCTCGGCGGGCGGGGACGGCTCGGGCGGCGCACGCTCGCCGGCGAACGACGGCACGAGGACGCGAACGGAGGGCACCAACGGGTAGCGGACGGCACGGCGAACTCACCGACGACCAAAGCGACGGCGGAGAGGCAACGGACGGCGCCGGCGACGAGGAGGAAACGGCGGGGCACTTCGGGTCGACGATGACGAAGGTGCTCCGGCGGTCTTCAGCGGCGGCGAAGGGGCGGACGAGGACGGCGACGCGACGGCGATCACAACGGCGGCCCTCCCGAGCGACGGCGACGGCTGAAACGACGGCGGCGCACGGCTGGAGCGGCGGCGGCGACAGCGAAGCTAGGGCGCACGGCGCTAGAGCGACTCCGGCGACGAGAGGCGAAGGCGAGGGTGGCGGCGAGAAGAGAAGAGCACGGGGATCCTTTTAAAGGGGCTCGGAGACGACGGCGGAGGCCCACGGCGACGGCAACGGCGAAGGAAACTCGCGGCTTGAAGGAAAGAGGCCGATCCGAATCGAACTCGATTCCAAAGCTTTCCAAAGCGATTTGGCCGAAGATTCCAAAGAGGAAAAGGTAGAGGAGATCCCGGAGAGTATTACCCCTCAACCAATTCGGCCGGAGAAGGAAAGGAGCGGCCGGATTGAAAGGAAACAGCGGCGGCGGCTCGGCGGCGGCGCGCTAGGGTTTCGGCCCGAGGAGGACGACGGGCCTGACAGGTGGGACCCACCTGTCAGCGGCTGCGAGGGCGCGCGCGCGCGCGGGCGGCTGCGGACTGGGCCGACTTGGGCCGGGAGGAGAGAGAGAAGGTTTTGGGCCGACTTTCGGCCCAAAGCCAAAAGAAGACTTTTTAAAACTTTTTCAATTTAAATTATTTCTTAAATGCAATTCCATTTATTAAAAATACTTCCTTAGCTCAAATAAATCCCAGAAAAATCTAGGAATTATAGAATTAAGCAAAGTATTTAATGAAATTTTATCTGGCCACTTTTTATATTGGAATTTATTAATTAAAATTAGATTTTCTTTTCAAGACTTTTAAAATAAATTCTAGAAATTCCATTTAAACAACAATTTATATTTTTTTAATTTTTAGGGTGTGACAAACCTACCCCCCTTAAACAGAATGTCGTCCTCGAGATTCGGAAGAACTGGCGAACAGTCTGGATGAGCTGACTTCAATTCATCTTCTCGTTCCCAAGTTGATTCTTCTTCCGAGTGATTACTCCACTGGACTTTGCAAAAACGGATAACTCGATTCCTGGTCCTTCTCTCACTTGTTTCCAAGATACGGATTGGCTTCTCAACATAGGTCAGATCCTCTTGGACTTCTATCTGCTCAATATTAGCTTCTTCGGTAGGTACTCTTAAACACTTCTTTAATTGCGACACATGAAACACATCATGGACTCCTGCCAAAGATTGAGGTAACTCCAACTGATAAGCAACCTCTCCTCTTCTACTGACAATCTTATAAGGTCCCACAAAACGCGGTGCCAATTTTCCTTTGGTATGAAAACGATGAACTCCTCGTAGAGGCGTGACCCGAAGATACACATAATCTCCTTCTTCAAAACTCAAATCTCTGCGGCGATTGTCGGCATAACTCTTATGACGAGACTGAGCCACACGCAATCTTTCTTGAATGATCTTTACCTTTTCTTCTGCTTCCCTTAGGATATCCGTCCCGAAAACCTGACGCTCTCCCGTTTGATCCCACAAAAGCGGAGTGCGGCACTTCCGACCATACAGTGCTTCGTAAGGAGCCATCTGAAGACTAGCTTGATAACTGTTGTTATACGAAAATTCTGCATAGGGTAGATTCTTATCCCAACTTCCACCGAAATCTAAAGCACAAGCTCTCAACATGTCTTCCAAAATCTGATTCACCCTTTCAGTCTGTCCGTCTGTCTGTGGATGATAAGCAGTACTAAAGTTCAGCTTAGAACCCATCTCTTCCTGAAGTTTCTTCCAAAAATTTGAAGTAAATTGACTGCCTCGATCAGACACTATCTTCTTAGGGACACCATGCAAACACACAATCCTAGCCATATACAATTCCGCTAAGCGACTTCCGGAATAAGTTGTCTTTACCGGAATGAAATGAGCCACTTTAGTAAGTCTGTCGACTATTACCCAAATAGAGTCATGGCCCGATGACGTTCTAGGCAAACCAGTGATAAAATCCATACCGATTTCTTCCCATTTCCATTCAGGAATCTTCAAAGGCTGCAACAAACCGGCGGGTTTCTGATGTTCTGCCTTGACTCGCTGACAAACGTCACATACTGCTACGTATTCTGCAATTTCACGCTTCATACTTGCCCACCAAAACCTTTCCTTGAGATCCTGGTACATCTTAGTACTACCAGGGTGAATAGAGTATAAAGTATCATGAGCTTCTTTCAGAATTGCATCTTTCAAATCTTTATTGTCGGGGACACAAATTCTTTCACCCAACCATACAGTTCCTTGCTCATCCTCCAAGAAACCGATAGCTTTTCCTCTTCTCATATTCTTCTTGATCTCTTGAATATCAGGATCATTAACTTGGGCTTCTCTAACTTGATCAATTAGAGTGGGCTTCGCTTCTAAGGCTGCAACGAAACCTCTACTGACAATTCCCAAATTTAATCTTTCAAATTCCTTGCATAACTCCATTGGCAACTGTCGCCCTTCCGTAACATTGCAGTAGCCTTTCCTGCTAAGAGCGTCTGCCACTACATTAGCCTTTCCTGGGTGGTAATGAATTCCCATGTCATAATCCTTAATTAATTCCAACCATCTCCTTTGTCTCATGTTCAGATCCGGCTGAGTAAAGAAATACTTTAAACTCTTGTGATCGGTATATACCTCTGTACGAGTACCAAAAAGATAATGACGCCAAATTTTCAACGCATGAACTACTGCAGCTAACTCAAGATCATGAGTAGGGTAGTTCTTCTCATGCGGACGTAACTGACGAGATGCATAGGCAACCACCTTCCCATCTTGCATCAGAACACAACCTAACCCAAGTTTGGATGCATCACAATACACTTGGAAACCCTTCTTTGGATCAGGTAAAATCAAAATAGGAGCTGATACTAAGCGATTCTTCAATTCTTGAAAACTCTGCTCACATTCTTCCGACCACTTGTACTTCACATCTTTCTGAAGCAGTCGTGTCATGGGCTTAGCAATCTTGGAAAAATTCTCTATAAACCTCCGATAATATCCTGCGAGGCCTAGAAAACTGCGAATCTCTGAAACTGTCTTTGGTTGTTTCCAGTTGGTTACGGATTCCACATTACTAGGATCGACGGCAACTCCTCCTGCTGAGATGACGTGACCAAGGAACTTCACTTCAGACAACCAAAATTCACACTTGCTAAACTTAGCATACAGTTGATGTTCTCGTAGCTTCTCTAGTGCAAGGCGAAGATGTTCTTCATGCTCTTCTTTGGTTCGAGAGTAGATAAGAATGTCATCAATAAAGACCACCACAAACTTATCTAGGTATTCCATAAACACCTTATTCATCAAGTTCATGAAGAAAGCGGGGGCATTCGTAAGTCCAAAAGACATAACAGTACATTCGAACAACCCATACCTAGTGGTAAAAGCTGTCTTAGGTATATCTTCCTCTTTGATTCTCAACTGATGATATCCTGATCGAAGATCTATCTTGGAGAAAACAGTGGCACCTTTAAGCTGATCAAACAAATCATCAATTCTGGGCAGCGGATACTTATTCTTGATAGTCACATCGTTTAGAGCACGATAATCCACACACATCCTCTGGGTATGGTCTTTCTTTTCCACAAAAATAACCGGAGCTCCCCATGGTGACGAACTCGGTCTGATGTATCCTTTCTGAAGCAAATCGTCGACTTGCCTCTTAACTTCTGCCAACTCATTTGCTGCCATTCTATATGGTCTCTTATGGATCGGAGTTGTTCCTGGTACCAAATCTATTCTGAACTCTATATCCCTTTTAGGCGGCATACCAGGTAAATCATCTGGGAACACATCGGGATACTCCCGGACTATAGGAATCTCTTCCAAAGTTATCTGGTTCAGTCTTGACCTTAAAGACTCAGAAGACAATGCATGAACGGTTACAACTCGACCATCATTGCTGGTGAGAGTTACTTTTCTATTAGCACAGTCTATCACACCTTTATGTCTGGCTAACCAGTCCATCCCTAGGATGACATCAAGGTCTTTGGATTCTAACAAGATAAGATTGGCCAGAAATGGTACTCCTTGAATTTCTATTCTGACAGAGGGGCTACGTTGCAAAGAGAGTGCTTGATTACTTGGGGTACTAACCATCAAAGGACGTCTAAGATCTTCTACTTCCATCCCATGATTTCCCGCAAAACTCATAGATAGAAATGAATGTGTAGCACCAGAATCGAAAAGTATGGTTGCAGGAACTGAGTTAACAGGAAACGTACCCAAAATCACATCTGGAGCATCTTGAGCTTCTGCAGCTGCAACATGATTGACACGGGCCTTTGATGCTGGTACAGTAGTGTTGTTCTGGGCAGGAACAACCTTCACACGACGGGGCTTCGGACACTTGTCAGCATAATGTCCTGGGTCTCCACATTTGAAACACACCACGGGCTTGCTGCCTTGCTCCCTTTTAGCAAATTGTTGTTGCTGTGCTGGAGCTGCAACAGGACGTGGAGCTTGATTGCGAATGTTGTTGCCAGCATTGTTGTTGAAGAACTGACGTTGCGGACGAACAACAGATGAAGAACCTCCCTGTGGCATAGACTGGGATCCTAAAGTAAGACGCGGCTTCTGATTATTCCCCTGTTGTGCCTTGAAGTGAGCAATCCGGCGTTTCTTCTGCTCCATGAAATTGTACTTGTCCTCCTGACGAATAGCCTTATCCACTAACTTCTGGAAATCAGGATAATCTCCAACCATAAGTGGGTAAGAAAGCTCATCATTGAGTCCTCCCAAAAACTTCTCCTGGCGCTCTTCATCATTGCGCACATCTTCCGGAGCATAACGTGCAAGACGATTGAACTCGTGCAGATACTCCGTAACAGAGCGAGATCCCTGAGTAAGCGACCTGAACTCCTTCTTCTTGAGAGACACCACTCCCGATGGTATATGCGTCTTCCGGAAAGCAGCGGTGAATTCAAGCCAAGTGATGGGTTCAGCAGTAATCCTATTCAGACGAAAGTGATCCCACCATTCAGATGCAGGGCCATGCAACTGGTGTGATGCAAATGAGACCTTTTCCTGATCAGTGCACTGAAGCAAATCCAATTTCTTCTCTATGGCATGCAGCCAATCACCAGCTTCAACAGGATTAGTGGTACTAGAGAAAACAGGCGGCCTCACACGAAGAAATTCTGCTAACTTATTCTGAGGAGGTGCATGGTTATTCCCTTGGTTCGGCTGGTTCTGAAGTTGTTGCATCATCATGTGCATTAGCTGAGTCTGTTGAGCAAGAACCTGAGCAAGGGTTGGATTCTCTCCATTGTTATTGTTATTGGGGTTGTTGAGGTTGGGACCATTCCCGTTGCTGCGAGTATTCACCATCTGGCATGGACAGGATAAGAAAAGAAACCAGGGGGAAAACTACTTAGGACAGAGAATTACTTTAACTTTTATTGATCTTAACTGAGTTTCATTATTACAAACTGAAAACTCTCACACCACTAGACTTACCAACTTCCTAACACTCAAAAGCAAACAAACGCATGCACTTACATCCCACCACTGATGTAAATCACATGCAGGACCCACACACACACAAGCAAACTTAAAACAAGCAAACTAACACAACGATCTAAGACAACGATCTAACAAGTCACTCTAGTTCTTCCGAGCATAGGAGGTCGATTGAAGGCTCGTTTGGCTCATCTTCCTCATCTTTGATAGCTACCCACTCAAACTTGGAATTGTTGCGCTTGGGTTCTTCTTCTTCATCACTACTTATGATGATGACTGGAGGATCTGTTTGAGCTGGGGCAACTTCTTTCTCCACCACGCGGACCTTTGGCGCCAATTGATAGCGAGGAACAAATAAAGCTCTCTTCCTTGCGGTGAGACGAATCCTGGCCTTCTGCGGCGGTGCTTCTCCCTTCAACATGGCTAACTCCTTTTCCAAACGATCCACCTTGTCTTCTAGCTTGCAAATCTTACCACGATTCCGGTCTTCACGATCTTGAGCTGCTAATACAGTCTCCGCACGACTTTCATCCATAGCCCATAGCATCTCAACCAAATGCCTTGTGGTAGCATCATTCTCAATTCCTTCAGTCTCAAGGTAACTGCCACGGTCACTTCCCTGTGGTTGACGAGGATGGTAACGATACTCAGTGTCGGCCAACTGATCACTGTAGCGGTCACGGAGCTCTCCTATGGCGATCCTTGCCACTTCCTGACATGCATGGATATAATTTCTTCCTCCAGCTTCGAATATCACCGAGGGGACCTCTTCACTATTGCTGTTCAGGGTGACTTTGACTCGGCACTTTTCTTCATGACGATCATGACGAATCTGGGCATAACAAGGAGCAGTTCCAAATCCAATGACAAAGGACATTGTACGCAACTCCTGGACAAATCCTTCAAAACCAAACAGGTACTCAGGCTTGAAACGCGGCATCTAAAGACAAGTGAAAGGAGGGAGTTAAGACATCTATCCAATTAATAGCACAAGTTTTTGGATTAATTTAAATAAAGTTTGGAAATTCAAAGTAAAAGATAAGTAAATAAGGTAAACCAAGTTTGCAAGATAAGTTGAAACAGTTGGAAACCAAGTTACCAATTTTGTACTTTTGAACATCAGGTTTCAAAGGAAAGTTATAAAATCAACTTGCTAAATTTATTTTATTGCAGCAAGATTAAATGGAACAATGTTGTAAAACTTTTGCTGGTAAAGGGAGCCATTAGTACAGTAATAGATGTACAGTACTAATAACACTGGAATAAATTTTTAACAAAACCATTAAAAGAGATTTATGAAGCGCATGTGCCATTAGTTTGGTTTAAATAAAAGAGAAAGAGAGGAGAACAGTTCTACTTTTCCAATATTTTTAGAGGGCTTCTATGGGTAACCATTTGGCATAACCTAGGGTCAAGGGAGCTCTGATACCAACTTGTCACGCCCGGAATTTCTATCCAAAATTCCAAACGCTTACATGTGTGTGAACCCTCGTCCAGGAATCAGCCGAGGCACACAATAACAAATTGATAATAGAGTATAATTATTGCTCTAATTAATAAGCGTATAAAATGTCATTACAGAGGTAGATAGTTCCTCTCAATCAATAAAGATCTAAGCAGCGGAAAATAAAATAAACAGCGCAGACGGCTCCACTCCACAGGCAGCTTGACCAAGGCTACACCTAATCCTCCACACCATCAGCTTCACTGTAGAACTCTTCCTCTGATGAATGATTGCAAGGTGAGTATATGACATACTCAGCAAGCCACGCAGCAAATATGCAAGTGCACAGGATAACACAGGATGGCATAATAGGGTTTCATTTGCAAAAACAGCATTTAGCAAACATTTGAGAATTTAAAACAGTTAAGTATTAATTAAGCAGTATTATTCCAACGCTATACAACATACCCTGTTGTATAGGCCCAACCATTCTGAACAACCATCCCGGCTGTACAGTTCTATCTCCAAACCAGGAATATTCCATTCCAAACCAGGAGCTAATCAAATTATTACCAGTTTTAGCATCATTTACTACGGTGAGAAGGGTGAGACTAATCACGAAAGACATTGTTAGACCCGCCCATAACCGCGGGCACGGCTATTCGAATAGTTTTACTCTGATCAGAGGTGTACCACTGTACCCACAAGACACAAGCCCACATCATGTCACCATGTGCCTCAATACCACCACGGTATCTCGGAAAGGAGTTGTGACAATACCCCTCGCATAACACAATCCACTGCAGTGCACCCTCCTGGATCATAATCACCCCCTTATAAACAAGGCATGGACTCCCCAGCGACCCCCGTGGGCTTATCTCCGCCACTTCTCAGTCTGGTGCTCCGCAATGAACTATGCTATACTAAAGATAAAGCCGTTGCCCATGCTGGCTTGTGGTTGGCACGGTTAATGTTTCACAACCGAAACTCGTGAACCGGTCCTTAATTGTCATGAGCACGACCTTCAAAACCATGTGCTCACAACCCACCATTATCAGGTTTTAGTTGGCACATTAATTAATTAATTAATCACGATTGACCATCGTGAACTATCATTAAACCATCATGAAATAATAGTGAATCATTAGTTATCCCAAAAGTGAGCTAATGTTTCTAAGCAGGGCTAAGCAATTATACCTAATATCTAGTTGAACCAATATAAATAAAGCTCAACTAGTCAAATTATAATAACCCAGGGTATCAAGGAATAAGGTAAACAAGAACAAAAGGGCTATAACAAACAATAGGTTAATTCCACCCAATGACATTCGAAAATAAATGCAATAGTTGAAAAGAAACAATAGCTTTAAATAGGATCAACATGCTCAAAGGGTTGTTTGGGATCTGTGTGACTTGCCTTGCTGGCCTTGGAACTCTTCAAACTCTTCTTCGGCGAAAACGGACTCTCCGGAAACGACGGAATCTAAGCAGAAAAGAGCAAAATCACCAAAACAGCACATAAACAAGCATGAACAGTACATGTGGATATTTTTAATGTGTAGATCTCAATTTTAGAAAAATTTAGAGACTTGAACCAACTAAATCGGAGCTAAGATGAATTAGTTATGAATTTTTAAAGATTAAATCGGATTAAAATACTTAAATCGGCTTAAAATTGAATTATGACGCAATATTGAATTATTTTTGAAAAGGAAAAGGGGATTTATTGCGTCAGCGGCGCTAGGGTTTGGGTGGACCGGGCGCACGGGCGGCGGTTCACGCGAACGGACGGCCGAGATTGATCCAATCCAAATCGGACGGCCGAGATTGATCGGGTCCACGGCGGCTCACGGGAGAGGGCGATGACGCCAGCGATGACGTCACCGACGGCGGCGGCTCGGCGGGCGGGGACGGCTCGGGCGGCGCACGCTCGCCGGCGAACGACGGCACGAGGACGCGAACGGAGGGCACCAACGGGTAGCGGAGGGCACCAAACGGTAGCGGACGGCACGGCGAACTCACCGACGACCAAAGCGACGGCGGAGAGGCAACGGACGGCGCCGGCGACGAGGAGGAAACGGCGGGGCACTTCGGGTCGTGATGACGAAGGTGCTCCGGCGGTCTTCAGCGGCGGCGAAGGGGCGGACGAGGACGGCGACGGCTGAAACGACGGCGGCGCACGGCTGGAGCGGCGGCGGCGACAGCGAAGCTAGGGCGCACGGCGCTAGAGCGACTCCGGCAACGAGAGGCGAAGGCGAGGGTGGCGGCGAGAAGAGAAGAGCACGGGGATCCTTTTAAAGGGGCTCGGAGACGACGGCGGAGGCCCACGGCGACGGCAACGGCGAAGGAAACTCGCGGCTTGAAGGAAAGAGGCCGATCCGAATCGAACTCGATTCCAAAGCTTTCCAAAGCGATTTGGCCGAAGATTCCAAAGAGGAAAAGGTAGAGGAGATCCCGGAGAGTATTACCCCTCAACCAATTCGGCCGGAGAAGGAAAGGAGCGGCCGGATTGAAAGGAAACAGCGGCAGCGGCTCGGCGGCGGCGCGCTAGGGTTTCGGCCCGAGGAGGACGACGGGCCTGACAGGTGGGACCCACCTGTCAGCGGCTGCGAGGGCGCGCGCGCGCGCGGGCGGCTGCGGACTGGGCCGACTTGGGCCGGGAGGAGAGAGAGAAGGTTTTGGGCCGACTTTCGGCCCAAAGCCAAAAGAAGACTTTTTAAAACTTTTTCAATTTAAATTATTTCTTAAATGCAATTCCATTTATTAAAAATACTTCCTTAGCTCAAATAAATCCCAGAAAAATCTAGGAATTATAGAATTAAGCAAAGTATTTAATGAAATTTTATCTGGCCACTTTTTATATTGGAATTTATTAATTAAAATTAGATTTTCTTTTCAAGACTTTTAAAATAAATTCTAGAAATTCCATTTAAACAACAATTTATATTTTTTTAATTTTTAGGGTGTGACACCGGCCCAAGTGGGGCCCATGTGGGGTGCGCCCCAACCAGGTGGAGCACGACCCTAGGGTTCCCTTAGGTCGTCCTCCCACCTCCTTAAATAGTTAGGTACCCCTTTAGAGTTTCTTGGGTTTTGATAGATTAAAGTTTAGCCATTGCTACTTGCTTGCGGCGCGCGTGTCGGCTAGACCGTCCGTCTGCTTGTTCTTCGGAACCCCAACTTATCATTTGTATTAAATTCCTATTTGCAATATTAGATTGCTTTTATCTTGTTCTTGCTTGTTTCTTCGATTTGCTTGCAGGAATAGGGTTGATCTGCACCGGCAAGATCAACAACCCACGGAGAGGTGTATCGATCGCTAAGGCGCAACACAACGTCTCGTACGGTTGTAGTCGGATCGTCAACGTTTCTTCCAAATCGTAGTTATCACAACTCACCGAAAGATCGGGCCAACAACAGCCTTGAGTGTCGAGAGGAACTCAGGGTTCATCACCCCAATATCTCCGATGGTCAGAGACAGCAATCAAGTTCAACCGCTCGGATCATCCCGACCGAGTGGTCCACCCGGTGCGGTACCCCCTGGTACTAGACCCAGTGGTCCGCAACGTCAAGCTTCGCAGAACCCTCATCGATGGTGGCAGCGCACTAAATATCCTCTTCGCCAAGACCCTGAACGATATGCAGATTCCCCGCTCTGAGTTAAAACTGAGCAACGCGCCCTTTCACGGGGTCATCCTAGGGCTATCTGCAACTCCACTCGGCCAGATCACCCTTCCGGTTACCTTTGGTACTCGGGAAAACTTCCGCACGGAGAACATCTTTTTTGAAGTCACCGATTTCGAGACAGCGTATCATGCCATACTCGGACGTCCGGCGTTAGCCAAGTTCAAGGCCGTCCCACACTACACTTACATGATGATGAAGATGCCCGGTCCTCGAGGAGTCCTATCCCTACGGAGAGACATCATGCAAGCCGTCACACACGACAAGGAAAGTTGCGAGATGGCCCAAACTCGTGAGATTGCGTTCGCCCGAGAAGAGATCCGACTGGCTGCGACCACGGCAAGCGAAGGAGAGGTGCCCGCGACCAAGGTCTCGAAGAGCGGAGAAAGTGAAGCCAAGACTAAAAAGATTCCCCTAGATCCTTCTGATCCCACTAAAACTGCTGTAATAGGCGCTGAGTTAGATTGTAAATAGGAAAGCGCACTCATCACCTTTCTTCAAAATAATAAAGATATCTTTGCGTGGAAACCATCTGATATGCCTGGTATTCCTAGAGAGGTGATTGAGCACTCTTTACACGTCAAAGAAGACGCTAAACCCATTAAACAACGACTCCGCCGCTTCGCACAAGACAGAAAGGATGCGATGCTGCTTCATCAAAGAAGTCCTTCATCCCGACTGGCTGGCTAACCCGGTCCTAGTTCGGAAGAAAACTGGGCAATGGCGTACGTGTGTCGATTACACCGACCTTAACAAGTCTTGCCCTAAAGATCCTTTTGGGTTGCCTCGCATTGACCAGGTAGTCGACTCGACCGCCGGCTGCGAGCTACTCAGTTTCTTGGATTGCTACTCGGGGTATCATCAGATCTGACTAAAGGAATCCGACTGCTTGAAGACCTCATTCATCACGCCCTTCGGGGCTTACTGCTACATCACTATGCCATTCGGACTGAAAAACGCAAAAGTAGCTTATCAACGCATGATTCAGAGATGCTTCTCAACTCAAATTGGTCGCAATGTCGAGGCTTACGTGGATGATGTAGTCGTCAAGACCAATCAAAAGGATGATTTAATCTCGGACCTAGAAGAAACCTTCGCAAGCATCCGCGCCTTCAGGATGAAATTAAACCCTGAAAAATGCACCTTCGGAGTACCGTCAGGGAAGCTGCTTGGATTTATGGTGTCTCATAGAGGCATACAAGCCAACCCGGAGAAAGTCACCGCCATCCTCAACATGAAACCGCCGAGGTCCCAGAAAGACGTCCAGAAGCTGACTGGATGCATGGCGGCACTCAGCCGATTCGTCTCACGACTTGGCGAGCGGGGGATGCCCTTCTTCAAGCTGTTAAAGAAAACAGACAATTTCCAGTGGGGACCTAAAGCACAAAAGGCCTTCGAAGACTTCAAGAAGCTCCTCACCACGCCACCAGTCTTAGCCTCGCCACACCCACAAGAGCCGCTGCTACTGTATGTGTCAGCCACCTCCCAGGTTGTGAGTACAGTCTTGGTCGTCAAGCGTGAGGAAGAAGGTCATGTCTAGAAAGTCCAGCGACCTATCTACTTCGTCAGCGAGGTCCTAGCTGAGTCCAAGACGAGGTATCCTCAGGTTCAGAAGTTGTTATACGGTGTTTTGATCACTGCTAGGAAATTATCCCATTACTTCCAAGGCCACTCGGTCACGGTGGTCACATCGTTCCCGCTCGGCGATATACTACATAACCGTGAAGCAAATGGACAGATTGCAAAATGGGCCTTAGAACTGATGTCTTTGGACATATCCTTCAAGCCCTGAACCTCAATCAAGTCCCAGGCATTAGCAGATTTCGTCGCCGAGTGGACCGAGTGCCAGGAGGACACCCCCGGAGAAAAGATGGAGCACTGGACCATGCATTTCGACGGATCAAAAAGACTTTCGGGCACTGGAGCGGGAGTGGTTCTAATTTCCCCAACCGGAGAAAGATTAGGTTACGTGCTTTGGATACATTTTTCTACATCTCACAACGTCGCGGAGTATGAGGCGCTCCTTCATGGACTACGGATCGCAATTTCCCAGGGAATTAAGCGTTTAATAGTTCGTGGAGACTCACAGCTAGTCATCAACCAAGTTATGAAAGAGTGGTCCTGCCTTGACGACAACATGACGGCATACCGACAAGAGGTGCGCAAACTGGAAAACAAGTTCGACGGACTCGAGCTTAGCCACGTTCTCCGACACAACAACGAAGCCGCCGACAGACTAGCCAACTTTGGATCCAAGCGCGAGGCGGCCCCCTCCGATGTGTTCGTCGAACACCTTTATGAGCCAACCGTACCTCAGAAAGAAACAACTCAAGTTGCGGACACTCAAGACATAGCCATGATTGAAGCCGACTGGAGAGAGCCCCTCATACGATTTTTAACCTCCCAAGAGCTCCCTCAAGATAAAGACGAAGCCGAGCGGATTTCAAGGCGCAGTAGGCTTTACATTATTCATGAAGCCGAGCTATACAAGAAAAGCCCTTCAGGAATTCTGCAACGCTGTGTATCTTTAGAGGAAGGGAGACAACTGCTGAAAGACATACATTCTGGCATCTACGGAAACCACGCTGCCGCACGCACCATTGTCGGCAAAGCTTACCGGCAGGGTTTTTTCTGGCCCACTGCTGTGTCCGATGCTGACAAGATTGTGCGAACGTGCGAAGGTTGCCAATTTTTCGCCAGACAAATTCATCTACCGGCTCAAGAGTTGCAAACAATCCCGCTGTCCTAGCCGTTTGCGGTTTGGGGGCTCAACATGGTCGGCCCATTCAAAAAGGCAGTCGGTGGTTATACGCATCTATTTGTAGCCATTGATAAATTCTCCAAGTGGATTGAAGCTAAACCGGTTGTCACAATCACGGCAGATAAAGCTAGGGATTTTTTCATCAACATTGTGCATCGGTTTGGAGTACCTAATCGGATTATCACCGATAATGGAACACGATTCACTGGCGGAGTATTTAAAGACTTTTGCGAAGACTTCGGAATTAAAATCTGCTATGCCTCCGTAGCGCACCCCATGAGCAATGGACAGGTCGAGCGAGCCAATGGCATGATACTTAAAGGGATAAAGGCACGAGTTTTTGACCGACTAAATCCCTATGCCGGAAAATGGGTGGAACAGCTACCATTAGTACTTTGGTCTTTGCGTACTACCCCCAGTCGAGCCACAGGCCAGTCACCCTTTTTCCTAGTCTACGGGGCAGAAGCAATGTTGCCTAGTGAAGTTGAATTCGAACCTTTGCGCTTTCGCAATTTTCGCGAAGAACGCTACGAAGAGGACCGAGTGGATGACCTGCACCGATTGGAAGAAGCCTGCGAAGCAACTTTAATTCAGTCGGCCCGATATTTACAAGGGTTGCGATGCTATCATAATCGCAATGTCCGATCACGAGCTTTTCTAGTCGGCGACCTGGTTCTGAGGAAATTCAAACTACACGGGATCGGCACAAATTATCCCCTCTATGGGAAGGGCCATTCATAATCTCTGAAGTCACTCGGCCAGGTTCCTATCGACTCAAGCGTGAAGACGGTACACTTATCGACAACTCTTGGAATATCGAACATCTTCGTCATTTCTACGCTTAAGTTTATCTCTGTATTTCCCTGTCTTGACTGACAAGATCAAGCTTTTCCTCGAGGTTGTCAGTCGGGGGCTACTATAATAATAATGGAGTGTGATCTTTATCAATTCAATTTGCTTACTCGGTTTATCATTGCCTTGCTCGATTTTTCAACTTAGTTTACGAGGACTGAAAGTTTTTAATAGCTTTCGCGGGTTTTAGGCTCAACAAAGCTTGACAAAGGCTTTTAAGAAATCAATAGCTAAGTATGAAACACCAAGCACAGCATAAATATACTGGTATTGTACAAATTGTGCCTCCATCATCTATCATCAAAGACACTTTACATATTAATCAGTGTCAGTTTTTTCGTCGTCAGAACTACCACTACCTGTCGGCCGAAGATCAGTATCTTGGAACTGATCTACTACATCAATCGCAATTTTGTCGGCCGCTTTTTGTGCGTCATTGATGAGATCAAGGGCAGCTTCTTCGCTTGTCCCATCCGCGAAACCGTCGACAGCATCAATGTCAATTTTCGGGTACAAGGATTTGGTCATCGCCAGTGCCAAACTCTCCCCCATACTTCCGACTTCTTTAATATTCTTGAAGTAGGTGTCCGGAGCGACTCTCAGTTTGTCAAAAAATTCAGAAGCGTCGAACCTACTAGGACCATTGTTGTTAAAGAACATCGCCTGGACAAGCGGGGTAGTAGCATTGGCAACTTCGTCCCTGGCTCCTTCAAGCCTCTTGATCTTGCCGACCAGGACGTCGAACTAGGCTTGCGACTTGATCTTGCGGTCTACAATAACAAAACCACATCAACGATTTGCCGTATCAAAGAGAAAATCAGGGTACTGGCTGACAATACCTTCAACCTCCTTTAAGGCCGAGTCCCTTTGTGTGGCCAATTCAGCCTTGTCACTCTCTAAAGTTTGGATCTGCTTCTCCAGTTGAGCTATCTTGGCGGCTTGCACTGTATTGTTTCCAGATAGTTGAGGCCACAATGATAACTGCACGAACTAACGGGGTATATTTTGTGGTTACCTTTTGATGAGCCGCTCAGTTCAAAGTTAGAATCCTAGAGTTGAGCAATCCGGTCCCTCAGATCGTGCTCTGTCTTTCTGGCGAGCTCTTTGGCCTCGTGCAGCTGCTCTCTAACAGCTTCAAGGGTCCCTAGGTGAGGAACCAATTTCTCTAGGGTCATGGTTTTCGCCTCATTCCTGAGATGGATTCTCTGTGTGATAATTTATTATTAGTCTTGCCGAGAAGAAAACGAGATAATCAAGGTCGGAAGCCAGGAAACTTACATTGACGATGCGAGTGGCCTCCCCGAGTGCTTTCTTCAGCTGGCGCACCTCTTCGTCTTCCTTCTACCGGTTTATCACAATGCCTTCGGGCTGCAAGTTGTCGTCCCACCATTTGATTAGAATAGGGGACGAGAATCTACGGTTGCCTTTATCCGAGGGATTTCTTCTTCCTCACCGGCTAGTGGTCCTGATGTATTCACGGACAGAAGTCAAATAAATTGGAGTTACTCGGATTGGCATTAGTTGAGAAGATGGGTTACCTGAAGCAGTTCCTGAATAAGGGCGAGGTGATTCCTGCTCCTTAGTTGAGGATCCAGGCATTGGGTCGCTACCAGCGTCTGGCCCTTGGGAGGCATCAGCCTGGGTTTCAACCTCAGGGCTTTCTTGGTTTGGTCCCGCTTCCTACTGGTTTCCAGTCGGGGGCTCCTGGCTGGCCGCAGTTTCCGCTTCAGCCGACTGGTTTCCAGTCGGGGGGTTGGTCACTCGGGTCTACATTGTCGGTTGATGCCTGGGCGCCACTCGGGTGATCTTCAGAAGTCGGCCTAGCTTCTTTTGAGGAGCTCGTCTCCGTGTTAGCCGGATCAGAGTCCTTTCCGGAAGGATCTATGTCGGATGGTTTCCTGCAAGTTTTTTCGGTCTTCAATACTGCTTTCATATAGGGAGCACGTCAAAACGAAAAAAGGCACCGAATGATTTATACCTGGAAGACTTTCTAAACTTCGGCATGGGGCGGCTAGACGCTTTCTTCTTCGGAGCAGTATGCTTCGGCAGTTTTTTGGGTGATCCCTTATCCCCAAATTTATCGTTATCGTCGCCTTCGTCGTCACTCAGCACTAGTTTTCTCTTGCGAGAATTTGACTGCCCAGTCGGATTGGAAGTCTTAGATTGAGACTCTGACCTGATTTTTGGTCCCCCACTGCCCTGAACGGTCTGATGACGAGGAGATCGGCGTTGAGCAATTGGGGGGTCAGACTTCATCAAAGCAAATTCCTAAATAAGATACCTTCCACGGTCAGTTGATTCAACAAGAAGACAAAATTATATTTTGATCACGGTTTGAAGAGTTCTGATACATACCGGTGCGGGTGGATTAAACGCGTTATACGGTACGACTGGCAGCAGATGCGTATAACTGACGACGATGGCATTGGAAAAGATCTTGTACATCCTTTCTTTCATGATCTTAAAATCCAAGGAATCTGGATCTTCGCGATTCGGATCATGTTTTCCATCAAACTCAAAAGCTGTGCGGGATCTCTCTTTAATTGGAGCTAACCGGCTCTTGATAAAATGCCGAGTGATTTGCTCTCCCTGCAGACCTTGTTCCTTGAGTTTCAGCATGCGCTCCATCAGTTCTACAGCTTGAGGGGCTTCATCTCCCATGGGCAGTGAGTTCCAGGTGTCTTGATAGACTGGGGGAAGGCAAGAGTACTCGGGAAGAGCAGGCTCGGGGTTTTGAACATAAAACCAGTTGGCATGCCATCCCTTGTTTGAGGTCTTGAAGGGCATGGAGAAATACTTTTGGCTCAAAGTTCCCCTCAATTGAAATCCAGCACCCCCAACTACACATGTCTTGCTCTTATTCGGTTGGGGTTTGAGGAAGAAAATACGGCGGAACAGAGCAAAATGAGGTCTAATGCCCAGGAAAGCTTCACAGGCGTGGACAAAATTAGCAATATGGACTATGGAGTTCGGATTCAAGTGTTGTAAATGGATTCCATAAAAATTTAAGATTCCACGGAAAAATCTTGAAGTTGGAAGAGCAAATCCGCCATAGAAGAAATGAGAAAATACCACGACTTCATGCGTGTCGGGGGTCGGGAATGCTTCGCCAAATGCTGGTCGCCATCCAATCATTTCTTTTGCTGGAAGAACGCCGTGCGCTACCATCTCCTTCAGATTTTCCTCCGTTACATCGGAAGGCGCCCATTGGCTCTCGAAGCTTTCTCTCTCTTCCGCCATGGGTATGAACTGGATGGTTTAGTTTGGTTCGAGATATGGCTGGAATGGGATGGGGAATTGGTGCGGTGGTTGCGCGGAAGGATTTTGTGAAGCTTTTTGAGGATGGATTGGAGCGGATTGGTGAACCCTAGTTTCGTCGGTGAAGTTCTGCACTGTAGCAAGAAATGGGGAAAGTGGCGAGAGTCTCGGCGGGGAAGACGAAACGGCGTTTTGACTTCAGCGCTTCTTTCGTTAGGGTATCGGGAGTGCTAATGGGCCTGGGCCTGTACAGTACTTCAGCCCAATATTATTAACAGTGTGGCCCGTTGTGATCCCTAGGGACTTAGGCATTTTTGCTTTGGCAATTTGTGCTCGCAATGGTGTGACCCGATGCTGTCAAAATCCATTTTAACGCGGTTATATAATTCTTTGGAATTTTTGTAAGCTTTTTTAGGCTGCAAAAGCTGTCTGGGTTGATTTGAGATGGCTTGTTTTTCTAATGGTCATTCTCTTGGCATGTTATGTGCCTATTTTGATTATGGTGAGAGTCATAGCCTAAGCTATTAGACTTGTTAATTACCATGATTTTTATAATATTTGATGCATCATATTAAGAGTTTTTACTCGGATTCTTGTCAAATATGTTTATTTGTGAACCTTTTTAGAGTGTTATTCACTCGGGTTTTTTTTATTACGGCTAAAAAGCAGTCGGCTGAATGTCTTATTGGACGCCGTATATGCTTTGCCACATGATGCTTGGTTGTGAAATCATTTGGTTCTTGACTACATGTTTAGTTTTTTAACTAATCATATAGTTGGGGGCTACACCTAATTAGGTGCATCTATTCGATGCACCATGTTTTATTTTCGCCCTTTACAGTCTTTGACTTTATTACTCGGTAGGCTTGAGCAGGAAGAATTAGAGCACTCGGATTATCATTCTCGAGAAGGCTATTTCGTCGACTGCAAAGGTCTCGGGGGCTACTGTGGAGATTATGGATACCCCATATCTACATGGCAGTTATAATTAGACTGGATATAGGATACCGAATATAGATAGAATATCTTTATAGTAACTCGGGTTAGTTTCTTAACTTGTACGTCAAGAAAGTACCCGGAGACTTAGTCGGTTACGATTGTATTTTATCCGTATTTTCATATTCCGTTAGGGATATAGGCTGTACCTTGTAGTACGGACCCCTTCCCCTATATAAGGAGGGGTCCGAGTCCTTCTTGGGACACGATTCTCTTGAAGATCATACATTCAATAACACACTCGGCGGATTCATCCCCGGACAGGAGTAGGGTATTACTTCTTGAATAAGAAGGCCTGAACCTGTATAAAATCCCTTGTCTCCAAACCCATCCATTTTTCCAGCTTGATAGCCACCCCCTTTAGTATTGCCGAAATCTTGTTTCGACAGCTGGTTACCTTGAAGCATGTATCTCGAGAACAAAATCTTGAAGCTAATGATTAGGCCCAAGGGGCGTCGGGGTATAAACCGATGGTCAAAGATGTTAAAGTCGAGATTGCAACAATAACAGCCGATGATTGGAGGCATGATGTGCATCAGTATTTGAGCAATCCATCTCAATCGGCTTCTAGGAAATTAAGATACAAGGCATTAAAGTATACACTATTGGATGATGAGCTTTATTATCGGACGATTGATGGGGTATTGCTTAAGTGCTTGAGTACCGATCAGGCTAAGGTTGCAATCGGCGAAGTTCATGAAGGGATCTGTGGTACTCATCAATCGACTCACAAGATGAAGTGGTTGCTTCGATGTGCAGGGTACTTTTGGCCGACGATGCTGGAGGATTGTTTCAGATATTATAAGGGGTGTCAGGATTGTCCGAAGTTTGGAGCAATTCAGCGAGCACCGGCGTTGGACATGAATCCTATTATTAAACCGTGGTAGTTCAGAGGTTCGGGAATTGATATGATCGGCATGATAAACCCACCATCCAGTAAAGGACATAAATTTATATTGGTGGCGACTGATTATTTCACCAAGTGGGTAGAGGCAATTCCTTTGAAGAAAGTTGATTCGGGGGATGCTATTCAGTTTGTTCAAGAGCATATAATCTGTCGATTTGGTCTTCCTCAAACTATCACTACGGATCAAGGTTCAATCTTCGTGTCCGATGAGTTTGTTCAGTTTGCCGATAGCGTGGGTATCAAGTTGTTGAATTCTTCACCTTATTATACACAAGCTAACGAGCAAGCCGAAGCATCTAATAAGAGTTTGATTAAGTTGATCAAGCGGAAGATTTCTGATTATCCTCGGCAATGGTATACTCGATTGGCCAAAGCATTGTGGTCTTATAGGATGGCTTGTCATGGATCGATCCAAGTTCATCCTTACAAACTTGTTTATGGGCATGAGGCTGTTTTGCCATGGGAAGTTAGAATCGGCTCTCGACGAACGGAGTTGCAAAATGATTTAACAGCCGATGAATATTACAATCTTATGGCTGATGAGAGGGAGGATTTGGTTCAGTCACGATTGCGAGCCCTTGCGAAGGTTACTAAGGATAAGGAACGTGTTGCTCGGCATTATAATAAGAAAGTTGTTGTCACGTCCTGATAAATTCATCCCGAATTAAAAATCATTCGCTAAAAGGAATAATAGAATTAATTAAAATTCGAAAAGAAATTGGCAAACACTAAAATACGTGCAAGAAAAATTCGAATGTGGCCCGGAGAATTTTTGTTAAATTCTCCTTGGTCTAAAAGGAGCCCTCAAATTTTACTTGAATTTTCAGAGCACCGGAAATAATTATTAAGCAACAAAAACAATTAACAAAGTTTATTAAAAAGAAAAATCTAAAAATAATCCTCCTTTTCTTTTGGGCCAATTTTGGCCCAAAGTCCTCCCTCTCTCCCCTCGGCCTGCGGCCGAAGTCTCCCTTTCCTCCCTCAAATCCGCGCGATTCAAGCATGGGATTCCCAAATTGATTAGGGGGAATTAATCCCCTTTCCCTCCTCTCTCTTTCCCCCTTGATTCCCCCTTGAATGGCGCCCCCAATCGCCGGGAACGGACGCGCCAAGTCCGGCCGCCTACCTTTGCCGCCGGCCGCCATTCCCGTCGCCGTTCCGCCTCCTCCCGTGGCCGGCTCCCTCCCCCATCCTATAAAATAGAACCCCCTCTTTGCGTTCTACCGTTTTAGTCTCCTCCCGAGCCCTCCCGTGGTCCCTAGCCACCTCCCCGCCGCCCTCCCCTCTCTCCCACGCCGCCGGCCGCCTCCAGCCGCCTGTGCCGCCTCGCCCGCGCACCGGCCGGCCGTGCCGTTGCCTCCTCCAGCGTCGCCGCCACCTCCTCTTCGCCGGCCCACCCTCCGTTTCGCGAGGTGACCCTGGAGCTACGTTTCCGCCGTCGCCCTTCCATTTCCTCCGCGCCGGCCGCCTCCAGCCGCCTCTATCTCCCTGCCTGAGCGCCGGTCGACGTCGCCACTACCTTCCTCGGCTCCACGACGCCGCCCTCATCCCCGGCATCACCTCCTCCTCGCCCGAACTTCGCCGGAACACCGTCGCCCGCGCCGGCTTCTCCTTCCTCCTCGGCGGCATCTCCTCCGGCTGCCCCTTTCGCCATGCCCGTGCATCAGCTGGCGCTGCCGTCCCCTCCCTCGGCATGGTGACGTAGCCCTCCACCTCGTCCACTCCTCGGTTTCGCCGGAACGCCATCGCCGCGAGCCTCTCCATCCGCCTCGCCGGAGTTGTTCGGCCGCCCGTCCCTCCACGCCGTGCACCGGTCGGCCACACCCCCCATCATCTTCGGCATCGCAGCCGCGACGTCGTCCTCGGCCTCACCTCCCCTCCGACCGAACACCGCCGGTGTCCGTCGTCGTCTTCACCGTTCCCTCTCGCCGGCTCGTCGTCTCGCGGCGCCGCCTCCGTCATCGTCATCGTAGCGGCGTGTTCCACGTCATCCTCGTCCCCGTGCAGCCGCTGCCAGCTGCCCTCGTCGTCTCCTCGCCGGCCCCGGTCGTCGTCGTCGTCGTCCTCCCGTCGTTCCCGGTCGTCGTGGCGTTCGTCCCTCCGTCAAGCCGTTCTCGTCCGTCGTCCGCGTTCGTCAAGCGAGCCGCTGCAGCCCCGTCCTCGTCTTCGTCCTCGGCTCCGCGTCGTCAAGCCTCGTGCCGGCCGTGTCTCGCCTTCGTTCAAGGATCGCCGCCGAAGCCGTCCCCTCGCCGTTTGTCTCCGTTGTGCTCGTCGGTCTCCGCCGCGCCCGTTCGTCGTTGTCGTTCCTGCGCCTCGTCGCGTGGTGGTAAGGATCCCTCTCCCTCGCTGCCCCGTCCTCGTCCTTTCGGTGTCGCCCCGTACCCGTTGTGCGGCCGTCGACCCCGGTACCCGTGTACCGTTGTCGGTAGTCGTTCACGTGTGCGGGTGGTGACCGTGTAGTATCCGTGTTAGGGTGCCCGCTCGTTAGCCACGTGGTTTCCACGTGTGTAACCCGTGTGGTGTCTAGTGGAGTCCGTATGTCGGCTTCTCGCCTCAGTTGGCACACGGGATCTGCTTCCGTCGACCCGTGGACCGTCTCTGTGTACTCGGTCTACCGCGGTCCTTTTTGTTGACATGTGGGGTCCGCCTGTCAACGGCGCAGCCTTCCTGTCTTTTCCAGGCTAGCGCTTACACATGTTTTATAATTGCAAAGCTTAATTATAATAATCCGCAAATCTCCATATAACAGCATTAAACTTCGGATGATCATATCTTGGTCATACGAACTCTGAATCGACCCTGTTCAAGTCTCCTAATGTTTGTTATAACCTAAAGAACCCTGTGCTTTCTTTTTATGTATTGTTATTGCTTCTTTATAGGCTTGTAGCCTTGCTTGTGTGCTTCGCGTAGTCTTCGTCGTTCCGGAGGTGCTCGAAGCGTGGTTTGCGGTCGTCGCCGAAGGTTCGGAAGGCCGTTCTCTCTGAGCAAGGCAAGTCACATCATCCTTGAGCATATTGAATCCCAGTTTATAAAATTATTTTAATTTAAATTAATGCATTATCGCTTTATTTAAATTCCCGCGTTATCACTGTTTTATTTAGCCATGCCTATTTACCTTTGTTATGACCTTATTATTATTGCTATTGTTATTATTACCTTGTTCATCCTAGGATAAACAAAACCCCAACTAGTGGGTACTCTATTCATGATTCCACTAGTATGAATTTAGGTAGATGCTTCGCTGATTAATTAGGCAATATTAGGTGGTTTTATAACTTTAGACTTTGGGAATTCTCATATCATTTGGACACTATGGAATTGTTGGTTTATGGTGGAATTTGACATACACCCCTCTTCCTCTTTCAAAACCCCTAAAACCTGTTTTCGGTGGGGTTTGGGTTCATGCCAGTTGTGGGAAGTAGCACCCCGGCCACTATAAGGATTAAGCTCGGGCCTCTGTTGCAAAGCACTACCGTACTTCCACATGTCTAGTGGGTAAGGCTTAGTTTGTGGCTCAGTCTGGTTATAAACAAAAGTACACGGATTGGAGATGGATGAAGTCGGGGGTCGATGGACATTCTCCAGGGCAAATGAAGGCTACACGAGCTGCGGCCCGGTAGTCGAGATGTCATGGCACAGGGCTGGTGTCCTGCTGCTAGGGGGCTCAATCCTGCCTGCCTGTCCCGGGGGTTCCGGCCGTAGGTGGGGTTGGGTCGGTACTCTTGTTTATGGCTAGGATGGGTTGGGAACTATGTCACGTCTTTCGTCCGTATACCGTGGTGGTATGTGGCACGTGGTTACACGTGAGGAAGAGGTGTCTTGTCGGTAAAGATGTACACCTCTGATCAGAGTATAATCTATTCGAATAGCCGCGCCCTCGGTTATGGGCAAGCCGAGCAATGTACCCAAGTCAGTGTTTTAATTCTTAAAATTTGCTCAACAACTAAAATGTGGAATGGTTGGCCTGGGTTGGCTTGGGACGAGCTGGAACCCAGGGTCGGGTTGCCAGTTCGGTCTGAATCATCGTAGGCCTTGGGTTAAGGCAGGTTCGTGAGGGTTCACGGCCTTGTTTAATAATACTGTGTAGCTCTAGGATCGTCTTTATAAAATGGCTTTGGGCAACTAAGTGACTTTTAAATGCTGTTTACTGCAAAACTTAACCCCTATTATTATCCCCTTGTACCCCCCTTGCATTAATTGTGCATCTCCGGTGTGGCTTGCTGAGTACTGTGGTTGTACTCATTCTTGCTCAATCTTTTCCCCCTTCAGTAAGAGAAGCTTTGGAGAAGATGTCTTAGGTGGAGTCCTGGCTTATACCCCAGTTGAGCGCCTGTGAAGATGGAGCCGTAGGCCCGCTAGTCCGCTGCTGTTTATTTTTGATTGTCAGGCCTGAAGCGCCTTTGTAATAATGTAAATATTATCGATATAATAAAGATGTGCCTTTTGTATCATGTTTGTATGGTGTACCCCGGCTTTTCCTGGGACGGGGATTAATACACTAGCATTCGGGAAAATGCAATTTTCCCGGTCGCGACAAGCTTAATCCACCCCCCTTACAAGAATCTCGTCCCCGAGATTCGAGGAGGCTAGCATGAAGATAGGTTGGGCGGTCCTCTCTTCTTGTCTGACTTCTTCCGCTCCGTCTTCTATAACAAACTTGCCTAGCACAACTTCTCCACTCTGGACTGCTTGGTTCGATCTCCTGTTGCAGATGGAATCTTCTCTTCACCTGACTTGTCCCTGGTTGAACCTTTAGCTGACTTCGACTGGGTTGCGGCACTTGAAGATGGGGCTTTAGTTCCAGAACTTCGCATAGTTCATATCTTTGGCGTCAACCTCATAGAAGTTACCCATTTCATGTTATGCGTCGAGATCAGCTCGTCATTACTACCAGCTTGTCATTTACTTCTAACTTGCCACAAACTGCCTCATATTAACTTTCCTGCTCTCCGGGTGCTAGCTACTTCTGCTATTCGATGCAAGGGTCGATAACTCTGCCTTTGAATTATGTTTCTCAACCGAACCAACTTCTCCCACTTGACATGCTTTGACGTCTTCCCAAATGGCTTTACTGCTGGACTTCTTATTGTTTGATCGTTATCCTGCCAAATCTGAAGCTTCGTTGTCTGACCTCTGTAGACTATCTTCGAACATATCACCTGATTCATAACTGGGAATAGCTCTCCCGAACAAGCAACTCGGATTCACCTTCTTTTCATTCGGTTTACTTCCCACTATTCTCTTCATGTTGTTATTATTTAGCATTCAAAGTATTCCTTTACACATTCAACCCTGACGTATTCTTTTTAGATTTCTCTTATCAATCACCTTTTAAACTTTGTCAACCAAGTACTCTTCACTCCGAGAGTTGTGGATGCTATCGTCGATGTTGCCGTTGGAGCTGACTAGCTGATGAGACAATCGTAGGGTTATTCGTTGGATTTCTGCGGTCTTGGTCAACAACACACTGAGTTGGCAATCCTTGGGCACATGGTTTGTACCTTCGCACAGAAAACATGTGACCTTGCGGGTGGGACACTCCCCTAGCGGATGGTCTTCTTCACAATGAGGGCAAAGCGTGAGACACATGCTAGCAACGTGTCCAATTTCTCCACAACGGGTGCATGCCTTTGATTCCATCTCCTCCTCGCCGAGATGTCGGGGAGACTCATCTTCATCCCCCGAGGAGGCTTGATCTGACCCTTCACTATCAGATACTCTGCCACCATGGCTTAGGAGGTGCTGGGTCAACTGTCGTGCACCTCGGAAGGTATTTCCTCTTTGACGTCTTGGAATAGTTATTCCTGCGGGAGGCCATTCGGTGCTGCTAATAGTCATCTTACGTACTTCTTCAGTTCGCATCGGTGCTTTTCTCTTCTGATTCTTACTCTTCTTGCCTTTGGCTTGCTTAGTATGTGACCCCACGTGGTACGAAAGGCTAGGAGGAAAGCATTTCCCGGGATTCAATGGATTCTCTCCATTGGGCTCTCTACTTTGTACACTAGGCTGCAAGCTTGACTTGGTGCGAGGAGGCGGGTTTAGCGATGTCTACACTGTTAAACCAAAGGAAGGAGCTTCTTTGGCATATACCCATGGACAATTCAGGGCATAGTGTCCTTGCTCTCTACAATCGTGACAAAAGGGGACATCCTCTTCTGGCATTGGAAGCTCATTGGCCTGGGTGGCAAATGCTCGATCAAACACACACTGATTTTGGTCTTGACTTCGAACCAATGGTAGCTGTGAACTCAGCAGCAGGCTTGGAATGGACCAAGGATGTGCCCTTGTTAACTCTCTGGAGGCCAGTGGTGGATTGAGTTGAAAACTTGAGTTACATGAGGCATACCCGCTGACATTCTTTCCTTTTTCTCTGTTAAACATCTGTTACAGGGATTGAGGTGAGAGAGGAAACAAGCCAGGAAAGAATAGACCAGAACTAGAGATAGGACCTTAAAGGAACTAACTCTTCTTGTTGATGTGCTGTTCGTTTTACTTATTCTGCAAGTTGATTAAGCAAACAACCTAGCATGGTTACATCACACCCCACTGATGCAAACCACGCGCTACACACACAAGCAAGGAAACACACAACTAACGACTCTACCCTAGAGGACGGCTTAGGTTCTGCGACTGGTTCTCCAAGATCTTCACTCCTTCTTCACAGCTGGCTTCACTGCTTCCTCCACTTCGCTAGCGGATCCTGCAGTCTTCCGGAGCTTCGGCAAACAACTGACGATGTTTTCTTCTTCACTGACCTGACCCTCTAGTACTAGTTGAAATTTTGAAGAAGGAAGAAAAGAGTAAACCTTTTGCAAATAGCATTAGGGGAAGGAGAAAAAGGAACTTTCGCAAATAGTTTTATTTATAAAATATGTCCTTAGGTTTTATCCACTTGGCTTATCCTACAGTCGAGATGGCTCTGATACCAGCTTGTCGCGACCGGGAAAATTGCATTTTCCCGAACGCTAGTGTATTACTCCCCGTCCCAGGAAAAGCCGGGGTACACCATACAAACATGATACAAAAGGCACATCTTTATTATATCGATAATATTTACATTATTACAAAGGCGCTTCAGGCCTGACAATCAAAAATAAACAGCAGCGGACTAGCGGGCCTACGGCTCCATCTTCACAGGCGCTCAACTGGGGTATAAGCCAGGACTCCACCTAAGACATCTTCTCCAAAGCTTCTCTTACTGAAGGGGGAAAAGATTGAGCAAGAATGAGTACAACCACAGTACTCAGCAAGCCACACCGGAGATGCACAATTAATGCAAGGGGGGTACAAGGGGATAATAATAGGGGTTAAGTTTTGCAGTAAACAGCATTTAAAAGTCACTTAGTTGCCCAAAGCCATTTTATAAAGACGATCCTAGAGCTACACAGTATTATTAAACAAGGCCGTGAACCCTCACGAACCTGCCTTAACCCAAGGCCTACGATGATTCAGACCGAACTGGCAACCCGACCCTGGGTTCCAGCTCGTCCCAAGCCAACCCAGGCCAACCATTCCACATTTTAGTTGTTGAGCAAATTTTAAGAATTAAAACACTGACTTGGGTACATTGCTCGGCTTGCCCATAACCGAGGGCGCGGCTATTCGAATAGATTATACTCTGATCAGAGGTGTACATCTTTACCCACAAGACACCTCTTCCTCACGTGTAACCACGTGCCACATACCACCACGGTATACGGACGGAAGACGTGACATAGTTCCCAACCCATCCTAGCCATAAACAAGAGTACCGACCCAACCCCACCTACGGCCGGAACCCCCGGGACAGGCAGGCAGGATTGAGCCCCCTAGCAGCAGGACACCAGCCCTGTGCCATGACATCTCGACTACCGGGCCGCAGCTCGTGTAGCCTTCATTTGCCCTGGAGAATGTCCATCGACCCCCGACTTCATCCATCTCCAATCCGTGTACTTTTGTTTATAACCAGACTGAGCCACAAACTAAGCCTTACCCACTAGACATGTGGAAGTACGGTAGTGCTTTGCAACAGAGGCCCGAGCTTAATCCTTATAGTGGCCGGGGTGCTACTTCCCACAACTGGCATGCACCCAAACCCCACCGAAAACAGGTTTTAGGGGTTTTGAAAGAGGAAGAGGGGTGTATGTCAAATTCCACCATAAACCAACAATTCCATAGTGTCCAAATGATATGAGAATTCCCAAAGTCTAAAGTTATAAAACCACCTAATATTGCCTAATTAATCAGCGAAGCATCTACCTAAATTCATACTAGTGGAATCATGAATAGAGTACCCACTAGTTGGGGTTTTGTTTATCCTAGGATGAACAAGGTAATAATAACAATAGCAATAATAATAAGGTCATAACAAAGGTAAATAGGCATGGCTAAATAAAACAGTGATAACGCGGGAATTTAAATAAAGCGATAATGCATTAATTTAAATTAAAATAATTTTATAAACTGGGATTCAATATGCTCAAGGATGATGTGACTTGCCTTGCTCAGAGAGAACGGCCTTCCGAACCTTCGGCGACGACCGCAAACCACGCTTCGAGCACCTCCGGAACGACGAAGACTACGCGAAGCACACAAGCAAGGCTACAAGCCTATAAAGAAGCAATAACAATACATAAAAAGAAAGCACAGGGTTCTTTAGGTTATAACAAACATTAGGAGACTTGAACGGGTCGATTCAGAGTTCGTATGACCAAGATATGATCATCCGAAGTTTAATGCTGTTATATGGAGATTTGCGGATTATTATAATTAAGCTTTGCAATTATAAAACATGTGTAAGCGCTAGCCTGGAAAAGACAGGAAGGCTGCGCCGTTGACAGGCGGACCCCACATGTCAACAAAAAGGACCGCGGTAGACCGAGTACACAGAGACGGTCCACGGGTCGACGGAAGCAGATCCCGTGTGCCAACTGAGGCGAGAAGCCGACATACGGACTCCACTAGACACCACACGGGTTACACACGTGGAAACCACGTGGCTAACGAGCGGGCACCCTAACACGGATACTACACGGTCACCACCCGCACACGTGAACGACTACCGACAACGGTACACGGGTACCGGGGTCGACGGCCGCACAACGGGTACGGGGCGACACCGAAAGGACGAGGACGGGGCAGCGAGGGAGAGGGATCCTTACCACCACGCGACGAGGCGCAGGAACGACAACGACGAACGGGCGCGGCGGAGACCGACGGGCACAACGGAGACAAACGGCGAGGGGACGGCTTCGGCGGCGATCCTTGAACGAAGGCGAGACACGGCCGGCACGAGGCTTGACGACGCGGAGCCGAGGACGAAGACGAGGACGGGGCTGCAGCGGCTCGCTTGACGAACGCGGACGACGGACGAGAACGGCTTGACGGAGGGACGAACGCCACGACGACCGGGAACGACGGGAGGACGACGACGACGACGACCGGGGCCGGCGAGGAGACGACGAGGGCAGCTGGCAGCGGCTGCACGGGGACGAGGATGACGTGGAACACGCCGCTACGATGACGATGACGGAGGCGGCGCCGCGAGACGACGAGCCGGCGAGAGGGAACGGTGAAGACGACGACGGACACCGGCGGTGTTCGGTCGGAGGGGAGGTGAGGCCGAGGACGACGTCGCGGCTACGATGCTGAAGATGATGGGGGGTGTGGCCGACCGGTGCACGGCGTGGAGGGACGGGCGGCCGAACAACTCCGGCGAGGCGGATGGAGAGGCTCGCGGCGATGGCGTTCCGGCGAAACCGAGGAGTGGACGAGGTGGAGGGCTACGTCACCATGCCGAGGGAGGGGACGGCAGCGCCGGCTGATGCACGGGCATGGCGAAAGGGGCAGCCGGAGGAGATGCCGCCGAGGAGGAAGGAGAAGCCGGCGCGGGCGACGGTGTTCCGGCGAAGTTCGGGCGAGGAGGAGGTGATGCCGGGGATGAGGGCGGCGTCGTGGAGCCGAGGAAGGTGGTGGCGACGTCGACCGGCGCTCAGGCAGGGAGATAGAGGCGGCTGGAGGCGGCCGGCGCGGAGGAAATGGAAGGGCGACGGCGGAAACGTAGCTCCAGGGTCACCTCGCGAAACGGAGGGTGGGCCGGCGAAGAGGAGGTGGCGGCGACGCTGGAGGAGGCAACGGCACGGCCGGCCGGTGCGCGGGCGAGGCGGCACAGGCGGCTGGAGGCGGCCGGCGGCGTGGGAGAGAGGGGAGGGCGGCGGGGAGGTGGCTAGGGACCACGGGAGGGCTCGGGAGGAGACTAAAACGGTAGAACGCAAAGAGGGGGTTCTATTTTATAGGATGGGGGAGGGAGCCGGCCACGGGAGGAGGCGGAACGGCGACGGGAATGGCGGCCGGCGGCAAAGGTAGGCGGCCGGACTTGGCGCGTCCGTTCCCGGCGATTGGGGGCGCCATTCAAGGGGGAATCAAGGGGGAAAGAGAGAGGAGGGAAAGGGGATTAATTCCCCCTAATCAATTTGGGAATCCCATGCTTGAATCGCGCGGATTTGAGGGAGGAAAGGGAGACTTCGGCCGCAGGCCGAGGGGAGAGAGGGAGGACTTTGGGCCAAAATTGGCCCAAAAGAAAAGGAGGATTATTTTTAGATTTTTCTTTTTAATAAACTTTGTTAATTGTTTTTGTTGCTTAATAATTATTTCCGGTGCTCTGAAAATTCAAGTAAAATTTGAGGGCTCCTTTTAGACCAAGGAGAATTTAACAAAAATTCTCCGGGCCACATTCGAATTTTTCTTGCACGTATTTTAGTGTTTGCCAATTTCTTTTCGAATTTTAATTAATTCTATTATTCCTTTTAGCGAATGATTTTTAATTCGGGATGAATTTATCAGGACGTGACAGTTGTGCCTAAAGATTTTTTGGAGGGAGAACTTGTATGGAAGCTGATTTTGCCGATTGGTACTCGTGATAGTAAATTCGGCAAGTGGTCGCCGAATTGGGAAGGACCGTTCCAGATTCATAAGGTTGTTTCTAAAGGAGCATATATGTTGCAAGGGCTTGATAGCGAAGTTTATGGGCGAGCGCTCAATGGTAAATACTTGAAGAAATATTACCCAAGTATGTGGGTCAACTCATGATCGGCTACTATTGTCGATACATGACAGCCGATGTGTTTGCATCGCCTTGAGATGGCCGATATTGTTATATCGCCATTAGCTGTTTTTATCATGTAATCGGTTGAGTGTAGACCCCCGTTTTTATAACAGGAATCTTTCGTGTAAACAGTACCATTTCCCTGGATCAACTAGTTTGGTACACACGAGTTCATAGCTGAAATACCAAATGCACATACACGAGAGTCTAGTGCTAATTATTACATCATAAGCCCGCAGGCATTGTCTTAAATCATCGGACTGAGCGGTCCGGAATACATCCAAAAGCAGAAATAGATAAAGCAGCGGAATTTAGGCAGCGGCATGCCATTGCCACAGGCAACGACCGTACTAAGACCTACTGAGCGCCATCGTCTTCATCTCCCTCCTAATAGTAGGCGTAAGGATCCTCCGCAGCTTCATCTCCCGCTTCTGATTAATTTTATATTTGCAAGGGTGAGTACCAACCGTACTCAGCAAGCCACCACATCAACAATGCATATGATAGGGGTATTTCAAAGGATGGCTCTGGTTCTTTTGCGCAAAGCCAATTTTGTAATTCTTTTCACAAGCCTAAGACCTAGCTTTGACTTTCCAAATTTTAGTACCAATGTTTGTATTTAAACAACGACGGTTCTATCCACCATCCATTGTGATCCCAAGGATAGCTTCCCGCCATTGAGTCGTAATGGTTTTCTGAGGACGCCCACCTTCCCCTTCTCAGGAAGTGGCTCCAACAGCATAAAAATTCATCATGCAATAACCCATCCCACACAAGTTAAGAATTTGGAGACTAGCCAAGTGTAATACATGTCCTGGTGCTCGATAACCGCGAGCGCGGCTATTCGAATAGATTTGATTTACTCACACTGCAGTGGATGTACACTTTACCCACACTCCGTGACTGCCCAAGACATGAGCCTTGTCTCAACACATGAGACTCGCCACAGCAAAGCTTTTCGATAACCTCGCATTGGCAGTACCCGCTCCATGAACTTTGCATCCTCATGCACTCTAGGCGTACACGGTTTCTAACAGTGAGAGGAGTTCTGGCGCACCCGGGAAGGGAAGATTTTGCACCCATGTATTTAAGTTATAACTAGGTTCAACTCAACACATGACAGTCCTAGCAATGGCGACACCATTGTAGAGCCCCTGCCTTACACATGAGAAACCACTATGCATGGATACTGCCTCCGCTCGGCTATTTAGTTCGCTAGGTCTATCCCCATTCGAGAAGTGTGGTTGTACGGGGTCGTTTCATGCTTAACTTCATGGCTCGGTCCTTAATTGACCGGGGACGGTACTAGCCTTTCCCGGATACCACCCAAATCCATCGTCCGCCCCGGTCTAAAACAAATGTTTTTAATTCCTTTCATGTCATCATTATCATGGCAATGTGGCGCTCATGTCTCCACATACCGCACCTCAATTACCTTCCCAAAGGTAATTGCCCAAGCATATAATATTTGATAAATATGAGTATGCAAGATTCTAAAGTAGCATTTCTAAGGACGTGTCATAATTGACTAGGGACTCATACGCAATCATGGTTACAAGGATTTAAAGGTGAACAATAAACAAGGCATGGCATAATCACAAATAGGATGTTCATCATTGCATGCAATCTTATTTGTAAACAAAAATTGATTTCGCAACTGGGATCAACGTGATCAAAGGATAGTGATGACTTGCCTTGCTCAAGGTCTTGCGGGTCTTGGCCTTCACCCGGATCCGCGACTCCCTCGGTCTCTATAGTTACGTGCGGAAGAACAATTTGAATTCGATTAGAATTCAAACCAAAATCCAAATAATGACCGAATTGAAAAACGAGCGCGAGAGATGAATTTTATATCGGCTATATTATTTGCAAAGTGGAATTATTCCTTACCTAAAATAGGTTGTACCTCCTAAGTAATTTCCTAATAATTCAACATATTTATTTAGTGTTTAAATAATTCTAACCTCCTACCGTAATTTAATTACTCATAGCGATAACCATAATATAATTAAATTTCGCAATTTTACGACTATAATTAATCTACGATTAAATTATTTTAGATGCTCCATTTTTATTAACCTCCCTATTCTATTTTCCCCTTTTTCTTTCTTTTTCTCTCCTCTCTCTCTTTTCTTTCTTTTTCTCCCTCTCTCTCTTTTCTTTCTTTTTCTCTCCTCTCTCCCTTTTCTTTCTTTTTCTTTTCTTTCTTTCTCTCTCTCTCTCCCGGCTCCTTTCTCTCTCTCTCTCTCGGCTCCTTTCTCTCTCTCTCTCTCGGCTCCTTGCCTACCCGGGCGGCGGCGGCGGTGGACGAGAGGGGGGGAAAGGACGGCTCACCGGCAACGGCGGCAGTGGCGGCTCAGGGCGGCGGCGCTCGGCACCACCCTTGGCACGGCGCGGCGGCTTCGAGGCGACGGCGCGGCGCACTAAGGCGTCGGCGCGGCGGCACGGCGGCGGCGGCGCGGGGGAGAAGGAGGAGAGGGGGAGAAATGGAGGGGAATGGGTGTGGGGGGGTGGAGGAGGGCAGGACCGGCGTTATAAGGGCGCGGGGAGGGGCGGCGGCCGCATGGCGTCGGCGGGGTGGCGCGGCGCGGGGCTCGACGCGGCGATGCGACGACGACGCGGCGCAGCAGGGCGCGGGGCGCGAGGCAGCGACGCGACGGGCGTGCGGCGCGGCGGGGCGCGGGGCGCGAGGCGGCGCCATGACAGGCGTACGGCGCGGCGGGGCGTGGGGCGCGAGGTGGCGACGCGACGGGCGAGCGGCGACGGCGACGGCGTGGCAGCGGCGACGCGACGGGCGCGCGGCGCGAGGCGGCGACGGGACGGGCGAGCGGCGCGCGGGCGTGGGGCGCGAGGCGCGATGGGACGGGCGAGCGGCGCGCGGGCGCGGGGCGCGAGATGACGCGACGGCGACGGCGCGCGGCGCGAGGCGCAGCGGGCGGCAGCGGTGCGGGGCGCTAGGCGACGGCGACGGCGACGACCGACGGCGCGCGGCGCGGCTGGCGGCAGCGGCGCGGGGCGCTAGGCGATGGCGACGGCAGTGAAGGGGTTTTAGGGTTAGGGGACACGATCGAACACCTAAAGCGCAATGAATAGTACCTTTCTCTATTAATCCTCATTTTAGCCTATTTCTCATATAATTTGGATTCTATAAATCCTAAATTTTGCATAAATGAAATGTACTACGTATTCGTGTTGTTCTATCCTAGATTAACATTACCCATATTTTATTTCTATATACTTCATTTCGAATTTAGTTAGAGTTAATTCTTATTCCATCACATTTAAATTTAATTGATACTAATATGGTCGTACTAATATTTTACTCATTTCTATCCTCACCAAATCTTATTTTAATATGCGCTTTAATTATTTACTTTGTCAATTTACTTTTAGGGTTTTTTCCTAATTAATTATCCATTATTTGCGATTTATAAAGTCCGAAATCAAAATCCAATAAAATAATCGAATAAAATCGGCATGATGCAATTTATTCAAAAAGTTTTTGAAGGCCCATATTTTTGGAGTTTAGATTTTTGTCGGTCTAATTTTTAGGGTGTTACATTGAGGTTCGCCGATGTACAATGGCCGATATTGTTATATCGCCCTTAGCGGTTTTATCATGTAATCGGTTGAGATTAGCCGATTTACAATGGCCGATATTGTTATATCGCCCTTAGTTGTTTTATAATTTTATCAATGCTCTTGACATTGTAAAACTATGTCATAGGCTCTCCGGACCTTCCATTATATTTGAGAGATGAAGTGAATAATTTAAGTCATCAAACAAGCATAATGAAACATCCGACGCCTCGAGAGAGGAATTTTGGAGACATTGCTGAGCCCTTAGCCTGCCAGTCAACTTCAGCCTGAGATGTGTCCGTCAAACCACTCGAAGGCGGCGACCAGATGTGTTACACATTCAGGAGACTTGACAAAAATGGCTAAAGATCTACAACCTCTCAAATATTCCTAACTCATACTCATGTGAATCTAGTTCCCAGGATGTGCACTAGATTCACACTTTCATCTTAGGCATGATTATACATAGCAAACACAACTAAGATGAAAGAAACTTAAGACTTACAACAACTTAATAATTACATAGGCCGACCGGCCAAATAGACTTATTAGAGAACAGCGGAAGCTTGATTACCCAATCACAAGCACACCGACTAGGGGTTTACCCCATTAAGTTCTCATCCTAGAAGAAGCAATCGGAACCCGCATCACTCAAAGACTAAGACTAAGCCTGCAAACAAAAGGTTATATCAACAGCAAGAGTCAGTACATTAAACAAGTTAATGTACTGGCAAGCACAAATCAATCCTACCATACTACATGTAAAGCATATATTCAAAGGAAGGCAATATGTAGCTCAATTTCAGCATAAAGCAAGTTTTGTTTCGCAATTCTTTTGTAAAGGAGTTGATGCTTCAATTAACAAAGACAAGTTTTAAGTTTCATTATTAGCTTCTTCATAATTCCATCATAAACAATCTCTTATTGCCATACTTAATAATAAGTCATAATGTATCACCACATACACAACTCAACACATTTATCAATTTCAAACCAATGTCACAAGATCACATTTTTAAAACATAGTCTATACTCATGACACATCACCAAAGCGCTCATGACCGTGAGCACAGCTAATCGATTAGTTTAAAGAACTCTGCAGAGTTTGTACAGCTTTACCCACATGATATGAACTCTCTAGTTTGTTTTGAGTTTGCAAGACTCCATCACACTCTTCATGTGAATGTGATCTAGAGGTCATAACGAAGCCTTTACACTACTTAGAGCCTAGCCTTGCACCAGCACGATACGTGTTCCTCCATCCTAGGCATACTTGGAATATACCTAGAACCGTTAAGTGGCGGGCCTACGCCTTAAACTTAACGCCGTGGTGGCAGACACAACGGGAACCCACCACGTGGCACAATACCGTTGTATTGGACACGCTTAGTCACCTAAACTACCATGTCGGGGTAAATAGGAAGCTCCTCTGAATTATACGAACTCATACACACCGGCCTACCAGAATGCAAGGCTAGTCCTAAATAGATTAATCAGCTTAGGCCATCCCATACTAGCACATGTGGATGTACGAATAACTTTAAATGGGTGACACAAGTTCGGTCCTTATGGACTTGGGCAAACACTCCCCCTATCGGTATGCAACTAACACTATATGCACACCACTTGCTGCCCAAGTGTAAAATCACATTTTACACATTTTAGTTCGCAAATACCCATCATATTCATTTTATTCTAGCAAAGGTTCAAGTATCAAAACCACATTTTAATTATAGATGGAATGAGCATTTGCATATTTCTAAGCATGGCTAAGCAAGTAATTGCACATAGAGTATATATAAACCCATTTGAGCACAAAGAGTGTACTCTAATCATTTCTAGGGGTTCAAACAGCAAGAGGATCAATTATTCAAGGTGGAATATGCAGCAAATAGGTCATAACTACCTTAACCCAATTTCAAATACCGATATAGTCTAAGTTCACATGCAACTTTGCAAACAAATATTTTCATTCCTCAAATCATGGGATTCAATGTGTTCAAAGGATGGGAGGAGAAAACTTGCCTTGATCAGAGAATTGTTAGCACCTAATCCACTCCTTCACCGATTATGCAATTATCTAGATAAAGGACACGATATGCAATTAAACACTGAAAGAGCTGAAAATCCAAAATGCTCTAAAATGCATGATTTATGCACAGTGGATTGGTACTGATCTAAAATGAATTTAGGTGAAAGAATTTTTATTTTATCTTATTCCATTAGGGAGTTATGAATTTTTAGAAGTTTTATCGGTTTATAGTAGTATAGTCTTAGGTAGTGTTATGAAATACTTTTGTAAAGTGATTTTTATTAGATTAGACTTCACAGGGGTGTGGAGATGTGTTTTGTAAGACTAACTCATTTGGTTTCACAATTTTTTGGAGTTATAATGATTTTCTTATAGATTTTTCAAGTTACAACGTGTTTTAGGCATATAGTGTTTTATATGTTCATGACTTTTGAGTTATAGGTTCAGAACGTGCTACTTCCTATTTAAGTTGAATAAAAGGAATAATTTGGTTAACTAAAACATTTTTAGTTCACATGTTTATGGTCTTTACTAGTATGGTTCATATTTTATAAACTAGAGATGCTCTAATCTAAACTAACAATATATTATATTAACCTAGAAATTGTTATATGAGCTAAGTTCTTCTAATTTTAGTGGATGGGAATGGAACTATGGCTTCACTGGTCAATCAAGTTTTTATTTAGGTTTAATTAGACCTAAAGTGTATATATATACTTATACATGTTTATGTATTACTTAAACAACACTATGTGTTTAAATTCTTATTTCACTAAGTTAAGGTTTTGATCTATGTTCTCTACAAAAGGTGCCAAATTTTATTTTACTATGTTGAAGATAACTGTTTGCTGGTTCTATAGAAACTTTGTTCATTTCATTTGGACTAAAAATGAATTTTCTACAAGTTTTACAAATTAAAGGCTGCACTATGTTAGTAAATCATTATATAAATATTTAGAGACATTTACTACACAGTAAGTATATAATCTTATTTCATAACTTGGAAATACATGTTTTGATGATCCTACAGAACTTAATTTTACTCAAATTGAAGCTAAATTGGGTTCTACATGAATTTCTAAAGTTTAGCTTATCTAAAATTAATCATTATAGAGATAATAGTTTTAGAGGCATTTGATGCAAAGTAAGTAATTACTTTTATTTCACCTAATCAGAGACTGTATGATGATGAATCTGTAGAATTTGATTTTGTTTCAAAATGAGTTGGGATGAATTTTCTATGTATTTTATAAGTTTGAACATGTTTTATGTATGACCTATCTTAGATAAATTTTAGAGACATTATTTGTACAGTGAGTGTCAAGTTTTATATTCCTGGAATAAAGTTCATAACTTCAAGAATCTACAGAAACTGGAATCACTTCAAAATGAGCTATATTTGATTTTATATAGATTTTACAACTTTGTGCATTTTTCTGTTAAACATATATTTGTTTGGGCATTTTCCTAATTTTTCTTCAGATTTTAAAGGATGGGGTCCACATGGCTGTGAGGGACCAAAATGCACAAAGGCCCTTGAGGTTTCTAGGAATCAACCCGCAGTCCTAAGCCCATATGTCAGTGACTAACATTTTGCGCAATAGCCCCTGGTTTCTCGGGAAATAGATCCCGCAACCCCCTAGTTTTAGGTTTGTATGCAAAACGATGCTTGAGTTTTAGTTTATTTAGAGATTATTACTGGTCCTACTTGTAAGTGACTGTTCCAGTTGTTAATACATCCCTGGGAGTCTTTAAATTTTGAAAGCCATGCCCTTGCTCTGGACAGAGCAGAGCAGCAGCACAGCCGCGAGCTTCACAGCATCACCAGCGGCGAACAGCGGCGATTCAGCTTAAGCTCCCAAAACAAAAAGTGTAGAGAACAACCGTGTGAACCTATTAGTGGTTTTCTGGCAAGATTTGGTGCTCTATAGCGGCTGTTAGGGTGTTAGAGGCGGTGGCTAAGCTTGGCTTGCACATGCATGTGGGTTTTGAGGCTCGATTTAATCGTGCATGCGTATGATAAGGACTCTAGGGACTACTAGGAGGCTCACCAAGAATCAAACGCGGCTCGGCGAAGTCTTGGCGACGGTGTACTGGTTCGGCGACGGCGCTCCTCCTCGGGTGAACGATGACGGCTCGAACGGGACAATGAGTTGCTTCAAGCAAGCATGCACGAGGGTTGTGAGGTCAAGGATATGGTGTATGCGCAAGGAATCGAACAATGGCTCACCGAGGCAGCGGTAATCGACGATGACGGCGGAGGCGATCCTAGATCGGCATTTAGGAAGAAAAGGATGTGTTCTCCGTGTTCTTGATGTTTCCGGCTGGGGTTCTTGAGGCGTTTTGAAGAGGAGGTTGAGGCGATGACAATGGCGCAGCGGCTTGCTCTGAGGTGGACAAGAATGGCCGGACGACGACGATGGTTGAAGCGGCGGCGCTCCGGTACGTGCTCCAGGGCGTTGTCGGCATGGCTTGCGTTCCTGGCGATGCACTACACGAGAGGGGTTTAGGTCAAAAGAGGAAATGCTCGGCATTGTGTGGAGAGATGGGAATGCGAAACAGATGGAGGTGACCTTGACTTAAACGGAGATGGCGAAGGTCGTCGTCACTACGACCGGCAGCGAGGTTGAGGATGACGGAGAGGCTGAGGACCTCTCCCTCGGCTTCTTCAGCTCCAAAGTGATGTGTGGAGTTGGGCGACTCGGTCTGGAGGAGATGGAGGCATGACTCAGTGACTTGAAGGCGTCGACACGTCGTCACCACGCGTCGACGCGTCCAGGACTCGGTCGGCTCTCGATCTCTCCCTCTCTGTGTTTCTTGGTCGACTGAGGATGAGGGATAGAGGAAGGGCGAGCTGGAGAGGCTGCCAGGTGGGGCCAAGTCGATGGAAACTAGGCTAGGGAGAGAGATATGGGTAGAAGACCGGGTAAACTTGATTTTTAGATTAATTTTCGGAATTATTTTCTCCTCTAACTTTGTAACTACATAATTCAATATGTGGACCAAATTAATTAGTGTTGATTTTACTGGAGGTAGATGATTACACCTAGATTCCATTTTCTTTGGTTGCACTCAAAAATAATGCGTAGACTGCTCACAGAAATTAAACAAAGATGGGCTATTAGAAAGCTAGATTGAATTTTTAGGAGGCTTAAACAGAGGAGGAAAATTCTACAAAAAATATATTTAGGCATGATAACTAATCTAGTATTTGAATAAATTATTTCCCATGTTCACTTATGTGCAGTTAATTGTACTTTTGGATGAAATATGGTTTTTAGCCGATTATATTTAATTTGATTTCTTTTAGTTGTCTGCTTTGACCGATTAATTTGAGATATCAACTTGAGTGTTAACATGTTACCAAATTACAGAGGATAAGTTTGTGCTAATCACTGTCCACATAAATTTTTCTATGATTTTATCTTGCACAAAATATTTTAGAGAATTAGGATGACCTTTGTTTGTATATGTGTTCCCACTTCATAATTGCATCTAATATTATTATAGGGATTACATTAAACTTGTTTTAGACTGAGAAGATGATATTTGAGTTTAATATTAAGTCCACATGTTATCACCCAAGATTAACTATAGGTTTGTTTAGTGAAATAATTCTTTTAGATTATGCTCATGGGACCTATTATGGAATGCAAGACCAAAACTCCAAATGCACAAAGAACTCGAGCCTAGGCATGCATTATGTACATGTATGCTTGATGACATTTCTAGTCTAATGTTGGGAATGAAAAGATTTTATTTTGTTCTCAAATTATAATCATGCAATGGTTTAAGTTGGTCATCACCTAAATTAAAACGGAAATTTTTGGCTCTCAAAATTGGAGAAGTTAACCTCTAACTATTTTGACAAGAAATTTTAAGTCCTAAAATTTCGGGTATGTTACAAACTAGGGGGGCATATATCTGTCAAAATGCAGTGAATACAGTGTAAAATTTTTTGAGCAAATTTCACAGTCATATTAATCGGAACAAAGGGTTGTTAAGACGATAAAGAATCAGGATGTCTTAGCCGATTACAAAAAATTCTAAGCCCTATTACACAAAGGTTACTACGATAAGTATTGCTGGATAGCCGATATCGCTTTTTGCCTAATCTGCTCTACTTCCTCTATAGCTTGGACATCTTGAGCATCGGTTCCAGGGATAACTTTCAAGGATTTGGTCAGTTCAGCAACATGCTTAATAGCCGATTTGAGTCTTGCTTTATGTTCTTCAATAGACTTGGGGAGATCGGCTAGCTTCTGGCGTTCCATATCCAGCTCGGCGTTACATTCTTCAAGTTGTGCTAAGAGGTCAATCTTGCGAACTTCAAGCCGATCAATGTTAGACTTGATTGGGCCTTCAGATAATTGATCAAGCTTGGATTTTTCTTCATGCACAAGTTGTCGGTTGGCTTGGATAGTGGCCTCAATGTCCGTGTGTTCTCGCCGTTCAGCTAGTCTTAACTTGGCTTTCTCCAGTTTGAATTGGTGTTGCTCAAGGTAAACAGTTAGAGTAAGGATATCGGCTAACTCATCTGGGATTAAGGCTTGAATCTCATGCAGCCGAGCCCTGATTGAGCCATAGTCAACTACCAAGCTATCTAGCGATGATGCTTCTAGCCGATCCAAAATACTTCCTAGAGTTTTCTTTACGTCATCAGATAAAGGAGCCAATGCTTTGCTCGTGGTATCTTCTTCTCCTTCATCAAGATAGTCTCTGATGTCAAAAGAGAAAAGATCGGCTAAGACCTGTGGTCACAATTTAGAAGCAGTTAGAGGTTAAACAATTGTAGCCGATCTGAATGCTTGTTAAAAGAAACTTACTGGGATGGCAGGAGCAGCTGGTTGTTCTTCTTCCTCCATGTGATGACTTCCCGCGGCTGAAGGGGTCTGATCACTTGATGATTGTTGAACAGGAGAAGAAGGAAGACGTGAAGGCTGAAAGGAAACAAGTGTAAGATGAAATCGGCTAAAAGTTAACTAATAAAAGTTAAAACTGTCTTACTAGTGGAGCTGGCTTCGATGTTGTTGCAGCCGATTTCTTTTTCACTGCAGTCTTCTTTTTCTGCAATTATAAGACTTGGGAATGATCGGCTATAAGATAAAATCACAGAAGGGATTAACAAGAAACACTTACCCTTGAAAAATGAACTGGAGCAGAAGGAGTTGGAGAGGTTTGCTTAGGCGAAGCCAATGGTGTTCTTTCAGTATCACTTACCTAGCTACGGCCTGATCAACCTCGTCTTCAATAACCTCTTCATCCAGAGCTTGTTCGATGGATGGATCTAGGGTAGGCAAATCATCAGCTGGCTTGGTTTTCTTTGTCTTCTTCTTAATTGGGGCTACGATGCTTACAGCCGACGATCTGGTTTTCCTCTTTTTTCTGGCATCGACTGGTTCTCTAACGAGCCCTTGAAGAAGAGCTGAGGTCTTGGGGGCATCATAGCCGATAACCGGAGGAGATAGCCCACCTCCGTGAGGAATCAAACCTAGGGCATATTGGATATCTTTGCCGCTGTTGCTTTGATGAGGAGGGGAAGATTCTGTTGTCTGCAAACCAAAAGGACGATTGGTTAAGGTTAATCGGCCAGGCAGTTATTTAAATAAATTGAGCAAAGTTGGAGACTTACTTGAGGGACAACATCTGGAAAGAGGTCTGTCCTATACATTGATGCTGGTTAGTGAAATAAATGCAGTTTCCATTCAGCCCACCACCTATCAAAGCTTTTGCTTCTGAATGTTGCCAGTTCTATGTTGTCGCGACCGAGAAAATTGCCTTTTCCCGAACGCTAGTGTATTAATCCCCGTCCCAGGAAAAGCCGGGGTACACCACACAAACATGATAAAAAAGGCACATCTTTATTATATCGATAATATTTACATTATTACAAAGGCACTTCAGGCCTGACAAACAAAAATAAACAGCAGCGGACTAGCGGGCCTACGGCTTCATCTTCACAGGCGCTCAACTGGGGTATAAGCCAGGACTCCACCTAGGATTTCTTCTCCAAAACTTCTCTTACTAAAGGGGGGGGGAGATAGAGCAAGAATGAGTACAACCACAGTACTCAGCAAGTCACACCGGAGATGCATAATTAATGCAAGGGGGTACAAGGGGATAATAATATAGGGGTTAAGTTTTGCAGTAAACAGCATTTAAAAGTCACTTAGTTGCTCAAAGCTATTTTAAAAAGACGATCCTAGAGCTACACAGTATTATTAATCAAGGCCGTGAACCCACACGAACCTGCCTTAACCCAAGGCCTACGATGATTCAGACCGAACTGGCAACCCGACCCTGGGTCCCAGCTCGTCCCAAGCCAACCCAGGCCAACCATTCCACATTTTAGTTATTAAGCAGGTTTTAAGAATTTAAAACACTAACTTGGGTACATTGCTAGACTTGCCCATAACCGAGGGCGCGGCTATTCGAATAGGTTATACTCTGATCAGAGGTGTACATCTTTACCCACAAGACACGTCTTCCTCATGTGTAACCACGTGCCACATACCACCACGGCATACGGACGGAAGACGTGACATAGTTTCCAACCCATCCTAGCCATAGACAAGAGTACCGACCCAACCCCACCTACGGCCGGAACCTCCGGGACAGGTAGGCAGGACTGAGCCCCTAGCAGCAGGACACCAGCCCTGTGCCATGACATCTCGACTACCGGGCCGCAGCTCGTGTAGCCTTCATTTGTCCTAGAGATGTCCATCGACCCCCGACTTCGTCCATCTCCATCCGTGTACTTTTGTTTATAACCAGACTGAGCCACAAACTAAGCCTTACCCACTAGACATGTGGAAGTACGGTAGTGCTTTGCAACAGAGGCCCGAAGACTGGTCCTTATGTGGCCGAGGTGCTACTATCAAAACCATGCACCCCGAGCCCAGCCAAAAACCATTTTAAGGGTTTTGAATAGAGGGGGAGGTGTGCGTCCAATTCCACAATAATCCAACCATTCCATAGTGCCCAAGTGATATGAGTATTCCCAAAGTCTAGAGTTATAAAACCACATAATGTTGCCTAATTAATCAGCGAAGCATCTACCTAAATTCATACTAGTGGAACCATGAATAGAGTACCCACTAGCTGGGGTTTTGTTTATTCTAGGGTGAACAAGGTAATAATAACAATAGCAATAATAATAAGGTCATAACAAAGGTAACTAGGCATGGCTAAATAAAACAGTGATAACGCAGGAATTTAAATAAAGCGATAATGCATTAATTTAAATCAAAATAATTTCACAAAGTGGGATCCAATATGATCAAAGATGATGTGACTTGCCTTGCTCAGAGAGAACGGCCTTCCGAACCTTCGGCGACGACCGCGAACCACGCTTCGGGAACCTCCGGAACGACAGAAGCTACGCGAAGCACACAAGCAAAGCTACAAGCCTATAAAGAAGCAATAACAATACATAAAAAGAAAGCACACGGTTCTTTAGGTTATAACAAACATTAGGAGGCTTGAACGGGTCGATTCGGAGTTCGTATGACCAAGATATGATCATCCGAAGTTTAATGCTGTTGTATGGAGATTTGCGGATTATTATAATTAAGCTTTGCAACTATAAAACATGTGTAAGCGCTAGCCTGGAAAAGACAGGAAGGCTACGCTGTTGACATGCGAACCCCACATGTCAACCTAAGGGACCACGGCAGACCGGGTACACAGAGACGGTCCACGGGTCGACGGAAGCGGATCCCGTGTGTCAACCGAGGCGAGTGGCCGACAAACGGACTCCACTAGACACCACACGGGCTGCACACGTGGAAACCACGCGGCTACCGAGCGGGCACACTAACACGGTCACCACATGCACAAGCGAACGACTACCGACACCGGTACATGGGTACCGGGGCCTACAACCGCACAACGAGCACGGGCGACACCGAAAGGACGAGGACGGGGCAGCGAGGGAGAGGGATCCTTAAAACCACGCGACGAGGCGTGGGAACGACAACGACGAACGGGCACGGCGGAGACGGACGGGCACAACGGAGACGAACGGCGAGGGGACGGCTTCGGCGGCGATCCTTGGACGAAGACGACGACGGGGCTGCTGAACACTTGACTAAACGCGAGCGGCGAACGCGATCGGCTTGACGAAGGGAGGGCCGACGACGAGCGCAACCGGGAACGACAAGAGGACGACGCTGTGACCGGGCCGGCGAGGAGGCGACGAGGGCAGCCGGCAGCAGCTGCACGGAGGTGAGGACGGCGTGGGACACGCCGCAGCGATGCTCACGACGGTGGCAGCACAGCCAGACGACGAGCCGGGCGACCGACGGGACGTCGACGACGAGAACGAACGGAGACGACGATGATGGACCGCGGAGGGGTTTGGACAAAGGGGAGGCGAGGCCGAGGGCGACCTTGCCGCTGCGATGCCGGAGGTGGTGGTGGCGCAGCGAGCCGACGAGCCGGGGAGGAGGAAGGGGCGGCCGAAGGGACGCCGGCGACGAAGAGGATGGAGAGGCTGGCGCGGGTGACGGCGGTCTCTGGACGAATCAGAGGGCAGGCCGGGGTGGAGGTCGACGCGGCGACGCCGAGGGAGGAGATGGCGCGGCCGACCCGCACCTGAGCGGCGCGGCAGGGGCGGCTGGAGGTGGTACAGTGGCGGCAACGCCACTGGACGACGGCGGGAACGCGCCTCCGGCGGTCACCGCGCGAAACGGAGGGCAGGCCGGTGGAGAGGAGGCGGCTGCGACGCTGCAGGAGGCGACGGCACGGCCGGCAGGCGTGCTGACGCGGCGGCAGGGGTGGCTGAAGATGGCCGACGGCACGGGAGAGAGAGGTGAGCGCGGGGAGAGCGTTTCCTGCGACGGTGGCGGATGGGACTTGAGGGGTGGGTAGAGGACGACTAGGGGGTCCTTTATATAGCCATGGGAGGCCGGGGTCGAGCCCACATCGACCGGAAAAACTCGGGAAAGTTTATCTTCGCCGGAAAAAGGAAAGGATTTGATCTGCGAAATTGGAAAGAATTTCCATATAAACTTTAGGGGATTTCTTGGGAAAAAGGAAGAGGAGATTGAGAGGATTCCATTCCCGCAACTAATTTGGAAAAAGGAGCAACGGGGAGGCGAGATTTGGAAGGAGGAGGCGGCGGCACTGTGCACGGCACGGCTGGAGAGCTCGGGCTCTGCCTGAGCTGGGAGAAGGAGCACTGTAGCGCGGGAGAGGTAAAACAGACTTTCGGCCGGGCTGAGAGGAAGGGAGGGAGGCTTTGGGGCCCAAAGGCAGGAGGGGGATTTATTTTTTTTAGTTTTTCTTTTAGTAAACTTTGTTAATTGTTGTTGTTGTTTAATAAATATTTCCGGTGCTCTAAAAATTCAAGTAAAATTTGAGGGCTCATTTTAGACCAAGGAGAATTTAAAAATTCTCCGGGCCACATTCGAATTTTTCTTGTACGTACTTTAGTGTTTGCCAATTTCTTTTCGAATTTTAATTAATTCTATTATTCCTTTTTAGAAAATGATTTTTAATTTTGGGATGAATTTATCAGGACGTGACAAATCCACCCCCCTTACAGGAATCTCGTCCCCGAGATTCGAGGAGGCTAGCATGAAGATAGGTTGGGCGGTCTTCTCTTCTTGTCTGACTTCTTCCGCTCCGTCTTCTATAACAAACTTGCCTAACAAAACTTCTCCACTCTGGACTGCTTGGCTCGATCTCCTGTTGCAGATGGAATCTTCTCTTCACCCGACTTGTCCCTGGTTGAACCTTTAGCTAACTTCAACTGGGTTGTGGCACTTGAAGATGGGGCTTCAGTTCCAGAACTTCTTATAATTCATATCTTTGGAGTCAACCTCATAGAAGTTACCAACTTCATGTCATGCGTCGACACCAGCTTGTCATTACTAGGATACCATGCTTGTCATCATGAGAATACCATGCTTGTCATTAACTTCTAACTTGCCACCAACTGCCTCATATTAGCTTTCCTGCTCTCCGGGTGCTAGCTACTTCTGCTATTCGATGCGAGGGTCGATAACTTTGCCTTTGAATTATGTTTCTCAACCGAACCAACTTATCCCATTGGTCATGCTTCGAAGGCAGACCATCGGCCAATATCTATATACAGAAGGCAGCCGATTAGGTTAGATCGTGATGTTGCTATAGATTATATAAGATATCTACTATTCTATGAAACTTCTAGCGGCTTGATTGTCTAGATATCGTTCTTCTTTTCATACTTAATGCTGCATCAATTAGGTTTGATCTATTAAGTCGTGCTTAGAATATCGATCTCTAGCCTGCCATCTAGTTGCCAATTAGGATAGCATCGGAGTTTCAGCTGATCGTATCTGATTTAGCCATATTTATTCCATATGTCTCATTGATATGCTAAATCTTCCCTTTATATCAAGATATTGCTGTATCTAAATATGTTAGGTTTTTGTTTGATATATTATTCTTGCTTTAATATCCTAATATAAAGTAGTATCGGAGTATTAGCCGATACACGCTAGATCTATTTGATCGGCTACGCTATGAACATATATAATCTCGTTATTGACATATATTTTGATCTAAGTGACTTGTACTGTCTCGGCATGATGATCGATCTATCCCAGTCACTTGATTTAAGTATATATCGATATAAGGAGTATATATCGTTAATATCTTCAGCCGATCGAGTAGATTTAGTTCTCCTTTGCTTATTCACAACTGCCGATCGATACATGAATGACATCGGCCCAAAGATAAAAGATATGTCATCGGCATCTAGCCGATCGGCTATCATTTATAGATTTAACCACGGTTTCTTTGCTTCTATTTCTTGTTGATTACAGGATCAAATAAATTGGCACGCTAATACATCCGAAGGCGAGCTTTGGACCTGCACTGGAGTTAAGCAGATCTCCCAGGCCACGTGTTTTCTGTCAACACATAAATAGCATTTAATAAATATTTCAGAATTTAAAAAAACAGTAAAGTATTAATTAAACAATATTAATCCAACGCTATACAACATACCCTGTTGCATAGGCCCAACCATTCTGAACAACAAATCCCGGCTGCACAGTTCTATCTCCAAACCAGGAATATACCATTCCAAACCAGGAGCTAAACAAGTTATTAACAGCATAATTTAGTATGGTGAGAGGTGTGAAACTAATCACGAAAGACATTGTTAGACCCGCCCATAACCGCAGGCATAGCTATTCGAATAGTTTAAACTCTAGCCAGAGGTGTACCACTGTACCCGCAAGACACAACCTCAACATCATGTCAACCATGCGTCGCGATACTTAACAAGTACCCGAATAGAGATTGTGACAATACCCTCTATATAATACAATTCAACGTAGTGCACCGTTCCCGGATCATAATCACCCCCTAGTAAACAAGGCATGGACCCCCGTGGTTTTATCTCCGCCACTTCACAGTTTGGTGCTCTACAGTGAACCATACTATACAGAAAGTAAAGCCGTTGCCCACGCTAGCTTGTGGTTGGCACGGTAAATGTTTCACAACCGAAAATCGTGAACCGGTCCTTAATTGTCATGAGCACGACCATCAAAACCATGTGCTCACAACCCACCATTATCAGGTTTTAGTTGGCAAATTAATTAATTAACCAATCACGATTAACCATCGTGAGCTATCATTAAGCCATCATTAAATAATAGTGAATCATAAGTATCCCCTTTATATGAGCTAGTGTCTCTAAGCATGGCTAAGCATCCTATTCACTTTAGCTAAAACTATATAGTGTTCTAGCTAATCAAATTATTAACCAAGTGACAAAGAATAGGGAATCAACAGCAAAAAGGGCTATAACAAGGCAATAGGTTATTTCCACCCAATGACATTCGAAAATAAATGCAATAGTTGAATAGAAATAATAGCTTTAAACGGGATCAACATGCTCAAAGGGTTGTTTGGGATCTATGTGACTTGCCTTGCTGGCCTTGCAACTCTTCAAAATCTTCTCCTGCAAATTCGGACTCTCCGGGAACGTCGGAATCTAAAGAGAAAAGAGCAAAATCACCAAAACAGCACATAAACAAGCATGAACAGTACATGTGGATATTTTTAACATGTAGATCTCAATTTTAGAAAAATTTAGAGACTTGAACCAACTAAATCCGAGCTAAGATGAATTAGTTATGAATTTTTAAAGATTAAATCGGATTAAATCATTTATATAGATTTTAATTGAATTATGACGCAATAATAAATTATTTTTCAAAAGGAAAAAGAGATTATTGCGTCAGCGGGTTCGGGTTCACGGTGGACCGGGTGCACGGCGGCGGTCTACGGGTCGGGCGGCCGAGATCTAACCTATCCACAACGAACGGCCGAGATCTATTCGGTCTACCGCGGGTCTATGGCGAACGGCAACGATGACGTCGGCGATGACGTCATCACCGGCGACGGCTCGGGCGCGCTTGCTCGCCGGCGAACGACGGCGCGGCGGCGCAAATGGAGGGCACCAACGGGATGCGGGCGACGCGGCGATCCTTACCGAGGCACGAACGGCGGCGGACGATGACCGGACGACGACGGCAACGAGGATGAAATGGCGACGGCGTTCGGCTTGGCGACGACGACGGTGCTCCGGCGATCTTCGGCGACGACGGAGGGGTGGATGAGGACGGCGACCTTCCCGAGCGACGACGACGACCGAAGCGGCGGCGGCACACGGTTGGACTTGCGGCGGCGACGGCGGCGCAAGGGCTCACGGCGCTAGAGCTCTACCGGCGGTGGAAGGCGAAGGCGAGGGTGGCGGCAGGAAGAGGAGAGCTCGGGGGTCCTTTATAGGGGCTAGGGGGCGACGGTGGAGGCCCACGGCGGCTAGCAACGGCGAAGGAAAGTTAGGGTTCGGGGGAAGAAAACGAATCCGAATCAAACTCGAATCCGGCGATTTCCAAAAGAAATTAGCGATAGATTCCAGAAGGGAAAAGGTAGAGGAGATCTCGGGGATCATTTCCCTCAATTGATTTCGCCGGAGAAGGAAAGGAGCGACGGAAATGGAAGGGCGGTGGCGGCGCGGCTCGGCTAGGGTTCGGGCGCGAGGAGGACGACGAATCCGATAGGTGGGCCCCACCTGTCAGCGAGCGGGACGCGCGCGCGCGGGCGGCGGCTCGGCTGCGGGCCGACTTGGACCGGGGAGGAGAGAGGGAGGGTTTTGGGCCAACTTTCGGCCCAAAGCCAAAAAAGGAATTTTAAAAACCTTTTTCAATTTAAATTATTCATGAAATGCAATTCCATTTATTAAAAATACTTCCTTGGCCCAAATAAATCCTAGAAAAATCTAGGAACTATAGAATCAAGTAAAGTATTTAATAAAATTTTATCTTGCCCAATTTTATATTGGAATTTATTATTTAAAATTAGATCTTCTCTTCTAGGCTTTTAAAATTATTTCTGATAATTCCAATTAAACAACAATTTATATTTTTGGGATTTTTAGGGTGTGACACCACATTTAACTTCACTTGTAAATTAATGAACATTTAATATAAATTCTATTAATAATTTATTAAATAATTTATAAATCCTGAATCGAAATTTAGGTTGTGACAAAATACACCCGTCATGCGACAAAATGTACCTCCGCGTATTCAGGACGCGTTTACACAGATTGGAGGCCCCATAAGTCAATTAAACACCTCCAAATAGGCCCATCCAACATGCCAACGGGCTGAGGGCCTCAAAATTAGTGTACACGACGAAAAACGGGCCGAATGGAGTCGTCCCAAGTTCAGCCGAACTAGTGGTTCGGCTGAACCAGTTTGGTGGCCGTTCATCGCCATCTTTCACATGGACGGTCCTAATTTCATCCCAATAACGGTTAGAGGGAAGTTTGGTCATTTCCCATTCCTGTAACCATCATATGGAGGCTATAAAGAGAGCTCCTCTCATTCATTCACAACACACAACTTTGAGCTGAATTACAAGAGGCTCTATTGTACATTTTGTACATTAGAATAAGGTAGAGAGTGAGGGGAAGCTCTGGAGGGGTGCTCGGAAGTTTGGCACTCATCCGACTTCTTTCTCGACGCATGTAGCCTTCTAGGAGAAATTCTGGAGGAGTACCGGAGCTGTCGGTACACTCTGCTCCGGGTTCTTTCTAGGAGAAATTCTGGAGGAGGAGTAAGCATTCGTGATCCTTTCTTATGTTGTTTAATTACTTATTCTGAGTAAGATATATTTCCATCTTTGCAGGTTCATTGTTTAGTATTCATACTAAGTGCACTTGGACTCTGGATAAAGAAGGAAGTTCATGTACAAGTATTAGAGTAGTAATTAATAACTTAGACATGGTGTCTAGGTTAGAGATTACCTTTGTTTGTTGTGTATTCCACGGATTTGTCAAAGGTAGGCGGCAGGTGGTGACAGCCCCGAATCCCGTCCTAGTAATCTTCCTGTACAAGTATTAGAGTAGTAATTAATAACTTAGACATGGTGTCTAGGTTAGAGATTACCATTGTTTGTTGTGTATCCCACGGATTTGTCAGAGGTAGGCGGCAGGTGGTGACAGCCCCGAATCCCGTTCTAGTAATCCTCCACGTTTGGATACATCATAAAGCTATAGCCGGAACCACGCTAGCAGACCAGCAGTGGTCTGTGCCCGAAGCAATAGATAGGAAATTACCTTTTGCTTAGCTTTTGGGGTCACCTGAAGGTGAAGTGCTACAGCGGTATTCCGTGCACTTGCGGATTTATCTGTGGTCGTAAGAAATACCAACAGAGGGTCAAGTCTAACAAAGTAACTAAGTTATGTTTTGCAAACCTAGGGTGATAGTGGCTCAACTATATCTCTAGGAATGTAAATCGCACTCCTAAGTCAATGTTTTGCAATCCTAGGGTGTTATCATCTCAAGTATGTCTCTAGGAATGTAAATTGCACAAATGTAAATGCGGCGAATAAATGAGACAAGGAGACAAGAGATTTTTCACTGAGGTTTAGAAACTCACCGGTTTCCTACTCCCTGTTGAGGCGAGCCCAACTCCACCGCTCAACTAGGAAGCCACCACACGCCCCCTTCATCAAGGGATGGACAAGGCGGGAGCCGGCCCACAGAGAGGACTACCCATGACTCGATTACTCGGGGTAGTTCTTCCTTCACTCCGAAGGTGGTCAACTCCAAACCACTCACAACCGGCACAGGGCCTCCTCCACAATCTTCTCGGAGAGGTCACCGGGCAACTCCTCCACAAGCCGTCTAGGAGGCGGCAACCTCAATGTGTAACAAGCGATGACACTAGCTCAACAAATGAAAGCAAATGCACTTAATTGACTCTTAGCTAGAACAACCCTCAACCACTATAATGGATGAACAATAAGCTCAAATGAGTGTGGGAAAGATGCAAGGGCTTTATGCAATTGAAGTGGCTACTAAGAGAGTCCACTTGCTGCTGGGGGGAGAGTATTTATACTCCCACCCACCAAAACTAGCCGTTGGGGGCGAAATCCCCCAACTCTGTGTACTGCCTGTCTGACCGGAGGTGTATGGCCGGTCAGACCGTGCTACTTTTCTAGCCGTTGCAGGGCTGACATTGGGCCCCAACAGCCTGGCCGGTTAGACCGACATAGGGTGGCAGGTCAGACCGCCCTAGGCTCGGTCAAACCACCACCAGCTCGGTCTGACCGACCTCGGCTCTGGCGGCTCTTTATCGGCCACTCCAGAGCACCACCCGAGAGAGCTGTCGAGGTCTCCAGGGCTGGTCAGACCAGGGTTCACCCGCCAGTTAGACCGGCCGACCCACACCGGTCAGACCGCCACTATGTGGCCGGTCAGACCAGCCCTGGTCACCTAGTGCGGTAATATTTGAAATGTGAAATGTGAGTCTAAATGCAATGACCTAATTTGGCAATTTAAATCATCACTTTGCTAGGTCATTTCCCCCCTTGATAGTACGGCGAAACTAAAAATAAACTAGCAAATTTGATCGCCCTACACCTCGATCAATTTGAAATTAAAACATTAGTTTACCGTCTTCTTTTCCCTCGCTTCGCGACATCAAGTTTTAATCCATCGACAATCATCCATGCGCACACATGATGTGAACTTAACTCAAAACATATAACTTGATAGAACGGTTAGTCCACAATTAGCGCTTGTCATTAATTACCAAAACTAACAATGGGGGCCTAGATGCTTCAATCTCCCCATTTTCGGTAATTGATGACAAACACCTCAAGCATATATAATCAAATTTAAATCACATGGATATATTGCAATGAAAAGCAAAAGCTCCCCCTAAACATGTGCATATCAATCACAATGAACACATATGGAACAAATGCACTTTCATTCACATTTCAACATAGCATAAAACACATATAGATCATTTGCAAAGGATGTGATGAGAGAGTTAGGTCCCGATCTTCCGATAGGTATTGATAAACAGTTGATTTGGGCGGAGTCGCGACACAACTCGATCCGGCTTCTGAACAAACACGCTACTGAGTCCCGCAATCGCAGCACCACGTCTCCTCTGGTTATCAACCATGCCGAAACCCGGTTGACCTCGCCGAGAAGGCTCATCCCTGCATGCGAATTGAAGAACACAAGCAAGAACAAGATAGATTGCAACCAAATTGCATATGAATGATTAAGCACATGAATTTAGGGTTCCACAAACCGATCTAGCGGCGAAACTGTTCTTGACAGATTAATCTAAGCAAAAACCGACTCTAAACGATGACGGCTACTGAATAAATGTGATTAGGGACGTCATAGGCGTCATAGGGTTGCCCTAGGGCGCACACCCCTTTGGGCTAAGCCCACGACACAATTACAAGGCCCAAAACCCAAATCAGATTCGGACTGGATGAAGTACGTGGATTGTTTTGCAGATTCCCGGCAGCTCGGTAGGAATTTTGATGTGGGACCAAAACCATCTGAAAGTAGACTCCATAAGCTTTCCAACAAGTACTCATGGGCCCCGAAATTCCTTCTAGATCAGCGGCTAGGTCCGTTTGAAATTGATGCTGTCAGGAAGCCCGAATCCAAATCCAAAACGTGTACAACTTGGTCTCTTGTCTTCTATGGGCCAAAAGTGACGTGGTGAGGTAGAAGTATAATTGGAGAAGGTCTTAGTTTGGTCCCCAATCAACTTCTTCAATCATCCATGCATTCCTTACGCTCGGTCTCTTTTCTTTCACCCAAGCAAGTACCTCTGCGAACGAAAACACACGAAACTCAATGTGTAGCAACGTTTGTTCAAATATATAACAAGTAAATCTAATATAGAACATATGCACCTTTGGTTGATCAATACATAAGGTGGTCATGGTTATATCCGAGCTAGTTGTGTCCTCATCAGAATGATCACACATATATCTCATACAAGCATAGGATGATCACAACATATCCATAAACATTCAACTCACAAGAGTTCATCCATAGATCATCCAACTCACAAATTGTCCAAAGAGGGCTCACAAATAAACATAAGCTATTACAAGACCACGAAGGGTCCAAATGACATAGAGAGTTCAACAAAACGAAAAAATAACACACACGATAGAGTAATAGCCCATACCCATACATAATATAGCCCATCCGCCTTAACCTATTAGATAGGAGGTAGCAAACCTCACTACTCCTAGTCCCATCCCACAAAATAAAATGCAAGCTAGATTCTTCTCCCCTTTTTGGCATAAAGGACAAAAAAGCTTCACTCCTGAGAAGGAGAGGGAGGATGTGCCGAAGAGGAAGGATGAGGAGCATCACGACGACGATGATATACAAAGGCATGGGAGCTTTCCAACATTTGCACCCCTTTGATCCAACACTCCCACCCTTGTGCTCAACCTTCCCACGGTGGCATTCAAACCACCAACATCCGAACGCAAACCACGCACATCCTCATACATAGCCTTGTGCCCGGTGGTGAGCCTTTGGATATTCTCACTTAGGGTACTGATGGCCCCAAGCACCGGGTTGAAATATTCATTTGGTTGCATCCCAAAATAAGCATATTGCGGATGGAAGAAAGTGTTGGGATCATACCCATGAGGATGAGGAGGTGCTGCACTTAAGCTTGCGCCTTGATAAAAGATAGGTTGACGCACTTGGGGAGCTCGAGGAGTGGAGAGTTGGCGGCGAGGCTTATACTCCTTGTGTTCTCTCAAATTATCTCCCACTTGTCCCATCTTGTTTTGGATCAAGCGCATAATATAAGGAGCATAGTAGATGCCTTGTCCAATTGTCCCCTTTGAAATGGCTATCTCCTTCATCATTAGGTTGATGATCTCAAATCGACGACCCTCCATGATAGCATCAATGACATGCCATGCGACACCGCGAATGTCGTCATTGTTGCCACACCTTGGGAGAATGGTGTCTCTCACGATGCGGTTGACCACACTAGGGATGGTCCTCAAACCCGCCACCTTTCCATAGGTGTGCTCGTCATGAAGATCATCGCCATTGTTGAAACGGATGTGCAAGAGCTCCTTGAATTCACGCCGGGTGATGGAGCACTGAAGGGTCCCCGACATCCATTTCATAGCATCACACTCGCCGGATACCCACACAGTGGCATAGAACTGCCGGATCAAATCTTCACCAAAGGGTTGCTTCAAGGTAACAATCCTTATCAATGCCCACTGCCTTGAACATCCCTTGGAGATCCAGAAACTCCGGTGTCTCACTGATATGTCTCCAAGATATCAATGACAACCAGGAGGTGGGCTTGGAAGCAGCCATCCCCACTTGTATCACTTGTGGTCAGCAAAAGCTTTGCCTACATACACTTGCTCATACACAGCTTTCTGAAACTGTGTGTGGAACCTTGGATCGACGCAATCATTTGGCCTCTGGAATTGATTGTGATGACTGAGGATAGTGTATTTTTGGGTATTCCTCAAATTGAGTGAGAATTGGATGGTAGAGTTGAGAGGACCCTCATCATCACTTTACTCATCATCTCCTTCCTCATCATCTCCACTACCATTATCATCACCATCATCACCATTACCACTAGCTTCCTCCTCAACCCCCTCAACTTCTTCCACAAATTCTTCCTCACTTTGAGCATATTCCTATCCGCTCGATTCCTCATGCTCACTCACGGGCTCCGGCGTGGGCTCTCGACAACCACGGTGAGTGCGGGTAGCCATCACTGAGAAACAAGGAACAAAGGATATATAAGCAACGATTTTAGAAAACACAAAGTGAGGTGGGAACAAAATTTTGCACTGCCTGTCAGAGACGGTCAGACCGGGCACCAACGGCCGGTCAGACCGCCGAGGAGCCATCGGTCAGACCACCAGTGAGGCGCCGGTCAGACCGCCAGTTAGGCGCCAGTCAGACCGACAAAGGGTCACCGGTCAGACCGCCCTTAGGGTCAGCGAAACCGCCACCGACATATTTGAACAAAAATTTTTTTACCACCACACAGAGGATTCTAAACATGCTAGAACAAAATTTGCACAGGGTTTGAGCAGAGAAACAAGGGGTTTAGTCTATTTCATCAAGATTGAAGGAAGGGGGAAACTACCCATAACCCTATAAATTGAAATAGACCGATTTGAAGGAAAACACAAAAGAGTGAGGGATTACCGGTTGAAGGGAGTGATTCACACAAGGAAACTACCCTCTATTTGTGCAAATCGAAGAACACCTCTTGCTTCACCAAGGGTTCTGTGGAGATGATGGATACCCCATACCCACACAGCATGTATATCCGACTGGGTATAGGGGTACCATATGTAGATAGAATATCTTTAAGGGACTCGGGTTAAATTCCTAACTTGTATATCAAGGAAATACCCGGGGTCCTAGTCAGTTACGATTGTATTTTATCTTTACTTGCCTATTCCATTGGGAATATGGGTTGTATCTTATAATACCAGACGAAGACCATGATCGCCGCCTCGGTCCCAATTAACTTGGCAAGCGTCCGCACGCCGACTGGCAGCCGGGTTCCCCCTCTTCGATCCCAAGATTACCACCAACCAAGCCTCAGCGTTGCCGCATTAGGATCTAATCGCAGGAGCAGGGATCATGTTGAACGTTCTGTTCACTCACCAGCCGACAGACACAGAGAGTGCCATGCATTATAGCCTCGCTCTCCACGTCGCAGGCAGCCTGTCGATCTTCGTGAAACACTCAACTGACACCGCACAGAAAGAGGGTATGTCCCACCAGACCGCTACAATGACGATGAAGTGACCTGCGACGAGTGGATTGGCCGGCTGGTTTCAAGCCGACTGGAATCGAGAAGTATGACGGCAAAACAAATCCTGAGTCTTGGCTCACCGTCTACGGCCTCGCAATCCGCGCAACAGGAGGAGATAGCAAGGCTATGGCGAACTACTTACCGGTAGCCCTAGCAGATTCTGCTCGATCCTGGCTTCATGGGTTACCCCGTGGCACAATAGGATCCTAGACAGAGCTCCACGAGCACTTCATCGCCAATTTTCAAGGAACCTTCGAACGTCCCGGCACCCACTTCGACCTATACAATGTAATCCAGAAGCCCAGTGAATCCAGAAGCCCAGTGAATCCAGAAGCAACGTAACAAGATCTCTGGCATCACCAACGACGTCATCATAGCCGCTTTCACTAAGGGTGTTCGTCACGAACTCTTAGTCGGCAAATTTGGACGCAAGCCTCCCTGGACGGTCAAGCAGATGTTCAAAAAAGCGAACGACTATGCCAAAGCTGATGATGCCGTCAACGCTTCCAAGCAGTCGGGCGGTAATTGGAAGTCCAAGAAAGATACACCAGCCGCCGGGAGGAGTGGAAGTAACAACCATAAGGATCGCAAGCGTAAGCCTGAAGACCTAGTGACTCTTACATCACCATCTTCCCGACAACGTTCACGTGTCAACACTTCCGACAAGATCATGAACGCCCAATACTCGCATCATCCAAACTCTAACCATGCAGCCAAAGACTGTTTCATCTACAAGTAGTTTGCGGAGCAATATGCCAAGCAAGCAAAGAGGCTATAGCCGGAGATCAGGGCACATCAAAGAAGGATGACGAAGACGATGGTCTGACTAGCTTTCAAGACTCTCGAAAGGAACTCAACCATATCTTCGGTGGACCCAAAGCTTATGAGTCAAAGCGGAAACAACGCTGCCTGACAGGGAGATCAACGCCTGGATATCTTCGGTGGTCAGAAACAGTAATCAAGTTCGACCGCTTGGATCATCCTGACCGAGTGGTCCACCCGGGACGGTACCCCCTGGTACTAGACCCATTGGTTCGCAATGTCAAGCTCCGGCGATCCCACATTGATGGTGGCAGCGCACTCAATATTCTTTTTGCCAAGACTTTGGATGATATGCAAATCCCTCGTACTGAGCTGAAGCCGAGTATTGCACCCTTTCATGGAGTCATCCCAGGGCTGTCTTCTACTCCATTCAGCCATATCACTCTGCCGGTCACCTTCGGCACTCGGGAGAACTTTCGCACAGAGAATATTTGCTTCAAAGTTGCTGATTTTGAGATGGCGTATGACACTATACTCGGACGCCCGGCGTTAGCCAAATTCATGGCAGTCCCACACTACACCTACATTGTGATTAAGATGCCAGGACCTCGAGGAGTCATATCTTTGCGAAACGACATCAAGCAAGCCATCACCTGCGACAAAGAAAGCTGTGAGATGGCCCAAACTCATGAGATCGCACCTGCTCGGGATGAGATCTGGCTGGCTGCATCAACCGCAACAGAAGGAGAAGTGCCTGCAACCAAGTTATCGAAGACTGGAGAAGGCGACGCCAAGACCAAGAAGATTCCCCTTGATCTATCTGATCCCTCCAAAACTGCTGTAATAGGTGCTGAGTTAGATTGTAAATAGGAAGGCACGCTCATCACCTTTCTTCAAGCTAATAAAGATATTTTTGCATGGAAACCATCTGATATGTCTGGTATTCCTAGGGAGGTGATTGAGCACTCCTTAAATGTTAAAGAAGACGCTAAACCCATCAAACAACGACTCCGCCGTTTCGCGCAAGACAGGAAAGATGCAATCAAGGAGGAATTAACCAAGCTGTTAGCAGCACGCTTCATCAAGGAAGTTTTACATCCCAACTAGCTAGCAAACCTAGTTTTGGTTCGAAAGAAGACATGACAGTGGCTTATGTGTGTTGATTACACCGACCTCAACAAATCGTGTCCTAAGGATCCCTTTGGGTTGCCTCGCGTTAACCAAGTAGTTGACTCAACAGCCGGCTGCGAGTTACTCAGTTTTTTGGATTGCTACTCAGGTTATCACCAGATCAGCCTGAAGGAGTCCGACTGCTTGAAGACTTCGTTTATCACACCGTTTGGAGCTTATTGCTATATCACCATGCCCTTCGGATTAAAGAATGCTGGAGCAACTTATCAACGCATGATCCAGAGATGTTTTTGTCACACCCTAAAAATCCCAAATATATAAATTGTTGTTTAATCGGAATTATTAGAAATGAATTTTAAAAGCCTAGAAGAGAAGATCTAATTTTTAAATAATAAATTCCAATATAAAAGTGGGCCAGATAAAATTTTATTAAATACTTTACTTGATTCTATAGTCCCTAGATTTTTCTGGGATTTATTTGAGCCAAGGAAGTATTTTTAATAAATGGAATTGCATTTCATGAATAATTTAAATTGAAAAAGTTTTAAAAATCTCTCTTTTGGCTTTGGGCCGAAAGTCAGCCCAAAACCCTCTGTCTCTCCTCCCCGGCCCTAGTCGGCCCGCAGCCGAGCCGCCGCTCGCGCGCGCGCGTCTCCGCCCGCTGACAGGAGGGGCCTACTTGTTGGACTCATCGTCCTCCTCGCGCCCGAACCCTAGCCGAGCCGCGCCGCCGCCGCCCTTCCAATTCGGCCGCGCCTTTCCTTCTCCGGTGAAATCAATAGAGGGAAAATGATCGCCTTGATCTCCTCTATCTTTTCTCTTTTGAAATCATCGCCTAATTCGGTTTGGAATTCATCGGATTCGAGCTCGAATCGGATTCGTTTCTTTCCCTCTAACCTTAACTTTCCATCGCCGTCGCCGGCCGCCGTGGGCCTTTGTCGCCGCCCCCTAGCCGCTATAGAAAGACCCCCAAGCTCCCCTCTACCCGCCGCCACCCTCGCCTTAGCCCGCCGACGTCTATAGCGCTCTAGCCGCGTTCACCCGTGCGTCGCCGTCACCGCCGCGAGTTCAGCCGAGCACCGCCGTCGCTCCGGTCGTTGTCATCGCTTGGGAAGGCCACCGCCGTGTTCGCCGAGTTGCCGCCGACCTCGTCCGCCCCTCCGTCGTCACCGTAGATCGCCGGAGCACCGCCATCGTCGTCAAGTCGAAGGTCACCGCCGCTCATTCTCGTCGCCGTCGTCGTCCGGTCACCGTCCGCCGCCGTTCGTGCCTCGGTAAGGTTCGCCTCGTCGCCCGCATCGTGTTGGTGCCCTCCGTTCAAGCCGCCGCGCCGTCGTTCGCCGGCGAGCACGCGTGCCCGAGCCACCGCCGGTGGTGACGTCGTCGCTGACATCATCGTCGCCGTGTCCCGTGAACCGCCGTGGACTAGATCGATCTTGGCCGTCCGTTTTGGATAGATTGATCTCGGCCGTTCATTTCCGTAGACCGCCGCCGTGCACCCGGTCCACCGTGAACCCTAGCCGCTGACGCAATAATCCCCTGTTCCTTTTCAAAAATAATTCATTATTGCATCATAATTCAATTAAAATCTATATAAATGATTTAATCCGATTTAATCTTTGAAAATTCATAACTAATTCATCTTAGCTCGGATTTAGTTGGTTCAAGTCTCTAAATTTTTATAAAATTTAGATCTACATGTTAAAAATATCCACATGTACTGTTCATGCTTGTTTATGTGCTGTTTTGGTGATTTTGCTCTTTGCTCTTTAGATTCCGACATTCCCGGAGAGTCCGAATTTGCAAGAGAAGATTTTGAGGAATTCCAGGGCCAGCAAGGCAAGTCACACAGATCCCAAACAACCCTTTGAGCATGTTGATCCCGTTTAAAGCTATTGTTTCTATTCAACTATTGCATTTATTTTTGAATGTCATTGGGTGGAAATAACCTATTGCCTTGTTATAGCCCTTTTGTTCTCGATTACTCTATTGGTTCTTATAACTTGACTAGTTGAGCTTTATATATGGGTTTAGCTGGATATTAGATATAATTGCTTAGCTATGTTTAGAAACATTAGCACACTATTGGGATAACTTATGATTCACTATTATTTAATGATGGCTTTATGATAGATAGCTCATGATGGTTAATCATGATTGGTTAATTAATTAATTTGCCAACTAAAACCTGATAATGGAGGGTTGTGAGCACATGGTTTTGATGGTCGTGCTCATGACAATTAAGGACCGGTTCACGATTTTCGGTTGTGAGACATTAACCGTGCCAACCACAAGCCAGCGTGGGCAACGACTTTACTTTCTGTATAGTATGGTTCATTGCAGAGCACCAGACTGTGAAGTGGCGGAGATAAGCCCACGGGGGTCGCTGGGGAGTCCATACCTTGTTTTAAGGGGGTGATTATGATCCGGGAACGGTGCACTGCTTTGAATTGTATTATATAGAGGGTATTGTCACAATCTCTATTCGGGTACTTGTTAAGTATCGCGACGCATGGTTGACATGATGTTAAGGTTGTGTCTTGTGGGTACAGTGGTACACCTCTGGCCAGAGTTTAAACTATTCGAATAGCCGCGCCCGTGGTTATGGGCGGGTCTAACAATGTCTTTCGTGATTAGTCTCACACTTCTCACTATATTAATTGATGTTGTTAATAACTTGTTTAGCTCCTGGTTTGGAATGGTATATTCCTGGTTTGGAGATAGAACTGTGCAGCCGGGATTGGTTGTTCAGAATGGTTGGGCCTATGCAACAGGGTATGTTGTATAGCGTTGGATTAATACTGTTTAATTAATACTTTACTGTTTTATTAAATTCTGAAATATTTATTAAATGATGTTTATGCAAATGAGACTATACTATGCCATCCTTTGTTATCCTGTGCACTTGCATATTTGCTGCGTGGCTTGCTGAGTATGTCATATACTCACCTTGCAATCATTCATCAGAGGAGGAGTTCTACAGTGATGCTGATGGTGTGGAGGATTAGGCCTAGCCCTGGTCAAGCTGCCTATGGAGAGGAGTCGTCTGCGCTGTTTCTTTTATTTTCCACTGCTTAGAACTTTATTGATTGAGAGGAACTATCTACCTCTGTAATGACATTTTATTCGCTTATTAATTAGAGTAATAATTGCACTCTATTATCAATTTGTAATTGTGTGCCTCAGCTGATTCCTGGACGAGGGTTTTGTCGTAGGCTCTCCGGACCTTCCATTATAATTGAGAGATGAAGTGAATAATTCAAGTCATCAAACAAGCATAATGAAATATCCGACGCCTCGAGAGAGGAATATTGGAGATATTGCTAGGCCTTTAGCCTGCCAGTCAACTTCAGCCTGAGATGTGCCCGTCAAACCACTCGAAGGCGGCGACCAGATGTGTTACACATTCAGGAGACTTGACAAAAATGGCTAAAGTTCTACAACATCTCAAATATTCCTAACTCATACTCATGTGAATCTAGTTCCCAGGATGTGCACTAGATTCACACTTTCATCTCAAGCATGATTATTCATAGCAATCACAAATAAGATGAAAGCGATTATAAACTACATCTACTTTAGTTACATTGGCCGACCGGCCAAATAAATAATAGAATAGCGGAAGCTTGTCTACCCAATCCACAAGCACACCGACTAGGGGTTTACCCATTATGTTCAAGTCCTAGAAGAAGCAGTCGATAACCCGCATCACTCAAAGACTAACTCTAAATCCTGCAAGCAAAAGTTAATTCAACAGCAAGAGTCAGTACATTATTAGAAATAATGTACTGGCAAGCACCAAGACAAGCCTAACACCCTACTTGCAAGGTATATAATCAAGGAAGGCATAGTATGGTTCTTTTCACTATAAAGCAAGTTTTATTTGCATAAAACACATTCAAAACGGATTTGCTTTCAAATAAAATTTCAGCAAGCTAGTACTTAGCATATGGGCATCAAAGTAGGCATTAATCATGTATAAATATTCACCTCATTGCCATCCATGGCAGCAAGGAGATCATTCTCAAATCTCATCACAATTTGAAGGTAAATTTCAGCATTTAGGAGAATAAACACAAGTCTATACTCAATACATATCCACACGCTGCTCATGACCGCGAGCACGGCTAATCGATTAGTTTTAACTCTGCAGAGTTTGTACACTTTACCCACATGATGCGAAATAATAATCATGCAAGAGCATGGCACGCGATACATAAGTACCCGATTTATTACCCGCAACAAAGCTTTTCCAAAATTCATGATTTAGCCTTACACCAGCACGATACGTGTTCCTCCATCCTAGTCATACTGGAAATATGACCAAGAACCATCAAGTGGCGGGCCCACGCCTTGAACTTAACGCCGTGGTGGGGACACAACGGGAACCCACCCACGTGGCACAATACCGTTGTATTGGACAGACTTAGTCACCTAAACTACCACGTCGGGGTAAATAGGAAGTTCCTCTGAGTTATCCGAACTCATACACACCGGCCTACCAGAATGTAAGGCTAAACCATAAATAATTTACTAAGCTTGGACTATCCCATACTAGCACATGTGGTTGTACTGTATACGAAATGAACTGACATTGAGTGAAGTCCTTAGGTCGGTTTGGGCGCACTCTCCCCCTATCGGTACACAACTAATCACCATATGTGCACCACTTGAGGCCCAAACCTAAAATCCATGATTTCCACCATTTTATTTATCAAAATCACAAGTATTAAAGTTCTGTCCAGATTAATTAAAAATCAATTTTCATGTTTGAAATGAGCCCATAATGACAAGGAAGACCATTCTAAGCATGGCTAAGCTTTATAGTAACCTAGTGTCACCAAAACTCATATATAAAGTGGTATAGCCATATTGTTCCTAAGGTTAGGAATGAGGAATATGGATATATGTGGAGTTAAGGTGATAATGCAAATAATAGGAGTTTATCTAACAAGTTTAACAAAATTTAAATTTATTAGTGTACAATCGACATGCAAGATTTGCAAACATTTTCAATAACCTCCAAAAGATAGGTTCAAAGTGATCAAAGAGAGGGAGGTGGGACTTGCCTTGAATCAGGAAAATGTCAGCACCTAAATCACTTCTTCACCGATTAAGCAATCATCTATACAAAGTACACGTTATGCAATTAAACACCGAAATATGCGAAAAATCCAAAATGTTCTAAAATGCATGATTTGTGCACAGAGAATAGGTACTGGTATAAAATGAATTTAGGTGAAAGAATTTCTATTTTATCTCATTTTATTTAGGAGTTACGAATTTTAGAAGTTTCGTCGGTATAGTGTAGGATTTACTTAGTTACTATTGTGAAATGCTGTTGTAAGGTGATTCTTATTAAGTTTATGTTCGCTGGGGTGAAGATATTTGTTTTCTAAGACTAACACATTTGGTTTCATAATTTTTAGAGTTAATATGAATTATTTATGTATTTTACAATTTTTAACGTGTTCTAGGCATATAGTCCCTATGTGTACATGGCTTTGGAGATTTAGGTCCAGAACTTGCTCTAACTTGCTAGTGTTGTATAAAATGAGTATTTTAGTTAACTAATCTAATCTTAGTTTATAAAATTTTAGTGTTCAAATTACTTTACTTCACATTTTATAAGCTAGGGGATGTTCTATGTTAGAAACTTAAGATATCAATCTGGAGATTATTATATGAGTTAAGGATACTAAGTTTTGGTGGAAGGGGATGGATCTATGCCTTCACTGGTTCAACAAGTTTTATTTGGATTTATTTGGAGCTACCATGCATATATATACTTTTTCATATGTATTGTTTAACCACTACTATGTGTTTAGTACCTATTCTACCAAATTAAGGTTCAGAGCCATGGTCTGTAAGAGGGTGCTATAATTCACTCTACTAGGTTGAAGTATATTACTTGCTGGTTCTATAGAAAATTTGGTTCACTTCATTTAGACTATAGATGAATTTTCTACAAATGTTACAATTTAAGGTATGCTCCATGTTGCTTATTCCTTACTTAAATACTTAGGGGTTTTCATTATACTGTAAGTATGTCTTTTTATTTTATAACATTGAAGTGCACAACCCTATGATTCTACTGAATTTGGGTTTACTCAAAAAGGATCTAAGATGATATTTATATAAACTTCTAAAGTTCAGCTTATGTAAAACTAGTCATTTTAAAGGTAATAGTTTTAGAGGCATTCGATGTATAGTATGTATACTATTTCATTTTGCTTTATAGGAGAACATAAGTTGGTGGATCCGTAGAAACTGAGTTTGTTCCAAAATGAGTTGAAATGAATTTTGTATGCATTTTATAAGTTTGTGCATGCTTTATGTGTGATTTAACTTGGATAAATTTTAGAGGCTAAATTTGTACTGTGAGTGCAAGTTTTTATTCCATAACACTAAAGTTCACAATTTGGTGAGTTCACAGAAATTTGTATCATCTTAAAATGAGCTATATTTAATTTTATATGGATTTTACAAGTTTTAGGTGCTTTCCTTTTATAATTTCAGATTTTTGTTTCCAAGGGGTCCACTGTCAGTGAAAGATCAATATACAAAAAGATCCCTGAGGTTTCTAAGAATCAACCCGCAGACCTAGCCTCATATGTCAGTGAGTCCGAAAGGAGGATGTTTTCGGGTGGTGATGCATGTGCTTCTACAATCATGTATTGGTTAATTGGGTGCATGCATGTATGTTCTATAGGCTGAAGGGTGCTCACCGAGATGGTAGACATGGCTGGGGTAGCTAGGTTTATGACGGTGGCTCGTGTAACGGCTCGGCGGCGGCAAGAACCTCCGGGTGAACGGCGATGGCTCAATCAGCTCCAAGAACTATCATGCATGTGTGTCCATGAGGTTAGAGAGGCCCCAGGGATGCTACTGATGCATGGAATTGGGTTGGTACTCACCGGAGGGGGTGGATTCGGCAACGGCGACGGTGATCGGAGGTGGAGAAGACGGTGGACGATCTCCACTCTCGTAGCACCATCCTTCGAGATTCTTGAGGGGAAATGGAGAGGAGGTCGAGGCGAAGATGCTGGCGCGACAGCTTGGCCCGGCTTGGTCCAGATAAGCGGGAACGGCGATGATGTCGCTGCGGCGGTGCACAGAGCGCGCTCTAGAGCGACCATGACATGGCGGCGTTCCCGCTGCTGTAGAAGATGAAATGGAATGGGATCAAAACCAAAGTTGTTCGTCATGGTGAGATGAGAATGGAACGAGTATGAGTTAGAGATGAAGAGGGCTCGACGACGGTTGGCGATGTCCCTCTTCTTGGCGGCCGGCGACGAAAGAGAGGTGGAGAGGGAGAGCTGGAGCTTCCTCCCTCGGTTGGATCGGCACTGGGATGGTGGGTGAAGAATGGCGACGCAGCTGGGTGGAGGTGAAGCCTCGGTTCGGCGCTGCCACGTCGAGGCCACGCGTCGTACACAGCCGGCGCCAATCTCTCACTCTCGGCTGTCTCTGGTCCGGCTGGAAGATTTGCACAGGGTGAGGACGAGCCAGAGTGGCTGCCAAGTGGGTCCAGGTCGTGGCAAACTAAGCTAGGGTGAGAGGGTTGGGCAGAAACGTGGGTGAACAAAAGGTTTGAATGATTTTAAGGATTATTTCTCTCTCGCACTTTAGTATTTCAAGTATTTAATTTGTGGGTAGAATAATTTAGTGTGGATTTTTCTGAAGGTAGATGAAGATACCTAGATTCCATTTGCTTTGGTTGCACTCAACAATTATGGATTGATTACTCACAGAAATTAGAGGAATTTTTAGGAAACTAGTTCGAATTTTTAGGAGACCTAAAAAGAGAAGATAAATTCTGGAAAAATTATTTTTATTCATGATAAATGACCTAGTATTTGAATAAATTATTTTACTTATACACTTTTATGCAGTTAAATGCACTTTTAGACAAAGTATGGTTTTAGCCGATTAAGAACTACAGTTAATCTAGTTTTTATTAGTTTGACTAATTTATTTGAGGTACCAAATTTAGTTATTAAATTATACCAAAATTACAGTGAGTTGTATGTTTGAGTAGAGCCTACATGAATTTTCCCATGATTTTATCTTGCATGAAGTATTTTAGATAATTCGCAGGACTTATGTCTTATATGTGTTTCCCTTTCCTAAATGCATGTAAATGTTTATAAAAGTTATATTTGGACTCTCATTAACCTGAGGTGATGTTGATATGTTATAATTACAGTTTACCTTACACATGTCATAAGCTCCTTCCCTATTTATGCATAAGTTTACTTTAGTATTAAATTAAGAGAATGCTTATAGAGATGATTAAGATAGAATATACCCTATATGATATAATTTATTTGTTCACTTTCATGTTAATGACATGTCTTCAGATGGATGTCCAAATTAGTTTTGTGAGGCTTGACATTATCCATGTTGATTTTTTTTTAAGGTGTATGGTTTCTGTGTATTATTTTCCATTAGTTAGCATTAGGCCCTAATGGTTTAGTTGTTTGTCTAGATTGCAATTATATTCATGAGACCTATTATGAAATGCAAATCGAAAATCCAAATGCATATGAAGGACTCAAGTCAAAATATGATTTATGCGAGTATGCATGCTTTCACTTGGGTTGCATCCAAGTCCTAGGGTAAAGATGAAAAAGTTTTTAATTTGTTCTCAAATTTTATTCATGCAAGAGTTGGATCAACTCCACCTAGGTTTAAAAATGGAAATTTTTGGTTTACAAAATTGAAGAACTTCCCTTTCAACTAGTTTTGATGGAAATTCCTTAATCCTAGAATTCAGGTATGTTACAGGTTTACACACATCTAAGCGTTTGGAATTTTGAATAGAAATTCTTGGTGTGATAGTTTTTAAACTCAAATTGGTCGCAATGTTGAAGCTTATGTTGATGATGTAGTCGTCAAGACCAAACAGAAGGATGACCTAATTGCTGATCTAGAAGAGACCTTTGCTAGCATCCGCGCTTTCAGGATGAAGTTGAATCCCGAAAAGTGCACCTTCAGAGTACCGTCAGGAAGCTGCTTGGCTTTATGGTGTCTCGTAGGGGCATACAAGCCAACCTGAAGAAAATCAATGCCATCCTTAACATGAAACCACCTAGTACCCAGAAAATTTTCGATGTTCAGAAGCTGACTGGATGTATGGCGGCGCTCAGCCGGTTTATCTCACGACTCGGCGAGTGGGGATGCATTTTTTCATGTTACTCAAGAAGACTGACAATTTTCAGTGGGGACCCGAAGCCCAACAAGCCTTCGATGATTTCAAGAAACTTCTCACAACTCCGCCGGTCCTAGCATCTCCACATCCACAAGAGTCGCTGTTGTTATATGTATCGGCAACATCACAGGTTGTGAGCACAGTCCTAGTTGTGGAGCGAGAGGAAGATGGCCATGTTCAAAAAGTTCAGCGACCGATCTACTTCTTAGTGAGGTTTTGGCTGACACCAAGACAAGATATCTCCGGGTACAAAAGTTGTTATATGGTGTTCTAATTACCGTCAGGAAATTATCCCATTATTTTCAAAGTCACTCGGTCACGGTGGTCACATCGTTTTCACTCGAAGATATACTTCACAATTGTGAGGCAAACGGGCGAATTGCGAAATGGGCCCTAGAGTTGATGTCGTTAGATTTATCCTTCAAGCCACGTACTTCCATCAAGTCCCAGGCTTTAGCTGACTTTGTCGCCGAGTGCCAAGAAGACACACCTGTGGAGAAGCTGGAGTATTAGACTATGCATTTTGATGGGTCGAAGAGACTTTCAGGTACTAGAGCAGGGGTCGTTTTAATTTCCCTGACTGGAGAAAGATTGAGTTATGTGCTATGGATACACTTTTCTACGTCACACAATGTGGCGGAGTATGAAGCACTTCTTCATGGACTGAGGATTGCAGTATCTTTAGGGATTCAGCGTCTAGTGGTCCGCGGTGATTCCCAATTGGTTGTCAATCAAGTTATGAAAGAGTGGTCTTGCCTTGATGATAATATGGCTGCATACCGACAGGAAGTACGTAAATTGGAAGACAAATTTGACGGCTTAGAGTTAACTCATGTGCTTCGGCACGACAATGAAGCTGCCGACAGACTAGCTAATTTCTGTTCAGATGTTTTTGTTGAACACCTTTATGAGCCGATAGTACTAAGAAAGGATGTGATCGAGACGACGAGCACTCAAGAAGTCAGCATAATCGACACCGATTGTAGAGAGCCCTTCATCAAATTTTTGACTAAGCAAGAGCTTCCTCAAGATAAAGACGAAGCCGAGCGGATTTCTCGACGCGGCAAGCTTTATGTCATGGTCGAGGCTAAGTTGTACAAGAAAAGTCCCTCAGGAATTCTGCAACGCTGTGTTTCTTTGGAGGAGGGAAGACAATTGCTACAAGACATTCACTCTGGCATTTGTGGAAATCATGCTTCCGCGCGAACAATTGTTGGTAAGGCTTACCGATAGGGGTTTTTCTGGCCCACGGCAGTATCCGATGCCAAGAAAGTTGTGCGAGCATATGAAGGTTGTCAATTCTTTGCCAGACAGATTCACTTACCAGCTCAGGAGTTGCAAACTATCCCTCTTTCTTGGGCGTTCGCGGTGTGGGTGCTTGATATGGTCGGTCCTTTCAAAAGGGCTACCGGTGGTTTCACCCATCTTTTTGTAGCTGTGGACAAGTTTTCCAAGGGATTGAAGCTAAACCTGTCGTCACAATCACTGCCGACAAAGTTTGAGATTTTTTCATCAATATTGTGCACCGGTTTGGAGTATCAAATCGTATCATCACAGATAATGGTACCCAATTCACCGGTGGTGTGTTTAAAGACTTCTGTGAAGACTTTGGTATCAAGATTTGTTATGCATCCGTAGCGCATCTTATGAGCAATGGACAGGTTTAACATGCCAATGGTATGGTACTTCAAGGCATCAAAGCACGGGTTTTTGACCGACTGCGTCCTTATGCCGGCAAATGGGTTGATCAACTGCCATCAGTACTTTGGTCTCTTCGCACTACACCAAGTCGGGCTACAGGTCAGTCGCCGTTTTTCTTAGTTTATGGAGCAGAAGCAATGTTGCCAAGTGAATTTGAGTTTGAATCCTTATGGTTCCGCAATTTCAAAGAGGAGCAAGATGATCGAGTAGATGATCTCAACCGACTAGAAGAAGCCTGAGAAGCAGCATTGATTCAGTTGGCTCGATATTTACAAGGATTGTGACTTTATCACAATCACAATGTCAGATCACACGCATTTTTAGTCGGAGACATGGTTTTGAGGAGGATTCAATCAACGCGAGATAAGCATAAGTTATCTCCCTTATGGGAAGGAGCATTTATCATCTCTGAAGTTACTCGGCCAGGTTCTTATCGACTCAAGCGTGAAGATGGTTCAGTCGTTGAAAACTCTTGGAATATTGAGCATCTACGTTGTTTTTATGCTTAGGCATTACCTTTGTACATTATTTTCCTCTTTGACTACCAACATCAAGTTTCTTCTTGAGTTACCAGTCGGGGGCTATCACAATAATAATGGAGTGTGATTTTTATGAATTCAATTTGCTTACTTGATTTATCATTGCCTTGTTTGATTTTTTGGCTTGGTTAATGAGGACTGAGAGTTTTTTGAAAACTTATGCGGGTTTTAGGCTCAATATGGTTTGACAAAAACTCTTAAGAAATCGGAGACTGAATTTAAATTATCAAGCACAGCATAAATATATTAGTATTGTACAAATTGAGGCTCCATCATCAAAGACTACATCATTTGAATTACAAAGTTCATTCGGACTCAGTTTTTTCATCATCGGAATCATGAGACCTAGTCGGACCAAGATTGTTATCTTGAAATCCCTCAACTACATCAGCAGCAATCTTATTGGCAGCCTTCTGGGCATCATTGATGAGATCAAGGGCATCCTCTTCACTTGTTCCATCTGCAAAGCCATCAATGGCATCAATGTCGATCTTCGGATACAAGGATTTGGTCATCGCCAACGCCATGCTTGCTCCAATGCTTCCAGCCTCCTTGATATTCTTAAAGTAACTGTCCGGAGCAGCTCCCAATTTGTTGAAGACCTCAACTACATCAATTGTACTCGGACCGTTGTTATTATAGAACATGGCTTGGATTAAGGGTGTAGCGGCATTGGCGACTTCATCTCTAGCCCCTTCAAGTTTCTTAATTCTATTCACCAAGACGTCGAATTGAGCTTGAGATTTGATCTTGCGATCTACATGAAGCAATTATATCAGTATCAGGATACAAGGATAAGCTTACTTTTGGAATTCTAACTGAGATTACCTTCGACGTCTTTGATAGCCAAGTCTCTTTCCTTTGTAAGATCATCTTTGTCCTTCTCAAGAGCTTTAATTCGCATTTCCAATTCGGTGATTTTGGCAGCTTGGACTATTATACATTTGATGGTTATTTAAGCACGAATATCAACTCATAATGGGTTGAGTAAGGATAAAGTTACCTTTTAACGAACCACTCAACTCGAAGTTGGTGTTTTGAAGCTCAGCAACCCGGTCCGTGAGATCATGTTCTGTCTTCCTAGCTAGCTCCCTAGTTTCATGGAGTTTAGCTCTGGTTTCTTCCAGAGTTCCAAGGTGAGGGACCAGCTTCTTGAGGGTTGCGGTCTTTGCTTCGTTTCGAAGATGAATTCTCTGCATTATTTATATACTCAATCATTTCATTGGATCTATCAATTGGATGAGAGAAGCTACGGGTAGAATACTTACATTGACAAGAAGAGTGGCTTGGTTATGCGCCCTTGTTAGTAAATACACCTCCTCGTCTTCTTTTTGCTTATTAATAACTATGCCCTGTAGCTGCATCTCACCGTCCCACCATTTGACTAAGATAGGTGGTCGAGAGTCTTCAGCTGATCGGATCCGAAGAATTTCTTCTTCACCGCCAATCATTGGGCCTTTACATGAATACAGAGAGCAATAAAGCAATTGAAGAAGACTTTCTAAATGCAAATGTACTCGAAGGATTGTTACCTGTTATGATCTTTGGCGGTGGACGAGCAAGGCCCTCTACCTTATCAAAAGTACTGGCTTCTGGACCAGCATCGGCATCATTTAAAGGAGGGTTGCTGGCTTGCCCCACTGTTTCAGGGATATCATCATTTTATTCATCACCCGGCTGGTTTCCAGTTGGGGGCTCCTGGTTAGCACTGGTTTCAGTGTCCGCAGACTGATTCCCAGTTGGGGGCTCATTCCCAGCTTCTACATCACCGGTCATCGACTGACTACCAGTCAAGTGGTTCTCTTTTGACGGTTCGGCATCCGCAGCAATAGCAGAACCGCTTCTTTTTCAGCCGTCTTGGAGTTTACGGCTGAGTCAGAATCCTTGCCAGACGGATCAATGTCTGATTGCTTCCTGAAGGTTGAGAAGATGTTATCAAAGATACTTCGGAAGTTGTATGTTAAAGAGAGAGAAGACTATAGCGAGCTCGTACTTGGCAGACTTTCTGATTTTAAGTATTGGATGGTTAGATGTTTTCTTCTTTGGCCGATTGGCCTGTTTAGGTTGTTTTCTAGTCGTATCTTTGCTGCTGGCTTTTTCAGAATTATCTCCAGCGTCGTCACTCAAGACCAGTTTCCTTTTTCTGGGGCCCGTCTGATCAGTTGGCTTAGGGCTACTTGTTTGCATGCCAGGTTGGATTTTTGGACCTCCAGAAGCTTGGCTAGAATGTTGGCGAGGAGAGCGGCGTTGAGCAGTCAGCGTGTCGGATTTCATCAAAGCAAATTCCTGAGGATAAACATTTCAAACCTTTAGTCAAGAACATCACAAAGAACAACAGATATCAGAAGGAGATTCAAGAATTTTCAACACTTACTGGCGGAGGCGGGTTGAACGCGTTATATGGCACCACTGGCAGTATATGTGAATAACTTACCACTATGGCAGATGAGAAAATCTTGTACATTCTCTCCTTCATAATTTTGAATTCGAGGGATTCAGCATCTTCACGATTGGGATAGTTTTTTCCATCAACTCGAAGGCAGTACAAGACCTCTCCATGATGGGTGCCATTCGGCTTTTGATAAAATGCCTAGTGATTTGCTCCCCTTGCAGACCTTGTTCCTTGAGCTTTAGCATATGATTAAACAAGGTAAGGGCTTGAGCGGCTTCATCTCCCATTGGAAGTGAGTTCCATGTATCCTGGTATGTTGGGGGAAGACAAGAGTACTCGGGAAGCGTCGGTTCAGGATTTGCACATAAAACCAGTTTGCGTGCCAACCCTTATTGGATGTTTTGAAAGGCATGGAGAAATATTTTTGGCTCAAGGTGCCCCTCAGTTGGAAACCTGCCCCCCTCCCCCAACGACACATGGCTTGTTCTAGTTCGGCTGGGGTTTCAAAAAGAGGATGCGGTGGAATAGGGCAAAATGCGGCTTAATCCCTATGAAGGCTTCACATGCATGAACAAAGTTTGCGATATGTACAATGGAGTTGGGGTTAAGATGATGCAAACTGATTCCATAGAATTCAAGAATTCCCCTAAAGAACTTCGAAGTCAGGAGAGAAAAACCACCATAGAAGAAGTAGGAGAATACAACGACCTCGTGTGTATCAGGGGTATGGAAGGCTTCGCCGTACGCTGGACGCCAGCCGATGATTTCCTTCGCCGGAAGAACACCGTGCGCCATCATTTCCTTCAAGTTTTCCTCCGTAACATCGGAGGGAGCCCATTGTCTCTCAAAGCTTTCTCTCTCCTCCGCCATGGATGCGAGATGGATGATGGGATCCGGAGCGAGGGTGGCGGTGAATGGAAGGGAGATTGATGCGGTGGTGGTGCGGAAGATTTTCGCAAAAAGCACGAAGCTTCGGGAGAGGTGGATTGGTGCGGATTTGCAAACCCTAGTTTTCGTTGGCGTAGTTGTTGCACTGTAGCGAGGAATGGGTAAAATGGAGGAGATCGCGGCGGGGAAGACGAAGCGGCACTCTATTTTAGCGGTTGTTTCACAAGGGTATCGGAAAAGTACTAATGGGCCTGGCCCTTAACAGTTTTTTCAGCCCAACTTCACTTTCGGTGTGGCTGTTTGTGATCCTTAGGGACTTAGGCATATTTTTTGCTTTGGCAGGAATTGCTCACAACAATATAGCCCAATACCATTAAAATCCTTTTTGAAGCAGTTAAATAATTCTTTCGAATTACTACAATGCAAATAAAAAGGTGCCCAGCAGAAAATTATCATACTAATTTTGCTGGTCTTTTTAGGCTGCAAAGCTGTTCGGGTTATATTGAAATGACCAATTTAAAGTTGTCATTTTCTTGGCATGTTATATGCTTAATTTGATAATGGCATGAGTGATAGCTTAGGCTATTTAGACTTGTCATTTATCATTTATACAACATTTGATAAATCCTTTAAGAGTTTTTACTCAGATTTTTTATCACATATGTTGATTAACAGATCTTTAGAGTGTTTTTACTCAGATCTTTATATACCTTTTGGGTATAATAATCAAGCTAAAGCAGTCAGCTGAATGCTTAATTAAAGGTCGCATATGCTTAGCTATATGATTACTTCAGTAATTTATTCATGAAACCACTCGGATGGATGTTTAATGTACCTTGACTATAAGTTTAGTTTTATTCAACTAATCAATCACATAGTCGATGACTACACCTAATTAGGTGCATCTAGTCGATGCACCTACATTTTTATTTTTTAGCCCTTCACAGTCTTTGATTCAAGCACTCGGGAGACCAAGGCAGGAATAATTCAAGTACTCAGGATCATTGTATTGAAGACTCAAAGAGAATATTATTTCTTCGACTGTAAAGGTCTCAGGGGCTATTGTGGAGATTATGGATACCCCATACCCACACGGCATGTATATCCGACTGGGTATAGGGGTACCATATGTAGATAGAATATCTTTAAGGGACTCGGGTTAAATTCCTATCTTGTATATCAAGGAAATTCCCAGGGTCCTAGTCGGTTACGATTGTATTTTATCTTTACTTGTCTATTCCGTTAGGAATATGGGTTGTACCTTGTAATACGGACTCCTACCGCTATATAAGGAGGGGTACGGGTACCTCTTGGGGCATAACTTTTCTCCTAGATCATACGATCGATAACACACTCGGCGGATCAATCCCCGGACAGGAGTAGGGTATTACTTCTCATTGAGAAGGCCTGAACCTATATAAAATTCCTTGTCTCCAAACCCATCCACTTTTCCTGCTTGATAGCCACCCTTTATGTATCGCCGAAATCTTTTTTTGACAGGTTCCATGCCATGGATCAAAACCTCAATCAAAACACAAATCAATCCATGGAATAGAGAGAGGAAGCGCATGAGAATCACTTATGGTGTAACCGGAGAGAAATCCGCGGTCAAACCGAGCGGATTTGGTGGAGGGGAGAGTTAGGGTTTGAGGGGAGGTAAGAGAGAGAGTTTTTCGAGTTGGGGATGATGGGGATGAGATGGAGGAGGTAGGTGCGGGTAACCACTCGGCCGGTCAGACCGCCGCAGCCACACCGGTCAGACCGGCCCTATATGGGCGGTCAGACCGGGCAGCATCCTGCCGGCTATGCACAGCCCACGCACAAGCCAGCAACCCCCACACAATAAAATCCAACAAAAAATTGATTTTTAAAGCAATTTTGAAATGTATGAGTTCAAATATTGCCAACCATTAGTAACGTTCGAAATTGAATATGATTTGAATACCAAAAACATTTAAAATCTCTCTCTTTACCAACATTGTTTTAACCATTTTCTCAAAAATTCTTCTCAAACTCATTTTGGAGGAAAATCTCATTTTGGCCAAAAATAAGAATCTAGTTTCTTCAAAAGAGGACCAAAAGGACATTGTTGGCGGATGGCATGAGGCCCTTCGACCAAATCTGCCGAAACCCGTGGCGAAGACTACGGAGCAAGAATGGCGAGAGGCGAGGGGTCGTACAAGGAGCGAGTAAGCTAGAGGTGTCCCAGACGAAGGGTGCAAGGCAAAGAGTATCTGCCGAAGGAAGACGACTTCGCTGCGGCGAGTTCGCTCCCGTGAGGGCAGAAAAAGCCTTCCCGGCCCATCTAGCCTAGCGGCTATAGGGCCGGCGATCGCCCGACGGCCCATCAGGGGCCCATGAGCCTCCATAACGTTGTGTACCCTGTGAATGTCCCTTTCGTAAGGGCAACCATGTAAATTCCCTATATAACCTAAACCCTAGCAGTAAGAACTTGTAATGGGGCTATATATAGTCCCCTAGGGCCATGTAATAAGGGGATCGAAAAGTAAGAAATTCCAAAAACTAATACACTTCGTTTCTTTCCAACCACTGTTGAGCAACCACGTCTTTCGATGTATGCGGTTGTCGTTTCGACAACAGCTGGCGCCGACCGTGGGGACCTCCGAGCGAAACCACTGAGAGCGAATGCCACCGAAGAAGGTCGTGAAGGAGAAGGTTACAAGGCGAAAGGAAAGCGACGCCAGAGCGGACATGGCCGCCGAAGAGGGAGCAGAGCCTTCGGCGTCGGTGGCTGAAGTTGGAGGGGTGCCATCTGCTTCTGCGCCTGCACCATCACTGCTGCCTTCGGCCCCTGCCACCTTTGAGCAGGTGCCAAACGTGGCCAACGTGGCGAAGGCGGCTGCGGCGGCAAGGGCACTCCAGACCAGGGCGGAGATCCTTTCGACAAGTCAGCTGCTGGTGCCCCAGGCCACTCCGTCGCAGCCGGCAGCGGCCCAAACTGCGCTCCCCGCCATGCAAGTCCAAGTCAACTCCGACCCTGAGACACAAACCGAAGCCGACATGGAAGCCATGCGACAGAACATGACACGACTCCAAGACATGCTTCGTCAAATGCAAGAACAACAGCAAGCGTACGAGGCGGCCAGGCGGTCCAAGGTCGCTTCGGCACCAATCCTCCAGTATTCGGCAGGATATGTCCCACCTCAAGTTTATCCGCAAGTGCCATCCCAGCCCCTTCCGCCACAAGTCGCGCAGGCGTCAATGTACTTCGTCGGGCAGCCGACAGCTGCAGCAGTGCATTCGGCCCCCCACGTGAAACTGCAAGCTCAACAGGTCACGGCCCAAGTATAACCTCAGCCACTTGGCCAAGTGTCGCAAGCAATGGCAGAATGGGCTTCGGCTCTGCAGGCACAGTTCCAAGATTTCCTTTAGCAAATCAATCAACCCCACAACATTTCGAGTATAACCCCCTCGACTCGTCCAGAGGGGAATGTAAGTCAAGGTGCTCTCAGTTGGTTGCCGTCGAACCAGCCAAGTCTGGGGGCTTCGCCGTGGATTCAAGGACCTCAGTTCGACTTCATCAATGCTGCTCAGGTGCCAACCGTTCGGCCGCAAGCACCAACACCAGGCTTTGGAACAAGCCAAGCACCTGTCACGTCCGGAATTTCTATCCAAAATTCCAAACGCTTACATGTGTGTTACACCCTCGTCCAGGAATCAGCCGAGGCACACAATAACAAATTGATAATAGAGTACAAATAAATAACTATTTAATATTCGCAAATAATAAATTATTACAGAGGTGGATAGTTCCTCTCAAAGAATAACATTCTACGCAGCGGAAAGAAAACTAAAGCAAACTTCGGAACAGCTCTGGCGACTCCACTCCACAGGCAACTTAACCCGGACCAAGCCTAATCCTCCAGATCATCACCTTCACTGAAGTACTCCTCCTCTGATAAATGAATATTGCAAGAATGAGCATATGACATACTCAACAAGCCACACAGCAAATATGCAAGTGCACAGGATAACAAAGGATGGCATAATATAGCTCATTTGCATAAACAACGTTTAATAAATATTTAAGAGAATAGTAAAATAGTTGAATAATTAATCAGTATTAAATAAACACCATACAACACACCCGTGTTGCAAAGGCCCAACCTCATCTGAACAACCAACCCCGGTTGTACAAATCAAACCTCCATACCAGGAATATGCCATTCCAAACTAGGAGTCAAATTAATTACCACAAATACCGTTAATGATTAATGTGAGACTAATCACGAAAAACATTGCTCAACTCACCCATAACCGCGGGCACGGCTATTCGAATAGTTTTACTCTGATCAGAGGTGTACCACTGTACCCACAAGACACAATCCCACAACACGTCGCCATGCGCCTCAGCACCACCACGGTACCTCGGAAAGGAACTGTGACAATACCCCTCGCACAACACAACTCACCACAGTGCACCGTTCCTGGATCATAATCTCCCCCTCAAAACCAGAGGCAATGGACTCCCCAGCGACCCCCACGGACTTTTCGCCGCTTCACAGTCTGGCACACTATAATGAATCATGCTATACAAAAGATAAAGCCGTTGCCCACGCTGGCTTGTGGTTGGTACGTTAAATGTTTCACAAAAGTAGCTCGCGAACCGGTCCTTAATTGTCATGAGCACAACCATCAAAACCACGTGCTCACAACCCACCTTAACCGAGTTTTAATTATCAATTAATTGACATAACACGATTAACCATCGTAAGCTACCATTAAATATAACCATAATTAATAACAGTAATATAATATAATTTATATTTAATCCCCTTTAATTAGCTAATGTTTCTAAGCATGACTAAGCAAACATACATATAGCATATAGCTGAACCAATCCAATATATAAGTTTCATGCTAATCAAATTATAACCCATAGGAAAATAAAGTCATCTTCGGCCAATAATTAACTGGGAAATGTTCACCACCCGACGACATTCGAAAATAATGCATAAGTTGAAATAAAACATCAGCTTTAAATGGGTTCAACATGCTCAAAGGGTTGTTTGGGATCTGTGAGACCTGCTTTGAGCTTCCGCAAAAACCTCTGAACTTTCCTCAACTGAAACGCTCTCCTCCGGAACGTCGGAAACTAAAGCAAATAAACAAAAATCAACAAAACAGTACAAAAACAAGCATAAACAGTACATGTGGATATTTTTAACATGTAGATCTCAATTTTATAAAAATTTAGCAACTTGAACCACTTGAATCGGAGCTACGGTTAATTAGTTATGATTTTCTGAAGTTTTAATCTATTTCACCTATTAAAAAAAACTAAAAAAGAAAGGATTATGACATCAGCATGACGTCATCAATGGCGGCTTGGCTCGGATGGCGACCTCGCCGGAGCTAGGAGGGTGTGCCGGGGTTTTGGAGGACGCCTACACGTAGAGGACGACGACGCGAACCCAATGGTGCTCACCGAAACGACGAACGGTGACCGACGACGACCGGCGACGAGAGGCGCGGTGGCGGCGACTCGGACTACGGCGGCAGCGGACCTCCGGTGACCGGCGACGACGGGGAGGAGGCGGCCGGGACTCCTCACCACCGTGAGCACCTAATGGCGGCGACGGGAGACGGCGGCGACGGCTAGGGCGACGGCGCGGCGCGGCTGGTGGTTGGCCAGCGGCGGCAGCGGCTAAAGCGACGCAGCGGCAGCTCTACGGCGCACTACAGAGCTCGGGAAAGGGGGCAAACGAAAGAGGACAACTAGGGGGTCCTATTTATAGCCTTGGATTGAAGAGATCGGACTCCTACCGCGTGGAATCGGCCCGAGAAAATCTAAATTCGGTTTTGGAGATAAACTCGAAAACGAGTTTGATTCGGTTGAAATACTCAACGGTTTGCTCCGATTTTTAGGGGTAAAGATAGAGGAGGGTGTGGGGATTAAAACCCCTCTAACACCCGGACTCGAGGGGGGCGGATTGGGGCGGAATCAGCGGCGCAACTGGGCGTCTCGGGCGAGCTAGGGCGGCCGGCCGGAGGTAGAAGAAGCCCGACAGGTGGGCCCCACCTGTCGGCGGCTGGAGGAGGAGGGGGCGGGCGGCGTCGGCTGCGCCGGCTTGGGCCGGCTCGCCCGCGTGGGAAAAATAAGAGTTGGGCCGAATTCGGCCCAACAACCTAGGGAGGGTTTTTAAGACTTTTTAAATTAAAATAATTTGTGAAATGTTGTTTCATTTATTAAAAATACTTCCCTTGCTCAAATAATTCCCAGAAAAATCTAGAAAATAGAGGAACAAGCAAAGTATTTAATAAAATTTTATCTAGCTCAATTTTATGTTGAAAATTTTGCTAGATTATTAGAGTTTAACTTGTAGGCTTTTAAAATAATTTCTAAAAATGATTTAAAATATGCATTTTTAATTTAGGAGATTTTTAGGGCGTGACAAACCTACACCCCTTAAACGGAATCTCATCCTCGAGATTCAGAAGAACTGGCAAAAAGATGAGGATGAGCTGATTTCAATTCATCTTCTCGTTCCCAAGTGGCTTCTTCTTCTGAATGATTGCTCCACTGAACCTTACAGAACAGTATAACGCGACTCCTGGTATTCCTCTCGCTCACTTCCAAGATTCTGACTGGCTTCTTAACATAAGTTAAGTCTTCTTGAAGCTCTATACGTTCAGGATATGCTTCCTCCGTAGGAACACGCAAACATTTCTTCAACTGCGACACATGGAACACGTCATGTATTCCTGCCATTGACGGAGGCAACTCTAGCTAATAAGCTACTTCACCTCTTCGACTCACGATCTTAAAAGGTCCCACAAAACGCGGTGCCAATTTCCCTTTGGTCTGAAAACGATGAACTCCTCGTAGCGGCGTAACCTGTAGGTATACAAAGTCCCCTTCTTCGAAGGCCAAATCCCTACGACGATTGTCGGCATAGCTCTTCTGACGCGACTGGGCAACTCGCAATCTTTCTTGGATAATCTTCACTTTCTCTTCTGCTTCTCGCAATATGTCTGTCCCAAAAACTTGACGCTCACCGGTTTAATCCCAAAGGAGCGGCGTGCGACACTTCCGGCCATACAATGCTTCATACGGAGCCATTTGCAAACTAGGTTGATAACTGTTGTTATAGGAGAATTCGGCGTACGGCAAATTCTTATCCCAACTTCCACCAAAATCTAGAACACAGGCTCTCAACATGTCTTCTAAAATTTGATTCACTCTTTCAGTCTGACCATCAGTTTGAGGGTGATAAGCGGTACTGAAATTCAAACGGGTACCCATCTCTACTTGTAATTTCTGCCAAAACTTCGAAGTAAACTGACTACCTCTATCTGACACTATCTTCTTGGGAACACCATGTAAACACACCACTCTTGCCATATATAACTCTGCAAGCTTATTTCCCGTGTAGGTTGTTTTGACTGGTATGAAATGAGCGACTTTAGTCAATCTGTCGACTACTACCCAAATAGAATCATGTCCTGTTGACGTTCTGAGTAGACCGGTTATAAAGTCCATACCTATTTCTTCCCATTTCCACTCTGGAATCTTCAACGGTTGCAACAGACCGGCTGGCTTCTGATGTTCTGCCTTAACTCGCTGACATACATCACATAGAGCCACATATTCTGCTATCTCACGTCGCATACTGGCCCACCAGAATTGTTGCTTCAGGTCTTGATACATCTTAGTGCTTCCGGGGTGAATGGAATACAAAGTTTCATGAGCTTCTTTCATGATAGTATCCTTCAACTCCTTGTTATCGGGCACGCAAATCCTTTCTCCTAGCCACACAGTTCCTTGCTCATCTTCTACATATCCGATGGCTTTTCCTCTTCTCATGTTCTTTTTAATTTCTTGAATATCAGGATCATTCACTTGAGCTTCTCTAACTTGATCAAACAGAGTTGGTTGAGCTTCTAAAATGGCCACAAAACCTTTGCTAACTATTCCCAAGTTTAACTTTTCAAATTCTTGGCATAACTCCCAAGGTAGATGTCGTCCTTCTGACATATTACAGTAGCTTTTCCTGCTGAGGGCATCTGCTACAACGTTTGCTTTACCCGGGTGATAATGGATTTCCATATAATAATCCTTGATCAACTCTAACCATCTTCGTTGTCGCATGTTCAAATCAGGTTGAGTGAATATGTACTTCAAACTTTTATGATCCGTATACATCTCTGTACGGTTACCAAAAAGATAATGACGCCAAATCTTCAATGCATGCACTACCGCTGCCAACTCTAGGTCGTGCGTTGGGTAGTTATTCTCATGAGGGCGTAACTGCCTAGATGCATAGGCAACCACCTTCCCATCTTGCACCAAAACACAACCCAAACCGAGTCGGGATGCATCACAGTACACTTGAAAACCTTTCCTTGAATCAGGGAAGATTAACACAGGCGCAGTCACTAGCCTTTTCTTCAGTTCTTGAAAACTTTGCTCACAATCTTCCGTCCACTTATACTTCACTTCCTTCTGAAGCAGACGAGTCATTGGTCTGGCGATCTTTGAGAAATTCTCAATAAACCGGCGGTAGTACCCCGCAAGTCCAAGGAAACTACGAATCTCTGATACCGTCTTGGGTTGCTTCCAATTTAACACTGACTCCACATTGCTTGGATCTACTGCCACTCCTCCGGCTGAGATGACATGACCAAGAAACTTCACTTCTGACAACCAAAATTCACATTTACTGAATTTGGCATAGAGCTGATGCTCACGTAGTTTCTCTAAAGCAAGACGAAGATGCTCTTCGTGTTCTTCCTTTGTCTTGGAGTAAATAAGAATGTCATCAATAAACACCACGACAAAGTTATCCAGATATTCCATAAACACTTTGTTCATCAGATTCATGAAAAAGGCCGGGGCATTAGTGAGTCCAAACGACATAACGGTACATTCGAACAAACCAAACCGAGTTGTAAAGGCGGTCTTTGGTATATCGTCCTCACGGATTCGAGGTTGATGATATCCAGAACGGAGATCTATCTTGTAGAAAACTGTAGCACCTTCCAATTCATCAAACAAGTCGTCAATCCTAGGTAGAGGATACTTATTCTTGATAGTGACCTCATTCAACGCTCGATAATCCACACACATTCTCTGAGTGTGATCTTTCTTCTCCACAAAGATGACCGGTGCTCCCCACGGCGAAGTACTGGGTCTGATATAACCTTTCTGAAGCAAATCATCCACCTGTCTCTTCACCTCTGCTAACTCATTAGCTGCCATTCTGTATGGTCTCTTATGGATAGGGTTGGTCCCAGGTACTAAGTCTATCCGGAACTCTATGTCTCTCTTAGGTGGCATACCTGGCAAATCCTCAGGAAACACATCTGGGTAGTCTTGTACTATCGGGATCTCTTGTAAAGCAACTTGGTTTAATGTCACACCAAGAGATTTAGGGGAGGACACAAAGAAAGACACTGTTTCCCCATTGCTACTGGTTAATGTCACCTTACGGTTGGCACAATCTATAACTCCTCTGTGACGAGATAACCAATCCATCCCTAAGATAACATCTAGGTCTTTGGATTCTAGCAAGATAAGTGAGGATGGGAAAGGAATTTCTTCTATCTCTATAGTAACGGAAGGACAGTACTGTGTCGAAGATACTTGATTGCTTGGGGTATTAACTAGTAAAGGTCTCCCAAGACTAATAACTTCCATCCCATGATTTCTTGCAAAACTTTTAGACAAAAAGGAATGTGTAGCACCGGAATCAAAAAGCACAGATGCGGGTATAGAGTTAACAGGAAACGTACCCAAAACCACATCTGGTGCATTCTGGGCTTCTGCCGCTGCAACATGATTAACACGAGCCTTCGGCGCTGGAGCATTGGAGTTGTTCGGGACTGGAGCATTCTTGACACGTCGTGGCTTTGGACACTTATCAGCATAATGTCCTGGATCACCACAATTGAAGCACACCCCTGGCTTGCTTCCCTGTTCCTTCCTGACAGGCTGATTCTGAGTTGGAGCTGCTGCAGGACGAGCGATCACATTGTGATTGTCGTTGCTACGAGTACCAGTGTTGTTGTTGTAGAACTGGCGTTGATTGCGAACAACTGACGAGGATCCTCCCTGAGGGTATGATGCAGCTTGAGGTCCCATAACAATACGCGGCCTCTAGTTACTACCCTGTTGAGCCTTGAATTGGGCAGCCTTGCGCTTCTTCTGCTCCATCCTGTTGTACTTGTCTTCCTGGCGAATCGCCTTGTCCACCAACTGCTGGAAATCCCGGTAATCCGTAGACATCAATGCATAAGACAACTCATCATTCAGTCCTTCTAAAAATTTCTCCTGGCGTTCTTCATCTGAGCAAACATCTTCTGGAGCATATCGAGCTAAGCGATTAAAATCATGAACATACTCTGTGACCGAACGGGATCCCTGGTTAAGCACTCTTAACTCTCTCTTCTTCAAAGCCACAACACTCGACGGTATGTGTGTCTTCTTAAAAGCAGCCGTGAACTCCTGCCAAGTGATAGGCTCTCCCTCAGCCCTGCCTTGGCGAAAGTGATCCCACCATTCAGCAGCCAGACCATGCAACTGATGCGAAGCAAAAGAAACTTTTTTCTGCTCAGTGCACTGAATCAAGTCCAACTTCCTCTCTACCACATGCAGCCAATCTCCTGCCTCTACTGGGTTAGTGGTGCTTGAGAAGGTAGGTGGTCTCACACGTAGAAAATATGCCAACTTATTTTGTGGAGGTGGGGGTTGATTCTGGTTGTTTGCCTGCTGGTTCTGCGCTTGCTGCACTAACAGATTGATCAACTGAGTTTGCTGGGCCAGAATTTGGCCAAGCGTGGGATCTCCTTCATTGTTACCACCTCCGCTTCCACTTCCACTTCCGGTACGAGTGTTCACCATCTGAAGATAAGCACAGATAAAAGGAAAGAACGATAGAGAGATACCCTTAGAACGGAGGTCTTTAATTAATTTAAATTCTATATTGCTCTTAACTGTGTAGAATTACATTTAAATTGCATTAACACTATCTCACCAACTATCTTACTCTCTGACAAGCAAAAGAACTAGACTCATGCTGTTACATCCCACCAATTATGTAAGCAACATACTAAAACCCACACACTCACAACCAAACTTAAGCAAGCAATCTAACACAGCGAACTACGGCAACGATCTAACTAAGCGACTAATCCCGCCTTGCGTCGGAACGAAGCGACGGATCTTCTTCCTCTGGAGTAGCTGGCTCTCTTTCTTCTGGGTCTTCCTCTTCGTCCTCATCACTTAAAACGTGGATGACAGGTTCAGCATGATGAGGCACAACATCTCCCATTGCACGAATCTTCGAAGCCAATTGGAGACGAGGTGGTGGACAGGCTCTCTTCCTTGCAGTGAGGCAAAGCTTGGGTGTTGGCGGCGGTGTTTCTCCTTTAAGCTCAGCTAATTCCTTCTGTTGACGGTACACCTTGCTCTCCAACTTGCAAATCTTGCCTCAATTCCAGTTTTCCCTGTCATGAGCTGCTTTGTCTCGCTCCACACCTACTGCATCCATAGCACTAAGCATATGCACAGCATGCGTTAGAGTGGCACTCTCTTCACCATCAGGACAGGTGTAAGTTTCATAGTCTTGACCATGAGGCTTGTAGGGATGGTACTGAAAAGCTGATGAATCTAACTCCTCTTCAAAGCGATGACGCAACTCTCCAATTGCCACCAAAGCTGCTTCCTGGCAAGCATGGCTGTACTTTCTTCCTCCAGCTTCGAACTTTATGGACGGAAGATCTTCACGATCACTAGCCAACGTCATGCGAACACGACACCTCTCCTCGTTGGGGTCATGGGGAATTTGGCGATACTCGGGAGCAACTTCATAGCCTACTTCAAACGCCATCAATCTCAACTCCCTGACAAATCCTAGCACCTTGATCAAATTTTTCGGTGGATGGGGCGGCATCTAAAGAAACATGGAAAGGAGGAATTAATGCATATTTTTAAGTTAGCTGCACAAACTAGACTTAATTGATTTGACCCAAAAAAGAAGAAAATAAAATAAAGATAAAAGTAAAGAAACATACAGAACAAATATTTTTTTTTCTTTTTAATTGGAATTTAAAGTAACTTTGGACAGAGACCAATAATTTTTACACAAATAAATAAAATAAAACCAGAATATTTAAGACCTACTATAAGCTCGGTACAGTATCATCATTAAGAGGGATGAGTAGTACTAGTGCTATCATGATTGAATCGATACCATAATAGATGTACAGTGCCGACTAATCAATAAAGTTCAGTAAACTATTTAATACCCTGAACAGTAAAGAAAAAGAAAAATTTTGGGAAGAACAGCTTTTTGCTTTATAAGGAAAGAAATAGAATTAAATAAATTTTGCATAACCTTGCATGTGCTGCCAACTTAATTAGTTTGTAAGAGAATAGAGAAGAGCAGTTCTATTTATTTCAAAATATTTTGAAGGCTACTTAAGGTTTACCATTTGGCTTGTCCTAAGGTCAAGGTGGCTCTGATACCAACTTGTCACGCCCGGAATTTCTATCCAAAATTCTAAACGCTTACATGTGTGTTAAACCCTCATCCAGGAATCAGCCGAGGCACACAATAACAAATTGATAATAGAGTACAAATAAATAACTATTGAATATTCGCAAATAATAAATTATTACAGAGGTGGATAGTTCCTCTCAAAGAATAACATTCTACGCAGTGGAAAGAAAACTAAAGCAAACATCGGAACAGCTATGGCGACTCCACTCCACAGGCAACTTAACCCGGACCAAGCCTAATCCTTCAGATCATCACCTTCACTGAAGTACTCCTCCTCTGATAAATGAATATTCCAAGAATGAGCATATGACATACTCAACAAGCCACACAGCAAATATGCAAGTGCACAGGATAACAAAGGATGGCATAATATAGCTCATTTGCATAAACAGCGTTTAATAAATATTTAAGAGAATAGTAAAACAGTTGAATAATTAATCAGTATTAAATAAACACCATACAACACACCCGTGTTGCATAGGCCCAACCTCATCTGAACAACCAACCCCGGTTGTACAAATCACACCTCCATACCAGGAATATGCCATTACAAACCAAGAGTCAAATTAATTACCACAAATACCGTTAATGATTAATGTGAGACTAATCACGAAAAACATTGCTCAACTCACCCATAACCGCGGGCACGGCTATTCGAATAGTTTTACTCTCATCAGAGGTGTACCACTGTACCCACAAGACACAATTCCACAACACGTCACCATGCTCCTCAGCACCACCACGGTACCTCGGAAAGGAACTGTGACAATACCCCTCGCACAACACAACTCACCACAGTGCACCGTTCCTGGATCATAATCTCCCCCCTCAAAACCAGAGGCAATGGACTCCCCAGCGACCCCCACGGACTTCTCGCCGCTTCATAGTCTAGCACACTATAATGAATCATGCTATACAAAAGATAAAGTCGTTGCCCACGCTGGCTTGTGGTTGGTACGGTAAATGTTTCACAACAGTAGCTCGCGAACCGGTCCTTAATTATCATGAGCACAACCATCAAAACCACGTACTCACAACCCACCTTAACCACGTTTTAATTATCAATTAATTAACATAACACGATTAACCATCGTGAGCTACCATTAAATATAACCATAATTAATAATAGTAATATAATATAATTTATATTTAATCCCCTTTAATTAGCTAATGTTTCTAAGCATGACTAAGCAAACATACATATAGCATTTAGCTGAACCAATCCAATATATAAGGTTCATGCTAATCAAATTATAACCCATAGGAAAATAAAGTCATCTTCGGCCAATAATTAACTGGGAAAGGTTCACCACCCGATAACATTCGAAAATAATGCATAAGTTGAAATAAAACATCAGCTTTAAACGGGTTCAACATGCTCAAAGGGTTGTTTGGGATCTGTGTGACTTGCCTTGAGCTTCCGCAAAAACCTCTGAACTTTCCTCAACTGAAACGCTCTTCTCCGGAACGTCGGAAACTAAAGCAAATAAACAAAAATCAACAAAACAGTACAAAAACAAGCATAAACAGTACATGTGGATATTTTTAACATGTAGATCTCAATTTTATAAAAATTTAGCAACTTGAACCACTTGAATCGGAGCTACGGTTAATTAGTTATGATTTTCCGAAGTTTTAATCTATTTCACCTATTAAAAAAACTGAAAAAGAATGGATTATGACGTCAGCATAACGTCATCAATGGCGGCTTGGCTCGGATGGCGACCTCGCCGGAGCTAGGAGGGTCGACCGGGGTTTTGGAGGACACCTACACGTACAGGACGACGACGCGAACCCAATGGTGCTCATCGAAACGACGAACGGTGACCGACGACGACCGGCGACGTGAGGCGCGGCGGCGGCGGCTCGGACTATGGCGGCGGCAGACCTCCGGTGACTAGCGACGACGGGGAGGGGGCGGCCGGGACTCCTCACCACCGTGCTGTCATGCCCAGAAATTCACAAGTAATTTCCGAACTAATTTGTGCATTAAAACCCTCGTCCAGGAATCAGCCGAGGTACACAAGCTGACAATTTAATATACAGATTCATCAAAATAACTAAAACGATAAATACTTACATAAGAGGCACTTAGTCCTCACCATGAAGAAAACTGCAGCGGAAAATAAAATCTAGCGAAGCTTCAGCTCCACGCCCACAGGCAGCTCAACTGGAATCTAAGCCAAAGGTCTTCTCCTTCTGGATCCTTTTTCTTCAACTGAGGTTTGATGATTATTGCAAGAATGAGCATATGACATACTCAACAAGCCACACAGCAAATATGCAAGTGCACAAGGATACCAAAGGATGGCATAATATAGGGTTCATTTGCGAAAGCAGCATTTAGCAAAGATTTAAGAGTAATAAATCATCAATATTAATCTACACTGAACAGCACACCCTTGCTGCACAGGCCCAACCAAACCTGAACAACCAACCCCGGTCGTACAGATCAAACCTCCAAACCAGGAATTATCCATTCCAAACCAGGACTCAAATTAATTATCACGTTATTATCATTAATGAGTAGTGTGGGACCAATCATGAAAAACATTGTTAGACTCGCCCATAACCGCGGGCACGGCTATTCGAATAGTTTTACTCTAGCCAGAGATGTACCACTGTACCCACAAGACACGATTCCACTCATGTTGCCATGCCCCGAAGTACCACCACGGCACTGCAAAGGGGGAAATCGTGACAATACCCTTCACATAACACAACTCACCACAGTGCATCATTCCTGGAGCATAATCACCCCCTCAAAAACCAGAGGCATGGACTCCCCAGCGACCCCCATGGACTTCTCGCCGCTTCTCAGTCTGGCACCCCGTAATGAACCATGCTATACAAAAGGTAAAGCCGTTGCCCACGCTGGCTTGTGGTTGGCACAGTTAATGTTTCACAACAGTAGCTCGTGAACCGGTCCTTAATTGTCATGAGCACGACCTTCAAAACCATGTGCTCACAACCCACCATTAATCATATTTTAATTATCAATTAATTATCATAACACGATTGACCATCGTGAGCTACCATTAAACATAACCATAAGTAATAGTGAAGCATAATTTATCCCATTAATGAGCTAATGTTTCTAAGCATGACTAAGCAACTATAAATAACATCTAGCTGAACTAATCCAATATATAAAGTCCATGCTAGTCAAATTATAACCCATAGGAAAATAAAGTCATCTTCGGCCATAACAAAATGGGAAAGGCTCACCACCCGATGACATTCGAAAACAATGCATAAGTTGAAATAAAACAATAGCTTTAAATGGGTTCAACATGCTCAAAGGGTTATTTGGGATCTGTGTGACTTGCCTTGTGAACAAGCGTCTTCAATTCGTCTTCAGGAACTTCTCCAACGAACGAACAATCCTCCGAAACAACGGAAAACTAACCCTATAACGAAAAATGAGAAAAAATACTAATAAAAACCAAATGAACAGTACAATTAAAGTTCATAAATAGGTAGAGCTTGAATTTAGATGAATTATGGGACTTGAACGACCTCATTCCGAGTTCGTATGAATTAAATTTGAATTTTACAAGATTTAATTCCAATTAAACCTATTAAAGAAAAGACTATTCCAAATTGATTAAACAATTTACAAATGATTTATAGCTGAGACAAAAGATTAAAACAGCCTCCAGAAATAGATTAGATCATACTTGGTAGATGACATATATTAAAAAGGAATAATATGTCATTGAAAAGAGAGAACGGATTTATATCTATTTTAGACAGTTGGGATTAATCTCGACCGAGGGAATGAAACCTAACCCGAGGGGACACGGATAGAAGTCTCACCGAACCAAAGCGACCGGAGAGGGAGAGTCGACGATGACGATCTGGCGACAACACTCGGTAACGATAACGACGCTAGGTCCAAACAATAGATTAGATTAGATTGGATTAAGTCCCTAGGGATAAACTACACCGGTAAACGACATGGGAGAGAGGAGAGCTCACCGGAGAAGATGACGGCGACGACCAAGACAACGACGGTGAAGGGTGACGGCTAGCGGCAGCGGCGACTAGGGCAGCGGCGGCTAGGGTGTTGGAGGAGGCGGCTAAACAGGAGGAGGAGGAGGCTAGGGGCGGCTGCAACACAAAAAAAAAGGAAACAAGAGGGGAGAGGACGGCTTATATAGGGGAAGATTGAATAGGATTAGGTGGGGCCAAGGGAGGCCCGGCAGAGGGGGAGAGGGAGGGACTCGGAGGGGAGAGGGCAGGGGAGGCGTGCGCGACTGGGAGGAGGACGAGAGGGGGAGGGGAAAAAGATACGGGAGGAGGGGTTGCCTAGAGAGGAAAGGTGGGGGAAACAGATGCGGTGCCGTTTTGGGAAAGGAAGAGGAAACGGAACCAGAAAGAGAATAGGACTCGGCTCGTCATACAAAACGAAACCGCGGTGGCAAAAGCGGTTGGCGGATATGACGAACCATGGACAGGGAGAGTGAACCGGAAGGATTGACGACCAAAGGAAGGAAAGGAAAGAATTATTAATTACTGAAATGATGTTTCATTTATTAAAATACTTCCAATACTCAAATAATTCTGGGAAAAATCCAGAAAATACTTGGACATTAAAAGTATTTAATAAAATTTCATCTATCTCAATTTAATGTTCAAAATTTTCATAGATTTTATTCACACACTTTCTTTAATTATTAAATAATTTCTAAAAATTCCTTTTTGACAACGATTTATAATTTAGCGATTTTCAGGGTGTGACACGTGCGCACCTAGTGGCGGTGACGGGAGACGGCGGCGACGGCTAGGGCGACGGCGCGGCACGGCTGGTGGTTGTCCGGCGGCGGTGGCGACTAAAGCGACGCGGCGGCGGCTCTACGGCGCACTAGAGAGCTCGGGAAAGGGGGCAAACGAAAGAGGACAACTAGGGGGTCCTATTTATAGCCTTGGATTGAAGAGATCGGACTCCTACCCCGTGGAATCGGCCCGAGAAAATCTAAATTCGGTTTTGGAGATAAACTCGAAAACGAGTTTGATTCGGTTGAAATACTCAACGGTTTGCTCCGATTTTTGGGGGTAAAGATAGAAGAGGATGTGGGGATTAAAACCCCTCTAACACCCGGACTCGAGGGGGGCGGATTGGGGCGGAATCGGCGGTGCAACCGGGCGGCTCGGGCGAGCTAGGGCGGCCGGCCGGAGGTAGAAGAAGCCCGACAGGTGGGCCCCACCTGTCGGCGGCTGGAGGAGGAGGGGGCGGGCGGCGTCGGCTGGGCTGGCTTGGGCCGGCACGCCCGCGCGGGAAAAAGAAGAGTTGAGCCGAATTCGGCCCAACAATCTAGGGATGGTTTTTAAGACTTTTTAAATTAAAATAATTTGTGAAATGTTGTTTCATTTATTAAAAATACTTCCCTTGCTCAAATAATTCCCAGAAAAATCTAGAAAATAGAGGAACAAGCAAAGTATTTAATAAAATTTTATCTAGCTCAATTTTATGTTGAAAATTTTCCTAGATTATTAGAGTTCAACTTGTAGGCTTTTAAAATAATTTCTAAAAATGATTTAAAATATGCATTTTTAATTTAGGCGATTTTTAGGGCGTGACAGCACCAACCCAGGTCGCCATGACGTGGTCGCAGCCAGTTTTTGACCCGTCCATGGCGGCTCAGCAAGCATCACCAATCGGAGCCGGGCAGCCGAACACCATGGCCCAAACTCATGCGCAAGCTGTAATTTCGCCTTTCGCTATGCCGTACCCGCAGCAAGGTGCTATGAACAGGGGGAGGCGAAAAGGGGCTACCGCTGAGTGGGGGAATCAAGACCCGTCCAATCCCACCGCAGTTCAAGTTCCCACCCGTCCCACGCTACTCAGGCGAAACTAACCCGAAGGAATTCATATCCATCTACGAGTCCGCGATCGAAGCGGCTCATGGCGACGAAAATGCCAAGCCAAAGGTAATACATCTCGCCCTAGATGGCATCGCCCATTCTTGGTACTTCAATTTACCAGCCAATAGCATTTACTCATGGGAGCAATTGCGCGATGTCTTTGTCCTTAACTTTCGAGGCACCTATGAGGAGCCGAAGACGCAGCAACATCTACTCGGCATTCACCAGAGGCCGGGAGAATCGATAAGGGAATATATGCGCCGCTTCTCGCAAGCCCGGTGCCAAGTTCAAGACATAACCGAGGCGTCGGTCATAAACGCCGCTTCGGCTGGTTTGCTCGAGGGCGAACTCACAAGGAAAATCGCCAACAAGGAACCACAGACACTTGAGCACCTACTTTGCATCATCGACGGTTTCGCAAGGGGCGAGGAGGATTCCAAGCGACGACAAGCTATACAATCTGAGTACGATAAAGCCTCTGTCGTCGCTGCTCAAGCTCAAGCACAAGTTCAAGATGCCGAACCACCTCCCCTGGCTGTTCGCCAGCCTCAGCCGGCGATCCAAGGACAGCCGCCAAGGCAAGGCCAAGCCCCCATGACCTAGAGGAAGTTTAGAACCGACCGTGCGGGCAAGGCTGTGATGGCTGTCGAAGAAGTGCAAGCCCTCCGCAAGGAGTTCGACGCCCAGCAAGCAAGCAACCATCAGCAGCCGGTCCTCAAGAAGGTCCGAAAAGACCTCTACTGCGCCTTCCACGGACGCTCTTCGCACACCACAGAGCAATGCTGAAACATTAGGCAACGTGGCAACGCGCAAGATTCAAAGCCACAGCAGGGAGCAACTGTCGAAGCACCTCGAGAAGCGGTTCAGGAGCAAGCACCCTCAGCCGAACAACGCCAAGATGCACAGCGAAGGGTAACCCAAGTGATTACAAGGGCTGACCCGCCAACCCAGTTTTCGAAACGGCAGAAGAAGATGCAGATCCGAACGGTCCACAGCATCACTTCGGCGGGTGAAGGGGCACCGCAGTATCTGAACCGACTAATTTCTTTTGGGCCGGAAGACGCCGAAGGAGTTATGTTCCCACATCAAGATCCCCTGGTAATCTCAGCCGAGATAGCTGGCTTCGAAGTCCAGCGAATCTTGGTCGACGGAGGGAGTTCGGCCGATGTTATCTTCGCCGAAGCATATGCCAAGATGGGGTTGCCCACCCAAGCCCTTACCCTAGCGCTAGCATCGCTCCGCGGTTTCGGCAGAGAGGCAGTTCAAGTTCTGGGCCAGGCACTTTTGATGATAGCTTTTGGCTCGGGGGAAAACAGACGTGAAGAGCAAGTACTGTTCGAAGCCATTACCCACCATAATTATCTCAAGCTCAAGATGCCTGGCCCGGCAGGAGTAATAGTGGTCAAGGGGCTTCAGCCTTCGGCCGCTTCAAAACCCGATCTGGCCATAATCAACAGAGCAGTGCACAATGTTGAGGCCGAACCGCATGACCGGCCGAAGCATGCGCCAAAGCCCACCCCTCATGGCAAGATAATAAAGGTACAGATTGATGATGCCGACCCCACAAAGCTCGTGTCATTGGGGGGTGACATGGGCGAAGAAGAAGCTGAAAGCATCCTAGAGGTGCTCAAGAAGAACATTGATATCTTCGCCTGGAGCCCTGAAGAAGTGGGAGGTGTTTCGACAGATCTCATTATGCATCACCTGGCAGTCAAGCCGGAGGCCAAGCCAAGAAAACGGAAGGTGCGCAAAATGTCCGCCGATCGCCAAGAGGTGACGAAAGCCGAGGTCCAAAAACTACTCTGGGCTGGGGTGATTCAAGAGATCGATCACCCGGAGTGGCTGGCGAATCCTGTGCTGGTGCGGAAGTCAAACGGCAAATGGCGCATGTGTGTCGATTTCACAGACCTGAACAAAGCATGTCCGAAGGACGATTTCCCCTTGCCATAGATTGATCAGCTCGTGGATTCAACAGCTGGCTGCGAACTCATGAGTTTCCTCGATGCATATTCCGGCTACCACCAGATCCACATAAACCCGCCCGACATCCCCAAGACAGCCTTCATTACTCCATTCGGCACATTTTGTCACCTCAGGAATGCTGGAGCAACCTTCGCCAGGCTGGTGTACAAGGTCCTTTGTAAGCAGTTGGGGCGAAACGTGGAAGCTTGTGTCGATGACATCGTCGTAAAAAGCCGCAAGGCTTTCGATCATGCGTCCAACCTACAGGAGACCTTCGACAACTTGCGCACAGCGGGCATAAAACTGAATCCTGAGAAGTGCGTTTTCGGTGTTCGCGCAGGCAAGCTGTTGGGCTTCCTTGTTTCTGAAAGAGGCATTGAGGCGAATCCCGAGAAAATCAACGCTATTCAGCAAATGAAGCCCCCGTCGAGCGTACATGAGGTACAAAAGCTTGCGGGCCGAATTACGGCACTTAGCCGATTCCTCTCAAAGGCAACCGAAAGAGGTTTGCCCTTCTTCAAGACCCTCCGGGGCGCGGGAAAGTTCAATTGGACGCCGGAATGCCAAGCAGCGTTCGACGAGCTAAAGCAATACCTACAAAGCCCGCCAGCTCTGATATGCCCAGCACCAGGGAGCGAACTACTACTATACTTAGCAGCTTCGCCAGTGGCAGTCAGTGCTGCCCTCGTCCAAGAAATAGAGTTCGGCCAGAAACCGGTCCATTTCGTCTCTGAAGCATTGCAAGGAGCGAAGAAAAGATTCATTGAAATGGAAAAGCTCGCTTACGCCCTGGTGATGGCTTCGCGCAAGCTCAAGCACTACTTCCAGGCCCACAAAGTAACAGTGCCATCACAATACCCCTTGGGCGAAATACTCCGAGGCAAGGAAGTTACTTGCCGACTCAGCAAGTGGGTGGCAGAGCTATCCCCGTTCGACTTACATTTTGTTGCACGCACCGCTGTCAAGTCTCAAGTGCTAGCTGACTTCGTAGCTGAATGGACACCACTATTCGCCTCCGAGCCCGAGCCCGTCGAAAAATCCTGGGTGATGTGCTCCGACGGTTCGTGGTCGCACAAGGGGGCGGGCAAGGCTGCAGTTCAACACAACCAACAACGCAGCAGAATACGAAGCCATTCTTCTAGGCCTAAGAAAGGCGAAAGCACTGGGAGTCCGGCGCTTGCTAATCCGAACCGATTCTAATTTGGTGGTAGGCCACGTTGACAAATCCTTCGAGGCAAAAGAAGAAGGAATGAAGAGGTATTTGGAGGCCGTAACTGTGGCTGTAGAATATTTCTCTCGGTGGATCGAAGCCGAACCCCTCGAAGCAATCACTTCGGCAGCAGTACAAAAGTTTGTTTGGAAAAACATTATCTGCCGTTTTGGAGTGCCAAAAGGGTTCATCACTAACAACGGCAAGCAGTTCGACTCTGACAAGTTCAGAGAGATGTGCGAAGGACTTAACCTGGAAATCAGGTTCGCGTCGGTCGCACACTCGCAGTCAAATGGGGCGGCCGAACGTACAAATGGCAAGATCTTAGAAGCACTAAAGAAAAGGCTCGAGGGGGCAGCGAAGGGCAAATGGCCAGAGGAAATGTTATCTGTTCTCTGGGCCCTTCGGACAACCCCCACAAGACCAACCAAGTTTAGCCCGTTCATGCTTCTTTATGGCGATGAGGCAATGACCCCAGCAGAGCTAGGGGCTAACTCACCAAGGGTGATGTTCTCCGGGGGCGAAGGGGGACGCGAGGTGTCGCTCGAACTCCTTGATGGGGTAAGAGTCGAAGCACTCGAGCACATGCGCAAGTATGCTGTGAGCACTTCGGCAACTTACAACAAAAAAGATCGACCGACGGAGCTCTTGCCTGGTCATCTTGTCCTAAGAAAAAAGGCGAACCCGATAGCCGTTGGCAAACTTGAATCGAAGTGGGAAGGACCGTACGTCATCAAGCACAAATCAAGGACAGGGTCCTTTCGACTGGCGACACTGGAAGGCGAGGAGTTCGACCATTCCTGGAATGCTGCCTCTCTCAAGCGTTTTTATGTCTAGAATGGGTGGCACCCAAATCTCCAATTTGTAAAAATGTATATATTGCTGTGTAAGCCCTTCGGCACTATGTACGCCTTTCGGCAAGAAAAAAAAAGAGAAAAAAAAAGAGGAAAATGAAAAAAGAAAAAAACTGGATGTAGGGCTATTATCCACAACGGAGGCCCGAACCAGTATAAAATCTTTGTGTCCTCTGCCTCATTTTCTGTTTGTTTGTGCGATTGACAATTTGCGGAAAAATTCCCATGGTCGAAGCATCGCTCGCCGAACGATTGAAACTGCAACAGCTCGTTTCGGAAAACAATTAGCCGAACAACTTCACGCTCGATCGAAAGGAAAGCACGAGCGCTTCCTATAATGCAAAAAAATAAACGATCGAAAACGGAAGCCGAAAGCTGAATAAGTCAAAACCTATTTCGCTAATATATGCAAAGGGGCCGACATGTTCCGACCCAACGAAAGCACGCGAAGTGACAATGCGAAAATAGCGAAAAGGAAATAAAACGCACCTTTATTGATTCTAAAATAAAAAGTGTAATGAGGAATACAACTCAGTGGTATAAATAGCGAAAAGGAGCAACGGCATCACAGTCCGGCTTATAGATAAATTACATCTTCGCCCCCGCGAGCTCTCTCTCTCTCTGTTCCTCTAAAGAGTGATCAGGCGAACTAGGTTCGTCAACACTACTAATATCATACACAACCCTAAGAGGAGAAGGGGGCGAAATACAAACTAGACTGTAACGGCGCTAGAGGATCGCCTCCTGCCGATCAGTCTTCTGATGGTTTCGCCAAAAGCGAGCCATGTCTTCCAAACGTCTTGAATGAACAAGATCATACTCTTCCAAGGTTCGTCCAGGGTGAGCCCGAAGCCACCCGGCAACCTTAAAAACTTTATAGCTGCGCCCGTTTATCAGCATTTCACGATAAACAGGCTGAAATGGGCATCGCACCTTCGGCAAATTCTTTAACGCCATAAATTTCTCGTTTTGGTTTCGCCAACTTCCAGAAGGGGGCCGAATGCACAATTTTCGGCGAATACCCTGGTAGACAGTGCAGAGATGGCAAAAGACCAATCGCATAGTGAGAATAAGCGGAAAAATAACAAAGTAGTGCATAAGGTGAAACGGGCAGAATCATAAATACGTCAAAGACTTCGACCATCAACAAGTAGCTAAGGGTGGGTCTTTTATATATGTTTAAAATGACCAAGGGACACTTTTTTCGAGTACAATAAGGAGGATTAGCAGCAGCCCGCCGAATATACATCGATTCGCCACAACTGGCGAACGCCAAAAGAAGAAGGAAAACTACAAAAATATAAGGAAAGGGCGGAGGGCCTCACCCCTCTGGGTGATCCTGGGCATCGCCTCCACCCCTTCAGCCGCCGTTTCCTCCTCTTCGCAAAGGTCCGCCACCTCTGCCTTCGCTAGCTGTTCCAAAAGGCGCGCCTTAGCGGTGGAACGGCCGTCCTTCTACCAGAACTGTTTCCGCTATGCACGAAGTGTGGGCAAAATGTCCTGCGCGCTAATCTCCCAATCCCCCTTCGCATAGTTGGGTAAATCGGCGACGTGCTCGCAGCCGAACTGCTGCAGGAGACCCATAGTAAAGGCTGCTAATACACGCGCACAGCAGTCGACGTACGCAGCGGCGCAGTCCGAAACTGAACCACCAGCCTGTTGGATCCACTCGGAGAAGTCGAAGGCCGAGGCATCTTCGGCAGGGACCCCTCGCACTTTCGCACCCATATCAGTAAGGGCGAGGCGAAGCGTTTGGCACGCCGTTCGTGCGGACTCGGTAGTATTCGCCATCTCCCGCGAAAACCGCCGCGACTCCTCCGTAGTGCTCGCTTCGGCCTTGCTGACCTCCTGGCGAAGAGCCTCCATTTTCGGCTCAGTGAGGTTATAATAATCCGTCAGCACGGTGGAGTGGGCCTTTTCTTTCTCCAGTTCGGCCTTCAGGCGATCGACCTCGGCCCTAGCCTCTCTTCCTTTCTCCAATTCAGATTGGAGCCACTTGTTTTTGGCCTTCGCCTCTTTCAGGGTATTGGCGAGGGCCTCCATCTCCAAATTCTTGCGGCCTATTTCGTCATCCTTGGCCCGAAGACGGTTTTTGAATCCGTCGAGACGAGCCCGCACGGTTCGCTCTGTCGAACAGTGAGCCGCAAGGATCTGGATGCAAAATAGGAACGGCGAAGAGAGCAAATGTTAGTTATGGGACAAGCAAAGAAGCAGGGGAAAACTAAGAATAAAAAAAACATACCCGAACCGCCAAGCTTTTGATAGCAGAACACCCCTCATCGAACTCATTCAGTTCGGTAAACAGACTCGGGGTACTGGTTGGTAAGACAAGATTGCTTACCCCCTCCACACAAGGAAGGAGGTCCGCCCGGGTCTCGAAATGTGGACCCCCGTTTTTATAACAGGAATCATTCGTGTAAACAGTACCATTTCCCTGGATCAAGTAGTCTGGTACACACGAGTTCATAGCTGAAATACCAAATGCACATACACGAGAGTCTAGTGCTAATTATTACATCATAAGCCCGCAGGCACTGTCTTAAATCATCGGACCGAGCGGTCCGGAATACATCCAAAAGCAGAAATAGATAAGGCAGCGGAATTTAGGCAGCGGCATGCCATTGCCACAGGCAACGACCATACTAAGACCTACTGAGCGCCATCGTCTTCATCTCCCTCCTGGTAGTAGGCATAGGGATCCTCCGGAGCTTCATCTCCCGCTTCTGATTAAGTTTATATTTGCAAGGGTGAGTACCAACCGTACTCAGCAAGCCGCCACAGCAACAATGCATATGAAAGGGGGTATTTCAAAGGATGGCTATGGTTCTTTTGCGCAAAGCAAGTTTTGTAATTCTTTTCACAAACCTAAGACCTAGCATTGACTGATCAAATTTTAGTACCAGTGTTTATATTTAAACAACGACGGTTCTGTCCACCATCCATTGTGATCCCAAGGATAGCTTCCCGCCATTGAGTCGTTATGGTTTTCTGAGGACGCCCACTTTCCCCCTTCTCAGGAAGTGGCTCCAACAGCATAAAAATTCATCATGCAACAACCTATCCCACACAAGTTAAGAATTTAGAGACTAGCCAAGTGTAATACATGTCCCGGTGCTCAATAACCGCGAGCACGGCTATTCGAATAGATTTGGTTTACTCACACTGCAGTGGATGTACACTTTACCCACACTCCGCGACTGCCCAACACATGAGCCTTGTCTCAACACATGAGACGCGTCACGGCAAAGCTTTTCGATAACCTCGCATTGAATGTACCTGCTCCATGAACTTTTCATCCTCATGCACTCTAGGCGTACACAGTTTCTAGCAGTGAGAGGAGTTCTGGCGCACCTGGGAAGGGAAGATTCACACCCATGTATTTAAGTTATAACTAGGTTCCACTCAACACTTGACAGTCCTAGCAATGGCGACACCATTGTAGAGCCCCTGCCTTACACATGAGAAACCACTATGCATGGATAGTGCCTCTGCTTGGCTATTTACTCCGCTAGGTCTATCCCCATTCGAGAAATATGGTTGTACGGTGTCGTTTCGTGCTTAACTTCATGGCTCAGTCCTTAATTGACCGGGGACGGTACTAGCCTTTCCCAGATACCACCCAAATCCACCGTCCGACCCGGTCTAAAACAAAGGTTTTTAATTCCTTTCATGTCATCATTATCATGGCAATGTGGTGCTCATGTCTCCACATGCCGCATCTCAATTACCCTCCCAAAGGTAATTGCCCAAGCATATAATATTTGATAAACATGAGTATGCAAGATTCTAAAGTAGCATTTCTAAGCAAGTGTCATAGTTGACTAGGGACTCATATGTAATCATGGTTACAAAGATTTAAGGGTAAACAATAATCAAGGCATGGCATAATCACAAGTAGGATGTTCATCATTGCATGCAATCTTATTTGTAAATAAAAATTGATTTTGCAATTAGGATCAACGTGATCAAAGAATAGTGATGACTTGCCTTGCTCGAGGTCTTGCGGGTCTTGGCCTTCACCTGGATCCGCGGCTCCCTCGGTCTTTATAATTACGTGCGAAAGAACAACTTGAATTCTATTAGAATTCAAATAAGATCCAAATAATTCACACAAAAGTTGAACGCGAATCAATCTTTCTAAATTGATAACAAAGTTCGCAGAACCGCTTAATTCGAATTGTTGGGTCACTTTAACCTAAGTCATTTTGTGATTTGAAATTACGTCCTAAGACTTCATCTAACTGTGTAGTTCTTAAATACATCTAAATTATTGCCGCGAATTGATTACTTAAAAAGATTACCAAAATAATCTATAATAATCTATAACTATAGTATTATTTTGCAAATACTATATTTTTGTTAATCTATACTTAAATTCTAATATTTTAATTATCCTAAATCTCCCCCTAGTTTTCCTATTTATTTTCCTTTTCTTTTTCTCCCTCTCTTTTTCTTTTTCTCCTTTTCCTTTCTTTTTCCTCCCTTTCTTTTTCTTTTCTTTTTCCTTCTTTCTCTTTTCTCTCTCTCTCTCCACTCTTTTCTCTCTTTCCACCCTTCTCGGCTTCTTTCTTCCTCCCTCTATCTCGGCTCATGCTCCCCGGCGGCACGGCGGCGGAACGAGGGGAGGCGGCGGCTTACCGGCGGTGGTGGCGGCGCAAGGTGTGGCGCGGTACACAGCGCGGTGCGGCGGCACCGTGGCGGCGGCGCAGCGGCTCTATGCGACGGCGCGGCGGCGTGGAGGCGGCGGCGTGGTGGAGTGGGTAGAGGAGAGGAGGTGAGGATGGAGGGGAAGAGTGGGAGTAGTGGGGCTTATATAGGGGAGGGGAAAAGAGATAAGGGGGAGAGGGGAGAGGGGCGGCGGTCTCATGGTGTCGGCGGGGTGGCGCGGCGCGGGGCTCGACGCAGCGATGTGACGACGACGCGGCGCGGCAGGGCGCGTTGCGCGAGGCGGCGACACGACGGGCGTACGGCGCGGTGGGACGCGGGGTGCAAGATGGCGACGTGACGGGCGAGCGGCGACGGTGACGGCCGACGGCGACGGCGGGGCAGCGGCGCGAGGGGCGAGCGGCGCGCGGGGCGCGGGGCTCGAGGCGGCGTGCGGGGCGCGAGGCGCGGGCGCGCAGCGCGAGGTGGTGACGCGACATCGGCGCGGCGCGGGAGCGGCGACGCAACGGCGATGGGACGGCGGCGCGGCGACGGGACGACGCGGCAGCGGCGGTGCGCGGCGCGAGGCATGGGGCGCGGGCGCGGCGACACGACGGCCGCGCGGCGACGGTGATGGAACGGCGGCGCTGCGACGGCGGTGGAACGGCGGCGCGGTGACGGCGCGGCAGCGGGATGGCGACAGGCGGCGCGGCACGGGGCTCGGGCAGCAGGCGCGCGGGGCAGCGTGATGGCGACGGCCGGCAGCGGCAGCACGGGGCTCGGGGCGGCGTCGGGGCGGCAGTGGGGCAGGGTTAGGCTAGGGCACCTCGTCGAACACCTGGCGGCCGATGAATAGTGACCTTTTTCTATTAACCCGTTTTTGGCCCATTTATTATTTAGATTTGATTCTTTAATTCCCAGTTTTTGCATAAATAAAAATATATTCAATATTTGTGCCATTCCAACCCATGGATCCATTCGAGATTAATTTATTCCATATTTTATATATTATTATTGTAATTTACTTGAATTTAACTAGAGTTATTTCTTATTCCATCGCTTTTAAATTTAATTGATACAAATATGGTTGTAATAATATTTTACTCATTTCTAACCTCACCAAATCTTATTTTAAATTGCTCTTTAATTATTTATTATGTCAATTTACTTTTTAGGGTTTATTCCTAACTAATTATCCATTATTCGCGATTTATAAACTCTGAAATCAAAATCCAATAAAATAATCGAACCAAATCGGCATGATGCAATTTATTTAAAAAGTTTTTGAAGGCCCATATTTTTGGAACTTTGATTTTTGTTGGTCGAATTTTCAGGGTGTTACACGAAATCGCCATGGCGAAACGAGGCGCCACAAGCGAATACTCCGAAGCAGACGTCTCGACGGCTGCCCCCTTCCCCTTCGCCTCGATTAGCGGCGATTTAACCGGCTGACGCAGAGGGCTGCCGAAGACCCTCGCAGCAGTTGTCACGATCCGTTCCACGGAGGCCGAAGCCCCAGCGGCAGCGCTACCGCCTGCTCCATCAGTGCCAAGTGGAAGAATGGGGGCGGTCGAAAGGTCCAGGCTGCGGCTAGCGGGCGAAGTCGGAGTCCCGTCAGAAGACTCGTCGTCGCTGAAAACGCGAGCGACGTCGACGAGTCCTTTCTTCCTAGAGATCTTCTTGACTGGACCTCCCTTCGTCGCCTTGCCCGACGAGAACGCAACTAGGGCCTTCGCCCCGTCCAAATCTTTTTGTCGAAGGAGGGAGCTGTTCGACTCCACCCCGGTCTCGTTGTGGCCGGGACTTGGAGTGGGAGTGTAGCCAGGAGTATCAACGCAGTCTTCGATCGCCTCGCTCGCAGCCTTTTCGACCGCGGCCTCTGCCTCCTCTTCCTCCTCCCCTTCTTCCTCGCCGTCATGCTCTTCGGCATCGTCCTCGTCATCGGCGTCGGAATTTGACGAAGCAGGAACCCTACACTTCCTAGGGGCAAGGTTTACTTGTCCACGCGTTCGCTTTCGCGAAGGTCCTGCATCGTTGTCGGTTTTGTGGGGGTTCGCCCGGGGAGGCAATTCACCGTTGTAAACCAGGTTCGCCCGACCAGCTGCTTGTCGTGTCAACAGCTGGCTATACTCGACGACCGACACATCGCCGATCATCCTGCGGGCTTCGGTTTCAGCCTGGTCGAGGGTTAACACTGTAAAAGTAAAGGATGTAGCTAAATTAAAAGTCGAACAAGGCAAAATAGCAAAGCACTGGAGTGCATAGCGAAAGAACAGTCTTACTGTTCATTCCCTCAAGAAGAACCAGCTTCGGCAAACCGTCAATCTCTTCGCTCTGATCAACCGTAACCTGCCATGACTGGGAGAGGGGAAAGATGCGAGGCATACAGAATTCCTCCACCAAGTCACGGCAGCTAAGGCGAGAACAAACCTTACGTAGCAGAACGAACCGTGCCTCCATAGTGCCGTCCACGGCGATCTTGGGTTTCCGATTCGGCGCACTTCAATGGCGATCTTGGCCTCGAAGGGGATGGTGTGATAGAATCACCTCACCATCCAATGGCGGTCCCACTTCGACATGGCGGCGTTCACCGGCCAGAGATCGGACCGCTCGGGGTGAACGTGAAAGTTCACGCTCCCGAACACTGTCTTCTTTATTCCAGCCGGGGGTAATCACTGTCTTCGAGTTCACGGTGGCGAAAAATATACCGCCAAAGAGTGCGGCGCTAGGTTCAAACCCGGAAGTCCGGCACGCCCAGTCGAAGATGGAGATCCGAACCAGCGCCGACGGGCTCAACTGTGGGAGCTCCACCTGGAATAGGCAAAGGATCTCCGGCAACAACACGTTGCACGGAAACCGTAGCCCCGCCTCAAAAAAGACGGCGAACACCACCGTCCGATTTTCGACAGGCTTCGGTACTACGGCTTTCCCCGGGGCGAAAGCCTGCCCCTCAACCAACGCCCCAGAGCTGACCAATTTCGCTAGCTCGACGTCGTCCATGAGAAAAACCCCCAAAAAGGCGGTGCTATCATCATCAACCCAGCCGGGATCCGACCCTTTCACCGAAGCAGGGTTTGGCTTGTGAGGGGCCATGGCGAACGGGGTGTATGTGATGGGGAGGAAAGAGAATGGGCGAAACACCTGAGGGGTCAAGAAACACTGCGAAAGGAAAGAACAAAGGAAAAGAGCACAAGCGGTAAAAATGGCAAGTGTACCAATGAAAAGGGCAGAAGGGTGGGAATATATAGCCCACCCGGGCGACGGTTCGCCTACCCACCACTAATAAAGCGCCACGTGTCGCAGGGGTAGGCGAAACGGTAAATTCCAATCGACCGAGCAGCACAGTAAAAAAGCCCACAAAGGGAAAGCCCAATATTGTTCCCTACGGCCTGGCAAAAGTAAAAATATATTTATATGTATTTAAAACAGCGGCAAAATAATACCAGCCGTGCAAGTAACAAACTTTATTTGCAGGAACAATGTAGGTTTCGGCAAGAGCATCGGTCGAAAGGGGGCGTCGCATACCATACCACATGGTGTGCACGGTCTCGGCCGAAGCTCCATTCTCACCCTTGCCCGTGAGGGGCTTGTTGGCAGATGGCATGAGGCCCTTTGACCAAATCTGCCGAAACCTGTGGCGAAGACTACGGAGCAAGAATGGCGAGAGGCGAGGGGTCGTACGAGGAGCGAGTAAGCTAGAGGCGTCCCAGACGAAGGGTGCAAGGCGAAGAGTATCTGCCGAAGGAAGACGACTTCGCCGCGGTGAGTTCGCCCCCGCGAGGGCCGAAAAAGCCTTCCCGGCCCATCAAGCCTAGGGGTTATAGGGCCGGCGATCGCCCGACGGCCCATCAGGGGCCCATGAGCCTCCGTAACGTTGTGTACCCCTGTGAATGTCCCTTTCGTAAGGGCAACCGTATAAATTCCCCTGTATAACCTAAACCCTAGCAGTAAAAACTTGTAATGGGGCTATATATAGTCCCCTAGGGAAATGTAATAGGGGGATCGAAAAGTAAGAAATTCCAAAAACTAATACACTTCGTTTCTTTCCAACCACTGTTGAGCAACCATGTCTTTCGACGTATGCGGTTGTCGTTTCGACAACAGACATTTTCATTCAAACTCTATTTTTCTTGTAACGTGAGACTTGGAAAACATATAGGGAACCTTTTGAAACATTTTCCAAGAGATAGTTTTTAAATTACATTGATTTTGCAAAAATTTTGACTTATGTTGACTTGGACATGTTGAAAACACTACTAGCACTTCTAGTTGATTTGCTCACAGATAAAAGGAAGTAGAGCACATGTAAAAGTGCAAAACTCCCCCTTAATGTGACATGCTCCATTTTCGCAAAGAATAACCAAATGGCAATAAATCCAAAGCATTAGGGCAAATAGGAGCAAATAAACAATATGCACGAGAAGCAACCATGGTGCACAATCTCAAGCCACATTAGAGAAATCTATGACATTTAATTCATTCATCAATTTGCAAAAGCTGGTTTCATCAAGAGGCTTGGTAAAGATGTCGGCTAGTTGATCCTCGGTTCTTATGTGGCTAATGACTATGTCACTCTTGGCAACATGGTCTCTTAGGAAGTGATGGCGAATGTCAATATGCTTGGTTCTAGAATGTTGGACCGGGTTATTGTCTATCTTTATGGCACTATCGTTGTCACATAGGAGTAGGGTTTTGGTGAAGGTTATGCCATAGTCCAACAAGGTTTGTTTCATCTAAAGCAATTGGGCACAACAACTACCCGCCGAAACATATTCCGCCTCGGCTGTAGAGAGGGCTACGGAGTTTTGTTTCTTGGATGACCATGACATAATGGATCTACCAAGCATTTGGCAACTACCGAATGTGCTCTTTCCATCCACTTTGCAACCTGATGAGGAAGTTAGGTCCTGATCTTCCAATAGGTATTGATAAACAATCGATTTGGGCGGAGTCGCGACACAACTCGATCCGGCTTCTGAACGAACACGCTACTGAGCCCCGCAATCGCAGCACCACGTCTCCTCTGGTTATCAACCGTGCCGAAACCCGGTTGACCTCACCGAGTAGGCTATTCCCTGTAAGCGAATCGAAGAACACAAGTAATAACAAGATAGATTTCAACCAAATTGCATATGAATGATTAAGCACTTGAATTTGGGGTTCTACAATCCGATCTAGCGGCGAAACTGTTCTTGACAGAATAATCTAAGCAAAACCCGACTCTAAACGATGACGGCTACTGAATAAAAATGATTAGGCACGTCCTAGGGGTTGCCCTAGGGCGCACACCCCCTTGAGCTAAGCCCACAAAACAATTACAAGGCCCAAAACCAAAATCAGATTCGGACTGGATGAGATACGTGGCTTGTTTTGCAGATTCCCGGAAGCTCGGTAGGAATTTTGATGTGGGACCAAAACCATCTGAAAGTAGACTCCATAAGTTTTCCAACAAGTACTCATGGGCCCCTAAATTCCTTCTAGATCAGCGGTTAGGTCGGTTTGAAGTTGATGCTGTCAGAAGGCCCGAAACCGAATCCAAAATGTATGGAATTTTATCTCTTGTCTTCTATGGTCCAAAAGTGACGTAGTGAGATGAAAGAAGACTTAGAGAAGGTCTTAGTTTGGTCCCCAATCAACTTCTTCAATCATCCATGTATTCCTTACGCTCGGTCTCTTTTCTTTCGCCCAAGCAAGTAACTCTGCAAACAAAAACACACGAAACTTATTGTGTAGCAACGTTTGTTCAAATATATAACAAGTAAATCCAATGTAGAACATATGCACCTTTTGTTGATTAATACATAAGGTAGTCATGGTTATATCCGAAGTAGTTGTGTCCTCATCATCCTCCCCTTCTTGATTGGAAACCGTCCTCGGTTTCACCTTGTTATGGAGCATTTTGAACTTTTCTTTTTCTATCACAACATCCGGTGAGGAACATTTCTTGATAGCCATATGGTTGGATCCTGAAATCTTTTTAGTCGAAAAACCACAACACTCCCCTTCTTGCAAACCAACCTGTAACTCATTTAAACGACTAGAGAAACTTGATAGAGAATTACGTATACACATGAGGTCCTCTAGACAATACATTTCATCATGAAAAGGATGCATAGTCAAATTTGAACAAATATATACTTGTGGTAGGCTCTCCGGACCTTCCATTATACTTGACAGATGAAGTGAATAATTCAAGTCATCAAACAAGCATAATGAAACATCCGACGCCTCGAGAGAGGAATATTGAAGCCATTGCCGGGCCCTTAGCCTGCCAGTCAACTTCAGCCTGAGATGTGCCCGTCAAACCACTCGAAGGCGGCGACCAGATGTGTTACACATTTAGGAGACTTGACAAAAATGGCTAAAGATCTACAACCTCTCAAATATTCCTAACTATTACTCATGTGAATCTAGTTCGCAGGATGTGCACTAGATCCACACTTTCATATTAAGCATGATTATACATAGCAAATACAACTAAGATGAAAGAAACTTAAGACTTACAACAACTTAATAATTACATAGGCCGACTGGCCAAATAGACTTATTAGAGAACAGCGGAAGCTTGACTACCCAATCACAAGCACACCGACTAGGGGTTTACCCCATTTAAGTTCTCATCCTAGAAGAAACAATCGGAACCCGCATCACTTAAAGACTAAGACTAAATGATGACGACATCACTTCGTCGGATACGCTCATAACTTCACACGCTCCAATGATAATTCCAAGTCCAAGTCTAGTTCGGCCTCCGGAGACAGCACTGACTTCAAACGGACCTAGCGCCTTCATGCCAACTCCGATTTGGGTGATCTTGGACTTCGTGGAAAGCTTATCTCACTACCTTTCAAACGCATCCAGTCTCATATCTAAATTCATCTCGAGTCAATAGGAATCGCCAAAACAAGACAGTGCTGTTGCTGAAACCGAACTTGGGCCTTCGGCCTTGTAATAGACTAGGCCCATCCCGGAATTGTCTCCCTCCACCTCCATGAATTAGCACTTAACCCTAGCTTTATTTTCCTCTATAAATAACTTTGTACATCCTCAAAAACAATTGGGTTTTGTTTAGTTGAATTTTGCCAAGTGCCATTCACCTTGTCTCTAGTCCTCGCTCGATTAGTCGGTGACTATAGATTCAGAGCCCCCAATAGTTGGTGTGTTGATTTGCCGGGTCGATTAGATCTACCACTTCAATCGCAACTATTCCTTTGTGCTTAATCACCTATTCGCAATATTTAGATTGCATCTTATCTTATTCTTGCAGTGTTATCTCGTTTGCATTGCAGGGATCATCAACCGCGCGTCACGGTTGGTACGACATCGTTTGTGGTGTAGCGATTGCACAGCGTCCTGGACTTGTTCTGGTTGGTAGCCACGTCGCAAATGTCGCACTCGATCAAAGCGAGAGTTATCCCCTCACCAGAAGATCGGGCCACGAGAGAGAGCGTCATCAGTTGGTATCAGAGCGTCATCAGTTGGTATCAGAGCTTCAGTTGCCTGGTGAGGATTTTTCCTACCCATCACCCACAAAATTGCCGCACCACTTTTTCCATCTCCAAACATTAGTTTTGAGCCTTGCAATTTTCATTCAATTTTGCTTTATTGAGTTTTGGTCCGCTGTCGTATCGGAATGCTGGTTCTAGCTATAGATTAATCTTGGTTTTGAGTATCGCATCTGGTTGCCTAGTCTGTGATCAATGTCAATCTGTGTGTTGCCGAAAGGAATTTTTTTTTATCTGACTTGTTTATGTTAGCAGATCGAGTCCACTCCGAAAAAACGCATGGTCATAATTCGAGTAGTAGGTCAGAAGGCAAGTCTTGTTCGCTTCCTAATTTCTTGCGCCAACAGAATAGGAAAGACCGAGATTTCCTCCTGTGATTTTGGTTTATTCCAAAAAAAAAAAAGAGCTGCTGCGTGCATATCCATGCAAGGAAATTTCTTTCCAGTGCTAGCTTTGAGTCTTCTTGTAATTTAATTAGCCGGTTGTTCCATTTGATAGCCGCCACTTGTTCAAAGAAAAAAAAAAGACAGGAGGTGCAAAAAAAAGGAGAGAGAGAAAAAGAGCCGCACCAAAAAAATCAGAAAAGAAAAAAAAGAAAAAAATCAGAAAAAGAAAAAAAGAGAGAAAAAAATCAGAAAAAGAAAGTGTGGAATTTTTTTTGTTGGAATCTTGGAGTGAGTTGCTTACTATAGCGAGTTGTGGATTGTCCGACTGTGATCATTTGCTTGCTTAAGCTAGGATTGAGTCTAGGCTACGCCAGCAATTTTGAGTAGTACTTTGGACTATTATTCAATTTCGCAAATCTGTTTGATTTTTGCTATTCCTTGTGATATAGTTAAGCCTACTAAGATCCACATACTACTAACCTTTACAGGTCCGGCTTTGCAATCACTCCACTCATCAAGCGTGTCATTGTGCCACGAACCAGCCACGGTGATTGACCTGTTTTTGCATTCTTTGAGAATATTATAAGAATTTGGTATATGCTTGAGTGTTGAGTGCCTTCAAAAGCTCCACATATCTATAGATTGTTAGGAACTGACACTTTCTTGTGAGTTTCTTTTGCTTGCTAACGATGTCAGGTACAAGTTCCGACGAACCAACACTGGAGAATCTAGCGCATAAACTGAAGGGCATGGAAAATTGGTATGAAGAGTTGATGCGTAATAGTAAATCATACAAGGAAAGTACAGATAAACATTTAAAAACCTTAAGTGAAAGCCTGGTGAAAGTAGTGGATCAAATTGAGAAAATGAATCAATCACATAAACAATTAACTGAAAACATTCAGAATATGAATATTGGACCTGAAAATATTGTGCGACGCATTGGTTTACTTGAGGCTGCAGGTGAAGAAGGTGCAGGTGCCACTGTTCATCGACACCAAAGATATGACGATGAAGACGAAGAGCAATCTGTTGCTGATGATGAGGAGGAAGACGAGAGTGTTGGAAATAGAAGACAACGTCGAGTTAGGGACAAAGATGATCATTTATCTAAGGTAAAATTTACTATGCCTTCTTTTGATGGTAAGTTTGAGCCTTCTGTCTATCTAGATTGGGAGTTAGTTGTTGAGCAAAAATTCTCTTGCTATGATTTTCCTGATAATAAGAAAGTTAAAGCTGCCAGTAGTGAATTTACCTCCTTTGCATCTCTATGGTGGAATGATATATGTGGTAGAGGACTTAGACCTAGAACATGGGATAATATGAAACGTACAATGAGGTCTAGATTTGTTCCTTCTTACTATGCTCGTGACATGTTAAATAAACTGCAACTTTTAAAACAAGGTCCCAATTCTGTAGAAACATACTATCAAGAGATGATGATTGCTTTATCACGCTGTGATTTGCAAGAAACTGAGGATGCTAGAATTTCTAGGTTCTATGGAGGTCTTAATAGAGAGATTCGGGATATTCTTGAATATAAAGAATACAATACCATGAATAGATTATTCCATTTTGCTTGCAAAGCTGAAAGAGAAGTGCAGGGACGCAACAAGCATAGGAGTTCTTTTGCAGGTGCTACTTCTACACGACAGTCAACACCACGTCAATCTACTACCGCCGTTCGTCCAGCTTCTTCGACACCACCTACCTCCACGCCATCCCATGCTCAAGAAACAAGCAAAAATGCTTCAGTTCAGACTCCAGCCAAGAGTGAAACTTCAGTAGTTTCCACTGGACGTACCCGTGTGATACTACATGTCATAGGTGCCATGGCTTTGGACACATTGCACGTGACTGTCCAAATCGGCGAGCTCTATTTGTGAATGCTGATGGTGAGTATACTTCTGCTAGTGATTAGTGACGATGAATATGCTTTAGCTGCCACTGACCATGCAGGAGGACAAGATAATGATGACATCGAGGAAGTCCATTTGCATCCAGAGTCGCTAGATCAGTATCCTAGCCTAATTGTCAAGCTAGCACTTAGTGCTAAAGAGAAGTGTGAAGAGCAAAACCAACGTCACAATTTGTTCCAAAGCAAAGTTCTTGTGAAAGGCCATACCATCAAAATGATTATTGATAGCGGGAGTTGCAACAATTTAGCAAGTGAAGAGATGGTCAAGAAGCTTGGCTTGACTACCCATCCACATCCACATCCGTATCATATTCAGTGGTTTAATACATGTGGTAAGATGAAGGTAACCCGCTTGGTTAAAATACCTTTTTCTATAGGCTCCTACCATGATCAAATTGAATGTGATGTTGTGCATATGCAAGCTTGTTCTGTTATTTTAGGGCGACCATGGCAATATGATAGAGAAGTTGTTTTTGATGGTAGGATTAATACATATAAATTTATGTTCGATGGTAAAAGAGTTGTTTTGCATTCTATGACTCTAGCCGCTGCTTTGAAAGATGATCTTGCAAGACTTGAATGTGAAAAGAAAGCGAAAAGTGAAAATCATATTATTGCTAAACATCCTGCTTCAACTAGTAAAATAGAACCAAGTACCACAAAGAATGAAATTAAGTTGAAGGGTGCTTTGTTGGCTTCTAAATATAATATTTGTGCACTAGATGAGCCAGATTATTGTTGCTATGCTCTATTTAGCAAAGATCCTATACTGACATTGTCTACTGCTGCTAGTACTTTATATTGTTTGCCACCCGCTATTACTAACCTTTTGCAGGAATATGAGGATGTTTTTCACGATGAGATACCTCCAAGGATGGCCAATGGACGAGAGAGTGCACACAATCAAGAAGATGGGATTGAGTCGAGGACGACTCCAATTCAAGAAGGGGACGTATCCGACGAAGTGATGTCCTCATCACTAAACCTACAAACAAAAGGTTATATCAACAGCAAGAGAGTTAGTACATTAAACAAGTTAATGTACTGGCACGCACAAGTCAATCCTACCATACTATATGTAAGGCATATATTCAAAGGAAGGCAATATGTAGTTCAATTTTCAGCATAAAGCAAGTGTTGTTTCGCAATTCTTTTGTAAAGGAGTTGATGCTTCAATTAACAAAGCACATATTAAGTTTCAATATTAAGTTCATCATAATTCCATCATAATAAATCTCTTGTTGTCATCCTTTGACAACAAGTCATAATATATCACCTCACACACACAACTCAACACATTTATCAATTTCAAATCAATGTCACATGATCACATTTTAAAACATAAAGTCTACGCTCATGACACATCACCAAAGCGCTCATGACCGTGAGCACGGCTAATCGATTAGTTTAAAGAACTCTGCAGAGTATGTACAGCTTTACCCACATGATAGAACTCTCTAGTTTGTTTTGAGTTTGCAAGACTCCACCACACTCTTCATGTGGAATGTGATCTAGAGGTCATAACGAAGCCTTTACACTACTTAGAGCCTAGCCTTTGTCACGCCCAGAATTTCTATCCAAAATTCCAAACGCTTACATGTGTAGAAACCCTCGTCCAGGAATCAGCCGAGGTACACAATAACAAATTGATAATAGAGTACAATTATTACTCTAATTAATAAGCGAATAAAATGTCATTACAGAGGTAGACAGTTCCTCTCAATCAATAAAGTTCTTAGCAGCGGAAAAATAAAAGAAACAGCGCAGGCGACTCCTCTCCACAGGCAGCTTGACCAGGGCTACGCCTAATCATCCACTCCATCAGCATCACTGTAGAACTCCCCCTCTGATGAATGATTGCAAGGTGAGTATATGACATACTCAGCAAGCCACGCAACAAATATGCAAGTGCACAGGATAACAAAGGATGGCATAGTATAGTCTCATTTGCATAAACATCATTTAACAAATATTTCAGAATTTAATAAAACAGTAAAGTATTAATTAAACAATATTAATCCAACGCTATACAACATACCCTGTTGCATAGGCCCAACCATTCCGACAGCATTTAACAAATATTTCAGAATTTAATAAAACAGTAAAGTATTAATTAAACAATATTAATCCAACGCTATACAACATACCCTGTTGCATAGGCCCAACCTTTCCGAACAACCAATCCCGACTGCACAGTTCTATCTCCAAACCAGGAATTAACCATTCCAAACCAGGAACTAAACAAGTTATTAACATCGTCATTTAATAGGGTGAGAAGTGTGAAACTAATCACGAAAGACACTGTTAGACCCGCCCATAACCGCGGGCACGGCTATTCGAATAGTTTTACTCTGGCCAGAGGTGTACCACTGTACCCACAAGACACAACCCCACGACATGTCACCATGCGCCTCAATACCACCACGGTACCTTGGAAAGGAGCTGTGACAGTACCCCTCGCACAACACAGTCCACCACAGCGCACCGTTCCTGGATCATAATCACCCCCTTATAAACAAGGCATGGACTCCCCAGCGACCCCCGTGGGCTTATCTTCGCCACTTCTCAGTCTGGTGCTCTACTATGAACCATACTATACAGAAAGTAAAGCCGTTGCCCACACTGGCTTGTGGTTGGCACGGTAAATGTTTCACAACCGAAAATCATGAACCGGTCCTTAATTGTCATGAGCACAACCATCAAAACCATATGCTCACAACCCACCATAATCAGGTTTTAGTTGGCAAATTAATTAATTAATCAATCACGATTAACCATCGTGAGCTATCATTAAATAATAGTGAAGCATAAGTTATCCCAATAGTGTGCTAATGTTTCTAAGCATGGCTAAGCAATCATATCTAATATCTAGCTGAACCAATATATAAAGCTCAACTAGTCAAGTTATAATAACCCAAGGTATCAAAGAGTAAAGTAATCAAGAACAAAAGGGCCATAACAAGCAATAGGTTAATTCCACCCAATGACATTCAAAAATAAATGCAATAGTTGAATAGAAACAATAGCTTTAAACAGGATCAACATGCTCAAAGGGTTGTTTGGGATCTGTGTGACTTGCCTTGCTGGCCTTGGAACTCTTCAAAATCTTCTCCTGCAAAATCGGACTCTCCGGGAACGTCGGAATCTAAAGAGAAAAGAACAAAATCACCAAAACAGCACATAAACAAGCATGAACAGTACATGTGGATATTTTTAACATGTAGATCTCAATTTTAGAAAAATTTAGAGACTTGAACCAACTAAATCCGTGCTAAGATGAATTAGTTATGAATTTTTAAAGATTAAATCGGATTAAATCACGAGGAAGAGCAGCGGCGACCTTCGGCTTGACGACGGCGGCGGTGCTCCGGCGACCTACAGCGACGACGGAGGGGCGGACGAGATCGGCGACGGCTTGCGACCACGACGGTGACCTCCCCGAGCGGTGATGACGACCAGAGCGACTGCGGCGCACGGCTGGACCTGCAGCGGCGGCGGCGGCGCGAGGACTCACGGCGCTAGGGCGCTACAGACGGTGGCGGACGAAGGCGAGGGTGGCGACGGGTAGCGGAGGGCTTGGGGGTTCTTATATAGGGGCTAGGGGCGACGGCGAAGGCCCACGGCGGCAAGCGACTGCGATGGAAAGTTAGGGCTCGGAGGAGAGAAATCGATCCGAATCGAACTCAAATCCACGGATTTCCAAATCGAGTTAGGCGATGATTCCAAAAGAGAAAAGATAGAGGAGATCGAGAAGATCATTTCCCCTCTATTGATTTCACCGGAAGCGGAAAGGCACGGCCGAATTTGGAAGGGGCGGCAGCGCTAGGGTTCGGGCGCGGCGGCGGGAGGTAGACAACGACCCCGAAAGGCGAGACCCACCTATTAGCGATCGAGGGCGCGCGCGCGGGCGGCTGTAGGTGGACTGGGCCGACTGGGCCGGGGAGAGAGAGAGAAAGGTTTTGGGCCGACTTTCGGCCCAAAGCCAAAAGGAAGATTTTTAAAACCTTTTCAATTTAAATTATTCATGAAATGCAATTCCATATGTTAAAAATACTTCCTTAGCTCAAATAAATCCCATAAATATCTAGGAACTATAGAATTAAGCAAAATATTTAATAAAATTTATATTGGAATTTATTATTTAAAAATTAGATCTTCTCTTCTAGGCTTTTAAAATTATTTCTAATAATTCCAATTAAGCAACAATTTGTATATTTGAGATTTTTAGGGTGTGACAAGCACAAGCACGATACGTGTTCCTCAATCCTAGGCATACTTGGAATATACCTAGAACCGTTAAGTGGCGGGCCCATGCCTTAAACTTAACGCCGTGGTGGCAGACACGACGGGAACCCACCACGTGGCACAATACCGTTGTATTGGACACGCTTAGTCACCTAAAGTACCGCGTCAGGGTAATTAGAAAGCTCCTCTGAATTATACGAACTCATACACACTGGCCTACCAGAATGCAAGGCTAGTCCTAAATAGATTACTCAGCTTAGGCCATCCCATACTAGCACATGTGGATGTACGAATAACTTTAAATGGGTGACACAAGTTCGGTCCTTATGTACTTGGGCAAACACTCCCCCTATCGGTATGCAACTAACACCATATGCACACCACTTGCCGCCCAAGTATAAAATCACATTTTACACATTTTAGTTCTCAAATACCCATCATATTCATTTTATTCCAGCAAAGGTTCATGTATCAAAATCCATTTGAGCACAAAGAGTGTACTCTAACCATTTCTAGGGGTTCAAACAACATGAGGAACAATTATTCAAGGTGGGGTATGCAACAAATAGGTCATAACTACCTTAACCCAATTTTAAATACCGATATAGTCTAAGTTCACATGCAACTTTGCAAACAAATATTTTCATTCCTCAAATCATGGGATTCAATGTGTTCAATGGATGGGAAGAGAAAACTTGCCTTGATCAGAGAAATGTTAGCACCTAATCCACTCCTTCACCGATTATGCAATTATCTAGAAAAAGGACACGTTGTGCAATTAAACACCGAAAGAACTGAAAATCCAAAATGCTCTAAAATGCATGATTTATGCACAGTGATTAGGTACTGGTCTAAAATGAATTTAGGTTAAAGAATGTTTATTTTATCTTATTCCATTAGGGAGTTATGAATTTTAGAAGTTTTATAGGTTTATAGTAGTATAGTCTTAGGTAGTGTTATAAAATACTTCTGTAAAGTGATTTTTATTAGATTAGACTTCGCAGGGCTGTGGAGATGTGTTTTCTAAGACTAACACATTTGGTTTCACAATTTTTGGAGTTATAATGATTTTCTTATAGATTTTACAAGTTACAATGTATTCTAGGCATATAGTGTTTTATATGTGCATGACTCTCAAGTTGTAGGTTCAGAATATGCTACAGTCTGTTTAAGTTGAATAAAAGGAATAATTTGGTTAGCTAAAAATGAACATTTTTAGTACACATGTTTATGGTCTTTACTACTATGGTTCATATTTTATAAACGAGATGCTCTAATCTAAACTAGCAATATATTATATTAACCTAGAAATTGTTATATGAGCTAAGTTCTTCTAAGTTTTAGTGGATGCGGATGAAACTATGGCTTCACTGGTCAATCAAGTTTTTATTTAGGTTTAATTAGACCTAAAGTGTATATATACTTATACATGTTTATGTATTACTTAAGCAACACTATGTGTTTAAATTCTTATTTCACTAAGTTAAGGTTTTTATCTATGTTCTGTACAAAAGGTGCCAAATTTTATTTTACTATGTTGAAGCTAACTATTTGCGGGTTCTATAGAAACTTTGTTCATTTCATTTGGACTAAAAAAAATGAATTTTCTACAAGTTTTACAAATTAAAGACTGCTCTATGTTAGTAAATCCTTATATGAATATTTAGAGACTTTTACTACACAGTAAATATATAATCTTATTTCATAACATGGAAATACATGATTTGATGATCCTACAGAACTTAAGTTTACTCAAATTGAAGCTAAATTGGGTTCTACATGAATTTCTAAAGTTTAGCTTATCTAAACTAATCATTCTAGAGATAATAGTTTTAGAGGCATTTGATGCAAAGTAAGTAATTACTTTTATTTCACTTAATCATAGAGTGCATGATGATGAATCTGTAGAATTTGATTTTGTTTCAATGAGTTGAGATGAATTTTCTATGTATTTTATAAGTTTGTACATGCTTTATGTATGACTTATCTTAGATAAATTTTAGAGGCAAAGTTTGTACAGTGGGTGTTAAGTTTTATATTCCTGGAATAAAGTTCATAACTTCTTGAATCTGCAGCAACTGGAATCACTTCAAAATGAGCTATATTTGATTTTATATGGATTTTACAACTTTGTGCATTTTTCTGCTAAACATATATTTGTTTGGGCATTTTCTTAATTATTCTCCAGATTTTAAAGGATGGGGTCCACGTGTCAGTGAGGGGCCAATATGCAAAAAAGCCCTTGAGGTTTTGAGGAATCAACCCGCAGTCCAAAGTATGTGATGAACCAAATTCATTAAGAGTCCTCAGATTCTTTTAATTCATTACTAATTAGTCCTTGGTTCCACATGCCATTCTAACATATTTTACAATTAATTTAGACCTTGCAAGTTTTAAACTCTCTAAGCAGAGTCCTCAGCGCCAAATGATGTGGGCTCCGCTGGTCAGTGTCTCAGCAAGAGGGAAAGGGCAGCAGCAGAATAGCGGTGACTCGGCGAGCTGCTCGCCGGCGCCGACGATGAACGGCGGCCGTTCTCGCGGTGCGACCAAAAGAGAAAACATTCCTAAGCTCCTTGCGCATCTACCCATAGTTATCTCAAGGTCAGAGGTGGTCGGAAACAATCGTGACAGTGGTGTGAGCGGCGGTGGTTCTCGGGGTGAAAGTGCATGTGTGCATGGAAGTCGATTCCGAACGAAAAGGATGCATGCATGTGGTCTTCTAGCCTTCAGGATGCTCACTGTGGGTCAAGCTAGGGTTGTCAAGGTCTTGGCGGCAGCGGCGGCTTGCGGAACGGCTCGGCGACGGTGCTCCTCCTCGAGTGAACGGCGACGGCTCAAATAACTCAAGGTCCTGCCATGCATGCGTGTCTAAGAGGTTCGTGAGTTCTCAAGGATGGTGTGTGCACGAAGAATCGGACTATAGCTCACCGGAGAGGAAGGAATTGACAATGGCGATGGCGACAGGAAGGAAGAAAGAGTGCGCTCTCTGTGTTCTTGATGTCTCCGGCTGGGGTTCTTGAGGCGTCTTGAAAAGCAGGTTGAGGCGATGACGATGGTGCAGCGGCTTGCTCCGAGGTGGACGAAGGTGGTTGGACAACGACGATGATTGAAGCGGCGGCGCTCCGGTGCGTGCTCCGGGGCGTCGTTGGCGTGGTTACGTTCCGGTGGCTGTGATGCACAAAACGGGAGGTGGTCAACAGAGAAGTGGCTCGGCATTGTGTGGAGAGATGGGAACGCGAAAGAGACAGAGGTGACCTTGACTCAAACGGAGATGGCGATGGTCGTCACCTCCATGGCCGGTGGTGAGGTCGCTGGTGACGGAGAGGCAGAGGACCTGCTACCCTCGGCTTCTTCGGCTCTGAGTGATGAGTGAGGAATGGCGACTCAGACTGGAGGAGAAGAGAGCGAGAAATGGAAAGCCCGAGGTCGTCGACACGTTGTGGCCACGCGTCGGCTCGCTCTATCTCTCCCTCTCTGTGTTCTTGGTGAGGCACAGAGAAAGGGCGAGCTGGAGAAGCTGCCAAGTGGGCCCAGGACGAAGTGCTCTAGGTGGAAGAGAGAGGTGGGTAAGATTCTGGGTGAACACGGTTTTAGACAAAATTTTAAATTATTTTCTCTCCCCTAATTTTGTAGCTTCATAACTTAATGTGTGGACCAAATTAATTAGTGTTGATTTTACTGGAGGTAAATGATTACACCTAGATTCCATTTTCTTTGGTTTCACTCAAAAATAATGGGTAGACTGCTCATAGAAATTAAACAAAAATTTGCTATTAGAAAGGTAGATTGAATTTTTAGGAAGCCTAGATAGAGGAGGAAAATTCTAGAAAAATTATATTTAGGCATGATAAATAATCTAGTATTTGAATAAATTATTTTCCATGTTCACTTATGTGCAGTTAAATGTACTTTTGGATGAAGTATGGCTTTAGCCGATTAAAATTTAATTTGATTTCTTTTAGTTTTCTGCTTTGACTGATTAATTTGTGGTATTAAACTTAGTTATTAACTTGTACCAATATTATAGTGAATTGCTTATGCTAAACATAGTTTACATAAATTTTTCCATGATTTCATTTTGCACAGATTTTTTTTAAAGAATTAGAATAACTTTTCTTTTTATATGTGTTCCTACTTCATAATTGTCACACCCTAAAAATTAAAAAATATAAATTGTTGTTTAAATGGAATTTCTAGAATTTATTTTAAAAGTCTTGAAAAGAAAATCTAATTTTAATTAATAAATTCCAATATAAAAAGTGGCCAGATAAAATTTCATTAAATACTTTGCTTAATTCTATAATTCCTAGATTTTTCTGGGATTTATTTGAGCTAAGGAAGTATTTTTAATAAATGGAATTGCATTTAAGAAATAATTTAAATTGAAAAAGTTTTAAAAAGTCTTCTTTTGGCTTTGGGCCGAAAGTCGGCCCAAAACCTTCTCTCTCTCCTCCCGGCCCAAGTCGGCCCAGTCCGCAGCCGCCCGCGCGCGCGCGCGCCCTCGCAGCCGCTGACAGGTGGGTCCCACCTGTCAGGCCCGTCGTCCTCCTCGGGCCGAAACCCTAGCGCGCCGCCGCCGAGCCGCCGCCGCTGTTTCCTTTCAATCCGGCCGCTCCTTTCCTTCTCCGGCCGAATTGGTTGAGGGGAAATACTCTCCGGGATCTCCTCTACCTTTTCCTCTTTGGAATCATCGGCTAAATCGCTTTGGAAAGCGTTGGAATCGAGTTCGATTCGGATCGGCCTCTTTCCTTCAAGCCGCGAGTTTCCTTCGCCGTTGCCGTCGCCGTGGGCCTCCGCCGTCGTCTCCGAGCCCCTTTAAAAGGATCCCCGTGCTCTTCTCTTCTCGCCGCCACCCTCGCCTTCGCCTCTCGTCGCCGGAGTCGCTCTAGCGCCGTGCGCCCTAGCTTCGCTGTCGCCGCCGCCGCTCCAGCCGTGCGCCGCCGTCGTTTCAGCCGTCGCCGTCGCTCGGGAGGGCCGCCGTTGTGATCGCCGTCGCGTCGCCGTCCTCGTCCGCCCCTTCGTCGCCGCTGAAGACCGCCGGAGCACCTTCGTCATCGTCGACCCGAAGTGCCCCGCCGTTTCCTCCTCGTCGCCGGCGCCGTCCGTTGCCTCTCCGCCGTCGCTTTGGTCGTCGGTGAGTTCGCCGTGCCGTCCGCTACCCGTTGGTGCCCTCCGTTCGCGTCCTCGTGCCGTCGTTCGCCGGCGAGCGTGCGCCGCCCGAGCCGTCCCCGCCCGCCGAGCCGCCGCCGCCGTCGGTGACGTCATCGCTGGCGTCATCAAGGCCGTTTCCCGTGAGCCGCCGTGGACCCGATCAATCTCGGCCGTCCGATTTGGATTGGATCAATCTCGGCCGTCCGTTCGCGTGAACCGCCGCCCGTGCGCCCGGTCCACCCAAACCCTAGCGCCGCTGACGCAATAAATCCCCTTTTCCTTTTCAAAAATAATTCAATATTGCGTCATAATTCAATTTTAAGCCGATTTAAGTATTTTAATCCGATTTAATCTTTAAAAATTCATAACTAATTCATCTTAGCTCCGATTTAGTTGGTTCAAGTCTCTAAATTTTTCTAAAATTGAGATCTACACATTAAAAATATCCACATGTACTGTTCATGCTTGTTTATGTGCTGTTTTGGTGATTTTGCTCTTTTCTGCTTAGATTCCGTCGTTTCCGGAGAGTCCGTTTTCGCCGAAGAAGAGTTTGAAGAGTTCCAAGGCCAGCAAGGCAAGTCACACAGATCCCAAACAACCCTTTGAGCATGTTGATCCTATTTAAAGCTATTGTTTCTTTTCAACTATTGCATTTATTTTCGAATGTCATTGGGTGGAATTAACCTATTGTTTGTTATAGCCCTTTTGTTCTTGTTTACCTTATTCCTTGATACCCTGGGTTATTATAATTTGACTAGTTGAGCTTTATTTATATTGGTTCAACTAGATATTAGGTATAATTACTTAGCCCTGCTTAGAAACATTAGCTCACTTTTGGGATAACTAATGATTCACTATTATTTCATGATGGTTTAATGATAGTTCACGATGGTCAATCGTGATTAATTAATTAATTAATGTGCCAACTAAAACCTGATAATGGTGGGTTGTGAGCACATGGTTTTGAAGGTCGTGCTCATGACAATTAAGGACCGGTTCACGAGTTTCGGTTGTGAAACATTGTCGCGACCGAGAAAATTGCCTTTTCCCGAACGCTAGTGTATTAATCCCCGTCCCAGGAAAAGCCGGGGTACACCAAACAAACATGATACAAAAGGCACATCTTTATTATATCGATAATATTTACATTATTACAAAGGCGCTTCAGGCCTGACAATCAAAAATAAACAGCAGCGGACTAGCGGGCCTACGGCTCCATCTTCACAGGCGCTCAACTGGGGTATAAGCCAGGACTCTACCTAAGACATCTTCTCCACAGCTTCTCTTACTGAAGAGGGGAAAGATTGAGCAAGAATGAGTACAACCACAGTACTCAGCAAGCCACACCGGAGATGCATAATTAATGCAAGGGGGTACAAGGGGATAATAATATATGGGTTAAGTTTTGCAGAAAGCAGCATTTAAAAGTCACTTAGTTGCCCAAAGCCATTTTATAAAGACGATCCTAGAGCTACACAGTATTATTAAACAAGGCCGTGAACCCTCACGAACCTGCCTTAACCCAAGGCCTACGATGATTCAGACCGAACTGGCAACCCGACCCTGGGTTCCAGCTCGTCCCAAGCCAACCCAGGCCAACCATTCCACATTTTAGTTGTTGAGCAAATTTTAAGAATTAAAACACTGACTTGGGTACATTGCTCGGCTTGCCCATAACCGAGGGCGCGGCTATTCGAATAGATTATACTCTGATCAGAGGTGTACATCTTTACCCACAAGACACCTCTTCCTCACGTGTAACCACGTGCCACATACCACCACGGTATACGGACGGAAGACGTGACATAGTTCCCAACCCATCCTAGCCATAAACAAGAGTACCGACCCAACCCCACCTACGGCCGGAACCCCCGGGACAGGCAGGCAGCATTGAGCCCCCTAGCAGCAGGACACCAGCCCTGTGCCATGACATCTCGACTACCGGGCCGCAGCTCGTGTAGCCTTCATTTGCCCTGGAGAATGTCCATCGACCCCCGACTTCATCCATCTCCAATCCGTGTACTTTTGTTTATAACCAGACTGAGCCACAAACTAAGCCTTACCCACTAGACATGTGGAAGTACGGTAGTGCTTTGCAACAGAGGCCCGAGCTTAATCCTTATAGTGGCCGGGGTGCTACTTCCCACAACTGGCATGCACCCAAACCCCACCGAAAACAGGTTTTAGGGGTTTTGAAAGAGGAAGAGGGGTGTATGTCAAATTCCACCATAAACCAACAATTCCATAGTGTCCAAATGATATGAGAATTCCCAAAGTCTAAAGTTATAAAACCACCTAATATTGCCTAATTAATCAGCGAAGCATCTACCTAAATTCATACTAGTGGAATCATGAATAGAGTACCCACTAGTTGGGGTTTTGTTTATCCTAGGATGAACAAGGTAATAATAACAATAGCAATAATAATAAGGTCATAACAAAGGTAAATAGGCTTGGCTAAATAAAACAGTGATAACGCGGGAATTTAAATAAAGCGATAATGCATTAATTTAAATTAAAATAATTTTATAAACTGGGATTCAATATGCTCAAGGATGATGTGACTTGCCTTGCTCAGAGAGAACGGCCTTCCGAACCTTCGGCGACGACCGCAAACCACGCTTCGAGCACCTCCGGAACGACGAAGACTACGCGAAGCACACAAGCAAGGCTACAAGCCTATAAAGAAGCAATAACAATACATAAAAAGAAAGCACAGGGTTCTTTAGGTTATAACAAACATTAGGAGACTTGAACGGGTCGATTCAGAGTTCGTATGACCAAGATATGATCATCCGAAGTTTAATGCTGTTATATGGAGATTTGCGGATTATTATAATTAAGCTTTGCAACTATAAAACATGTGTAAGCGCTAGCCTGGAAAAGACAAGAGGGCTGCGCCGTTGACATGCGGACCCCACATGTCAACCTAAAGAACCGTGGTAGACCGAGTACACAGAGACGGTCCACGGGTCGACGGAAGCGGACCCCGTGTGTCAACCGAGGCGAGTGGCCGACAAACGGACTCCACTAGACACCACACGGGTTGCACACGTGGAAACCACGTGGCTACCGAGCGGGCACACTAACACGGACACTACACGGTCACCACCCGCACACGTGAACGACTACCGACACCGGTACACGGGTACCGGGGTCGACGACCGCACAACGGGTACGGGGCGACACCGAAAGGACGAGGACGGGGCAGCGAGGGAGAGGGATCCTTACCACCACGCGACGAGGCGCAGGAACGACAACGACGAACGGGCGCGGCGGAGACCGACGGGCACAACGGAGACAAACGGCGAGGGGACGGCTTCGGCGGCGATCCTTGAACGAAGGCGAGACACGGCCGGCACGAGGCTTGACGACGCGGAGCCGAGGACGAAGACGAGGACGGGGCTGCAGCGGCTCGCTTGACGAACGCGGACGACGGACGAGAACGGCTTGACGGAGGGACGAACGCCACGACGACCGGGAACGACGGGAGGACGACGACGACGACGACCGGGGCCGGCGAGGAGACGACGAGGGCAGCTGGCAGCGGCTGCACGGGGACGAGGATGACGTGGAACACGCCGCTACGATGACGATGACGGAGGCGGCGCCGCGAGACGACGAGCCGGCGAGAGGGAACGGTGAAGACGACGACGGACACCGGCGGTGTTCGGTCGGAGGGGAGGTGAGGCCGAGGACGACGTCGCGGCTGCGATGCCGAAGATGATGGAGGTGTGGCCGACCGGTGCACGGCGTGGAGGGACGGGCGGCCGAACAACTCCGGCGAGGCGGATGTAGAGGTTCGCGGCGATGGCGTTCCGGCGAAACCGAGGAGTGGACGAGGTGGAGGGCTACGCCACCACGCAAGGGAGAGATGGCAGCGCCGGCTGATGCACGGGCGCGGCGGAAGGGGGCTGCCGGAGGAGACGTCGACGAGGAAGAAGGAGAGGCCGGCGCGGGCGACGGCGTTCCGGCGAAACTCGGGCGACGCCGTGGCCTGGCCGGGAAAGAGGACGGCACTCCGGTGCCGGGAGAGGTGGTGGCGACGCCGGCCGGTGCTCCGGGGGCGCGGCAGAGGCGGCCGGAGGCGGAATCGTGGCGGCAACACCACGGTTGCCGGCGGGGAGGCACTTCCGGAGGTCTCCGCGGGAAATAGAGGGTAGGCCGGCGAAGAGGAGGTCACTGCGATGCTGCTGGCGGCGACGGCGCGACCGGACGACGCTCCGGCGAGGCGGGAGAGGCGGCTGGAGGCGGCCGGCACGGAGGAAAGAGAAGGGCGACGGCGGGAAGGCAGCTCCGGGGGTCTCCGCGGGAAACGGAGGGCAGGCCGGGGTGGAGGAGGTGGCGGCGACGCTGGAGGAGGCGACGGCGCGGCCGGCCGGCGCACGGGCAAGGCGGTAGGGGCGGCTGGAGGCGTCCAGCGGCACGGGAGAGAGAGGGCGACGGTGGGGAGGTGGCTAGGGACCACGGGAGATCGCGGGAGGGGGCTAAAACGATAGAGCGGAGCGAGGGGGTTGCATTTTATAGCGGAGGGAAGCGAGCCGAGCACGGGAGAGGGCGGAACGGCGGCGGGAATGGCGGCCGGCGGCCATGGTTGGTGGCCGGGAAAAGCGCGGCCGTTCCCGACGATTGGGGGCTCCATTCAAGGGGGAAATTGGGGGGGATTGAAGAGGATTCAATGGGGATTAATTTCCCCCAATTAATTTTGGAATCCATGGTTTGATTTGCGCGGATTTGGAGGAGGAACGGAGTAGGGTTCGCACGGGAGGGAGAGAAGCCGGGCGGCGGCTGGAGGAAGAAGGCGACGGCGGCCTGGCGCGTGGGCCCCACGCGGGGCGCGCGCTCAGCGCGCATGCGACGCGCGTGCACGAGGGAAGGAGGGGGCGGCTCGGGCAGGGGGCGGCTTGGGCCGAGCGGCCGGCCCAGGAAGAGAGGAGGGAGAGGCGGCTTGGGCCGGGCAGGCCGGGAGGGGAGGGGGGGGGGAGAGGCAGCCCGGGTGAGAGAGGGAGGAGGGAGCTGGGCCGAGGGGAAGGGGGCCCAGGAGGAGGGAGAGAAGGAGAGGGAGAGAAAGAGAGGGAGGAAAGGGAGACTTCGGCCGCGGGCCGAGGGGAGAGAGGGAGGACTTTGGGCCAAAATTGGCCCAAAAGAAAAGGAGGATTATTTTTAGATTTTTCTTTTTAATAAACTTTGTTAATTGTTTTTGTTGCTTAATAATTATTTCCGGTGCTCTGAAAATTCAAGTAAAATTTGAGGGCTCCTTTTAGACCAAGGAGAATTTAACAAAAATTCTCCGGGCCACATTCGAATTTTTCTTGCACGTATTTTAGTGTTTGCCATTTTCTTTTCGAATTTTAATTAATTCTATTATTCCTTTTAGCGAATGATTTTTAATTCGGGATGAATTTATCAGGACGTGACAAATCCACCCCCCTTACAAGAATCTCGTCCCCGAGATTCGAGGAGGCTAGCATGAAGATAGGTTGGGCGGTCCTCTCTTCTTGTCTGACTTCTTCCTCTCCGTCTTCTATAACAAACTTGCCTAGCACAACTTCTCCACTCTGGACTGCTTGGTTCGATCTCCTGTTGCAGATGGAATCTTCTCTTCACCTGACTTGTCCCTGGTTGAACCTTTAGCTGACTTCGACTGGGTTGCGGCACTTGAAGATGGGGCTTCAGTTCCAGAACTTCGCATAGTTCATATCTTTGGCGTCAACCTCATAGAAGTTACCCATTTCATGTTATGCGTCGAGATCAGCTCGTCATTACTACCAGCTTGTCATTTACTTCTAACTTGCCACAAACTGCCTCATATTAACTTTCCTGCTCTCCGAGTGCTAGCTACTTCTGCTATTCGATGCAAGGGTCGATAACTCTGCCTTTGAATTATGTTTCTCAACCGAACCAACTTCTCCCACTTGACATGCTTTGACGTCTTCCCAAATGGCTTTACTGCTGGACTTCTTATTGTTTGATCGTTATCCTGCAAAATCTGAAGCTTCGTTGTCTGACCTCTGTAGACTATCTTCGAACATATCACCTGATTCATAACTGGGAATAGCTCTCCCGAACAAGCAACTCGGATTCACCTTCTTTTCATTCGGTTTACTTCCCACTATTCTCTTCATGTTGTTATTATTTAGCATTCAAAGTATTCCTTTACACATTCAACCCTGACGTATTCTTTTTAGATTTCTCTTATCAATCACCTTTTAAACTTTGTCAACCAAGTACTCTTCACTCCGAGAGTTGTGGATGCTATCGTCGATGTTGCCGTTGGAGCTGACTAGCTGATGAGACAATCGTAGGGTTATTCGTTGGATTTCTGCGGTCTTGGTCAACAACACACTGAGTTGGCAATCCTTGGGCACATGGTTTGTACCTTCGCACAGAAAACATGTGACCTTGCGGGTGGGACACTCCCCTAGCGGATGGTCTTCTTCACAATGAGGGCAAAGCGTGAGACACATGCTAGCAAAGTGTCCAATTTCTCCACAACGGGTGCATGCCTTTGATTCCATCTCCTCCTCGCCGAGATGTCGGGGAGACTCATCTTCATCCCCCGAGGAGGCTTGATCTGACCCTTCACTATCAGATACTCTGCCACCATGGCTTAGGAGGTGCTGGGTCAACTGTCGTGCACCTCGGAAGGTATTTCCTCTTTGACGTCTTGGAATAGTTATTCCTGCGGGAGGCCATTCGGTGCTGCTAATAACCATCTTACGTACTTCTTCTTCAGTTCGCATCGGCGCTTTTCTCTTCTGATTCTTACTCTTCTTGCCTTTGGCTTGCTTAGTTCGTGACCCCACGTGGTACGAAAGGCTAGGAGGAAAGCATTTCCCGGGATTCAATGGATTCTCTCCATTGGGCTCTCTACTTTGTACACTAGGCTGCAAGCTTGACTTGGTGCGAGGAGGCGGGTTTAGCGATGTCTGCACTGTTAAACCAAAGGAAGGAGCTTCTTTGGCATATACCCATGGACAATTCAGGGCATAGTGTCCTTGCTCTCTACAATCGTGACAAAAGGGGACATCCTCTTCTGGCATTGGAAGCTCATTGGCCTGGGTGGCAAATGCTCGATCAAACACACACTGATTTTGGTCTTGACTTCGAACCAATGGTAGCTGTGAACTCAGCAGCAGGCTTGGAATGGACCAAGGATGTGCCCTTGTTAACTCTCTGGAGGCCAGTGGTGGATTGAGTTGAAAACTTGAGTTACATGAGGCATACCCGCTGACATTCTTTCCTTTTTCTCTGTTAAACATCTGTTACAGGGATTGAGGTGAGAGAGGAAACAAGCCAGGAAAGAATAGACCAGAACTAGAGATAGGACCTTAAAGGAACTAACTCTTCTTGTTGATGTGCTGTTCGTTTTACTTATTCTGCAAGTTGATTAAGCAAACAACCTAGCATGGTTACATCACACCCCACTGATGCAAACCACGCGCTACACACACAAGCAAGGAAACACATAACTAACGACTCTACCCTAGAGGACGGCTTAGGTTCTGCGACTGGTTCTCCAAGATCTTCACTCCTTCTTCACAGCTGGCTTCACTGCTTCCTCCACTTCGCTAGCGGATCCTGCAGTCTTCCGGAGCTTCGGCAAACAACTGACGATGTTTTCTTCTTCACTGACCTGACCCTCTAGTACTAGTTGAAATTTTGAAGAAGGAAGAAAAGAGTAAACCTTTTGCAAATAGCATTAGGGGAAGGAGAAAAAGGAACTTTCGCAAATAGTTTTATTTATAAAATATGTCCTTAGGTTTTATCCACTTGGCTTATCCTACAGTCGAGATGGCTCTGATACCAGCTTGTCGCGACCGGGAAAATTGCCTTTTCCCGAACGCTAGTGTATTAATCCCCGTCCCAGGAAAAGCCGGGGTACACCAAACAAACATGATACAAAAGGCACATCTTTATTATATCGATAATATTTACATTATTACAAAGGCGCTTCAGGCCTGACAATCAAAAATAAACAGCAGCGGACTAGCGGGCCTACGGCTCCATCTTCACAGGCGCTCAACTGGGGTATAAGCCAGGACTCCACCTAAGACATCTTCTCCACAGCTTCTCTTACTGAAGAGGGGAAAGATTGAGCAAGAATGAGTACAACCACAGTACTCAGCAAGCCACACCGAAGATGCATAATTAATGCAAGGGGGTACAAGGGGATAATAATATATGGGTTAAGTTTTGCAGAAAGCAGCATTTAAAAGTCACTTAGTTGCCCAAAGCCATTTTATAAAGACGATCCTAGAGCTACACAGTATTATTAAACAAGGCCGTGAACCCTCACGAACCTGCCTTAACCCAAGGCCTACGATGATTCAGACCGAACTGGCAACCCGACCCTGGGTTCCAGCTCGTCCCAAGCCAACCCAGGCCAACCATTCCACATTTTAGTTGTTGAGCAAATTTTAAGAATTAAAACACTGACTTGGGTACATTGCTCGGCTTGCCCATAACCGAGGGCGCGGCTATTCGAATAGATTATACTCTGATCAGAGGTGTACATCTTTACCCACAAGACACCTCTTCCTCACGTGTAACCACGTGCCACATACCACCACGGTATACGGACGGAAGACGTGACATAGTTCCCAACCCATCCTAGCCATAAACAAGAGTACCGACCCAACCCCACCTACGGCCGGAACCCCCGGGACAGGCAGGCAGGATTGAGCCCCCTAGCAGCAGGACACCAGCCCTGTGCCATGACATCTCGACTACCGGGCCGCAGCTCGTGTAGCCTTCATTTGCCCTAGAGAATGTCCATCGACCCCCGACTTCATCCATCTCCAATCCGTGTACTTTTGTTTATAACCAGACTGAGCCACAAACTAAGCCTTACCCACTAGACATGTGGAAGTACGGTAGTGCTTTGCAACAGAGGCCCGAGCTTAATCCTTATAGTGGCCGGGGTGCTACTTCCCACAACTGGCATGCACCCAAACCCCACCGAAAACAGGTTTTAGGGGTTTTGAAAGAGGAAGAGGGGTGTATGTCAAATTCCACCATAAACCAACAATTCCATAGTGTCCAAATGATATGAGAATTCCCAAAGTCTAAAGTTATAAAACCACCTAATATTGCCTAATTAATCAGCGAAGCATCTACCTAAATTCATACTAGTGGAATCATGAATAGAGTACCCACTAGTTGGGGTTTTGTTTATCCTAGGATGAACAAGGTAATAATAACAATAGCAATAATAATAAGGTCATAACAAAGGTAAATAGGCATGGCTAAATAAAACAGTGATAACGCGGGAATTTAAATAAAGCGATAATGCATTAATTTAAATTAAAATAATTTTATAAACTGGGATTCAATATGCTCAAGGATGATGTGACTTGCCTTGCTCAGAGAGAACGGCCTTCCGAACCTTCGGCGACGACCGCAAACCACGCTTCGAGCACCTCCGGAACGACGAAGACTACGCGAAGCACACAAGCAAGGCTACAAGCCTATAAAGAAGCAATAACAATACATAAAAAGAAAGCACAGGGTTCTTTAGGTTATAACAAACATTAGGAGACTTGAACGGGTCGATTCAGAGTTCGTATGACCAAGATATGATCATCCGAAGTTTAATGCTGTTATATGGAGATTTGCGGATTATTATAATTAAGCTTTGCAACTATAAAACATGTGTAAGCGCTAGCCTGGAAAAGACAAGAGGGCTGCGCCGTTGACATGCGGACCCCACATGTCAACCTAAAGAACCGTGGTAGACCGAGTACACAGAGACGGTCCACGGGTCGACGGAAGCGGACCCCGTGTGTCAACCGAGGCGAGTGGCCGACAAACGGACTCCACTAGACACCACACGGGTTGCACACGTGGAAACCACGTGGCTACCGAGCGGGCACACTAACACGGACACTACACGGTCACCACCCGCACACGTGAACGACTACCGACACCGGTACACGGGTACCGGGGTCGACGACCGCACAACGGGTACAGGGCGACACCGAAAGGACGAGGACGGGGCAGCGAGGGAGAGGGATCCTTACCACCACGCGACGAGGCGCAGGAACGACAACGACGAACGGGCGCGGCGGAGACCGACGGGCACAACGGAGACAAACGGCGAGGGGACGGCTTCGGCGGCGATCCTTGAACGAAGGCGAGACACGGCCGGCACGAGGCTTGACGACGCGGAGCCGAGGACGAAGACGAGGACGGGGCTGCAGCGGCTCGCTTGACGAACGCGGACGACGGACGAGAACGGCTTGACGGAGGGACGAACGCCACGACGACCGGGAACGACGGGAGGACGACGACGACGACGACCGGGGCCGGCGAGGAGACGACGAGGGCAGCTGGCAGCGGCTGCACGGGGACGAGGATGACGTGGAACACGCCGCTACGATGACGATGACGGAGGCGGCGCCGCGAGACGACGAGCCGGCGAGAGGGAACGGTGAAGACGACGACGGACACCGGCGGTGTTCGGTCGGAGGGGAGGTGAGGCCGAGGACGACGTCGCGGCTGCGATGCCGAAGATGATGGAGGTGTGGCCGACCGGTGCACGGCGTGGAGGGACGGGCGGCCGAACAACTCCGGCGAGGCGGATGTAGAGGTTCGCGGCGATGGCGTTCCGGCGAAACCGAGGAGTGGACGAGGTGGAGGGCTACGCCACCACGCAAGGGAGAGATGGCAGCGCCGGCTGATGCACGGGCGCGGCGGAAGGGGGCTGCCGGAGGAGACGTCGACAAGGAAGAAGGAGAGGCCGGCGCGGGCGACGGCGTTCCGGCGAAACTCGGGCGACGCCGTGGCCTGGCCGGGAAAGAGGACGGCACTCCGGTGCCGGGAGAGGTGGTGGCGACGCCGGCCGGCGCTCCGGGGGCGCGGCAGAGGCGGCCGGAGGCGGAATCGTGGCGGCAACACCACGGTTGCCGGCGGGGAGGCACTTCCGGAGGTCTCCGCGGGAAATAGAGGGTAGGCCGGCGAAGAGGAGGCCACTGCGATGCTGCTGCCGGCGACGGCGCGACCGGACGACGCTCCGGCGAGGCGGGAGAGGCGGCTGGAGGCGGCCGGCACGGAGGAAAGAGAAGGGCGACGGCGGGAAGGCAGCTCCGGGGGTCTCCGCGGGAAACGAAGGGCAGGCCGGGGTGGAGGAGGTGGCGGCGACGCTGGAGGAGGCGACGGCGCGGCCGGCCGGCGCACGGGCAAGGCGGTAGGGGCGGCTGGAGGCGTCCAGCGGCACGGGAGAGAGAGGGCGACGGTGGGGAGGTGGCTACGGACCACGGGAGATCGCGGGACGGGGCTAAAACGATAGAACGGAGCGAGGGGGTTGCATTTTATAGCGGAGGGAAGCGAGCCGAGCACGGGAGAGGGCGGAACGGCGGCGGGAATGGCGGCCGGCGGCCATGGTTGGTGGCCGGGAAAAGCGCGGCCGTTCCCGACGATTGGGGGCTCCATTCAAGGGGGAAATTGGGGGGGATTGAAGAGGATTCAATGGGGATTAATTTCCCCCAATTAATTTTGGAATCCATGGTTTGATTTGCGCGGATTTGGAGGAGGAACGGAGTAGGGTTCGCACGGGAGGGAGAGAAGCCGGGCGGCGGCTGGAGGAAGAAGGCGACGGCGGCCTGGCGCGTGGGCCCCACGCGGGGCGCGCGCTCAGCGCGCATGCGACGCGCGTGCACGAGGGAAGGAGGGGGCGGCTCGGGCAGGGGGCGGCTTGGGCCGGGCGGCCGGCCCAGGAAGAGAGGAGGGAGAGGCGGCTTGGGCCGGGCAGGCCGGGAGGGGAGGGGGGGGGGAGAGGCAGCCCGGGTGAGAGAGGGAGGAGGGAGCTGGGCCGAGGGGAAGGGGGCCCAGGAGGAGGGAGAGAAGGAGAGGGAGAGAAAGAGAGGGAGGAAAGGGAGACTTCGGCCGCGGGCCGAGGGGAGAGAGGGAGGACTTTGGGCCAAAATTGGCCCAAAAGAAAAGGAGGATTATTTTTAGATTTTTCTTTTTAATAAACTTTGTTAATTGTTTTTGTTGCTTAATAATTATTTCCGGTGCTCTGAAAATTCAAGTAAAATTTGAGGGCTCCTTTTAGACCAAGGAGAATTTAACAAAAATTCTCCGGGCCACATTCGAATTTTTCTTGCACGTATTTTAGTGTTTGCCAATTTCTTTTCGAATTTTAATTAATTCTATTATTCCTTTTAGCGAATGATTTTTAATTCGGGATGAATTTATCAGGACGTGACAAACATTAACCGTGCCAACCACAAGCCAGCATGGGCAACGGCTTTATCTTTAGTATAGCATAGTTCATTGCGGAGAACCAGACTGAGAAGTGGCGGAGATAAGCCCACGGGGGTCGCTGGGGAGTCCATGCCTTGTTTATAAGGGGGTGATTATGATCCAGGAGGGTGCACTGCAGTGGATTGTGTTATGCGAGGGGTATTGTCACAACTCCTTTCCGAGATACCGTGGTGGTATTGAGGCACATGGTGACATGATGTGGGGTTGTGTCTTGTGGGTACAGTGGTACACCTCTGATCAGAGTAAAACTATTCGAATAGTCGTGCCCGCGGTTATGGGCGGGTCTAACAATGTCTTTCGTGATTAGTCTCACCCTTCTCACCGTAGTAAATGATGCTAAAACTGGTAATAATTTGATTAGCTCCTGGTTTGGAATGGAATATTCCTGGTTTGGAGATAGAACTGTACAGCCGGGATGGTTGTTCAGAATGGTTGGGCCTATACAACAGGGTATGTTGTATAGCGTTGGATTAATACTGCTTAATTAATACTTAACTGTTTTAAATTCTCAAATGTTTGCTAAATGCTGTTTTTGCAAATGAAACCCTATTATGCCATCCTTTGTTATCCTGTGCACTTGCATATTTGCTGCGTGGCTTGCTGAGTATGTCATATACTCACCTTGCAATCATTCATCAGAGGAAGAGTTCTACAGTGAAGCTGATGGTGTGGAGGATTAGGTGTAGCCTTGGTCAAGCTGCCTGTGGAGTGGAGCCGTCTGCGCTGTTTATTTTATTTTCCGCTGCTTAGATCTTTATTGATTGAGAGGAACTATCTACCTCTGTAATGACATTTTATACGCTTATTAATTAGAGCAATAATTATACTCTATTATCAATTTGTTATTGTGTGCCTCGGCTGATTCCTGGACGAGGGTTCACACACATGTAAGCGTTTGGAATTTTGGATAGAAATTCCGGGCGTGACAAGTTGGTATCAGAGCTCCCTTGACCCTAGGTTATGCCAAATGGTTACCCATAGAAGCCCTCTAAAAATATTGGAAAAGTAGAACTGTTCTCCTCTCTTTCTCTTTTAATTAAACCAAACTAATGGCACATGCGCTTCATAAATCTCTTTTAATGGTTTTGTTCAAAATTTATTCCAGTGTTATTAGTACTGTACATCTATTACTGTACTAATGGCTCCCTTTACCAGCAAAAGTTTTACAACATTGTTCCATTTAATCTTGCTGCAATAAAATAAATTTAGCAAGTTGATTTTATAACTTTCCTTTGAAACCTGATGTTCAAAAGTACAAAATTGGTAACTTGGTTTCCAACTGTTTCAACTTATCTTGCAAACTTGGTTTACCTTGTTTACTTATCTTTTACTTTGAATTTCCAAACTTTATTTAAATTAATCCAAAAACTTGTGCTATTAATTGGATAGATGTCTTAACTCCCTCCTTTCACTTGTCTTTAGATGCCGCGTTTCAAGCCTGAGTACCTGTTTGGTGTTGAAGGATTTGTCCAGGAGTTGCGTACAATGTCCTTTGTCATTGGATTTGGAACTGCTCCTTGTTATGCCCAGATTCGTCATGATCGTCATGATGAAAAGTGCCGAGTCAAAGTCACCCTGAACAGCAATAGTGAAGAGGTCCCCTCGGTGATATTCGAAGCTGGAGGAAGAAATTATATCCATGCATGTCAGGAAGTGGCAAGGATCGCCATAGGAGAGCTCCGTGACCGCTACAGTGATCAGTTGGCCGACACTGAGTATCGTTACCATCCTCGTCAACCACAGGGAAGTGACCGTGGCAGTTACCTTGAGACTGAAGGAATTGAGAATGATGCTACCACAAGGCATTTGGTTGAGATGCTATGGGCTATGGATGAAAGTCGTGCGGAGACTGTATTAGCAGCTCAAGATCGTGAAGACCGGAATCGTGGTAAGATTTGCAAGCTAGAAGACAAGGTGGATCGTTTGGAAAAGGAGTTAGCCATGTTGAAGGGAGAAGCACCGCCGCAGAAGGCCAGGATTCGTCTCACCGCAAGGAAGAGAGCTTTATTTGTTCCTCGTTATCAATTGGCGCCAAAGGTCCGCGTGGTGGAGAAAGAAGTTGCCCCAGCTCAAGCAGATCCTCCAGTCATCATCATAAGTAGTGATGAAGAAGAAGAACCCAAGCGCAACAATTCCAAGTTTGAGTGGGTAGCTATCAAAGATGAGGAAGATGAGCCGAACGAGCCTTCAATCGACCTCCTATGCTCGGAAGAACTAGAGTGACTTGTTAGATCGTTGTCTTAGATCGTTGTGTTAGTTTGCTTGTTTTAAGTTTGCTTGTGTGTGTGTGGGTCCTGCATGTGATTTACATCAGTCGTGGGATGTAAGTGCATGCGTTTGTTTGCTTTTGAGTGTTAGGAAGTTGGTAAGTCTAGTGGTGTGAGAGTTTTCAGTTTGTAATAATGAAACTCAGTTAAGATCAATAAAAGTTAAAGTAATTCTCTGTCCTAAGTAGTTTTCCCCCTGGTTTCTTTTCTTATCCTGTCCATGCCAGATGGTGAATACTCGCAGCAACGGGAATGGTCCCAACCTCAACAACCCCAATAACAATAACAATGGAGAGAATCCAACCCTTGCTCAGGTTCTTGCTCAACAGACTCAGCTAATGCACATGATGATGCAACAACTTCAGAACCAGCCGAACCAAGGGAATAACCATGCACCTCCTCAGAATAAGTTAGCAGAATTTCTTCGTGTGAGGCCGCCTGTTTTCTCTAGTACCACTAATCCTGTTGAAGCTGGTGATTGGCTGCATGCCATAGAGAAGAAATTGGATTTGCTTCAGTGCACTGATCAGGAAAAGGTCTCATTTGCATCACACCAGTTGCATGGCCCTGCATCTGAATGGTGGGATCACTTTCGTCTGAATAGGATTACTGCTGAACCCATCACTTGGCTTGAATTCACCGCTGCTTTCCGGAAGACGCATATACCATCGGGAGTGGTGTCTCTCAAGAAGAAGGAGTTCAGGTCGCTTACTCAGGGATCTCGCTCTGTTACGGAGTATCTGCACGAGTTCAATCGTCTTGCACGTTATGCTCCGGAAGATGTGCGCAATGATGAAGAGCGCCAGGAGAAGTTTTTGGGAGGACTCAATGATGAGCTTTCTTACCCACTTATGGTTGGAGATTATCCTGATTTCCAGAAGTTAGTGGATAAGGCTATTCGTCAGGAGGACAAGTACAATTTCATGGAGCAGAAGAAACGCCGGATTGCTCACTTCAAGGCACAACAGGGGAATAATCAGAAGCCGCGTCTTACTTTAGGATCCCAGTCTATGCCACAGGGAGGTTCTTCATCTGTTGTTCGTCCGCAACGTCAGTTCTTCAACAACAATGCTGGCAACAACATTCGCAATCAAGCTCCACGTCCTGTTGCAGCTCCAGCACAGCAACAACAATTTGCTAAAAGGGAGCAAGGCAGCAAGCCCGTGGTGTGTTTCAACTGTGGAGACCCAGGACATTATGCTGACAAGTGTCCGAAGCCCCGTCGTGTGAAGGTTGTTCCTGCCCAGAATTGATGATTTGTTTGATCAGCTTAAAGGTGCCACTGTTTTCTCCAAGATAGATCTTCGATCAGGATATCATCAGTTGAGAATCAAAGAGGAAGATATACCTAAGACAGCTTTTACCACTAGGTATGGGTTGTTCGAATGTACTGTTATGTCTTTTGGACTTACGAATGCCCCCGCTTTCTTCATGAACTTGATGAATAAGGTGTTTATGGAATACCTAGATAAGTTTGTGGTGGTCTTTATTGATGACATTCTTATCTACTCTCGAACCAAAGAAGAGCATGAAGAACATCTTCGCCTTGCACTAGAGAAGCTACGAGAACATCAACTGTATGCTAAGTTTAGCAAGTGTGAATTTTGGTTGTCTGAAGTGAAGTTCCTTGGTCACGTCATCTCAGCAGGAGGAGTTGCCGTCGATCCTAGTAATGTGGAATCCGTAACCAACTGGAAACAACCAAAGACAGTTTCAGAGATTCGCAGTTTTCTAGGCCTCGCAGGATATTATCGAAGGTTTATAGAGAATTTTTCCAAGATTGCTAAGCCCATGACACGACTGCTTCAGAAAGATGTGAAGTACAAGTGGTCGGAAGAATGTGAGCAGAGTTTTCAAGAATTGAAGAATCGCTTAGTATCAGCTCCTATTTTGATTTTACCTGATCCAAAGAAGGGTTTCCAAGTGTATTGTGATGCATCCAAACTTGGGTTAGGTTGTGTTCTGATGCAAGATGGGAAGGTGGTTGCCTATGCATCTCGTCAGTTACGTCCGCATGAGAAGAACTACCCTACTCATGATCTTGAGTTAGCTGCAGTAGTTCATGCGTTGAAAATTTGGCGTCATTATCTTTTTGGTACTCGTACAGAGGTATATACCGATCACAAGAGTTTAAAGTATATCTTTACTCAGCCGGATCTGAACATGAGACAAAGGAGATGGTTGGAATTAATTAAGGATTATGACATGGGAATTCATTACCACCCAGGAAAGGCTAATGTAGTGGCAGACGCTCTTAGCAGGAAAGGCTACTGCAATGTTACGGAAGGGCGACAGTTGCCAATGGAGTTATGCAAGGAATTTGAAAGATTAAATTTGGGAATTGTCAGTAGAGGTTTCGTTGCAGCCTTAGAAGCGAAGCCCACTCTAATTGATCAAGTTAGAGAAGCCCAAGTTAATGATCCTGATATTCAAGAGATCAAGAAGAATATGAGAAGAGGAAAAGCTATCGGTTTCTTGGAGGATGAGCAAGGAACTGTATGGTTGGGTGAAAGAATTTGTGTCCCCGACAATAAAGATTTGAAAGATGCAATTCTGAAAGAAGCTCATGATACTTTATACTCTATTCACCCTGGTAGTACTAAGATGTACCAGGATCTCAAGGAAAGGTTTTGGTGGGCAAGTATGAAACGTGAAATTGCAGAATACGTAGCAGTATGTGACGTTTGTCAGCGAGTCAAGGCAGAACATCAGAAACCCGCCGGTTTGTTGCAGCCTTTGAAGATTCCTGAATGGAAATGGGAAGAAATCGGTATGGATTTTATCACTGGTTTGCCTAGAACGTCATCGGGCCATGACTCTATTTGGGTAATAGTCGACAGACTTACCAAAGTGGCACATTTCATTCCGGTAAAGACAACTTATTCCGGAAGTCACTTAGCGGAATTGTATATGGCTAGGATTGTGTGTTTGCATGGTGTCCCTAAGAAGATAGTGTCTGATCGAGGCAGTCAATTTACTTCAAATTTTTGGAAGAAACTTCAGGAAGAGATGGGTTCTAAGCTGAACTTTAGTACTGCTTATCATCCACAGACAGACGGACAGACTGAAAGGGTGAATCAGATTTTGGAAGACATGTTGAGAGCTTGTGCTTTAGATTTCGGTGGAAGTTGGGATAAGAATCTACCCTATGCAGAATTTTCGTATAACAACAGTTATCAAGCTAGTCTTCAGATGGCTCCTTACGAAGCACTGTATGGTCGGAAGTGCTGCACTCCGCTTTTGTGGGATCAAACGGGAGAGCGTCAGGTTTTCGGGACGGATATCCTAAGGGAAGCAGAAGAAAAGGTAAAGATCATTCAAGAAAGATTGCGTGTGGCTCAGTCTCGTCATAAGAGTTATGCCGACAATCGCCGCAGAGATTTGAGTTTTGAAGAAGGAGATTATGTGTATCTTCGGGTCACGCCTCTACGAGGAGTTCATCGTTTTCATACCAAAGGAAAATTGGCACCGCGTTTTGTGGGACCTTATAAGATTGTCAGTAGAAGAGGAGAGGTTGCTTATCAGTTGGAGTTACCTCAATCTTTGGCAGGAGTCCATGATGTGTTTCATGTGTCGCAATTAAAGAAGTGTTTAAGAGTACCTACCGAAGAAGCTAATATTGAGCAGATAGAAGTCCAAGAGGATCTGACCTATGTTGAGAAGCCAATCCGTATCTTGGAAACAAGTGAGAGAAGGACCAGGAATCGAGTTATCCGTTTTTGCAAAGTCCAGTGGAGTAATCACTCGGAAGAAGAATCAACTTGGGAACGAGAAGATGAATTGAAGTCAGCTCATCCAGATCTGTTCGCCAGTTCTTTCGAATCTCGAGGACGAGATTCTGTTTAAGGGGGGTAGGTTTGTCACACCCTAAAAATTAAAAAATATAAATTGTTGTTTAAATGGAATTTCTAGAATTTATTTTAAAAGTCTTGAAAAGAAAATCTAATTTTAATTAATAAATTCCAATATAAAAAGTGGCCAGATAAAATTTCATTAAATACTTTTCTTAATTCTATAATTCCTAGATTTTTCTGGGATTTATTTGAGCTAAGGAAGTATTTTTAATAAATGGAATTGCATTTAAGAAATAATTTAAATTGAAAAAGTTTTAAAAAGTCTTCTTTTGGCTTTGGGCCGAAAGTCGGCCCAAAACCTTCTCTCTCTCCTCCCGGCCCAAGTCGGCCCAGTCCGCAGCCGCCCGCGCACGCGCGCGCCCTCGCAGCCGCTGACAGGTGGGTCCCACCTGTCAGGCCCGTCGTCCTCCTCGGGCCGAAACCCTAGCGCGCCGCCGCCGAGCCGCCGCCGCTGTTTCCTTTCAATCCGGCCGCTCCTTTCCTTCTCCGGCCGAATTGGTTGAGGGGAAATACTCTCCGGGATCTCCTCTACCTTTTCCTCTTTGGAATCATCGGCTAAATCGCTTTGGAAAGCGTTGGAATCGAGTTCGATTCGGATCGGCCTCTTTCCTTCAAGCCGCGAGTTTCCTTCGCCGTTGCCGTCGCCGTGGGCCTCCGCCGTCGTCTCCGAGCCCCTTTAAAAGGATCCCCGTGCTCTTCTCTTCTCGCCGCCACCCTCGCCTTCGCCTCTCGTCGCCGGAGTCGCTCTAGCGCCGTGCGCCCTAGCTTCGCTGTCGCCGCCGCCGCTCCAGCCGTGCGCCGCCGTCGTTTCAGCCGTCGCCGTCGCTCGGGAGGGCCGCTGTTGTGATCGCCGTCGCGTCGCCGTCCTCGTCCGCCCCTTCGCCGCCGCTGAAGACCGCCGGAGCACCTTCGTCATCGTCGACCCGAAGTGCCCCGCCGTTTCCTCCTCGTCGCCGGCGCCGTCCGTTGCCTCTCCGCCGTCGCTTTGGTCGTCGGTGAGTTCGCCGTGCCGTCCGCTACCCGTTGGTGCCCTCCGTTCGCGTCCTCGTGCCATCGTTCGCCGGCGAGCGTGCGCCGCCCGAGCCGTCCCCGCCCGCCGAGCCGCCGCCGCCGTCGGTGACGTCATCGCTGGCGTCATCAAGGCCGTTTCCCGTGAGCCGCCGTGGACCCGATCAATCTCGGCCGTCCGATTTGGATTGGATCAATCTCGGCCGTCCGTTCGCGTGAACCGCCGCCCGTGCGCCCGGTCCACCCAAACCCTAGCGCCGCTGACGCAATAAATCCCCTTTTCCTTTTCAAAAATAATTCAATATTGCGTCATAATTCAATTTTAAGCCGATTTAAGTATTTTAATCCGATTTAATCTTTAAAAATTCATAACTAATTCATCTTAGCTCCGATTTAGTTGGTTCAAGTCTCTAAATTTTTCTAAAATTGAGATCTACACATTAAAAATATCCACATGTACTGTTCATGCTTGTTTATGTGCTGTTTTGGTGATTTTGCTCTTTTCTGCTTAGATTCCGTCGTTTCCGGAGAGTCCGTTTTCGCCGAAGAAGAGTTTGAAGAGTTCCAAGGCCAGCAAGGCAAGTCACACAGATCCCAAACAACCCTTTGAGCATGTTGATCCTATTTAAAGCTATTGTTTCTTTTCAATTATTGCATTTATTTTCGAATGTCATTGGGTGGAATTAACCTATTGTTTGTTATAGCCCTTTTGTTCTTGTTTACCTTATTCCTTGATACCCTGGGTTATTATAATTTGACTAGTTGAGCTTTATTTATATTGGTTCAACTAGATATTAGGTATAATTGCTTAGCCCTGCTTAGAAACATTAGCTCACTTTTGGGATAACTAATGATTCACTATTATTTCATGATGGTTTAATGATAGTTCACGATGGTCAATCGTGATTAATTAATTAATTAATGTGCCAACTAAAACCTGATAATGGTGGGTTGTGAGCACATGGTTTTGAAGGTCGTGCTCATGACAATTAAGGACCGGTTCACGAGTTTCGGTTGTGAAACATTAACCGTGCCAACCACAAGCCAGCATGGGCAACGGCTTTATCTTTAGTATAGCATAGTTCATTGCGGAGCACCAGACTGAGAAGTGGCGGAGATAAGCCCACGGGGGTCGCTGGGGAGTCCATGCCTTGTTTATAAGGGGGTGATTATGATCCAGGAGGGTGCACTGCAGTGGATTGTGTTATGCGAGGGGTATTGTCACAACTCCTTTCCGAGATACCGTGGTGGTATTGAGGCACATGGTGACATGATGTGGGGTTGTGTCTTGTGGGTACAGTGGTACACCTCTGATCAGAGTAAAACTATTCGAATAGCCGTGCCCGCGGTTATGGGCGGGTCTAACAATGTCTTTCGTGATTAGTCTCACCCTTCTCACCGTAGTAAATGATGCTAAAACTGGTAATAATTTGATTAGCTCCTGGTTTGGAATGGAATATTCCTGGTTTGGAGATAGAACTGTACAGCCGGGATGGTTGTTCAGAATGGTTGGGCCTATACAACAGGGTATGTTGTATAGCGTTGGATTAATACTGCTTAATTAATACTTAACTGTTTTAAATTCTCAAATGTTTGCTAAATGCTGTTTTTGCAAATGAAACCCTATTATGCCATCCTTTGTTATCCTGTGCACTTGCATATTTGCTGCGTGGCTTGCTGAGTATGTCATATACTCACCTTGCAATCATTCATCAGAGGAAGAGTTCTACAGTGAAGCTGATGGTGTGGAGGATTAGGTGTAGCCTTGGTCAAGCTGCCTGTGGAGTGGAGCCGTCTGCGCTGTTTATTTTATTTTCCGCTGCTTAGATCTTTATTGATTGAGAGGAACTATCTACCTCTGTAATGACATTTTATACGCTTATTAATTAGAGCAATAATTATACTCTATTATCAATTTGTTATTGTGTGCCTCGGCTGATTCCTGGACGAGGGTTCACACACATGTAAGCGTTTGGAATTTTGGATAGAAATTCCGGGCGTGACAATAATTGCACCTAATATTATTTTAGGGATTACATTAAACTTCTTTTGGGCTGAGAAAATGATATTAGGATTTAATATTAAGTCCACATGTTATCGCCCAAGATTAACTATAGTTTTGTTTAGTAATTTTAACCGTTTTAGTTTATGCTCATGAGACCTATTATGAAAAGCGAGACCAAAAACCAAATGCACAATGGACTCAAGTATAGCCATGCATTATGCACATGTATGCTCAAATGCTTGATGACATTTCTAGTCTAATGTTGGGAATGAAAAGGATTTATTTTGTTCTCAAATTTTAATCATGCAATGGTTTAAGTTGGTCATCACCTAAATTAAAACGGAAATTTTTGGCTCTCAAAATTGGAGAAGTTAACCTCTAACTATTTTGACAAGAAATTTGAAGTCTTGAAATTTCGGGTATGTTACAATACTCGATGCACATTATATTCTCCTTTACTATTGTAATTGCCAATAACATGAAAAATCACATCAGAAGGGCATGGCAATTCAAATCTAGCAAATAATTTCTTCTCTAAACAGTTGAGTGGACAAAAATCATCAAATTGAATATAACCCCAAGTATTTAAAGAAGATAGCAATTTAAGCTCTTCATTCTCGCTATCAATGTGAATAACATGTTTAAACTCAACACATGGTGGCTCTACTATAGAACTATCATGTTCATTCTCTAGTTGTGGCATGGATATAAGTGAAGCATCACACAACTCTTCTTTATCACAAGAAACATCAAACAAATTGTTTTGTGACAAAGGTATTTCAGCAATTTGTTTCCACCATGGGTTGCTCTAATGTAGCATAAGTAGTGGACATAGTTGGCACCTCATAAATATACATACCTTGAGTAGCTCTAGCATCATTATCATTACCTTTTTTCTCATCTTTAGAAATTATAGGCGCTTGGTCAATTAAACATTCTTCAAGCATGCATGGAGCTATCGATAGGTCTTTTTCCTCTTCGTCTTTCTTCTCTTTCTCATTTCCTTGGTTATTCTCAGATGCCTGCAAAATATTAGTATCCAAAACAATAGGCACAACATTACGCTCATTTTGTAATAACTCAGACTTAGTTGAAGGCATCACAATATTAGTATTATTCCTGGTATCTCAGGAAATCTCATCGATTCTATTCTTCGTCCTTTCAATACTATCTTTGAAAATTTCTTCGATTCCATTCTTCATCCTTTCAAGATTATGTTCGAAAATTTCAGAAAAACTCATTGGTTCCAATTTCATTTTTTTTTACCATTATGTCTAAATGTGTATGTATTAGCAACAAAATTATGTAAACCATTATTATCATATACCCATGGTTGACCAAACAACAAAGAACATGCTTGCATAGGGACAAGATCAAAATTGGTAGTATCATGGTAATTTCCAATCGAAAAGTTTATTCTCACAATTTTATTTACCTTTAACTTACCACAAGAGTTGAACCATTTGATGTAATATGGATGAGGATGCGGTTGTGTAGGCAACTCAAGTTTTTCAACCAAATCTGAACTCACAAAGTTATTGCAACTCTCACTATCGATTATAGTACGACATGCTCTATCCTTAACCACAAACTTGGTTTCCAATAATTCGTGGTACTGCCATTGCTCCGCTTTCTCCATTTGAAAACTTAGCACTTGTTGCACCAATGTACTTTCATCACTTGCATCTGTGGAAGGTGATGTAGCAGCTATGGTTTGTCTACCATCCAACTTTATCTCATGTCCATAAGAGATGTAACCTGCCATTGTCAGTAGAAAAAAGAGAACAACAGAACATAATTGTTCCTATTAACTACAGAACATGGATTGTAGTGGAGGCTAGCAAATGGAAACATTTAACCAAGCTCTTACAAGTGTCTTACCAGCAATGTTAAGGACGGTACAGCCGGTGGCTGGTTCGTGACACCTTGAAGGACGTGATGTGGCGATTGTAAGGATCAAAGTTGTGCTGACCAGAAGTATATATGTGGAGCTTGGGATGCACAATATATAGTAGCAAAGGAACGCAATTGTGCTAATAAGAAAATGTAAAGTTGAATAATAGTTCAAAGTACTAGTTAATGTGCTGGCCTAGCCTAGACTCAACTCTAGCTCAAGCAAGCACCCGACAACACTAAGGACTAGATATGAATCAATGCACAACTCTGCACTCTCAAAACATACTAAGAGGATGAATGATATTTTTTTTCTTTCTTGTTGCGGCTTTTTTAAGCACCTTTTCTGCCTTTTTTTTTCTTTTTTTAGGTGCGGCCTTTTCTTTCCTTTTTTCTTTGCACCTTTCTGCCTTTTCTTTCTTTCTTTATTTATTTTTACTTTTTTTTCAACAAGAACTTACCACTGACCTCGAACAGGGACTCAAATGTAAATATGAATATTACAAGGACTCAAACGCAAAGTGCCAAACAAAAAATGGATCACCTCAAAAATGGAATGCTCACATCATATAGGTTTCGTTTTTATAAAAATATCTCAAATCTACAGCCACCAAAATACCTAACAATGTGGTGACCGAGGAGGAGGCACAGAAAAAATCCGTGAGGTGGAGGTGGGGTTCGGCCGTAACAAGGAGTTGGAGTCGGACTACCGTGGAAGGTTGGAAAATATGTGGAGATTTTCTTCCATTTGACGACACAAATCAGACAACCCCTATAGAAAACAAACCGATATGCCAATCTGTTTCTCTCCTCAACGACAAAGAACACGGCAATAGACGGCAACAGAGAAACCCTAGTAATCTAACAACTCCAAAACCGCTCGAAAAAAAATCCTCCAAACCACAAAAACGGAAACCCAACGACGAGACGATTCAAATTTTCAAAGTCCCGGCAACAACCGGCGAGATGAAAAAATTGACCTAAAACTGACCTACAACTCACTGACTTGACTGATGAACCCTAGACCTAAGTGATGAACAGATGCAATACTCAAAACTAAAAATTAAGTCTAAAACTAAACCAGCACTCGACACGACGATGCAATCTAGAATTCAACAAAGCAACATCTAATAGAACAATGCAACGGCTCAAATTGTCTTGGTAAAGAGTAAATACTTTTGTGTGGCAATTTTCTGGTTATGTGATGAGGACATCAACACCATCGATACATCCACGTCCCCCCAAGTACAGCATCATGGTCCTATTACCCGCGCTCGTGCACGTCAACTAAATTATGAGGTGAGCTTTTTTTGAGTTCATATTCCTCTTCTTTATACCCCGGAGACGCGTGCACTCGTGTTTTACTCAGGAACGATGGAGAGGATCCAAAGGGGAGGGGATTCGCGCGGGGTGGATTCGGACTGCAGGGCAGCGCCAACTTCTGACGGCCGCCACGACTTCATGCGAACTCCGATTTAGGCGTGCAAGTACTTCATGGAAAGCTTATCAAGTCTACTTTCAAATGGATCCAGCCGCATGTCCATATCTGTTCTGGAGCGGCCGCAATTGTCATTTAACTCCTGACTGTTTTCTGTCCTTGGTGCTGCGTCACCTCTTTTGGCCCAATGGGCTGCGTATCCAAGTGGGGCCCATTAGGGGCGCGTCCTAGGGTTGGAGCACGAACCTACGGTCGTTCTTCCCCTCTTCTTATACCTCTAGTCGCCACCAAGAACACTCGGGTTTTGATGATAGAGATAGCTACTTGCTACCGGCTCGCAGCGCGCGTGTTGGCTAAACCGCCCGTCTGCCTGTAATCGAAACCCCACCATATTGTGTTTTGATAGTGAAACTTTCATCTTTATCTAGCAATTTCAGTGCTTGTTCTACTTGTTCTTGCTTGTTCTTCGATTGCCTGCAGGACGAGTGCCCTCGTGGCCGGGTTGACGCGCACCACAAGTTCGCGGCGACCATTGGAGATGGTGTATCGGTTGCTAAGGCGCAGCGTCTTTGGACGGTTTGAGTCGGGCCGTGAACGTCGTCTTCATTCAATCGAGTTATCCCTTACCTCTCATCGAAAGATCGGGCCACAAACCCTAGCGGGTTCGCATCAGGTGGTATCAGAGCGTGGTTCATCGGTGAGAGATTTTACCCTTCGCTTCGTCATTAATTTTTTTTTCCTATAGTCCAGAAAAGGCCAAAAAAAAATAGTAGATTAGTTTTCCCGTGATCCTATAGACCATTGTGCCTTTATACTAGTACTGCTTAGTTACGGCTTGTTGAGTTTTCGATTGCATTGGTTGTGTTATTTTGCTGGTCTTAGTGTTAGGCGATTAGAGTTTCGAGTTCTTGCCACCATCGCACATCGCCACCTTCATCAATTTTGCCGTCATCACCACCGTCACCGCCATCGCAGTCACCCACCAAATCACTTTCTATTTGTGTTCGATCTGTTGCCGATAGCTTTTGTGAGTTGCCTTGTATCCTGCCACTAGAAAGGAAATAGAACCCTGATTCGAGTGACCTTCTTTAAAACAGTCATATCTTTTTCATACGGACTCGAAATTAGGCTTATAATATATCCACGGACATCTACAGAAAAATTTACATCCGTTTCTTCCCCGCTTTGCCGGGTTTGGCAAATTTAAAATCGCCAAATTCCTCTTGCAAAAATTCTGTTTTTGTGGCGAGAAGCTTCGGGACCTATTCGCTTAGAACTTTGAAAAAATTCTACAAGCTTCATACTTTGTCCATTTGAGATAAGATTTTCTGTGGTTGGTTCTAGTGTGCTCCTGGTTGTGAAAAAAATATCAAAAAAATAAAAGAAAAAAATAAAAAAGTCGTGTCTCTCTCCTCAGCACTAGAGAGAGAAAGCAAAAAAAAAAAAGAGGATCCAGCAAGCACACCCCACCTTTCCCCCTTTGTCACCACCTTCCACCACCGTTTCTTGTTTTTGTTGCTGTTTGGGTTTGTGTCTTGTGGCGTCCTTTGTGGTTAGGCTCGCGTCTCTACTTCGACTAGCCTAGGACCAGCACTGTACACTATACCCTTGAGCGATTATTCAACTTGCTTTGGCTAACGTGGTTTCTAGCTTTCTCTTGAGCATTGCTTTCAGCCCACCGACAGCTCCACCACAAACCCGACTACAGCTTGACAGGTCTTGTTGCTACAGCACCGATACACCTCGTTCCACGGTTGCTAACTTGTGGGTTGCTGTCCCCCTCCTGTGGGCAAGGTAAGAACTGGTAAGAGCTTGTGAGACAAGCTGCGAGTGAAGTGCGAGTGAGCGTCTTGCAAAAGCTACATCCCAATAGTTGTGTAGGGCTTACATTACATCCTCCATTGTTTTGTTGTCCTTCATTTCTAAACCATGGCAGGTCCAGAGGATAAAGATGAGGAGGTTGCATCTCATTCCCCACGCACCAAAGGCATCATCCAATACTTTACAAGGCAAGTGAAGCAGCACACAGAAGGACTTGATACAGATTTGCAGGTGACAAATGAGAAGATTGGACAATTGGAGTCCACGCAGATCTCCACCAACACTAAGCTTACAGGGTTGGAGATAGCGGTCGCCCGCATTGACACTAGCCTTGCTGCTCTTGTGAGGCATTTTGATGCTCTCAATGCTAGAGGCAATGGTGGGGGTAATGACGATGACATTGACGGAGAGTACGTCGAGGATAATTCGGAGGATGAATATATTGCTGACACTGAGCAAGATGATCGAGATGCTCGAGATCGTCGACGGCTACACAACAATCGACGAGGTATGGGTGGTCGCCGCCGACGCGAGGTACGCAACAATGATGATGCTTTTTCTAAAATTAAATTTAAGATTCCTCCTTTTGATGGAAAATATGATCCTGATGCGTACCTCTCTTGGGAGATTGCTGTTGACCAAAAATTTGCATGCCATGAGTTTCCTGAGAACACTAGAGTTAGAGCTGCTACTAGTGAGTTCACCGATTTTGCTTCGGTTTGGTGGATAGAACATGGAAAGAAAAATCCTAATAACATGCCACAAACTTGGGATGCTTTGAAACGGGTCATGCGGGCTAGATTTGTTCCTTCTTACTATGCACGTGACTTGCTGAATAGGTTGCAACAATTGAGACAGGGTGCAAAAAATGTAGAGGAATATTATCAGGAGTTACAAATGGGCTTGCTTCGTTGTAATTTAGAGGAAACTGAGGACGCTGCTATGGCTAGATTTTTGGGTGGTTTAAACCGCGAGATTTATGACATCGTAGACTATAAAGATTACACTAATATGACCCGATTGTTTCATCTTGCTTGTAAGGCTGAAAGGGAAGTGCAGGGACGACGTGCTAGTGCCAAGGCTAATTTTTCTGCAGGTAAAACTTCATCATGGCAGACACGCACCACTCCTCCGGCCGGCCGTACTGCTTCTCCATCTTCCACACCCACAACTAGTCGAGTAGCACCTCCTCCATCTAGTGACAAGTCAGTGACAAAGGCGGCTCAGCCAGCACCGAGTGCTTCTTCAATGGCATCCACAGGCAGAACGAGAGATGTTCAGTGCCACCGTTGCAAGGGCTTTGGGCATGTGCAGCGTGACTGCCCTAGCAAGCGAGTTTTGGTAGTCAAAAAAGATGGTGAGTACTCCTCTGCTAGTGATTTCGATGATGATACACTTGCTTTGCTTGCGGCTGACCATGCAGATAATGAGCCACCGGAAGAGCATATTGGGGCTGCAGATGCGGATCACTATGAGAGCCTCATTGTGCAGCGTGTCCTTAGCGCACAAATGGAGAAGGCGGAGCAAAATCAGCGACACACGTTGTTCCAAACAAAGTGTGTCGTCAAAGAGCGTTGTTGCCGCATGATCATTGATGGAGGTAGCTGCAACAACTTGGCTAGCAGCGAGATGGTGGAGAAGCTTGCACTTAGCACCAAACCACACCCACATCCATACTACATCCAATGGCTGAACAACAGTGGTAAGGCGAAGGTAACAAAACTGGTGCACATTAATTTTGCAATTGGAAATTACCATGATGTTGTTGAATGTGATGTTGTGCCCATGCAAGCATGTAATATTCTGCTAGGTAGACCATGGCAATTTGATAGGGATTCTATGCATCATGGTAGGTCAAACCAGTACTCTTTTCTGTACCATGATAAGAAAATTGTGTTGCATCCCATGTCTCCTGAAGATATTTTGCGTGATGATGTTGCTAAGGCTGCCAAATCCAAATGTGAGAGTGATAAAAAAGCCCAATCTGATGGCAAGAAACCTGAGACAATCAATTTGAAACCCAAATGCTTACTTGCTACTAAATCTGATATTAATGAATTGATTGCATCACCTTCAGTTGCCTATGCTTTGGTATGCAAAGATGCGTTGATTTCACTTCATGATATGCAGCATTCTTTGCCCCCTGCTGTTGCTAACATTTTGCAGGAATACTCTGATGTGTTTCCCAAGGAAGTGCCACCGGGGCTGCCACCGGTGCGCGGCATTGAGCATCAAATCGACTTGATCCCAGGTGCTTCCCTACCCAACCGTGCGCCATACCGAACCAACCCTGAGGAAACCAAGGAGATTCAGCGTCAAGTTCAGGAGTTGCTTGATAAAGGGTATGTACGCGAGTCTCTTAGTCCATGTGCGGTTCCGGTAATTTTGGTACCAAAGAAAGATGGTTCATGGCGTATGTGTGTTGATTGTAGAGCTATTAATAACATTACCATTCGATATCGTCATCCTATTCCTAGGTTAGATGATATGCTTGATGAATTGAGTGGCTCTATTGTGTTCTCCAAAGTTGATTTGCGTAGTGGTTACCACCAGATTCGTATGAAGTTGGGTGATGAATGGAAAACAGCATTTAAAACGAAGTTTGGGTTGTATGAGTGGTTAGTGATGCCTTTTGGTTTAACTAATGCACCTAGCACTTTCATGAGGTTGATGAATGAGGTTTTGCGTCCTTTCATTGGAAAATTTGTGGTGGTCTACTTTGATGATATCTTGATTTACAGCAAGTCTATGGGTGAACATTTTAATCATTTACGTGCTGTTTTTAATGCTCTTCGTGATGCACGTTTATTTGGTAACCTTGATAAGTGCACCTTTTGCACAGATCGAGTTTCTTTTCTTGGCTATGTTGTAACTCCGCAGGGAATTGAGGTTGATCAAGCCAAGGTTGAGGCAATTCAGAGTTGGCCGACTCCTAAGACGGTCTCACAAGTGCGGAGCTTTCTAGGACTCGCGGGGTTCTATCGCCGCTTTGTGCAGGATTTCAGCACCATTGCTGCACCATTGAATGCGCTTACAAAGAAGGGAGTGCCTTTCACTTGGGGCACATCACAAGAGAACGCCTTCCACATGTTGAAAGATAAGTTGACCCATGCACCTCTCCTCCAACTTCCCGATTTTAATAAGACTTTTGAACTTGAATGTGATGCTAGTGGGATTGGATTGGGTGGTGTTTTGCTACAAGAAGGAAAACCTGTTGCATATTTTAGTGAAAAGTTGAGTGGGCCTGTTCTGAATTATTCTACTTATGATAAGGAATTGTATGCTCTTGTGCGAACTTTAGAAACATGGCAGCATTATTTGTGGCCCAAGGAATTTGTCATACATTCTGATCATGAGTCTTTGAAGCATATTCGTAGTCAAGGGAAACTGAACCGTAGACATGCTAAATGGGTTGAATTTATTGAATCTTTTCCTTATGTTATCAAACACAAGAAAGGGAAGGAGAACATCATTGCTGATGCATTGTCTAGGAGATATACTTTGTTGACACAACTTGACTACAAGATTTTTGGCCTGGAAACAATCAAAGACCAATATGCGCATGATGCTGATTTTAATGATGTGTTGCTGCATTGTAAGGCTGGAAGAACATGGAACAAATTTGTCATCAATGATGGGTTTGTTTTCCGAGCTAACAAGCTATGCATTCCAGCTAGCTCCGTTCGCTTGTTGTTGTTGCAGGAAGCGCATGGAGGCGGTTTGATGGGACATTTTGGTGCCAAGAAGACACAGGACATCCTTGCTAGTCATTTCTTTTGGCCGCAGATGAGAAGAGATGTTGGCAGGTTCGTTGCTCGCTGCACTACATGTCAAAAGGCTAAGTCACGCTTACATCCACATGGTTTGTATATGCCTCTCCCTGTTCCTACTGTTCCTTGGGAAGATATTTCAATGGATTTTGTGTTAGGATTGCCTAGGACCAAGAGGGGGCGTGATAGCATTTTTGTGGTTGTGGATAGATTTTCTAAAATGGCACATTTCATACCTTGTCATAAAACTGATAATGCTTCTCATATCGCTGATTTGTTCTTTTGAGAAATTGTTCGCTTGCATGGTGTGCCAAACACAATTGTTTCTGATCGTGACACAAAATTTCTTAGCCATTTTTGGAGAACTTTGTGGGCTAAATTGGGGACTAAACTTTTGTTTTCTACTACTTGTCATCCCCAAACTGATGGACAAACTGAAGTGGTGAATAGAACCTTGTCTACTATGCTTAGGGCTGTTTTGAAGAAAAATATCAAGATGTGGGAAGAATGCTTGCCTCATATTGAATTTGCTTATAATCGTTCCTTGCATTCTACTACAAAAATGTGCCCATTTCAGATTGTGTATGGTTTGTTGCCTCGTGCTCCAATTGATTTGATGCCTTTACCATCTTCTGAAAAACTGAATTTTGATGCTAAGCAACGTGCTGAGTTGATGTTAAAACTGCATGAGACAACTAAAGAAAACATAGAGCGCATGAATGCTAAGTATAAGTTTGCTGGTGACAAAGGTAGAAGGGAATTGCATTTTGAACCTGGAGATTTGGTTTGGTTGCATTTGCGAAAAGACCGATTTCCTGATTTGAGAAAGTCTAAATTGATGCCTAGAGCTGATGGACCATTTAAAGTGTTAGCAAAGATTAATGAGAATGCATATAAGCTTGATTTGCCTGCAGATTTCGGGGTTAGTCCCACATTTAACGTTGCAGATTTGAAGCCGTATTTGGGAGCAGAAGATGAGCTTGAGTCGAGGACGACTCAAATGCAAGAAGGGGAGGATGATGAGGACATCAACACCATCGATACATCCACGTCCCCCCAAGTACAGCATCATGGTCCTATTACCCGCGCTCGTGCACGTCAACTAAATTATGAGGTGAGTTCTTTCTTGAGTTCATATTCCTCTTCTTTATACCCCGGAGACGCGTGCACTCGTGTTTTACTCAGGAACGATGGAGAGGATCCAAAGGGGAGGGGATTCGCGCAGGGTGGATTCGGACTGCAGGGCAGCGCCAACTTCTGACGGCCGCCACGACTTCATGCGAACTCCGATTTGGGCGTGCAAGTACTTCATGGAAAGCTTATCAAGTCTACTTTCAAATGGATCCAGCCACATGTCCATATCTGTTCTGGAGCGGCCGCAATTGTCATTTAACTCCCGACTGTTTTCTGTCCTTGGTGCTGCGTCACCTCTTTTGGCCCAATGGGCTGTGTATCCAAGTGGGGCCCATTAGGGGCGCGTCCTAGGGTTGGAGCACGAACCTATGGTCGTTCTTCCCCTCTTCTTATACCTCTAGTCGCCGGGAACAGACGCGTCTTCTCCGGCCACCTTCCATGGCCGCCGGCCGCCATTCCCGCCTCCGTTCCGACCTCTCCCGTACCCGGCTCCCTTCCCCATCCTATAAAATGGAACCTCCTCGCTCCGTTCTATCGTTTTAGCCCCCTCCCGCGCTCTCCCGTGGCCTCCCCACCTCTCCCCGCCGTCCTCCTCTCTCTCCTGTGCCGCCGGCCGCCTCCAGCCGCCTCTCCCGCCTCGCCCGCGCACCGTCCGGCCGTGCCGTCGCCTCCCTCGGCTCCGCAACACCGTCCCCTTCACCAGTCTCACCGTCTCCTCGCCGGAAACTCGCCGGAACGGTGCCCCCGCCGGCAACCAGTGGCATTGGTGCCACTGTACTCCCTCCAGCCGGCTACTGACCCTCGTCGGTGCGGCAGCCGTCGTCGTCGCCATCGTCCCTCGACGTCACCGCGTTGCCCTCCACCCCGGCCTGCCCTCGGTTTCGCCGGAACGCCGTCGCCCGCGCCGGTCTCACCATCCGCCTCGCCGGAGTTCCTTCGGCAACCCCTTCCGCCGTGCCCGTGCGCCGGCCGACGTCGCCGTCTTCCCCAGCATCGCAGCGGCAAGGTCGTCCTCGGCATCGCTTCCCCTCCATCCAAACCCCTCCGGGGTCCATCGTCGTCGCCTCCGTTCGTTCTCGTCGTCGACGTCCCGTCGGTCGCCCGGCTCGTCGTCTCGCGGCGCCGCCTCCGTCATCGTCATCGCAGCGGCGTGTTCTGCGCCGTCCTCGTCTCCGTGCAGCTGCCGCCGGCTGCCCTCGTCGCCTCCTCGCCGGTTCCGGTCATCGTCCTCTCGTCGTTCCCGGTCGTCGTGGCGTTCGTCCCTCCGTCGAGCCGTTCTCGTCCGTCGTCCGCGTTCGTCAAGCGAGCTGCTGCAGCCCCGTCTTCGTCTTTGTCCTCGGCTCCGCATCGCCAAGCGTTGCGCCAGCCGCGTCTCGCCTTCGTCCAAGGATCGCCGCCGAAGTCGTCCCCTCGCCGTTCGTCTCCGTCGTTCCCGGCAGCCTCCGTCGCGCCCGTTCGTCGTTGTCGTTCCCTCGTCGCGTTGCGTGGTGGTAAGGATCTCTCCTCTCGCTGCCCCGTCCTCGTCCTTTCGGTGTCGCCCCGTACCCGTTGTGCGATTGTCGACCCCAGTACCCGTGTACCGGTGTCGGTAGTCGTTCGCTTGTGCGTGTGGTGACCGTGTTAGTGTGTCCGCTCGGTAGCCGCGTGGTTTCCACGTGTGCAGCCCGTGTGGTGTCTAGTGGAGTCCGTTTGTCGGCCACTCGCCTCGGTTGACACACGGGATCCGCTTCCGTCGACCCGTGGACCGTCTCTGTGTACCCGGTCTGCCGTGGTCCCTTAGGTTGACATGTGGGGTTCGCATGTCAACAGCGCAGCGCAGCCTTCCTGTCTTTTCCAGGCTAGCGCTTACACATGTTTTATAGTTGCAAAGCTTAATAATCCGCAAATCTCCATACAACAGCATTAAACTTCGGATGATCATATCTTGGTCATACGAACTCCGAATCGACCCGTTCAAGCCTCCTAATGTTTGTTATAACCTAAAGAACCGTGTGCTTTCTTTTTATGTATTGTTATTTCTTCTTTTTAGGCTTGTAGCTTTGCTTGTGTGCTTCGTGTAGCTTCCGTCGTTCCGGAGGTTCCCGAAGCGTGGTTCGCGGTCGTCGCCGAAGGTTCGGAAGGCCGTTCTCTCTGAGCAAGGCAAGTCACATCATCTTTGAACATATTGGATCCCACTTTGTGAAATTATTTTGATTTAAATTAATGCATTATCGCTTTATTTAAATTCCCGCGTTATCACTGTTTTATTTAGCCATGTCTATTTACCTTTGTTATGACCTTATTATTGTTGTTATTGTTATTATTACCTTGTTCACCCTAGAATAAACAAAACCCCAGCTAATGGGTACTCTATTCATAGTTCCACTAGTATGAATTTAGGTAGATGCTACGCTGATTAATTAGGCAACAATAGGTGGTTTTATAACTCTAGACTTTGGGAATATTCATATCACTTGGACACTATGGAATGGTTGGATTATTGTGTAATTGGATGCACACCTCCCCCTCTATTCAAAACCCTCAAAATGGTTTTAGGCTGGGCTCGGGGTGCATGGTTTTGTTAGTAGCACCTCGGCCACCTAAGGACCAGTCTTCGGGCCTCTGTTGCAAAGCACTACCGTACTTCCACATGTCTAGTGGGTAAGGCTTAGTTTGTGGCTCAGTCTGGTTATAAACAAAAGTACACGGATGGAGATGGACGAAGTCGGGGGTCGATGGACATCTCTAGGACAAATGAAGGCTACACGAGCTACGGCCCGGTAGTCGAGATGTCATGGCACAGGGCTGGTGTCCTGCTGCTAGGGGCTCAATTCTGCCTGCCTGTCCGGGGGTTCCGGCCGTAGGTGGGTTGGGTCGGTACTCTTGTCTATGGCTAGGATGGGTTGGAAACTATGTCATGTCTTCCGTCCATATGCCGTGGTGGTATGTGGCACGTGGTTGCACGTGAGGAAGACATGTCTTGTGGGTAAAGATGTACACCTCTGATCAGAGTAAAACCTATTCGAATAGCCGCGCCCTCGGTTATGGGCAAGCCTAGCAATGTACCCAAGTTAGTGTTTTTAAATTCTTAAAACCTGCTTAATAACTAAAATGTGGAATGGTTGGCCTGGGTTGGCTTGGGACGAGCTGGGACCCAGGGTCGGGTTGCCAGTTCAGTCTGAATCATCGTAGGCCTTGGGTTAAGGCAGGTTCGTGTGGATTCACGACCTTGATTAATAATATTGTGTAGCTCTAGGATCGTCTTTATAAAATGGCTTTGGGCAACTAAGTGACTTTTAAATGCTGTTTACTGCAAAACTTAACCCCTATATTATTGTCCCCTTGTACTCCCTTGCATTAATTATGCATCTCCGGTGTGGCTTGCTGAGTACTGTGGTTGTACTCATTCTTGCTCTATCTTTCCCCCCCTTCAGTAAGAGAAGCTTTGGAGAAGAAGTCTTAGGTGGAGTCCTGGCTTATACCCCAGTTGAGCGCCTGTGAAGATGGAGCCGTAGGCCCGCTAGTCCGCTGCTGTTTATTTTTGATTGTCAGGCCTGAAGTGCCTTTGTAATAATGTAAATATTATCGATATAATAAAGACGTGTCTTTTATATCATGTTTGTGTGGTGTACCCCGGCTTTTCCTGGGACGGGGATTAATACACTAGCGTTCGGGAAAAGGCAATTTTCTCGGTCGCGACAGTTTTGAAACTCGCCGGTTTCCTACTCCCTGTTGAGGCGAGCCCAACTCCACAGCTCAACCAGGAAGCCACTGCACGCCCCCTTCATCAAGGGGTAGGCAAGGCGAGAGCCGGCCTACGGAGAGGACTTCCCAAGCCTCGATCACTCAAGGTAGTTCTTCCTTCACTCTGAAGATGGTGAACTCCAAACCACTCACAACCAGCACCGGACCTCCTCCACAATCTTCTCGGAGAGATCATCAGGCAACTCCTCCAAAAGCCGTCTAGGAGGCGGCAACCTCCAAGAGTAACAAGCGATGACCCGGCTCGGAGATGACCAAGTGCCACACTAGCTCAATAAATGAAAGCAAATGCATGTGAGTCTAAATGCAATGACCTAATGTGGCAATTTAAATCATCTCTTTGCTAGGTCATTCCCCCCCTTGATAGTACAGCGAAACTAAAAATAAACTAGCAAATTTGATCGCCCTACACCTCGATCAATTTGAAATTAAAACACTAGTTTACCGTCTTCTTTTCTTTTGCTTTGCGACATCAAGTTTTAATCCATCGATAATCATCCATGCACACACACGATGTGAACCTAACTCAAAACATATAACTTGATAGAACGGTTAGTCCACAATTTGCGCTTGTCATTAATTACCAAAACTAACTACGGGGGCCTAGATGCTTTAGCGGCCCACCTCGACTGACCCGTAGCATATATGCCCATATAATGATACTTAATAATCTAGACACCACATATACATTATTAAATACTACTCTACATGCCCCGAGATGACATAGAGCTCTCTGGTAGGTTAACTATACGACTGTATCGATGCAAATATAAAGTAAAGACGATACTCAGATATACTAAAGTATCAAAAGTATATAAAGAATAGTATTTCATTAATTCCGAAAGTGTTACAAAAGAAAGAAGGAAAACTACTAAAGCCATACCGAAATTCCTCCTAAGACTCCGAGGACTACGAGAGCTATTCTATTCTAATCCACTTAACACTAGAATACTAAACTAAAGTGTAGAAGAGATATCTTGAGCTTGTTTGAGTGTGTGAAGGAGTGGAGGTGGTGAGGGCCTTTATAGCTGAAGAATGATGGTTGTGGCGGTTGGAAAGGTCGGTAATACCCTCCAACCGCCATTGGGAGTGAATTCCCACCGTCTGATCAAATGCCTGGATCGAACGACGTTGGGACTGGTTCGGCCGAACTCTGGGCTAGGCCAACCAGCCCAGTACTCGGCGGCCATCTCCTCTTCCGCTTCTAGACTTAGAATTGTCAATTATGGGCCTTTTTTGTCGTGTCAATTTTGAGTTTTTGGCCCATTTGTCCACAAGTCTGATAGACAGCGTCTAATTGATTGTTTGAGTATTTTGCTGTCGGTTCTCCTCCATATTGTATCTCTTTATCTACGGACAGATAGACTTCAAGTACAAGTGGAAATAAGTTATTCTAAAACAAATATGCATTGCAAGCATAGTTAGTTATCCTTTATTTTAGTTATATTGACGGTCGAAATTGGTCCATCAAGAGTAGTTTAATACGATCTCTTTGTACTTAGTTTCTTTTAGAAAATCATCACAATATCTATGGTAGTTTGCCAAATTGTCATCAAATTTTGATCAACTACGAATTACTTTGTAGATCAACTACGAATTACTTTGTACCGTTCAATTGTTTCTCCCTTTTTGAAAATGACAGCTCATCGTGGAGGCTCGAAAGGAATTGGATACAAGAAACTTAGGTAAGTTTGTTGTTTCATGTGCAAGCACCGAAATTGTGTAAGTTTGTGGCAGTGGGAATGTGTGAATGTCTATGAAATTCTTGTGAGAACTTGGAATGCATGTGTGTGATGTTATTTTTGAATGATGTGCTAAGATTAGAAACATGTATTATTGCAGGATTCTATGATGGTTCTGTTTTTTTAGAGGGCGTGGCTAGCAAATCCTGAGGCTAGCCAATATTTTGAAATTAATTTATTTTCAAAATTAGCTCATCACTGACGGGTCGTAAGCAGATACATACATGTGATCATCTGTGACGGGCCATCAACTTCGGACCCGTCAAAGATGTGTCACCTGTGACGGGTTGCAACCACGCGTGGCTTGAGGGGGGCCCTCGCCTGTGACGGCCCAAAAAGTGCAGGATCGTCAGAGGTGATGCTCATTTCTGACGGTCTGCCACTCGTCAAAGGTGATTGGAGTCACCAGCGATCTTTATTCAGTGACCAAGGCCATAACCGTCAAATGTCACCGTCACATGTAGGGTGATCCGGTGTAGTGAGAATCATCTCTAATTTTTATAATAGGCAAAGATTTCACGAGGATTTCATGTATATATGAAATAACTTTTAGGCTGACTGTATCTTACTTACCAGGCCTGTCATAAGAAAAAAAAAATCTTTACAACGGGGACAATTACAATGGTGATACTGGAAGTTGTAATATGAAACTCTTCCGAGAAAGAATTCGGTTCAAAAGTACTCTTTGGAGAAAGAAGAGTAAAAAATCTAATTAAAGGCACAATAAATAAGCCCAGGAATTGAAATCTTGAGCCACAAATACCTAATTTTCTACTCATCATATATGATACTCGTAACCCTGCTGTACTCATCGTCAGATTTCATCTGTCGTCGTGGTAGTAGTAGTCATCGTATTCCATATTTTTTTTGGCGTAATAGTCGTCGTATTCGTCATTGTCGGAATAGCCCGGCTTGTTGTCCATTGGGCTCCGGTGGCAGCTCATGCAGCGGAAAGATTTGGAGATTGCCGCGCCGCAATACTGGCATTTTGCCCTGGTCGGTGATGGTCGCTTCACTACCGGTGGCGGCGGCGGAATCGTCGGCCGCTGTTGTTTTGCCGGAGCAGGCCGACGCATCTGGACGACCTGAGGTCGCTTCGGTGCGCTCGGTTGCGGCTTTGGCGGAGGACCTGGTGGTTGTTGCCTCTGCGTTGTCTTCGGTGGCGGTTCAGGAGGCCTCTTGACCGCCGGTGGCGTCGCCGGCGCGGCGGCTGTAGGCTTGGTACGAAACAGGTCTTCTGCCCGCATCGGACGCGTACACGCCGAGGCGGCGGCGGCGGTGGCCCCCGGCGGGGGATGCCTGGTCGACAGCACGTCCCAGGCTGTCTGGACGAGCTTGAACGCGCCGTCGGCGGCGGCGGAGGTGTTCTTGTCGGGGTGCACCAGGAGGCACAGCTTCCGGTACTGCTTCTTGACGGCGTCGTGGTGGGTGACCAGGTCGGAGCGCGGCTGGGGCAGGCCGAGCACGGCGTACCAGTCGGGCCCGCAGCCGGCGACCCCGATGGCCTTGAGCGCCGCGGCGGAGTGCACGTTGTAGGCGGCCGCGGCCTGCGCGACGCCGGGGAGGTCCGGGTCCAGCTTCAGCGCGTTCTGACACCATCGCTTCGCTCCAGCTACGTCGCCAGCGAGGAAGCACCTCTCGGCGAGGTTTTTGGCCTGCAGGGCACGATCTTGCTTGGACGACGACGACGACCCAGCCATGACTGGGAATCGATGATGTCTGTGCCGCCCACCTTTCCCAGTTTCCACCAATATATAATGGCACGGGTAGAGAATCATAAAAGTATCCGACACGGAGGTGAATCAGAGGCAGAGTCGTATCCGATTCCGATACGCGTCGGGCCAGATTAGAGCGGGTATAGGCTATAAGCAAGCTATAAATCTATAACTTTTTATCTTTATCTTTATCTTTATCTATCTATCTACTACTCTACTACTACTTAAAAAATAAGAGGTGCTTCCATCGTCCGTCAAAAAAACCGGGTGAAAAAAAACCGGAACGAATCCGATTCATCAACGCGGTAAAAGAATATGTCCGATTCCACAAAAATAAGAAACAAACTCCCATCTGTTTTCGTTTCAGCTGATTAGGACTTTGTTTCTGTTTGGGCGAATAGGACTTGGTTTGAATTATACCAAGTCCTATTCGGTTAGCATCACCAGGAGAACAAGTGCATATATACATACATAGTATAAAAAATCATAGCACATAACAAAGAATCACATGCAGCCTTATAGCACTTTGCAAAAAAACAAAAAATTAGATCGAAGGGGGTCGCCGCCAGCACACATATATCCAAATAAAAACAAAAAATTAGATCGAAGGGGGTCGCCGCCGCTGCTGCCGTCGCCGTCGCCGTCGTTGCCGAACCGCCGCCGTCGCCGTCGCTGTGGATCCGGTGGAGGGGAGAGCACCGCCGCCGCCGCCTCCCCTCCCGCTAGATCCGCCGGCGGCGGCGGCAGAGGGCACTCTCCGGTGGTGGGGGAGAGCGCCGCCGCCACCGTCGGTGGTGGGGGAGGACTCCACCGCCGCCGCCGCTCGCGGGAGGAGGGGCGCCGTCGCCGCCGCTCGCGGGGCGCCTCCCCACCCGCTAGATCCGCCGCCGGTGGTGGGGGAGGGTGCTGCCGCCGCCGCTCGCGGGAGGAGGGGCGCCGTCGCCGTCGCCGCCGCTCGCGGGGCGCCTCCCCTCCCGCTAGATCCGCCGCCGGTGGTGGGGGAGGATGCCGCCGACGCCGCCGTGGGTGGTGGGGGTGCCGCCGCCGCCACCATCGGTGGTGGGGGAGGGGCGCCGTCGTCGCCGCCGCCGCTCGGGGGCGTGGAGGAGAGGGCGGCGAAGTGAGATGGGAGGGAAATGGGCTAGGGTTCCGCGGCTGAGAGGGAGTGGGTTTTGTTTCCCCACTATTGACGCTCGGCCGTCCGATCAAAACCCTAGAGATCGGACGGCCGGTGTCGTCCGGGCCGAAATCGGCCCAAGAGGGATCGAGAGTGAGGCCTCTTTTCCGGCCCAAGCCCAGGTTGCGGCCTAGGGGAGGAAAAGTGCGCCCGCACATGCGCAAAAGGCCGTGGGCCGACCGGCATAGGTCGGAAATAAGTCTATTGTTGGTCCCTCGAGCCGAAAAAAGAGAATAAGTACATTTTTAGTGCTCATTTTTTCAGAAGCATTACAATTATAGTTCTATTGAATATGTTTATTTCGAAGCAAACCTATAAGAAAGTATTTTCTTTCTTTTTCCAATTAAATAATTGTTAAATGATGTTTGTATTAATAAAATTAGCAATTAAGCTCTGAAAATTCCAATAAAATTCCAAAGAGCGTAACTAATTATGGAGAATTTAATAAAATTAAATTTAACCATGTCATTTTATTTAACCATGGAGAATGGAGAATTTTACTTGTAAATTTATTTAATTATACACATACCTACTTAAAAATACCAAATATTTCAGCGAATTTGTATTTTAATTAATTGCATATTTTTCTGATCTGTAAACTTCCCGGTGCAACGCACGGGCACTTTTGCTAAACCAAACAACACTTTTGGTCAATATACACACTCTGTAATCACCCGGTGCAACGCACGGGCACTTTTGCTAGTACTACTTAAAAAATAAGAGGTGCTTCCATCGTCGGTCAAAAAAAACCAGGTGAAAAAAACCGGGCATAAAAAAACCAAGTTTGTCCGATAAAAAAACCGGACGAAAAAGAAGTCCGATCGAGAAAATAAGGGCGAAAAAAACCAAAAAAACCGGACGAAAAAAAACCAGGTTTGTCCGATAAAAATAACCGGGCGAAAAAAGTGCGAAAAAAAGGAAGTCCGATCCAGAAAAAAAGGCAAAAAAACCAAAGTTATCCATAAAAAACCGGATGAAAAAAAAGTCCGATCCAGAAAAAAAAACCAGAAGTCCGATCAGAAAAAAAGGAAAAAAAACCAAAACGTTATCCGATCCAAAAAAAAAAAAGTTCCATCAACGCGGTAAAAGAAAAAAATCTGTCCGATTCCACAAAAAATAGGAAACAAACTCCCATCCGTTTCTGTTTGGGCTGATTAGCCAAAAAAATAAAATAAAAAGTCCGAATCCTATATCTGATTCCCTCTCAAAAACCAAAAAAAAAAAAAGTTCGACTCTAGATTGGTGAAAAAATTGATGACAAGTACTTGAAAAATAAACCAGGCCTAAATCCTCTCGTGTTTCTCTTTTGGAACCAAGTACAACCTCCGTCTCAGTATAAGTGCATTGCTAAGTTTCCGCGTTCAATGTTTGATCGTCTGGCTTATTTGAAAATTTTATTAAAAAAATTAAAAATAATTAGTCACACATCAAACACTATTTGTATTTTATCATCTAACAACAATAAAAATACTAATCATAAAAATTTTTCAAATAAGACAGACGGTCGAACGTTCAAGATTAACGGTGCAAAACTACACTCTTTTTAAGACAGGGTAGCAACATATACTCCACGTCGCAATCAACCGTATTTAATTCACAAACGGATGGGCAGTAGTTGTTGTTTGTCATGAATACTCGGAGAAAACAAGCCATCACAATCAAGTATTGAAGAAAGTCCTTCATTTCACATCAACTTCTTGCTAATACCTTAGCTCTTAAGCAACGCGGTCCTTTAAAAGACTTTGGCCATCTATCCAGGAATCATCAACACAAATAATACAACCAATCATCGGAAGATATCTGCATAAAAATGGTGGCATTAGACTTGAGAAATCCTCCCTCCGCCGCCACGACCGTCAAGGAGGACCAGCAGTTCACCGTCTTCATCGACGGCGTGGAGACAGCCCTCCACGAGGGTGTGATCCAGTGGAACGGTGGCACGGTCACTTTGGTCAGCACGGGTGTCCTCGCGGTCGACCGTCTCCAGCACGTCGTGGTGCGCGGCGGGGGCAGTGGTGACGTGAGCTTCACCCGGTGCGGCTTCGCGGCCGCGGAGGCCTGCGGGGTCGCGTCGTTCCATCGGTGCGACGCCGTGCGGGCGGACGGGGCGCGGGAGGTGGCCGTGCGCCGATGCAGGTCCGCGGACGTGGAGCGCGCTGGCGTGGTGGCCATCCGCCGGTGCAAGGGCGCCGCGCGCGTGCGCGGCGCGGGGGAACTTCGCGTCGGGCGGTGCCACGAGGCCAACGTGGGCGGGTGCGCGGACGTCGCGGTGGGCCGGTGTCGCGCCGCGCGCGCCGACTGGTGCGGCGCGCTCGGCATCGAGCGGTGCGGGTCGGCGGACGTGAGTCGGTGCGGCGCCGTCCGCGTGGATCGATGCCGCGCCGCGTCCGTGTCGGGCTGCAGCAGCGTAGCGGTGCGCCGTGGCAAGGTGAACGTGATCGAACAGCCGCCGGTTTGTCAAGAGAAGCCGATGTACCACCTCGTCCACGCTGAGCCAGTCTCCGCGATCCCTTTGGAAATATCGAGCGAGATTAAATTGCAGTAGATCGGGCAGTGCCAGCGGGCTAAAGGTCTGATATGCTGATGATATATATGCGTGTCGGTGTGATAAGTATACGTAATATACTATTGTAACATAATGTGTGGTTTGTACGGAGTATATATGCACAAGGATTATGCTTTTAAATAAAGGGACAACGTTGACAAATGTAAGGGTGGATTGAAAAATGAACGAATCGAAAAGACCAAGACCACCGAAACTGAAAAGACCAAGATCGAGAAATTTGGTCAGGCATTTTGTTCGTCAATTCGGTTAGTCTTCTCGGTTAACCGAAAAGATCTAATTAAAAAAAATCTAAATGCAACCAACAATCCACTAAGTTTAATAGGATTAAAATCTAATATTCACATCCTACTCCTTTTAGCCATACAACCCAATAAAAGTCTTTACTAAGATGTGCTTGCGAATTCTTTTTGTGTGATTTTTGTGTTAAAATTTTTTATGATTTCTTTGCATATACTACCTCCGTTTTTTTATAATATAGCACCGCTGACTTTTTTTAAACGTTTGACTATTCGTCTTATTCAATTTTTTTTGCACAAATATAAAAAATTTGAAGTCATGCTTAACTAAATCAAGTCACAATAAAATAAATAACAATTACATAAATTTTTAATATAATGAATGGTTAAATGTATTTCGAAAAGTCAATGGCGTCATATAGTAAAAAATGGATGGAGTATTTAACTTTTTGTTTAATCTCGGTTAGGACCGAGACCGAATTTGCCGATCCTGATATTTTTCAATTGAAATTCGGTCCTCACTTTTTAATGACTGAACTGAGAGGAAGACTGAAGACCAAGACCAAAATTTTCAGTGTGACCAAATGCCCATCCATAGACAAATGGAATACAGATAAAAAAAAACAAAGTCATCTATTCACTCTATTCACTTTGAGTTCTTCTGTCAATTTGCATACGTAACATTTGCTGCAACTCTTTTACAACAATGGTCAAAATTAATTTCACTCACTAAAAGAATCGCAAATGAAATGTGATGAGGACTGAAGTCCCGATCGTCCATTATGTACTGATAAGTCCATTGTGGAGACTGAACCAAGATGACCGAACCACTCGCAATCACAACCCCACCCCTTCGTTGGTTATCAACTGTGCCAAAGCGCGGTCGACCTCGCCGATAAAGCTATCTCCTACATATGAATCGAGAACAAAAGCAAGAGAGTGGAAGAAATAATCTAAATATATTGCAAATATACAATGAAGCTCACAAATTGGGGTTCCACAAACCGAACTAAGCGGCGAAACTGCAACAGCAGAATAATCTAAGCAAAACCCACTCTAAATAATGACAGTTATTGAATAAATATGATTAGGGTTAGCCGTAGGGCGTCCACCCCTCGTGCTTAAGATGTGACCATGGCTGCTATTGAGACAACCGCTGCTCACATCAAGAACAAATTAAACAAGTTCTGGAATCCAATTCAGCTGCCTGCAACAATGTTGATTTCAAACGACTGCCAGATGTGCATACGACCTCCGTTTTGGGTCCATTAGTACTTGGTGGAAAGCTTTCGGAGTTCGCTTTCCAACCGATTCAGCCTCATCTTTGAATTCCCTCTCGTTTGGCCGGAATCACAGGAACAAGGTGACGCATCACCTATAATGGGCCTATGGGCTTGTAACTTCATCTGGGACCCTGGGCCAAGTAGGGCCTATGTGGGGTGCACCCCAACCAGGTGGAGCACAACCCTAGGGACACCAAGGTCGTCCTTCCACCTTCTTGAATAGCTAGGTACCCGTTAAGGGTTTCTTGGGTTTTGTTTAGATTGAAGTTTAGCCATTTCTACTTGCTTGCAGCGCGCGTACTAAACCGTCCGTTTGCATGTCTTTGGAACCCAACTTATCTTGTGTATTCAATTCCTATTTGCAATATCGGATTGCTTTGATCTTGTTCTTGCTTGTTTCTCGATTTGCTTGCAATAATAAGGTTGACCTACACCGGTGTCGACGTTTGATATCGTGACTATGGTATTTAGATGGTATGGGGATTGTTGGTACCAGGCTATATGCGAGATTGAGGTAAAAGAGATGGAGACATGGATTTTTATACAGGTTCGAACCCCTTATCTTACAGGTAATAGCCCTACATCCTGTTGGCCAAAGCCGGTGTTGCTCTTTATTCATCTGGATCACACAAATACAATATTTGGGATAACATATCTGGCTGTCATCGACTTGACGGATAGATAACCAACTCGTAGTCGACGATAGGGTAGTCTACCTCCTCGAATCTGTACTCGGCGAGATCAGAGATGACGCTAGATCCCTCTTGCCGGCTTCCATAGGCACCGGATGGGGTATGGCTAGGCTAATCTCTGATGTTGATATCCGGCGACGTGTGTTGGCTTGTGGCTTTGTGGCCTTGTGGCCTCTCCCCTCTCCTCCTAGGGGGGATTGTATTTATACCCATAGATAACCCCTTCCAAGTAAGAATAGGGAGATAAATATGGATATGATCTGAGTAGTGCTTGTCGTTTCCATGTAGAACTCTTCTTGTCCTTCCTTATCCGGAACTCCTTCTATATACGAGGTTTGTTTTCGTATAAGACATGGTATGTGGTGGGCCTTGCTGAGCTTAGTCGATTACTATTGGGTATGTGGTATCCATAACCCTGACAGTAGCCCCCGACTTCAATGCAAATGAACGAGTTCATGTTCTCAACCAAAGACTTTGGAATAACTGTTGTCGTGCTCGCTTGACCGTTCTCGGTGAGATCAGAGATAGTGCTAGATTCCTCTTATTAGCCTTTGTAGGCACTATATTGGTTTTGTATAGGTTAATCTCCGATGTCGTCCGACAAGATATGGAACATGTGACTAAGTCTCCCGTCTTGCTGTAATCGACAATTTGGATTGAAGTCAAGAAATTCCATCTCGGCGAGTACACCATTGTTGCATTCCATATTCCTTGTCGAACTCTAGCAGTCGTTCTTGGATAATCGAGAAGGTGCAAAGTCTGCGACAAAGCCTTGAAATCCGACTTGACTATTCCAATGTCTGACTTCCCTGATCAACATTCGTCGTACTCGCTTAATCGATCCCGCTGTAAGACCGTAGAGACATGGAGTCCTCGACAGCGTTGAATGGAATTTTCCTGAAATCAATTCTGAGAACAAAATATTAAATAGAGATAGCCCCCAAGCGAACGCTCAAGGGTAACATGTTCTAATATGTATGGAAAAATTGAAAATCAATTGAATCTACGTGTGACAATAAAAGAGTATGCTCGCTAGAGTTGCCCTCAGCAAACGGAGTTTGGTACTCCTCCTAGCACCTAGCCCTGTCCTCGGGGAAGTCTGTTCTCGGAGGGGAAGGCTCAATGACCCGTAAGTTGCCTAGCTGAAAATGCGATTACCTAGCCCCCAGCTGTGAAATTGAAAAAACCAATTTCCAATTACACGGCTTGGTTAATACGCATTATGGAGCACTCTTACATGACCAGGTTTTACATGGTCGTTTGGCTCTTTAGGATCTGACAAGACCTTATCTGCTCTGGGCGTCCCCAGCCGAAATTCCCTTAGGTTTCTCGGAGGCTTGTCAGACTGGCGTAAAGGGACAATAATTTCGATTTCAAGAGTAGGTGTTATCGTGGTAAGGGATCTCTGAATAAATATTGCACATATAAATACTTACAGAAGATGACGTAGATGATGAGAGAACCACCACACTAGGCAAAGCCTAGGTGTATAGTTGTACCCAACAAATCACATAGGTAGTGGGAGAATCGCTACATCGTTGGCAGAAAACCAGTTGTAGTCATATCTCGACCACTACGACCTACTGGTTCAAGAACCAGGAGTAGGAGTCTCTCAACCGTTTGAAATTGAGGTGCGAGGACTACTACGCTACTGGTCGAGGACAATTCATAGTCGTAACTCGACCATCAGAAGTCGTGGTACGAGGACCGCTACGCTGCCGATCGAAGACCAGTCGTAGTCGTACCTCGACCATCAGAAGTCATGGTGCGAGGACCGCTACGTTGCCTGTCAAAGACTAGTCGTAGTCGTACCTTGACCACCAGAAGTCGTGGTGCGAGGACCTCTACATTGCCGGTCAAAGACTAGTCGTAGTCGTACCTCGACCATTTGAAGGGAATCAGAGTAATGTATGGACGACATTCCCGTGACTTGCGAGAACAACCTCCTGATGAAGACGAAGACAATGAGGAATTATCGTAGTCGGAGGTTCGGCTCCTGTACCTACTACCTCATCCTCAGACCCTCTAGAAATATGGGGATCTTGAGTTTCGTCGTCGTCGTGTGATGTAGTTAACCATGTCCGTTGTCGTCCTGATGTCATTAGTCCTGGACGTTGTCGTCCTGGTGACGACGGCGATCTAGTCGGTCTTGGTTGTCACTTTCACGACAATGCTGATTGTCGCGTTAGATGTCGAGAGCTTGCTAACTGATTAGTCGAGGACCAGGATTAGGCGTATCTCGATCACCTGAATATGAATTTTTAGGTGGTGAGAGATCGCTACGATCTACGGACCAAGGACCAGGCGTGGGCGTCTCTCGATCACCTGAAGACGAATTTTCAGGTGATGAGAGATTGCTGCGATCTACTGGTCGAGAACCAGGTGTAGGCATTTCTCGATCACCTTAAGACGAATTTTTAGGTGGTGAGAGATCGCTACGATCTACTGGTCAAGAACAAGGTGTAAGCGTATCTCGATCACCCGAAGACAAATTTTTAGGTGGTGAGAGATCGCTACGATCTACTGGTTGAGAACCAGGTGTAGGCGTATCTCGTTCACCCGAAGACGAATTTTTAGGTGGTGAGAGATCGCTACAATCTACTGGTCGAGGACCAGGTGTAGGCGCATCTCGATCACCTGGAGATGAATTTTCGGGTGGTGAGAGATCGCTACGATCTACTGGTCGAGGACCAGGTGTAGGCGTATCTCGATCACCTGGAGACGAATTTTTAGGTGGTGAGAGATCGCTAAGATCTACCGGTCGAGAACCAGGTGTAGTCGTATCTCGATCACCTAGAGTTTTAGGTGGTGAGAGATCGCTACGATCTACCGGTCGATAACCAGGTGTAGGCGTATCTCGATCACCTAGAGATGAATTTTTAGGTGATGAGAGATCACTACGATCTACTGGTTGAGAACCAGGTGTACGCATATCTCGATCACCTGGAGTTTTAGGTGGTGAGAGATCGCTACGACCTACCGGTCGAGAACCAGGTGTAGGCGTATCTCGATCACCTGGAGTTTTAGGTGGTGAGAGATCGCTACGATCTACCGGTCGAGAACCAGGTGTAGGCATATCTCGATCACCTATGAATTTTTAGGTGGTGAGAGGTCGCTACGATCTATTGGTCAAGAACCAGGTGTAGGCGTATCTCGATCACCTATGAATTTTTAGGTGGTGAGAGATCGCTACGATCTACTGGTCGAGAATTAGGTGTAGGCGTATCTCGATCACCTGGAGGGGCGCTAGAGTTGGTGATTATATGTGCATCTCATGTGGCCAGCATGACTCACATATCCAACATATAGCATATCCGGATGTCTATTTGCAATCATGTCGGGTGTGATCAAACCAACGTTATTTGTGAGGGATTATCCGTTAACGACATATTCTCCAATAGTCCGGGCGTGGACGGCTCTATACATGAGATAAGTCGTCAGTTTTCGTTGGTAGGTTGGGTACGACGACTTAGCCTTTATCGAGAAAGTCTCGACAATAGGGTGTACTCGACCACAACCTACTCGAGTGCTCAATTGTTCTTGAAAAATATTTTTTCTAGAAGACAATATATATAGCAGAGAATATCGAGTATGTACTAAAAAACTGCATGACTCTTCTAGTATTATTAGGATATAACGAGCAGATTAAATATTGGGTATTACGTAAACCGTAAACAAGCATGATTTATACGAGCAAGTCTAATAGTACAGCCCACTACCAGCTCCAATTCATCTATAGCCAATCTAATAGCCAATTCATACAATAGTTGCTTACTATACTATTAGTATATGGTCCCATCTGTCATACACACAGTGTGTCTTGGAGTCTGTGCTGCAGCTGGCTACAGATCTGTAGCCCGCTGCTCTTCTCTCTCATCGTTTATATCATTAAAATATGTTTATAGCCGGCTAATAGCTGCTATTATACCTGCTCTACTAAAGAAAATAGAGCGAGCCCCAGCATTAAACCGTAGTCGGCCAAACATCGGAAACACTCGCACAATAGATATTGTATAAAAAACATGCTCTAGGTAAACAAAATAAATTATAGGTCTGACAATATTGTATGATCTGATCGTGGGTAGCTGTTGATTTATCTGAATAGTCAACGCTTTGCACTTTAGGCAGCCATATTGGTCTTCTCTGCAGGTACACGTGCACGCCTGGGCACGTACTGAGTCCATGCATATGCATGTGTACATGTCAGGAAGTAAGCACGTTGACTCGTTGTCTTGTTGTTTAGTAGATTACGCCGTGGTGATTTTGGGCAGCAATATATCCGGCCTGAGTAGATTAACACATGGTTTCCTATCACGTGGAGTGACATAGGCACCTGTCATTCACCTATCCGTCCGGCCTGTTATTGAGTCCGACCAAACCACGCGTTAGCCAGGAAATCGATCGGTGTAGTAGTCAATTCCGGACTCCCATGGTGTCAGCAACATCCTCGAGATCACCGATGGTCGATAATACTGAACAGATGTCTTCAGCTGCAGCGACGATGGTTCCGATCTCGTTGAAAGACATACTTTGGTCGGATTAGATGTCCCCAGTCCCCACAACCGAAGTCATCGAGTAGCTTAGTGTTGGAGAATCCATCTCTTGAACCCATCTCGTCGAAACCTTGAAGCACTAAACTCCCCCTACCTAGCGCGCCACTGTCGATGTTTGATATCGCGACTACGGAATTTAGATGGTATAGGGATCACTCCCCCTACCTAGCGCGTCACTGTCGACGTTTGATATCGCGACTACGGTATTTAGATGGTATAGGGATCATTGGTACCAGGGTATATGCGAGATTGAGGCAAAAGAGATGGAGACAGGGATTTTTATACATGTTCGGGCCCTTATCTTACAGGTAATAGCCCTACATCCTGTTGGCCGAAGCCGGTGTTGCTCTTTATTCATCTGGATCACACAGATACAATATTTAGGATAATATATCTGGCTGTCGTCGACTTGACGGATTGATAACCAACTCGTAGTCGACGATAGGGTAGTCTTCCTCCTCTAATCTGTACTCGGCGAGATCAGAGATAGCGCTAGATCCCTCTTGTCGGCTTCCGTAGGCACCGAATGGGGTATGGCTAGGCTAATCTCTGATGTCGATATTCGACGACGTGTGTTGGTGTCGTAGGCTCTCCGGACCTTCCATTATAATTAAGAGATGAAGTGAATAATTCAAGTCATCAAACAAGCATAATAAAGTAGCTGACGCCTCGAGAGAGGAATATTGGAGACATTGCTGGGCCTTTAGCTTGCCAGTCAACTTCAGCCTGAGATGTGCCCGTCAAACCACTCGAAGGCGGTGACCAGATGTGTTACACATTCAGGAGACTTGACAAAAATGGCTAAAGATCTACAACATCTCAAATATTCTAAACTCATACTCATGTGAATCTAGTTCCGAGGATGTGCACTAGATTCACACTTTCATCTTAAGCATGGACATACATAGCAAACACAAATGAGATGAAAGCGATTAAAATTACAACTAACTTAGAGATACATAGGCCGACCGACCAAATAAATATATAGAACAGCGGAAGTTTGTCTACCCAATCGACAAACACAGCGACTAGGGGTTTACCCCATTAAGTTCATATCCTAGAAGAAGCAGTCGATTACCCGCATCACTCAAATACTAAATCTAAAACCTGCAAGCAAAAGGTTAATTCAATGGCAAGAGTCAGTACATTATTAGAAATAATGCACTGGCAAGCACCAAGACAAGCCTAACACCTTACTTGCAAGGCATATAATCAAGGAAGGCATGATATGGTTCTTTTTAGCATAAAGCAAGTTTTATTTGCATAAAAACACATTCAAATCAGATTTTCTTTCAAATAAATTTTAGCAAGCTAGTACTTAACATATGGGCATCAAAGTAGGCATTAATCATGTATAAATATGCACCTCATTGCCATCCATGGCAGCAAGGAGATCATTCTAAAATCTCAACATAATTTGAAGGTAAATTCAACATTTAGAAGAATAAACACAAGTCTATACTCAATACATATCCACACGCTGCTCATGACCGCGAGCATGGCTAATCGATTAGTTTTTACTCTGCAGAGTTTGTACACTTTACCCACATGATGTGAAATAATAATCATGCAAGAGCATGACACGCGATACATAAGTATCCGATTTATTACTCACAACAAAGCTTTTCCAAAATTCATGATTTAACCTTACACCAGCACGATACGTGTTACTCCAACCTAAGCCATACACGTTATATGACCTAGAACCGTTAAGTGGTGGGCCCACGTCTTAAACTTAACGCCGTGGTGGCGGATATAACGGGAACCCACCCACGTGGCACAATATCGTTGTATTGGATAGACTTAGTCACCTAAACTACCACGTCGGGGTAAATAGGAAGTTCCTCTGAGTTATCTGAACTCATACACACCGGCCTACCAGAATGTAAGGCTAAACCATAAATAATTTACTAAGCTTGGGCTATCCCATACTAGCACATGTGGTTGTACTGTATACGAAATGAACTGACATTGAGTGAAGTTCTTAGGTCGGTTTGGGCACACTCTCCCCCTATCGGTACACAACTAATCACCATATGTGCACCACTTGAGGCCCAAACCTAAAATCCATATTTTCCATCATTTTATTTATCAAAATCACAAGTATTAAAGTTCTGTCCAGATTATTTAAAAATTAATTTTCATGTTTGTAATGAGCCTATAATGACAAGGAAGACCATTCTAAGCATGGCTAAGCATTATAGTAATCTAGTGATTCCAAAACTCATATATAAAGAGGTATAGTCATATTGTTCCAAAGGTTACGAATGAGGGATATGGTTATATGTGGAGTTAAGGTGATAATGCAAGTAGTAGGAGTTTGTCTAACAAGTTTAACAAGATTTTAGTTTATTAGTGTACAATCGACATGCAAGATTTGCAAACATTTTCAATAACCTCCAAAACATAGGTTCAAAGTGATCAAAGAGAGGGAGGTGGGACTTTCCTTGCAACTGGAAAATGTCAGCACCTAATTCACTTCTTCACCGTTTAAGCAATCATCTGTACAAAGTACACGTTATGCAATTAAACACCGAAATATGTGAAAAATTCAAAATGCTCTAAAATGCATGATTTGTGCACAGTGAATAGGTACTGGTCTAAAATGAATTTAGGTGAAAGAATTTCTATTTTATCTCATTTCATCTGAGAGTTATGAATTTTAGAAGTTTTCATCGATATAGTATAGGATTTACTTAGGTACTATTGTGAAATGCTCTTGTAAGGTGATTCTTATTAAGTTTATGTTTGCTAGGGTGAAGATATGTGTTTTATAAGACTAACACATTTGATTTCACAATTTTTAGAGTTAATGTGAATTCTTTATGTATTTTACAATTTACAAGTTATGGATCCACTGGTCCTAACAAGTTTTATTTGGAATTTGGAGCTACCATGCATATATATACTTATTCATATGTATTGTTTAACCACTATTATGTGTTAGTACATATACTACCAAATAAAGGTTTAGAGCTATGGTATGAACAGAGGGTGCCATATTCCACTCTACTAGGTTGAAGTACATTACTTGCTGGTCCTATAGAAATTTGGTTCACTTCATTTAAACTAAAGATGAATTTTCTACAAATTTTACAAATTAAAGGTTGCTCTATGTTGGTTATTAATTACATAAATATTTAGAGGCTTTTATTACAAAGTAAGTATATGATTTTATTTTACAAATTTGAAGTATATGTTTTGGTGACTCTACAAATTTGAAGTATATGTTTTGGTGACTCAAAAAGGATATAAGATGAATTTTATATAAACTTCTAAAGTTCAGCTTATATATCTAAAACTATTCATTTTAAAGATAATAGTTTTAGAGGCATTAGGTACAAAGTAAATATATTATTTTATTTCACTTTACAGTGGACAACAAATTGATGATTCCGTGAAATGTGAATTTACCCAAAAATGAGTTGAGATGAATTTTGTATGCATTTTATAAGTTTGTGCATGCTTTATGTATAATTTTTCTTAAATAAATTTTAGAGGTGAAATTTGTACTGCAAGTGTAAGTTTTTATTTCATAAAATTAAAGTTCATCCTTACTTGAGTTCACAGAAACTTGAATCATCTCAAAATGAGTTATATTTGATTTTATATGGATTTTTACAAGTCTTAGGTACTTTTCCTTGAGATTTCTAGAAACCAACCCGCAGTACTAGGCCCATATGTCAGTGTTTAGTATGTTTGCATATTGAACCTTATATTTGTTTAAATTCTCAAAACGAAGTCCTGCGACCTGGACAGAACAGAGCGCCATGCCCGAGCTCTATCTCGAGCTCGCCGGCGACAAACGATGGCTCGTTTGGGGGTGCGACCAATACACAAAATGAAGATCATGTTATTGCGATTTCATTCCTATACATTTCTCAGATAGCGGACATTGGAGTAGCGCCAGCGGCGAGTCCGAGCAGAGGATGTTTTCGGGTGGTGGTGCATGTCGTGCTATTGACTGGATGTGTTAGTGATATGCCCTAGAGGCAATCATAGAGATGATTGTATCACATACTATGTTTACATATTTATTCGACATTATTCCTTGAAATAGATAACTCATTATTGGTTAATGAATATGTGATTCTTTCATGAGACTATTTATGTTTTTTGTTACTATTTCTAAAGGATCCCTGATCAAATATCATATGTGGAACAAATATGTTTATATGATCGGCACATGTATTAATTGATGATCATGTCTCATGGATCATGGTATAGAGATACCAAATTAATAATGTGGACACATGTTGCTAAACATGTTGTTGGATAGGCCCAACATGAGACACTGGAAGAGCCATATGTGTTGTGTCATCAATGATCTTATTTAGTGTTGGTGTTGAATTTTTAGACCTAAGATTATCATGGTTCACAACATGTGTAGTAGCTTACTTAGGGACTGCTAAACGCTACTCCGTAATTGCGTAGTTATAAAAGTAGTTTTCGGGTATGCTATGAAACATGTAGTGGGATATGAATAATCAAGATGGGATTTGCCCCTCCTATGGAGAGATATCTCTGGACCCCTCGATGTTATAGATTATGGAACTGCATGGCCATGTCAAAGATGATTGAGGAGTCAATCACAAGTTATATGATCTATTAACAGGTTCGAGTGAATGATTGAGCTATTGGAGGATAGCACATATCTAACCTTGAGATTAATCGATATTGTGAGGCAAAGGGGTTCATACAAGTATACACTAGAGGTTCAGCCGATATGATCTTTATTTATACCCGGTGGGTCAATATGTTCTGCTAGGGGCCGCTGTTGACGCGTGGACCGAAAAGGAGTTTTCGGGTTACAGCCGAGTATACATGAACCTACAGGGTTGCACACTTAATGGGCCGGAATAAGTGGATTGAATGGAGATCCAATATGTGCTTAATTCGGATAGGGATCCGAATAGGAGTCCTACAGGCCTTGGAGGCCCGAGTGATGGATCCTATATATTCATGAGGGGTGTGACCGGCGGAGGCATAGCATCACGTGAGAAACCCTAGCCGTCACATCCCTCCCCGAGCAAAACCCTAGCCGCGCGCGGGTGCTAGCATATCTGCGCGTGGTGTTCCGTCCCTGTACGTGTGGATACCGGTAGAGGCGCCGCTGGTTTGCCGTGCTGATCGGCGTGGGAGTACGGCGATTAGAACGCACGAGTAGGAGAAGGTCGAGCCGGTGTGATCGACTATTTCCTCTACATCGACGCGCGCTACTTCGCGAGAATTCCTTCGACTTCTCAGCGTCTTCTTCCGCTGTGCAGCGCATCGAATGGTAACAATCTATGATCTAATACTTGCATGGTTCCTGGTTTACGCGATAGAAAATTTTGATTTATGCTATCGTAGCCTACGCGTATCCCAACTGGATGTACCCAAAGGGATGCATGCATGTATGTTCTATAGGCTGCAGGGTGCTCAGCGAAGCTCGGACACGCTACGGGTAGGCCTGGACAGCGACGATGATGCAGAGGATGTCCCGGCGGCGGCGGAAATCGGCTTAGCAATGGTGACAACCATAATCCAAACTCCGGGTGCCAAGAAAAAGAGTGGAACGGCTCAAAGACCAACTAAAGATGCTACACGAGTCAGGAATTGCGCTGAAGCTCACCCGGGATCAAGGAATCGAAGATCGACGCCGGCGGCTGGAGTTGGAGAAGATGACGCCGATCTCCCTCCTCGATTCACCGATCCATGAGGTTCTAGTAGCATCTTGAAGAGGACGTCTAGGTGATTCTGGTGGCGCAAGGGTTCGGCTTGGGGTGGTTCTGTTTGGTCGGAAACGACGACGAGAACCCGACAGCAGTCATCACTGTGCGCTCCAAGGCGTTTGTGGGCACGGTGGCGTTCCCGCTCAACCGCTGCATAGAATGGGACGAAATTAGATGAAATAGAGATGGCACTGAGAGTAGGTTTTGGAACGCAAAAGAAGAGGAAACGACCGCGGCTCATTAACGAATGCGGCCATCGTCTTCTTCGTGGCCGGCGATGGAGAAACGGTGGAGAAGGGCAGCAAGGATGCTCTCCCTCGGTTGGATCGGCCCTGGAATGGTGGGTGAAGAGTGGCGACGCGTCTGGGAGAGGCAGAGATGGAGCTCGGCATTTTTAGGGCGTCGACACGTCGTGGCCACGCGTCGAACGCGCCCGAGGGTTGTCGGCTCGGTCTCTTTTTCAGTTCTGGTCGGCTAGAGAAGTTGCACAGAGGAAGGGTGTCACGCCCGGAAATTCACTAGTAATTTCCAAACTAATTTGTGCATAAAATCCTCGTCCAGGAATCAACCGAGGTACACAAACTGACAATTTAATATACAGATTCATCAAATTAACTAAAACGATAAATACTTACTTATGAGGCACTTAGTCCTCATCAAGAAGAAAACTGCAGCGGAAAAATAAAATCTAGCGAAGCTTCGGCTCCACTCCCACAGGCAGCTCAACTGAGGTATAAGCCAAACATCTTCTCCTTCTAGATCCTTTTTCTTCAACTGAGGTTTGATGATTATTGCAAGAACGAGCATATGACATACTCAACAAGCCACACAGCAAATATGCAAGTGCACAAGGATTCCAAAGGATGGCATAATATAGGCTCATTTGCAAAAGCAGCATTTAGCAAAAACATTTAAGACAAGTAAAACAGTAGAGTAATTAATCATCAATTTTAATCAACACTGAACAGCACACCCATGCTGCTCAGGCCCAACCACCCTGAACAACCATACCCGGCTGTACAGATCTAACTCCAAACCAGGAGCTAAACAAATTATTACCAGTTATAACATCCATAATTATTGTGAGAGGTGTGAGACTAATCACGAAAAACATTGCTCAACTCGCCCATAACCGCGGGCACGGCTATTCGAATAGTTTTACTCTGGCCAGAGGTGTACCACTGTACCCACAAGACACGATTCCACACATGTTGCCATGCCCCGAAATACCACCACGGCATTGCAAAGGGGGAAATCGTGACAATACCCTTTGCACAACACAACTCAAAACAGTGCACCGTTCCTGGATCATAATCACCCCCTTATAAACAAGGCATGGACTCCCCAGCGACCCCCATGGACTTCTCGCCACTTCTCAGTCTGGCGCACTATAATGAATCACGCTATACAAAAGATAAAGCCGTTGCCCATGCTGGCTTGTGGTTGGCACGGTAAATGTTTCACAATAGTAGCTCGCGAACCGGTCCTTAATTGTCATGAGCACAACCATCAAAACCATATGCTCACAACCCACCTTAACCAGGTTTTAATTATCAATTAATTAACATCACACGATTAACCATCATGAGCTACCATTTAATGTAACCATAATTAATAATAATATAACATAGTTTATAATTAACCCCTTTAGTTAGCTAACGTTTCTAAGCATAGCTAAGCAAACTTACATATAGCATTTAGCTGAACCAATCCAATATATAAGGTTCAAGCTAATCAATTTATTACCCAAGGTATCAAGGAATAGGGCATTCAGTGCAAATTGGCCATAACAAAGGAATAGGTTCACACCACCCGGTGACATTCGAAAAATAAATGCACAGTTGAAATAAATAGAGAATTTAAATATAGGATCAACATGCTCAAAGGATTGTGTTTAGGATCTGTGTGACTTGCCTTGCAATAATCGGTCTTCAATTAATCTTCTTGATCACTTCCGACGCACTCACGAACCTTCGCAACGACGGAAACGACAAGCTAACACGCAAAACGAAGTAAAAGACTAATAAAAACCAAATAAACAATACATATAAAGTAAACAAACATGTAGATCATGATTTTATATGAATTATGAGACTTGAACGGCCTTATTCTGACTCCAAATGAATTTATTATGAATTTTACAAGATTAAATCTATTTAAAGCCCATTTAAAAAGAATTAAATTAATTTAATTCAATTTATGGACAATTTTAATATGTAGACCTTTATTTTAGAAAAATTTAGCAACTTGAACCACCTGAAACGGATCTACGGTTATTTAGATATGATTTTCAGAAGATTTAATCTATTAGAAAAACGGGAAAAAGAGAAACCGATGACGTCAGCATGATGTCATCAAAGGTGGCCGGCTTCGGATGGCGACCTCGCCGGAGCTAGGGTGGTCGGCCGGGGTTTTGAAGGGCATCTACACTTAGAGGACGACGAGACGAACCCGATGGTGCTCACCTATGTGTCAAACGATGACCGACGACGGCCGGCGACGAGAGGACGGCGGCGGCGGCTCGGTCGGCCGGTGACGGAGGGGCTCCGGTGGCCGGCGGCAAAGAAGGACGGGCGGCCGGGCTTCCTCACCTCCGGGCGCACCTAACGGCGGCGACGGCAAGCGGCGGCGACGGCGGATGCGGCGGCGCGGCGACGCCGAAGACGGCCGGCGGCGACGGCGAGCTAGGCGCGCGCGGCGGCGGCGCTACGGAGCACGGGAGAGGACGGAAATTGGGGCAAACGAAAGAGAGCGACGAGGTGATCCTATATATAGCCTTTGATTGAAGAGATCGAACTCCTCCCGCAAGAAATCGATCCGAGAAAATCAAAACTCGGTTTTGGAGATAAACTCGAAAACGAATTTGATTCGGACAAGATACTCAACGGATTGCTCCGTTTCTTGAGGGGAAAGATAGAGGAGAACGAGAGGATCAAAACCCCCCTAACAATCGGACTCGAGGAGACTGGATTGGGGCGGATTTGGAGGCGGAAGGCGGCGGCTCGGCTCGGCCTGGCCGGCGGCTGGAGATAGGGGATGACCCCGACATGTGGGCCCCACATGTCGGCGGCTGAGGGGAGGAAGGGCGGGCGGCGTCGGCTGGGCCGGCTTGGGCCGGTTCGGCCGCGCGCAAAGAGAAGAGAGTTGGGCCGAATTCGGCCCAACGGCTTAGGGAGGGGTTTTTTGAACTTTTTTAAATAAAAATAAATTGTGAAATGATGTTTCAATAATTAAAAATACTTCCCTTGCTCAAACAATTCCCAGAAAATTCTAGAAAATAGAGGAACAAGCAAAGTATTTAATAAAATTTTATCTAGCTCAATTTTATATTGAGATTTAGCAAATTAAAATTAGATCTTCTCTTTTAAACTTTTAAAATTATTTCTAATAATTCCTTTTAAACAACAATTTATAATTTAAGGATTTTAAACAAGAAAAGCACTTAACAATTATAATTAGATCATTATTGATCAAATAATTACTGAACTGTTCTTTGTATCATTTAGGAATTGAGCTCCGAAAAATCCGAGAAAATTCCAGAGAGTATAATTAACCATGGAGAATTTAATAAAAATTAAATCCATCCATGCTTTATATTTAGGAAATTTTATTTCCCACATTTAACTTCACTTGTAAATTAATGAACATTCAATATAAATTCTATTAATAATTTATTAAATAATTTATAAATCCTGAAACGAAAATCAGGGTGTGACAAAGGGCAAGCCAAGGAGGCTGTCAAGTGGGTCCAGGTCGGTGTAAGCTAGGTGGGGTTGTGAGGGATGGATTGATAATTGGGTGCAAGCGATTTTGGATAAATTTTCAGGATTATTTCTCTTACCCATCTTTGTTAATTCATATATTAATTTGTGGTACAGATCAATTCATGTGGATTTTACTGAAGTAGATGAATGTACCTAGTTTCTATTTTCTTTGGTTGCACTCACGAATTATGGATAGATTGCTCACATAAATTAAAAGAAGATGGGCTCAATGGAAACTGTTTGAATTTTTAGGAGACCTAAACAGAGAAGATAAATTCTGGAAAAATTATATATATTCAATCATCAGTATATAATCCTATTGGCTGTTTTCGATGATAGAGGCTAGCCGATGATGTTAGATAGCAAGATCGGTCTAGATTATATAGTTTATATGATAACTCGACAATTTACAAAGACATGATTAGAGTGCCATAAAGATCTAAGCACTAATCCTGAGAATGCAAACCGCTATAACAAGCTTTAACTTTTCGTCGGAGATCGAACCCGATGCAGCCCAACTCGAAAGTAAGAACTCGTCGAAACAATGAAAATAGAAAAGGGTGGCGATACGCAGAAAGTGTTATTGAACTGAAGTTAATTGTTTACACGGTATCGGGTCATATTTATACCCAAAATACATAATGTGTCCTTGCCGGACACGACTCCACTTCTATTACAACTCTTAGGCGGACTCTTACTGAAAATATCTATAAAGAAACTACTAAAATATCCTAATAGATACAATTGCCTTCCTCGGACTCAATCCATGCTTGGCAATACTTGTGCAACACCCCAGTCGATCCCGACAATGATTCTAGAATCATCTTGCCGAAATCGGCTCCATCAACTTCTCCCTAACCGATTCGGTATTAGCCGATACAGACGGTAGTCGATGTAAACTTTAGCCGGTGCTTAACTTTAATCCTAATGAGGTACTTCGGGCACTAGCCAACTCGCTGCTCCCAGATATCGCTCTACTGCGCACTCGGACAGGGAGGACTTCAGTGTTTTGAGGGCTGTCACCACCTCTACCTAGACACCACGCCTAAGCAGATTAATTACTTACTTTAATGTTAGCTACACACTAAAGCAATCACTATATTTTATTTGATTATTGTGAACGATGATCCTGTACTCTAAATAGGAACTAACTAAGAGATAATTCTCACTGAGCAAAACTAAATTGCTCAAAAGATAATTCTATTATAATCGGAGTAATTAATAGAGCAGGAAGAAACAGGGACAGGAATTCCTCCGACTTCTTCTCTACTCTACTCTCTTCCTATTCTAGTATACAATATAATATAATAGAGCCTCTTATAATTCAGCTCAAGCTTGGAGTGTGTGTGAAGTGAAAAGGTGAGGTCTTTATATAGGGGCAGGCATGACGGTCATAGAACGCGAAAAGTCCATTTTGCCCAACAACCGCCATTTAGGAGCTTATCCAGACCATCCATGCAAAACCCCTGATCGGACGGCTGCAGGGGTGGTTCGGCCAAACCCATGGCTGGCCCAACAGGCTTCAACTTTGGCCTGTTGCTCCTCCATTTCTGCGAGTGGAAGGCCCATTTGAAGATGTTTTCTGGTAGTTTCTGGCCCACTCTTTATATGGATAGGAATTCTCCTTCACTTAATTCTATATTCCATCCAACTTTGGTGGTTTATTATCTGCATTCAAATATACACCAACACTTGTGGAATATGTCAGAATTAAACCCTATTACTATGTTGGACGTTTTATTTCTTTGATTTATGTAGGTATTGGCGGCATAAAATTTGTCATTAACAACCGCCAACAAACCCCCCACCCTTAGCTCTTTACTCGTCCCGAGTAAAGGTTAGAGCTAAAGTTCAGAATAAAATTCTCCAAGATATAGTACAAGCACATAATTTATTCAAGACCAGTCTCATACCTGTGAACTTCTTCGGTGGCTAACTTACCATCTTAGGCGATTGAAAGATGGAATAGTCTTGAATCCGGTCCTTCTCAAACTCCATCTTAGACTTTTGGGGTTTTATAAATTTTCGCAAATCAGCTTTATCTCCTCATAATGACTCACCCTCGATAACTCAAATATTTTGTGCTGTTTGTGCATCCTCACCAAGGCATATGCTGCCGAAATTATTCCCTAATCTAAAGGATGAATATGTGGAGTTTGGTAGGGATAACTCGGGACATACATGCATCATATATATTGCAAAACCAAATATATGGACTCAAGAAGATAATCGATCATACTCTCGGATCAAGGATTGCACAATTTTTTGGGTGGAAAGTGTATGATATGTGTGAAAGATCTATGCACTAGAGTTGCCTTGAAAGGGGAGATTGGGATATCTATGATCCTAATAGTGCGGTGATTGTTTTGGTGATTAATGACAACCAATTGTTGGAACTAACTATTTCCATGCGTTGGTGAGATTAGGTTAAGTTCCGGCATCAAGTTAAAAGATTGAAATGGAGAAGATGGACATTATACCTTGATGAGGAGCAAGTGAAGACATTGATGATACGGGGTATGAAATGGCTATCTATGGCAAACCGGTGAAGAGAAAGCAAGGCTCGGCTAGAAGATGGACATTATACCTTGATGATGAGCAAGTGAAGATATTGATGATGCGGGGTATGAAGTGGCTATTTATGGCAAAACGGTGAAGGGCAAGCAAGGCTCGGCTACAATGGACCATGCGGGGGGTGAAGGGCAAGCAAGAGGCTTGGCGCCGATGGACCGAATCCGGTGGTGAAGGGCGAGTGAAGGCTTTGTCATGATGGTCATGATGGACCGTGCGAGGCCATTTGAAGCTATGAGTAATCCGTATCAATTATAAGAAGACCGCAAGATGGAATGCCGAGGATCAAGAGGATGTGGTTCTTCGATGAACATCAAGTCAAAATCCAAAGTGGGCATTGATCAAGGCAAAGGTATAATTGATTTGGGACTAATATGCTTAATGAGTGTAGGTGAGAATAGTCCCAATAGTGAAATGGCGTTGACGTTGACAACCCTCAAGGTGAAGCAAGAAGTTGACATTCCTAGTGGTGTATTAGTCCCAGGTTGCTTAGGAGTGGGCTAGGATGCTTGGAGACCCCCCAAAACATCAAAATCAAAGCGGCGAGAAGACTCGGTGCCAAGTTAGACTAGTTTACTTTTTTGTTTTGAGTTTAGGAAAAACCGTACTATTAAGAGGGGTTCCAAGTGTGGTTCTGAGATAACACAAGTGCTCTTAGTAGTGTCCAAGTGTTGAAATATTTTTAGGAGCTGTTTTTGAAAATGGCTATACTCGGGATAGAGAGTCCCACCCGGAGTTTCTGTCCGGAACTTCCTGGCGCCGAGGTGAGGTTGAAAAATTTCCTAAGTGTTGCCCGGAAGTTCCTGGCATCCAGGCCCTGAACCTCCTGGCAACCCTCCAGTTCAAATATGTGAGTAACGGCTAGATGACGTCATCTAGCCGTTATATATAGCCAACTAGACCCCAGCTCATTCTTTGGCCATTCCACTTTAGCTCTTGTGTTCCCTAGCTTGTTCTAGCCTCCCCCAATGTGATTTTGCTTCCTCCACCCAGATCTTGTGTATTTCTTGAGTGAGAGAGTGATTTTGAGGGTGGTGGTGAGGATTGGAGAAGGTTTTGAAGGCTAGGATGACTTGTGCACTTGGGGTATCTCGTTGGGCTGTCATTTGGAGCTTGTTACTCTTGGAGGGTGACCTCCTAGACGGTTAGGTGTCACTCCCGAGTTTCCAACAAGGTTGTGGATTGACCCAGGCAAGTTTGTGAGGGCGTTATTCCACCTTCGAAAGGAAACAGAATATCCGGTGAGTGAATTTCGAGCTGAGGTTTAGGAGGTCGTCTTGGTAGCGCAAGCCTCACTTGTGGTGTTCTCTTGGTGTTCAAGTTGGGGATCTTAGTGGTCACTTGAAACGAAAGAGAAGTACCAAGGAGTGTTGGCTTGAATACCGGAGACCTCTTCCTAGGCTTTTGCTTGGTGAGGCAAGGGGTTAATCAAGACCCGGCTCTTTGGAGCTCCTCAACGGAGACGTAGGATTCTCGCCGGAGAATCCGAACTTCGGGAAACAAATCTTTTGTCTCCTCTCACTCTCTTTATCTTTGTGATTGTGATGCTTATCTCCTTATTTGCCTAGTTGTGCTATCATGTCTCCCAGTGTATGATCACTTGTGATATCTTGTGTATTTTCATGTCTATTACTCTTGTTTGAGACATGTTGTACCTCTCTATGGTTTAAGGCTTCCTTGTGATTTAGTTTACTTGTTGTGAGGTGCTTGAAATAGCTATTCACAACTGCCCGGAAGTTCCTAGGAAGAACTCCGGAAGTTCCGGGCAGCATTCTCTGCTTGTGAGAAAAAGCTGCCAAGAAGTTCCTGACCTTTTGCCAGGAAGTTCCGGGCCCTGATTTTAACCGCTGCGATTTGAAGTAAATTTTAGGAACGCCTATTCACCCCCCCTCTAGGCGACATCAAGGCCCTTTCAATTGGTATCAGAGCCTAATCTCCGGATTGGCTTAACCGCTTGGAGAGAAGATGTTGGGGGATGGTGAGAAAAGCATGAAGGGTAACATGGTTGATAGTCAAGATGCTACAATGTCAACACGAGGTGAAACTTTCCTTGAACTTCTCATGCTAGATGGTTCAAATTACATGTCTTGGAGTACTCACATGCTTTTTGTGTTTAGGGCCATGGGACCTCAAATAGAGCGAGTTGTAGATGTGAGCATTTCTCCTCCTAGTGATCAAATGATATCATTTGAAGAGGAAGAGAAATGCATACATCTCAATGCTCAAGCTACTAACGTTTTATTTAGTGCTTTGAGTGAAGATGTGTTTGAATCCGTTGCGCCACTTGAGGATGCTCATCTCATTTGTAACACACTCAAGGAGAGATATGACAAGTCTGAGTGTGATGTGGTAAAGCTCGCTATAGAAGAACCACTTGTGGAGTGCTCAAATTCATCGACAATTTTTAAAGATCCTCAAGTGATTCTATCCAATGATCAAGATAGCCTTGCCACATTCACCTCCTCAACAACACGTGTCTCCATTAAAGGTAATGAAATGGTGAGTAGCGTCAATGTGGATACTTCTACCTCCTGTAGTGCTTGTGGAACTAATCTTTTGAAGGTAGAAGTATGTGAGAAAAAATTGGCCAAGTGAAGAATTTACATCTCCAAGATGCTCATCTTCACAATTGGATGAATATTCTTGCATCATGGAGAAATCATATTTGGAGAAAGAAAATCTAGAGCTTAAAGCTTAACTTGTGGAGCTCACTAGCAAGCATGTGGACCTACAAGAAAAATATGACGAGCTTTTGTGCTCTCATGGAAATCTTGTGGATTCACATGCCATGCTAGAAGTAACTCATGAGGTGATCATAACAATGGTAAAATCCTATGTGCCTCATGTTCAAGTTGACTTTACTTGTGCTAACTCTTGTTTCTCTCAAGCAAATATTTTTCCGTGCACTACATGTGACTTGGATTATGTAGGGAAAAAGGATAAGCACATCGATCATGGACTTGTTGGCAATGCTCAACCTTCTCAAGATAACCGTGAAAGCATGGTGAAGAAGCTTGAGAAGGGATCAACCATAGCTTGCACCAAGTTCTATCAAGAAGATAACAAGTCCAACAATAAGAGCAAGGGGCAAGATCAAAAGAAGAACAAAACTTCCATTACTTGCTTCAAGTGCAAGAAAATGGGACATCATGTGAGAGATTGTCCTTGGAAGAAAGAGAAGAAGTTGAACAAGAATGATGATCTTGCTCACAAGTTCTTCAAGTCCATCAAAGAGGGACACTTTGCCTCAAGTTGTCCTCGCAAGATTGATGATGAAGTCACACTTCCAAGAAAGACATCAATAATAAACAAAAGTAAGTGCTACGGTGGCAATGAGAAGGGGCATGAAATTGGATTTTGTCCTCACAAGAAGGATGATCATTGCAACCGATCAAGCAAGAGGCAAACCGGCAACAAGCAAGTCAAGAAGCAAGATAAAAGCAAAACTCGACTTTGCTACAATTGCCGGGCAAAGGGACATATTGGTAAAAATTGTCCCATTGGGAACATTCCTAAGCCAAACCTCTCATTTCATCAAAATTGGCTTAGGAAGGCCAAAAATGGCACTTGTGCTAATAGGGTGATTAGTTCGCTACATGCTAGCACAAAGGCCATTTGGGTGCCTAAATCTCTTGTGGCTAACGTCTATGGACCCAACATGGTTTGAGTACTAAAATATGCTTAGATTGTCAATTAGGTACTTGGAGGTGCATTGGAGGCTCAACTGATCCTTGAAGAACTAAGTTTGTGCAATGAGCAAAAAATGGAGTCAAGGATGTGAATAATTGTTCTACATTAGGAACCAATGTCATCTCGGTAACAAGTATTTACATTGAAATTTCTATGTCCTAACCTTGTGTAGGTTATTACTTGTGTATAATGTCTATCCTTTAATGGTGCTTAATTGATTGGCAAATTTGATCTTGAGTAAAGTTTTGGTTATCTCATTTATGGGGAGTGTTATAACTTCTTATATCATTTGCATCCCTTACATGTGTTTTGATTAAATTGATGCTATAATAGTCTTCAAAATTCTATTTTGGTCAAAAAGTCAAACACTATAAAATTAGTTGTGAAAACCTAGTTTTGTTTGTTCAAAAGGATTTCTACTCCTATTTGAGAAGTATTTCAAAAGTTGATTCAAAACAAAAATAAGTTTTGGAAAGAAAATATTTTTAGCCTCTAAATGTAGATGCTAGGATCTTGTTTTTGCTTTTAAAATGTGTTTATGTCAAAATATGTCCTAAAAGGTTTTTGCAAATAATCCTTTTGTCAAGCCACTAGAGTTGGTCATTTCAAATCTTTTTGGTATTTAAATATATTTTATGTGATAAACGATTTGAAATTATTTGATCTCAAAATTCTCATAAAAATTTATATTGACCATATTTGGTTCTATTATAGCATCGAGTGAGTTTAGCCACTAGAACCATATATTGTGATGTATATTGGTTCATGGAGGTATTTCAAACTCATAAAAATCAAATTGTGTCCAAAACATCTCCTTTTAGTCAAAATTGCATTTGGGTCATTTTGTTGGAACTTCAACTTTTTATCTTTCTTCGAGCAAGGAATTAAACATGAATCCTTTAAAAGTGATTTTATTGGTGCTGGGACAAGTGTGATCAACCATATGGTGATCCTCAAACGAATCCCTCACACGAGCACCATGGATTTTGATGGTTTCCCAAAAACTCGGTTTTTACCTTTGGTTTTTCAAGTTCTTTAAATTTGGTTATGAAATTTCAAATATTTTGGTTATTTCTTGTTTCATCTAATTTCCCATGTTGTTGTGAGCTTGTGGTTGAAATTTCGTGAAATTCCGAGTTTGTTTGGGTGATTTGGAGCAAAATCTTGAAAATTCTCGGGTGCTGATTTTGTCGGCTAGGAAGTTCCGGCCAAAATGCTTGAAAGTTCCGGTCAGCACTCTCTGTTGAGACAAAGAGGGCCGATAGGAAGTTCCGGACAAATTGGTAGGAAGTTCCGGTCCAACTTGCCTCAAAACATAGTTTTAAAATCTTGGTTTAATCGAAAAGTTTGTTTTGACCCAAATACTTTTAGCTCAAGCTTCCAAAATTCAAAAGTTCAAAAGTTTACATGAAATGTTTTCTAAAAGAGTCCCTTTGGTAAAAATTCAAAATTCTTATTTGACGGTCCAAAGTTTGTGAAAAATGTTTCAAAGCGTTTCAACTTTTATCTCAAGTGTTCTAAAATGCTTTTGGAGTGAATTTTTTGTTTTTGGAACAAAATGTCATTTCTCCAACATGTTGCTTTGATCATATTTGGTCCAAACATGCATACAGTGGGTTTAAGCAATTTGACTAATGTTCTTTGTGAACATTGGCCTAATTTGGTATTTCTAACCCATCTAAGTCTTTCCAAATGTCAAACTTCTTAAAAAAATCCTTTGGTTGAAATTCATTGTCTTAAAAGCCATACACTTGATGGAAAATTCATTTAGTGAAATTAATTTTGGAGAAGTTTCTCTCAAGTTCAAAGATCTTTTTGGCAAGCTTGAATTATTTCGGACTTTTTCTCTCTTTTCTCAACTTGTAGAAATTTTCAGAAAAACTTGACTTTGAGCTAATTCGTGATCTTTATATCTCAAAATGGGTTGTGTTGTTGTGATTTGGAAAGAGCTTACATTGTGACTTTCGATTCTCTATAGTTGGACTTCATTGCCAAATTTTGTCTAAATTATCAAAGGTCATTTGAATGTCATTTCAATGCTCTTTCTTAGTTATTTTTTGAGTTTCCAAAATTTGAACATCTTCAAATTTTCAGCTTTCTTAATTCTTGTGATCCTTGTACATGCATGTTGGTTGAGACATGGGCAATGCTCCCACAATGAAATTTGTGCATTATCGTGTGATCTATCTCCAAGGTTTGTTGTAGATTTTTCAGCCCATGGATTGGATTACCTTCATGTGTCAACCGGAAGTCCCGGTCTACTAAGGACTTGTAAGCTCCCATGGTAAATCTTTTACGCCATCTCTACATATACAAGCTTCAAGTGTCATGAATATTCTTTCTTATGGTAGATTGCCATGCATTCATCTATTATCTCGTGGCAATTTACATGCATTATTACTACCCAATGTTTGGCACATGTATATTCTTGCAAAATCATTTATGTGTAAATTGTTCAAATTATAGGGTGTACTCCTCATTTCTTTTCATTAGACAAGTGCATGCTTCTATCAAGTAATTCAAATGCTTGCATGCACCTATTTAGGGGGAGCATGTCCTATGTTTTGTATTTTTGAGACTAACTTCTTGTGAAGTGTATTTTATGTTTAGTCTCATGGGAAGTGAAACATTCTCAAAGGTATGCTATTCACAAGTGGTAATTCAATTACCTTTTCATCTTATATTTTATCTAGCTACCTTTCATAATATAGATTAAATTCCCTTGCTTGATTTAAATGTCAAATAATGAACATAAATTTGCCTTCCACCATATGTGTGCATTACTTTTTGGAAAATTTAGTCTATATTATGAGGTTTCACGAATAAGTGATCCAATTTTCCTCCACATCAAAAGGATCATTATTTGTGAAACTCGTGTGCTTTTGATGCTTTCTCTTTTCTATTGATTCAAATGGAGAAAAGAGATAATGATGGATCAAGGGGAGACTGATTTATGACAACCGAAGGAATGGGTGAATAAGGATGAGATTGGTTAAGCACAGTGTGCTTTACAATTCTAGTCCTTAAATTTATTTCTTTTGGTGATATTTGCCTCCTTGACCCAAAATATAGTGTAAACTCCTCCACGATTCTCATTTGAGTAAAGTGCATATGTATGAATTAAATTTATCCTTATATGCACACCTTGAGGGGGAGTTTATTTTATACCTTGGAAGACTAATGGTTTAAATTGAGTTTATACTTTTAGTCTCATGTCGGAAGTGGATGACTCCCAAGGTAAACTTCATTATTGCTTGTATGAATTTTCTTTGCAACCTTGATTTCATAATATAGGATGGATTCTTGTGTTCCTTCATTTCTTTTATGAAAGTGCATAAGATTTCTTTTCACTCTTTGGTATGCACGTATTTAGAAGGAGTTCATCCTATGTTGTGATATTTCATAAGTCTTGATATCTCTTCATCATCACTACTTATTGGGTCTTGGCTTATGAGACATTTCTTTCGGGCATACATGACTTGTCTATAGCATTATATGCCTGACATACTTTTTTGCCCTCCTTTAAGTGAGTTTTGGGAGATGCATTAAAGAGAAAATATTTTTTTTGGAATCATGCTTTTGTGCCTTGCTCCAAATTAAGCGAGTTTAACTAATCAATGTATTTGCTTTATGTGCATATGGGTTCTTACCAATTGTGACTATAATCTAGGCCTACCTCTTTTGATTGGTATTCTTCTATCAATTGGTGTGGTTCATATGCACAAAACCAAAAAGAGCTTGCTTTGGATTGGTGTTTCTTTGGACTCCAACTCTTTCTATTGGAATTTCGATGAGTTCAATTGCTTTATTCGGTGTTGGTGCACATGTTTTTCTTGTATACCTTCTTGTGTGTACCTCGAGGCTATTTGTACTTTGCTATTTTTGAAACTAATGCTTTTGATAGAGTTTCATCTTGTTCTAGCCTCTTTGGAACACCAAAGGTATGTTAAACCTTTTTCCCTTCAAGTGTATAGGACTTGTGTAGTTCTTATATACTTGATATGATTTCTTTTTCTTTTTCTTTATACTCCCCACCCACTCATTTAATCTTTTGGTGTTTGATGCCAAATGGGGAGAAGTATAAAGAGAAAGAGATATAAAGGGGAAAGTGCATACTCGTTTCATATGTTGATGAAACTAACCCTCTAGTATATGTTTCATGCTCATGTTAACATATACAAGAGTATTCTCTTTAAATTCCTATTCTTATGATAGTGTTGTCATCAATCACCAAAAAGGGGGATATTGAAAGATCTATGCACTAGAGTTGCCTTGAAAGGGGAGATTGGGATATCTATGATCCTAATAGTGCGGTGATTGTTTTGGTGATTAATGACAACCAATTGTTGGAACTAACTATTTCCATGAGTTGGTGAGATTAGGTTAAGTTCCGGCATCAAGTTAAAAGATTGAAATGGAGAAGATGGACATTATACCTTGATGAGGAGCGAGTGAAGACATTGATGATGCGGAGTATGAAATGGCTATCTATGGCAAACCGGTGAAGAGAAGGCAAGGCTCGACTAGAAGATGGACATTATACCTTGATGAGGAGCAAGTGAAGACATTGATGATGCGGGGTATGAAATGGCTATTTATGGCAAAACGGTGAAGGGCAAGCAAGGCTCGGCTACAATGGACCATGCGGGGGGTGAAGGGCAAGCAAGACGCTTGGCGCCGATGGACCAAATCCGGTGGTGAAGGGCGAGTGAAGGCTTTGTCATGATGGTCATGATCGACCGTGCGAGGCCATTTGAAGCTATGAGTAATCCGTATCAATTATAAGAAGACCGCAAGATGGAATGCCGAGGATCAAGAGGATGTGGTTCTTCGATGAACATCAACTCAAAATCCAAAGTGGGCATTGATCAAGGCAAAGGTATAATTGATTTGGGACTAATATGCTTAATGAGTGTAGGTGAGAATAGTCCCAATAGTGAAATGGCGTTGACGTTGACAACCCTCAAGGTGAAGCAAGAAGATGACATTCCTAGTGGTGTATTAGTCCCAGGTTGCTTAGGAGTGGGCTAGGATGCTTGGAGACCCCCAAAAACATCAAAATCAAAGCGGCGAGAAGACTCGGAGCCAAGTTAGACTAGTTTACTTTTTCGTTTTGAGTTTAGGAAAAACCGTACTATTAAGAGGGGTTCCAAGTGTGGTTCTGAGATAACACAAGTGCTCCTAGTAGTGTCCAAGTGTTGAAATATTTTTAGGAGCTGTTTTTGAAAATGGCTCTACTCGGGACAGAGAGTCCCACCCGGAGGTTCTGTCCGGAACTTCTTGGCGCCGAGGTGAGGTTGAAAAATTTCCTAAGTGTTGCCCGGAAGTTCCTGGCACCCAGGCCCGGAACCTCCTGGCAACCCTCCAGTTCAAATATGTGAGTAACGGCTAGATGACGTCATCTAGCCGTTATATATAGCCAACTCGACCCCAGCTCATTCTTTGGCCATTCCACTTTAGTTCTTGTGTTCCCTAGCTTATTCTAGTCTCTCCCAATGTGATTTTGCTTCTTCCACCCAAATCTTATGTATTTCTTGAGTGAGAGAGTGATTTTGAGGGTGGTGGTGAGGATTGGAGAAGGTTTTGAAGGCTAGGATGACTTGAGCACTTGGGGTATCTCGTTGGGCTGTCATTTGGAGCTTGTTACTCTTGGAGGGTGACCTCCTAGACGGTTAAGTGTCTCCCGTGAGTTTCCAACAAGGTTGTGGATTGACCCGGGCAAGTTTGTGAGGGTGTTATTCCACCTTCGAAAGGAAACGGAATATCCAGTGAGTGAATTCCGAGCTGAGGTTTAGGAGGTCGTCTTGGTAGAGCAAGCCTCACTTGTGGTGTTCTCTTGGTGTTCAAGTTGGGGATCTTAGCGGTCACTTGAAACAAAAGAGAAGTACCTAGGGGTGTTGGCTTGAATACCGGAGACCTCTTCCTAGGCCTTTGCTTGGTGAGGCAAGGGGTTAATCAAGACCCGGCTCTTTGGAGCTCCTCAACGGAGACGTAGGATTCTCGGTGGAGAACCCGAACTTCGGGAAACAAATCTTTTGTCTCCTCTCACTTTCTTTATCTTTGTGATTGTGATGCTTATCTCCTTATTTGCCTAGTTGTGCTATCAGTTCTCCCATTGTATGATCACTTGTGATATCTTGTGTATTTTCATGTGTATTACTCTTGTATGAGACATGTTGTACCTCTCTATGGTTTAGGCTTCCTTGTGATTTAATTTACTTGTTGTGAGGTGCTTGAAATAGCAATTCACAACTGACCGGAAGTTCCTAGGAAGAACTCCGGAAGTTCCGGGCAGCTTTCTCTGCTTGTGAGAAAAAGCTGCCAGGAAGTTCCGGACCTTTTGCCAGGAAGTTTCGGGCCCTGATTTTAACCGCTGCGATTTGAAGTAATTTTTTGGAACGCCTAGTCACCCCCCCTCTAGGCGACATCAAGGCCCTTTCAATGTGTAGAAAAGATCGAAAATAAAGAAAATGCTTCTCCTTTGTCTATACATTCTTCTCCAGTTTTCTCCTTTATAATTGTAGAGGAGGCATGGCTATTTTTTTTTTCTTTTTCTCTCTTTTTTTTCAAATTGCTCCACATTTTAGAAAAGTATTATATTTTTTATAGCCACGCCTTTCCCTACTTTTATTTTTCTTTTTCAATGATTTTTCTTAGGAGAAGAAGGCATAAACTAAATGGAGAATTTATTCATCAACTATATTTTTCTTTTTTCAGTGGTAGTGGAAATGGAGGAAATGATGCTAACTTCCAAAGTATAAACTTAGCATAATGGTTGTGCAACCTTGATTGAGAGAGCATGAGAGACATCTAACACGAGTCAGTATAATTTGGTAAAGCTCAATATAATGAAAGGCAGTCATACACATTGTCGACGGGGGAAACCCGTAGACCGGATATAGAGGGTATTGGGGTCCGTTGGTACGAGGATCTACGTAGTACGACATCAAGCAAACAAAAGACAAGGGTTATACTGATTCAGGCCCCTTAGTAGGTAATAGCTCTAATCCAGTTGATATGGGTTTATATGATGGAAACCACAGATTACAAAAGGAATAACAGAACTCGATGATACCGATAAGACCGTAGTCGAGTTGGTTCGACTAGATCTCCCGGCGACTTGGCTCCTGTTTACAAAGTAGCTTTAAGCAACTAAGTGACTTCTAATGCTGTTTACTACAAACCCTAACCCCCTATATTATAACTCCCTTGTACTCCTTTGCATTTATTCTGCACTCGTGGGTGTGTCTTGTTGAGTACGGTGGTTGTACTCAGTGTTGCTCAATTTTTCCCAAACCAAGAAGAGGAGTTCCTGGAAGATGAAGGCTTTGGTGTCTAGCTCGTGCCTGCCGTCAAGCGCCTGTGGTCGTCGCCCTAGTCTTCCGCTGTTTTCCGTTTGTCTTCGTGTGTGCTGGGCCTTCGCCGCCCATGTAATAAATTAACTATATACGCTTCCGCTTGTTAAACTCTGAATTGTATCAACTTTTGGTGTACCTTGCCTCCTGGGACAAGGAATAATACACGCGCGTAAGGAACGCCCGTTGGGTTAATTCCGGTCGTGACAATCTCCACCGGTCACACCTCCCACGAATATATAGGATCCATCACTCGGGCCTCCAAGGCACGTAGGACTTCTATTCGGATCCCTATCCGAATTAAGCTCATATTGGATCTCCATCCAATCCCCTTATTCCTGCCCATTAAGCGTGCGACCCTGTAGGTTCATGTATACTCGGCTGTAACTTGAAAACTCCTTCTCGGTCCACGCGTCAACAGCGGCCCCTAGCAGAACGTATTGACCCACCGGGCATACATAAAGATATCGGCTGAACCTCTAGTATATACTTGTATGAACCCCTTTGCCTCACGATATCGATTAAGCTCAAGGCTAGATATGTGCCATCCTCTAATAGCTCAATCATTCACTCGAACCTGTTGATAGATTATATAACTTGTGATTGACTCCTCAATCACCTTTGGCATGGCCATGCACTTCCATAATCTACAACATCGAGGGGCCCAGAGATATCTTTCCATAGGAGGGGCAAATCCTATCTTGATTATTCATATCCCAGTACATGTTTCATAGCATACCCGAAAAGTACTTTTATAACTACCCAATTACGAAGTAGCGTTTAGCAGTCCCTAAGTATGCTACTACACATGTTGGGAACCATGATAATCTCAGTTCTAAGGATTTAACACCAACACTAAATGAGATCACTGATGACACAACACATATGGCTCTTGCAGTGTCTCATGTTGGGTCCATCCAACAACATGTTCACTAACATGTGTCCACATTATTAATTTGGAATCTCTATACCATGATCCATAAGACATGATCATCAATTAATACATGTGCTGATCATCTAATCATATTTGTTCCACATATGATATTTGATCAGGGATCCTTTAGAAGTAGTAACAAACAACATAAAGAGTCTCATGAAAGAATCACATATTCATTAACCAATAATGAGTTATCTATTTCAAGGAACAATGTCGGATAAATATGTAAACATAGTATGGAATACAATCATCTCTATGATTGCCTCTAGGGCATATCACTAACACCACCATCCTTCCCTCCACCAACCGCCGGCCTCCCCATCCACGCCGCCGCGCTAGGCAGCCGCCGTCGCGCCAAGCCGCCGCGCGCCGAGGTCGGCCACCGGCCCCGCCGTGCACACGCCGCCCTCACCCCTCTCTCTCTCTCTGTCGCACATGGAGAAGAACGAGAGAGAGAGAGCAGAGCAGGAAGAGATGAGAAAGAGATAAGAGAGAGGAGAAAGATTAAGAAGAGGAAATAAAGGAGAATGAGACTTACATGTAGGACCCACAGTGGAACCCAGTCGGTTGATCCCTCACTCCTCTTGACCCACAAACCCTAGTGAAAGTCTATATTGGCCCCCCTTTTACTTTAGTATCCTTCATTTAACAATCAGGCAAAGCCCACCGTAGCCACCTCATACTAAAGCCCACATACCACATCCCCTATACAACTCAAAGCCTCTCGAAAGTCTAAACCACCTCCCTTCCCGAGAATGCTCCCTCCTCGGTTTATAAAACCTTCTAATTTCGAAAATTCATATCTCTCCAACCGTAACTCCGATTGACTCCGTTCAACTTCCATAACCTCTCTAAAATCGAGATCTATTTAATGGCACCATTAGTTGTATTGAATGTTGCTTTATTTTATTTCTTTTAGGATTGTGCGTGTATATTCTTTGGTTATTTATTGGACGTGTCAGATATTTATCGATCGCGGGTATTCTAGTTGTCCAACTATCACGGACATCTCGAAGACATTAGGAACCTGTAGCAAGGCAAGTCACTACGCTCCCTTCCTTGAACATATTGATCCTACATTTACAAATGTGTTGTTTTACAAATAAATTGCATGCTATTTATAAATTGTGTACCTACATTTGATTATAGCCTGCCTTGATATTGTTACCCTTGTACATATTATTGTATGCCTTTGAATACCCGAGTCATTTATTTATATACGATCAATTATTAACAATGCTTAGCAATGCTATTGTAGACATACGTATACTCCATATTTAAGCTAGATGATTACGGATGTCATCACTCGATGTGAGTGATTGATGATTTGCAGGTGAAGACATGAGCGCCACCCGCCACACGAAACCTTTTGCGAAAACCAAAACTTAATACAACAAAACTATTTTGACTGGGGCAACATGAATAGAATATGGGTGGGTCTGGAAACGGTTAGTCGCCGACCCTGGTCAGTTAAGGACCGAGTCAGGAAGCTATACAGGAAACGAACAGAGTACGACCGTATTTCTCGAGTGGGTATAGACCGGCGGATTAGGAAGCTCTCGTGGAGCCGCACCTAAATCGGGTAGGTTCTGTATGAGTGTGGTGATGAGTACAGTGTCGGAAAGGTAAAGGCCTAGATATGAACTTAAAATGAACCCTATAAATATATATAGTAAATATCCCCTATTCCCTGGAGCGCCAGGACTCCCTTCACCATCCGGCAGTAGGGGTTTGGAGTGCTGGGGTGCAATGGGGGTTCATAGTCCTTGGAGCGGGTGCCGAAATGTGAGAGCAACTGAAAAGCCGGGCCGTGGCAAGTCTCATGTGTTGGGACTAGGCTCATATGTTGGGCAAGCCGCGGGGTGCGGGATTAAAAGCGTACATCCACTGCAGTGTGAGTAAACCAATCCATTCGAATAGTTGTGCTCGCGGTTAATGAGCGCCGAGACCAGTACTACCCTTGACTAGAATCGTAGATTTTAATACTGCTTAGAGTAGATATGGGAGACATGTGAACCTTGCCTAGATAGTGGGAAGGTTAGTATAGTAGAGTTGGTATAAGATGAAATGTGAGGGTAAATCGAACCAAGCGAGGCTTGGAGAGGTGGATGAACCCTGGATAATTACAACTTCAACAATAATGTTGTTTTTCAGTTAAAACTGCTAGGTCAATAGATTTGTGAAATGAATTGTGAAAACTAGCTTTATGCAAATGAACTAAGCCATCCTTGAACCCTTGTGTGCATTAGATTCATTTTGTAGTGGTGGCTTACTGAGTACGTATGCACTCACTCTTGCTTAATTAAATCTTTTAGAAAGGAGTTGGCGTCGATTAGATTTATGCCATGCTGTTGTCAAGTACGTGTTGAAGATGATGGATTAGGGACCATAGGTTCACCAGTCGTTGCTTGTGGAGTTCGATGGACCGCCGCTGCTTCGCTTTTCCACTGTTTTATCTATTACTTTGGTATTTTGTATTGTAAGTGACCATGCTTGGTCTTTTTCGGGACCGAATGAGGTTACCTTTATATTATTACTGTAGAAACACTTGTAAACGAAGTCAGTTGTGATATTATACTGTGCTATGTGTGTACAATCTACTGATCCAGGGAGTGGTACTGTATAACACATGGGATTACCGGTGTATAAAATCGGGGGTCCCACATATATAGGGTATTATTTACTTAGGTAATGTTATAAAATGTTTTTGCTATGTGATTTTTATTAGATTTGACTTCACATAGGTGTAGAGATGTGGTTTCTAGGACTTGCACATTTTGGTTTCATAATTTTTAGAGTTATTATGAATTCCTTATGTATTTTACAAGTTATAGCGTGTTACAGGTGAATAGTTTGTTGTATTCATATAGTTTTGGGACAATATGTCCAGAATGTTTTGCTTCCTGTTTTAGTTGCATAATGTGAATGATTTGTTGACTAACTAATTTTTATTTTACACCATTGAGGCTTTTAGTATTTTGCTTCGCATTTTATAATTTAGGGGTGCTCTAAGTTTGTAACTCAATATATCAACCTAGGAATATTGTATGTGCTGAGTACCATAAATTTTGGTGAGAGAGGATGGTGTTGTAGCTTTTCTGGTCCATCTAGGATTTATTTGTTTTATTTGGAGCTAGGGTGCATTCTATATAATTTGCTAAACTAGTAATATGTGATTAGCACTCAGTTTATTAATTTAAAATTTAGAGATATATTTGTACAGAAGGTGCCACATTTCATTTTACTGGGTTGAAGCTCACTACTTGCTGGTTAGATAGAAATTTAGTTCAATCCATTTGAATCTTTTTTTACAAAATTTCCAAGTTTAAGTGTGCTTATGTTGATTATTCCTTATATATAAGTTTAGGGGCTTTTCATGTACTGTAAGCGGATATTTCTATTTTATAAATCTGAAATGCACAATTTTTTGATTCTACAGAACTTGAGTTCATTTAAAAAGGAGTCAAAATGGATTTTATACGACTTTCCAAAGTTCAGCTTATCTAAAACCAATTATTTTGTAGATAATACTTTTAGAGGCATTTGGTGCAAAGTAAGTATATATTTTTATTTCTCCTTACCAAAGAGTGTATGTTAGTGAATCTGTAGAATTTGAGTTTGTCCCAAAATGGGTTAAAATAAATTTTATATGTATTTTATAAATTCTTACATGTTTTATGTTTACTTTTTCTTAGATAAGTTTTAGATGTAGATTTTGTACAGTAAATACCACTTTTTAAGTTGTAACATTAAAGCTCATCATTTTGTGAATCCATAGCAACTGGAATCATCTCAAAATGATGTTTTTTTATTTTATATGGATTTTACAAGTTTAGGTGTTTTCTTGTTAAAAAGTACATGTTTATTTTATTTTATTTTATATTTTCAGATTTTAAATTCCCAATATGCAAAAAGGTCCCGCAGGTTTCAGGGAATAGATCCCTTGGTCCAAACACGTCTGGAAAGCCAAGTTTATTAAGAGTCCTTGAGTTTTAATGTATTTATAATTAGATCCATGGTCCCACATATAAGTCTAACACATTTTACACTTCAAACCGGGGGGCCCTAATGGGCGATCGATCGCCCTGGGCGATCGGATCCGCCCCCCCCTCCCCGTATACTCCTCCCTCCTCTCCCCTATTCCTCCTCCCCATCTCCTCTTTCTTACTATAGTAGACTACACAAAATTTTTTGAAAAATAAAAGTTAGAAAAATCTATGTATAGAAATACTATATATAAAAAATTTGAATTCAAATTCAAATTTGAATCGGGTATGTAAACTTTTGACTTATAAACTTTGGGTCTATAAACTTTAGATGTATAGAAATACTATATATAGAAAATATTTGAATTCAAATTTAAATTTGAATCAGATATAATTCAAATTCAAATTTGAATCTGGTATATAAACTTTAGGTCTATAAACTTTAGGTGTATAAATTTTAGATGTATAGAAATACTATATATGAAAAATATTTGAATTCAAATTCAAATTTGAAACGGGTATATAAACTTTTGACTTATAAACTTTAGATCTATAAACTTTAGATGTATAGAAATACTATATATAAAAAATATTTGAATTCAAAATTCAAATTTGAATTGGATATATAAACTTTTGGTCTCTAAACTTTAGATGTGTAAACTTTAGGTGTATAAACTTTAGGTGTATAAATTTACTAAAATAGGAAAGTAATGCGGTGCCCAAAAAAGGAAACTAGGTGGAGGGAGGGAGAGGGAGGAGGGGGAAAAATCCGATCGCTATGGGCGAGCGAGGGCAATCGCTCGCCCAGTAGCATTTCCGCTTCAAACCTTGCATGTTTTAAACTTTTACTAAGTGTGGTTCTCAGAGCCAAATCATGTGGGGCCTGCAGCCTGCTTGTCAGTGAGAGAAGGGAAGAAGAGAGCATGGATCGAGTAGGGGAGGAGCACACCGGCTAGCTTCCCAGCGTACAGTGACGGTGAACGGAGGCCGATCTCGATGAGCAACCAAAAGATAAAATGTAGAACCTTTGATTGTGAATCAATAAGTGTCCTTCTAGCAAGCTACGGTGATCGAAATCAGTGGCGACGGCGGTGCAAGCGGCAGTGACCTTCTTGGTGGCAATGCATGTCACTTTAGAGGCCGGGTCTAGGTGGATAGAGCGCTTGCATGTGACACTAAAGCCTTGAGGGTGCTCACCAAACCATTGGGGAGGAATGCTGAGACTTGGTTGGCAATGGCGGCTTGCGGATGATATTTGTTAACGAAGTTCAGCTGAAACCTACATCTCTAGGGCTCTAATTATGGGCGCTCCTCTCTAACCAATATAGCACCTAGCCGCTACGAGTCCATGGCCTCGCCGTCTATTGACGATCCTTAAATCATAATATTTGACCATCAATACATGCATATAATGAAATAAAATATGGTATCCAACTTAATGGTAGGGATTATTACTAATCAATTCCACTAGTATTGGTGAAATATGTGTGTGCAAGTATTTTAAGGAGAACACACACCCGTCATGCAAGGAAACACACCTCCGGCCAATCAAGCGCAAGTACACGGATTGAAGGGCTCACAAGTCAGGTGAAACCACCATGGAACGGATCATAACTGCCATAACCGCCATCAGGGCCCACATGTCAGCCTCCTGGCCAAAGGAGAGGCCTGGAGGTGGGGCCCAGGGTTCGCCCGAACCATCGCTGGCTCCTTTCATCCCGGTCTTCCACGTGTACGCTGCTAATGCTTTCCCAATGACGGTTGAGGGCGTTTTGGACAATTCCCATAGCTGTAACCGTCATATGGAGGTTATAAAAGGAGGAACTGATCTCACTTCACTCACACACAACTTTGAGATAAATTACAAGAGGCTCTATTTTATTTTTTGTACATTAGAAAATAGGTAGAAAGTGAGGGGAAGCTCTAAAGGAGTGCCCGAAAGTTTAGCGCTCCCTCTGACTTCTACCTCGACGATTGTAGCTTTCTAGGAGGAATTCTGGAGGAGTACCGGAGTTGTTGGTACACTCTGCTCCAGGTTCGGAGAAACTTCTTCTATTAAGTAAGCATTCAGGATCCATTATTATGTTATTTAATTACTTAGTATAAGTAAGATAGATTTTTCATCTTTGTAGGTTCATTGTTTAGTATTTGTACTAAGTGCTCTAGTACTAGGACTCTGGATAAAAAAGGAAGTTCCTGCGCAAGTATTATAGTAGTAATTGATAACTTAGGTATGGTGTCTAGGTTAGAGATTACCTTTGTTTGTTGTGTGTCCCACGGATTTGTTAGAGGTAGACGGCAGGTGGTGATAGCCCTGAATCCTGTCCTAGTAATCCTCCACATTCGGATACATCAGAGCTATAGCCAGAACCACGATGGCAGACCAGCAGGGGTCGGTGCCTGAAGCAACAAATAGGAAATTACCTTTGCTTAGCTTAGACAATTAAAACACATAGAATGTCCTCTCTAGCCTAACTAGCCTACCATTAATTGTTGTCCTTGAATAGTTTTAGCCTTAGGTTTGTCCTTGAATAGTTTTAGCCTTAGGTAGATTTTACACGTTCCCTAAGTTCGATATACTTTTGGGGTCACCCGAAGGTGAAGTGCTACAGCGGTATTCCATGCGCTTGCGGATTTATCTGTGGTCGTAAGAAATACCAACACTGCCATTATCTTCCCGTGTGTCAACTAGGGGTGGAAATGGGCCCGCTCGGCTCGGCTCGGCTTGCAGTGGCTCGCAACAAACTAGGCTTGGCTTGGCTTGGCTTAGTTAGGGAAACAAGCTAAAACTTGAGCTCGGCTCGGCTTGTTTCCTGGCTCGAGCCAGCTCGAGATGGCTTGCAAGCCTTCCTGTTGAAACACCTCTTCATATATATTTGTAATTATTTAAAAAAGCAAGAACAAATTATCAACATGTAAAATTTAAATAAGTTTATATATTCAATTCTTCAAAATCTTAATGATAAATTTCAAGTTAACAAATAATAGTGCTATAAAAAGTAAAATAATCACTATAAACACATGATGGCCTAGGCTCGTGAGCCAAACAAGCGGCTTGAAAGCTAGCTCGGCTCGGCTCATTTCCAGCAACGAGCTAAAAAGGAGGCTAGGGCTTGGCTCGTTTGGTTTACGAGCCGAGCCAAGCCAACGAAGCTCGAGCCGAGCCCGAGCTAAGCCCACGAGCCCGAGCTTTTTTTCTACCCCTAGTGTCAATGCCATGATTACATTGTGATGTCCCCTCTCTATTTAAGACAGCCTATGACAGAGTTTGACTCTAACTCAGTTTTACGCATATTCCAACTCTAATTTTAACTCTTAGTAGGATTATATATTCGACACATATTCTAACAGCTGGAGCTGTCGTGAGCTCGTGACTCGCCATTGGTGAATGAGGACACAGGCATGAATTTGTTAGGCTATGTTTAGGAGGAGGTGTTGGCAACCCCTTCTTTCCGGCACACAAAAGATGTATGCATTAACGCATGATTAATTAAGTATTAGCTAAAATAAATTTAAAAATAGATTAATATGGTCTTTAAAGCAATTTTCGTATACAAAATATTTGAAAAAAACACACTGTTTGGCAGTTTGAAAAGCGAGCGCGCGAAAAATGAGAGAGATGGGTTAGGAAAGTGACCAAAAGAACTCAGTCTTATGGCATCCATAATGTGATGCAAATGTAGTCCACAGGTAATATAATATTTCAATCAGCCACCTAGGTCCCGTTCTAAAAAAATCCAAGTTTTCCTCACTTTCCATTAGCATGCTTTTCAAACTGCTAAACGGTGTGTTTCGTATGAAAGCTTTTTACATATAAGTTGCTATAAAAATCAAATAAATCCATTTTCAAGTTTTTAATAATTAAAATTTAATTAATCATGTGCCAATAACTTCTCGTTTGGTGTACTTAATCTTCATCCTTGTTGGAGAATCGAACGGGATCATAGTACCATTGTACAACTAGTCCTTATAAAAAAAATAATAAAAGGTACCATATGCATATAGACTATCTATATGAAATAAACAATATTATTTATCTCTACTTTTCTCTTTTCTCCTCATGCTATCTTGTATCTATACATATTGTGAGGATTGCTATAGTTAAAGTTTAAGGTGTGTTTAGTTCTTTGGGTGTAAAGTTTTTGAAGTATACGGGCACACATTTGAAGTATTAAACTTAGACTAATAACAAAACAAATTACAGATTCCGCCTATAAACTACGAGACGAATTTATTAAGTTTAATTAATCCATCATTAGCAAATATTTACTGTAACCTCACATTGTCAAATCATATCATAATTAGACTCAAAATATTCGTCTCACAATTTACATGCAAACTATGTAATTAGTTTTTTTTCATATTTAATGCCCCGTACATGTATGCAAACATTTAATGTGACTTTTTGCCAAAAAAAATTTTATCTAAACAAAGCCTTATTTTTATTTATACGAGTGATGACCAGTGTAGATCCGACCATCCAAAATTCGACTGCTGTGCAAAGTCCAGCAATTAAAAAAAGAAAGTGATCTGCATTTGTTAGTTCACCAGCACTTCACCTACTTTATTTCGCTTCCAAACCGCCCCTGTCCTTTGGCTTTTAAAGCAAATTAAGACCTTTCCTCCTCCAGACTAGTCCAGAGCTTACCAACCCAAACTACCGGAGGAAAGCAAATTGCGAGCCTGTCGCACTCGGTGGAAATGGCGCTTGTCGATCCCAAGGCCGGGGAGTCCTCCTCCACCGTCACAGCTCACCACCTGTTCGTCGTTGTGATCGACGGCGTGGAGACGTCCATCCACGAGGGCAGCCTCCAGGCCAGTCTCGGCGGCACGGTCACCATCACCAGTGCGGGGAACCTCTCCGCCAGCGGCGTCCGCAGCGTCGTCGTGCGCGGCGGGGGCGGGGGAAGCGTCAGCTTCACCCTGTGCGGAGACGCGGTTGCCGACGGCGTCGACTCCGCGTCGTTCGTCCGGTGCGGCGCAGCGCGGGCGGAGGGCGCGCGGGCGGTGTCGGTCACGCGGTGCCGCGCCGCGGACTTGGAGCAGGCCGGCAGGGTGTCCCTCGAGCGGTGCAGGGAGGCACGGGTCCGGGGCGGCGGTGCGCTGCGAGCAGCCAGGTGCAGGCGCGCCGACGTGGAGAGCTTCGGCGAGGTGCACCTGGCACGGTGCAAGGGCGCGCGCGTCGACTGGTGCGGCAGCGTGGAGGTCGAGATGTGCAGGGCGGTGGATGTCAGCCGGTGCGGGACCGTGACCGGCGGACGGTGCAGGGTGGTGAACGCCGTCGGCTGCGGCAGCGTCGAGGTGGCCCATGCCGTGGTGAACATTCTTGAAGAAGAACAGCCACAAGCAGCACAACATCCCGTCTCTCCATCACACTCCAGTCGATCCAGTGACAGTGAATGAAGGTTAGCACCAGTAAGACTCGGTGAATCTGGTGTTTAGTATATTCGAAATTGCAATCTCATACTGAATTTGCTCCGTAGGTTTTTTCTTCTTAGTTTCATTCACGGTGGATTTGTTTTTAGTTAAACTGAATTTGATTTGTCGACTACGGGTAAAAGGTGTAAAATATAAATACTCTTGACAAGCTGCATCTTAATCTGAACTCGAGTAATACGAATGGAGATAGGATTTTCATTTTTTAATGATAGTTTTCTGCATTCTCTTTCAAATAAAATATTATTTAGGCAATTTCAGTTGCAAGGTTGCAATATCACTGAAGGTTACAAGTTGATTTGTGTTGTCGACAAGCTCAAATTACAGAGACTCAATTTTGGATTGCTATTTCTGCTCCCAATAGCAACCTGATCTGAATCGTCATCTTTGGGTGTTCTGCACTTCTGCTCTGCCGCCTCTTGCAGTCTTGCCCATTTTTCATTCCCTGCTCCACTGGAATGGGCCATATGCAAGTTACTTCTTCTTGTCGTGCTCAAGAGTCTTGCCCAGTTTCTTCCATTTTCCTTTTTACAGCTTGTCCCAAATCTTTCTACTCCGTACTTCAATTATTTTGCCCCGTGCACGTACCGAGTACTCCCAATTCACAAACGAGATCTTTTAAGGAGTTAGCGAGATACTTAAAGGTATTAAAAGTTCATCAATGTGAACCCTTGATCAAAAAGGGGTAAAGTACACTGGTGGAGGAAGGGGTTGTACTCCCGATTGATAACCCCTGTGGTCTCGGTTTTTCAATATCTTTAGTCCCGGTTCGTAAAGCTTTTTTTCTTTTTTTTTTCTTCTCATGTTCAATATCTCCAAATCATTATAATAACAAATAACAAATCACAATCGCACCACAAATCACAAATAACAGATAGCACGAATCATAGATACACAAATCACAGATAGTTCACATATCACATATTTCCCAATACCATTCACAAATCACAGATCGCACAAATCACAGTAATTCCCATCACATTAAGAAGGAAAAAAGAAGAAAAAAAGAAAGAATTTCCCATGCCGCCGTTGGGCGGCCCTCCGCGCCTCTGCCGCCTACCGCCGTGGGCCCTCCGCGTGGGCAGCCGCTGCCGCTGGGCCTCCGCACGGGCAGCCACCGCCAGCCCTCCGCACGGGCAGCCGCTGCGCTAGGCCTCCGCTTCTCCGCGACCTTCCTCCGCGGCGGCCGCCGCCTGCCGCTGCCAGGAAGACAGGGTTGAGGGAAAAGGGAGGAGGAGAAGGAGGAAGAGGAGAAGGAGTGATGAGGAGAACGAGTGGAGGGGAAGAAGCTAAGGGATAAGACCGAGGGAGGAGGGACAGACATACACGCGAAGAGATAAAGATCGCGCAGCTTGGGGTGAATTTTAGTACCGGGACTAAAGATCTATTTTTAGTCCCGGTTATTTATACCAACCGGGACTAAAAATAATTGGGGCCTGACACGACTCGACAACTTCTTCAACCAGGACTAAAAATGATCTTTAGTCCCGGTTGGTAACATCAACCAGGACTAAAGATGCTTTTTAGTCCCGGTTTTTATTAGAACCGGGACTATTGTGGAATTTGGCTGACTGACCAAAGATGGTTTCTCCACCAGTGGTACGAAATAAAATTATTGTAACATGATGTGTCGAAACTAGATTTCGGCAATACTAAAAAGGATAGGGAACAAGCTATGAAAGTGGATGGATTATGAGACAAAGGATTTATACAGGTTCAGGTCCTTCTCGATGAGAAGTAATACCCTACTCCTATAGATGAAGGAGTCAGGATTACAAGATACGGACCTTATCCCTTACGGTTTAAGCTCTATAGATATTTTACAATTGTAACCGACTAAGACTACGTGATACTTCCTTGAGATACAAGTTAATATAATACCCGAGTTCTTATCTTTACATATTCTATTACTATGAGTTACCCTCGATAACTAGTCGGGTAACGCAGCCCTATGGGTATATGGTACCCATAATCTCCACAGTAGCCCCTGAGAGGCCGAGACCTTCACAGATGATAAGGTAATCTTCTCCTGAGTGGTTTAATAAAAAGATCCGAGTGCTTTAGCCATTTTCGACACAACTCCCGAGTACCTCAATCATCCGAAGCTATGAAGGGCTAAAAAAGAAAAATTAAGTTGCATCGACTAGATGCACCTAATTAGTTGTAGCCCCCGACTATGTGATTAGTTGAACAAACTAAACATATATAGTCAAGGAAAAAATAACCAACCGAGTGGTTTCTAATTATTATAGTCATCAAAACGACTAAACCAAATAGCAAGCATATGCAACTTAAATCCCCAAAATAATATGATTTATAGGATATGCCGACTGCTTTTTATACAACATATTAACTCAAACATTTAGCCTAAGCTTAAATGCTGATTTAAAAAGCTCACTTACGTGATAACGATCGGGGTTGGCCAGGGTTCGGCCGAACCCACGGCGGCGCCGATTGCCCTCTTCCATGCTGAGTCAGCTGGGATGGTCTCCAGGGGGTCGATGAAGATGGTGTTCACCTCCTCCAGCATCATTTCATTCACAGGCACTAATTGATTTTCTGGAGAGGGTTGCCCATTGAGATCAAATGTGTCCGTAGTGGTGGCACCGAATGGGATCAAAGATTTTCTAGCCATAGGTTGAATTTTGGGTGTGGATTGGATTCAAGGAATGGATTTGGCTTGAAAGTGGAGGAGAAGATGGAGAGGAGGAAGAACACTAGGGGAATTAAAGGAACTCAGATTGATCTAGCGCAAGGATTGCACGAACGACTGGGTTTCTAACGGGCACTTGAGCGGAGAGATTCACCATTCAAATTTGGGGGCGAACAGGCGCCGCCGTGGTTTGGCCGCACCCTGGTAGGCTCGGTCGGCCTCCAAATTTTTGACACGTCTACACTAAATTAATATAGCAAGACATGACACAATTTTACAGAATTTAAGCAAATTTTAGATGAGATCATTGAGGCTCGAAATCGATTAGTTCAATAACGTCTACATCTTCATCGAAAACTTCATTCTGCTCAAGGAAAATTTTTAAATGTTGGCCGTTTACCTTGAACAAATTACCTAAGTCGTCACGAAGTGTGATAGCTTTGTGTGACGAGGTGTCGATGATGTCGAACGATCATGTCACACCCAGAGTTTTCCCTTCCCTTAGGTTCCAAATCACTAATAAATGATCTCAAGAATTTGCTTTGGTTAACTAGGAGAAAACCCCAGTTAACAATACATTTAATAATTGGAATTGTCAGGGAGAATTTTTTTCGAATTCTCTTTGCTGCGAAAATCACTAACAGGATTTAAAGAGTAAATATCAGATTACCGGAGGCAATGTTGCTAAGTTAAAAGTGTCAAGTTAATTTTTCTTCCTTTGCCTTTTGTCGTGAATTGTGCCCAATTCACTCGCCTCTCAGTCCGCGGTTTCGTTTTGCATGACGACCCATATCCGTGTCAGTTCGCAGGATCGTTTCCTTTTCTTTCCTAAAACGGCACCGCATTGTTTTCCCTTGTTGGGAAAGTCCTAATCCCCTAGTTTCCTTTTTCCTCCCCCTCTCCCCAGCCGGCCGCGTCCTCCCCCTCTCCTTCACACGCGCGCGCCCTCCCCCTCCTCTTGCCCGAGTCAGTCTCCTCCCCTTCGTCCTAGTCCTACTCCATCTACGACTCCTCCTTTCCTAATCTAGTCCTCCCCTATTTAAGTGTTCCCTCCTCTAGTTTTTCTTTCTTTTCCGCCCTAGCTGCCCTAGCTGCCGCGCCACCGCCGCCCTAGCTTGTCGCCGCCATCGCCCTAGCGTCACGCCGCCGCTGTCGCCGTCTCCGCCATCGTCGCCCTTGCGTCGCTGGTAATCTGTTGTCCCCCTCTCAATTGAATTGGTTAATCCAATGTCAATTGTTTCCACGTCTAACCTAGCACGTTGTGTCCTCTCTAGCGCCGCTGCCGTCGTCGTGATCCCTCGCCGGTTTTGCTCCCCGGTGAGAACCTCCCTCCTGTTTTTAGGGTTTTGTTCCCGTGTCGTAGTTGGCCAAATCGTCATCGTGGCCGCCGCCGCTGCCGCCGAGCCGCCGCCGCTGCCGAGTGCCGCCGCCGTTGCGCTGCATGCCTTCGCCGTGCGTCTTTGCCTAGCCGTTGTTTTGTCCCATCGCTCGGTAGTTGAGTTGTCTAGTTGTAGGTGTGTTGACGGTTGTTATCGACCAATTTCGTCTGTTAGTATTACCAAAATAAAGGAGAACTAGTTATGCTTGCAATGCATATACAAGTTAGAATAATAATATTCCACTAGTATTAGGTTCACTAACCTTTTGCAGAGAATAACCATAAAGTGGAGGAGAATCGACATCAACTCAGGTGATAAATCAATCGGACAATGTCGAGAATCAAACTTATGCATGAATGGGCCAAGAACTCAGAATTGACACGATGAATTGGGCCAAAATTCACAAGTCTATGAAGTGAAGCAACGGAGGAGGCCGCCAGCCAAACCTTGGGCTGGTTGGGCCGGCCCCTGGTTCAGCCAAACCAAGGGGTTCAACTAAACCTCCCTCGCTGCCGTTGGATGCAGGGCTTCTTCTAGACGGTTGGGATTGATCCCCAATGACGGTTGGAGGGTATTACCGACCATTCCAACCGTCACAACCGTCATTACCTGCCTATAAAAGGAGCTCCTCTTCTCACTTCACTCACACACCTCAAGTAAGAGCTCTCTCATATTCTCTAAAGTTAGTTTAGTATTCTTAAGCTAGTAGAATAGGAACAGAGTAGAAATCAGGAGTCCGGAAGCCTTTAGAAGAGTTCGGGTATGACTCTAGTATCTCTTCTCTTCTCTTTTGTAAGCTTTGTACTTTATTTAGAATACTCTTCTATATACATTTATGGTATTGAAATACTTTCCGAGTATATGAATAGCTACTTTACATTATGTTCATGTTATACTGAATATACTGCTAGCTTATCTGGGAGATGCTTTGGTGCGGATATAATGTTTGCTTATGCAATTACTCTATGTCATGACGATGATATTAAAGTAGTATCTGGTAGTTTAGACGTGATGTCTAGATTACGGATATCATTATTTAGGGTTATATGCTGCGGATGAGAGGTGGGCTGCTGATGGTGACAGCTCAGTATGGGTATTCCCCGCGCGTGTATATAGTCCTAAGTTAATTCCCTGGGGAGGGTATTCCTCCGTATTTAGCCCGGGTTGTATGGTCATGACGAGCTGTCGTAAGGAACTCGACAATCAGGGGTGGCTTCTCGAAGTACAGGAGGACATCGGATAGAGGGTATTAGCTAGTATGTCGGTTAACTAGAATGTATGTATACTATGTATACTAGAAGTATAGGAATAGATTTTCTTTTTCTTTTCTTTCCACTTAGCTTATATAATATATCATGAGAACGAGTAGTTAATGCTTGTGTGTCACTCTACCCTAGGATTATCTTAACCCCTACTTAGAATATGATTATCACAAGTAATATATAAATTATTAGTCAAGTTCTCTCTAAATAATTACGATACCCTTGGAATACTCTCGGGTGAAATGCTACAATGGTATATCCGTGCGCTTACGGAAGAACTCTGTAACCATAATATACCATGAGTGTTTCTACGCCATTGCTGGGAATTATATTTCTAGTAATGTCGTTAAGAAATACCAACAAGCATTTCTGGCGCCGTTGCCGGGGAAGATTCATAATAGAGATTACATAAACTAATACTTTATATTTACCTCTGTATAATCACTGCCCTTTGCAGGCTAACCTTGGTTGTTTTCACTTTTGTTGTGAAAACAGGGTAGTGCATGACTGGTTTCAACTTGCCGGAAAATTTCAAAGAAAATCCAGAAGCTTTCTTCCGGAGCGTCAGGCCGCGATTCGTTTCTTCGCAGAAAACTCTACCGACAAAAAAACCAGCCGTACCAGCTTCACCGACTTTCAAGACTATGGCTGACAAGACCCTCCGCGAATTCGCTGCTCCCTCTGCTGGCAATGTGGCCATTGGGCCGTAGATCAACATGGGAGACGTTGATTTCGACTTGAAGTCCAGCCTCATCATGATGGCGCAGGCTAGCCTGTTCTGTGGCGAGCCTAACGAGGATGCCAATGCTCATCTGCAGCAGTTCCTAGAGATCTGTATCACGTACACTATAAAGGGTATAAAGGGTGTCAGTCTAGACGCCGTCAGGCTACGGCTGTTCCCGTTCTCCCTTCTCGGGAAAACGAAGCAGTGGTTTTACGCCAACCGTGCTGCAGTCAACACCTAGGACAAATGCTCTACGGCATTCATCTCGAAGTTCTTTCCGATGGGCAAAACCAATGCCCTTCGTGGAAGGATTTCCAGTTTTTAGCAGACAAGGGTTGAGTCCATTCCTGAAGCATGGGAACGACTTCAGGAGTATGTGGCCGCCTGTTCTCATCATGGGATGGACGACTGGCTGATCCTGCAGAATTTTTATAATGGACTCACTCCAATGTCCCGTGACCACTAGGACGCGGCAGCTGGAGGAGCGTTCTTCTCTAAGGCCGTTCGAGGAGCCAATATGGGTTGGAGCGAGGAACGACTCCAAACCTGTCAGCGAGGTATCCACACCGTCAAGGAAATGGAACTACTCGCTGCCAAACTGGACCTTCTCATGAAACGACTGGACGACCACGACAAACGGCCACAAGGCACCGTCATGGCCTTGGACTCACACGTCACATGTGAGGTCTGTGGCGTCCCGGGTCACTCTGGGAACGACTGCCCAGAAACCCGTGAGGATGCGATGTACATGGGCAATAACAACAACGGGTATCTTCCACAAGGAGGTTAGGGGTGGAACCAGACACGCCCATACTATCTCGTTTTTGCGCAAGCTAAAACCACTGATGCTTTATGCAAAAAGCTAGCTGCCAATGACAAGATCCTAGAGAACATCAATGTTAAGCTAGATGGCTTCGCTTTTACTTTTCAAAACCAGCTGAGCTTCATTAAAATGATAGAAACCCAGCTAGCTCAATTGGCTTCTTTAGTCCCTGCAACTGAAACTGGGAGATTTCCGGAGCAGATCGACACCTCCATTGAAAATGTCAAGGCGATCACGACGAAGGGAGGTAAGTCCACTCGTGATCCGCCGTATCCTAACCCTGCAGGAACTAATGGGGTTGCCGGAGAAGCGCCATCGAGTGACTCGGCTGACAAAGAGGTTCAGCCAGAAAAGACCGTGCTGCAGGAATACTGCGACACACGATTGCTGCTGTTTCCTCAACGGAGTAGGAAACCGTCAGTGGACGAGCAGTTAGCTCGCTTTGGTGAAATAATCTAGAAGATTCACATCAACGTGCCGTTGTTGGATGCTATGCAAGCGCCAACATATGCCCGTTATCTTAAGGATATCCTCAACAACAAGAGACCGCTCCCAACAACAGAGGTAGTTAAGCTGACGAAGCAGTGCAGCAACGTCATACTCCACAAGCTCCCGGAAAAGAAGAAGGATCCGGGGTGTCCTATGATCACCTGCTCGATCGGGGCACAGCAGTTCGACCAAGTCATGTGTGATCTCGGAGCCAGTGTCAGCGTCATGCCAAAGAACGTCTTTGACAAGCTCAACTTCACGGTGTTGGCACCAACACCGATGCGCCTACAACTGGCTGACTCGTCAGTCCGTTACCCGGCGGGGATAGCAGAGGATGTGCCAGTCAAGATACGGGATTTCTTCATCCCCGTTGACTTCGTGGTGCTGGATATGGATACGGGAAAAGAGACGCCGCTCATCCTGGGGCGTCCGTTCCTTAGCAACGCAGGAGCCAACATTGACGTGGAAACGGGAAGTATCCGTTTCCATATCAACAGGAAGGAGGAAAAGTTTGAGTTTCAGCCAAGGACTGAATAATGCTCCATGGTCAGAATAAAGTACGGGCCAAATCCGCAGAATATTCAAGTGGTCGAAGTGGAGCCACCCAAGACGGATAGCCTAGTAAAGTTCATGCAGAATTTCCTAGAAAAGGAAACAACGATGCCCAGGAATTGTTATTGGAAGATGCCAGTAAAATCAAGTACACCGGCCAAGAAGCTAGAGCAGTCGAAGCCGTCTTTCGCACCAAAACCAAAGAAGGTGTGGAAAGAAAAGCCAAAGACGCCCACTCCATTACCTCCGGAGACGGGTGGAAAATCCGCTCACTGAACTGAAAGGAGGTACGGTCTTGCACGTCGGACTTAAAATGACGCGACCTTCACTAACAGATAAATTGGTATGTATCCGCATATTTGTTGAAATTTTTGCATCATCACATGTTTGAATTTCATAATTGCATTTAGGATTTTTTGAATTTTGAGGAAATTCTTCAAATGATTTTTTCAGAACAAACCAAAATAAAATTTTCAATGAAAATTCACTGTGCCATGACCACACTGACCGTTGGAACCCAACGGCCGAAAGTGGGGCTGGTTGGGCTGACCAGGGGTTCGGCCGAACCGGCCAGGCAACGGTCGGCTGCCTCCCTTTTTTGAGGCAACGGCTAGTGGCCAACACATGTCAGTTTTGACCGTTGTGGGTGGACTACTTAAGCCAACCGGCCGGGAGAGGGAAATCCACCCCATTTCAACACATTTTCATTCCCTCTCCAATGTTTTCTCTCAAGTTCATTCAAGCTTTGATAGTTTCCCTCAAATTCAAATACTTAGCTGCATATATACAAGTTGCTTTGGTGAAACTCTTGCTATTCTAACCCCCGCCGAGTTAGACCATTCTTGTTCCATTGTGCAGAATGAGGAGGCGGCTGCTGTCACGTCCAGATAAATTCATCCCAAATTAAAAATCATTTTCTAAAAGGAATAATAGAATTAATTAAAATTTGAAAAGAAATTGGCAAACACTAAAATACGTACAAGAAAAATTCGAATGTGGCCCGGAGAATTTTTGTTAAATTCTCCTTGGTCTAAAAAGAGCCCTCAAATTTTACTTGAAATTTTCAGAGCACCGAAAATATTTATTAAGCAACAAAAACAATTATCAGAGTTTATTAAAAAGAAAAACCTAAAATAATCCCCCTCCTCCCTTTGGGCCAAGTCTAGCCCAAAGTCCTCCCCCTCTCTCTCTCGGCCCGCGGCCAAAGTCCTCTCTTCCTCCCTCTCTTTCTCTCCCTCTCCTTCTCTCCCTCCTTCTCTTGGGCCTCCCCTCCCCCTCCCGGCCCACTCCCTCCTCCTCCCTCTCCCTCCCGGGCTGCCTCTCCCTTCTCTCCTCCTGGGCCGCCTCCGGGCCCAAGGCGAGGGGCGCCCTCCCGCCCGTGCCGCGCACGTGCGTGCGCTGACGGCGCGCCTGCGTGGGCCCCACCACCCGGGTCGTCGTCCTCCTCCCGCCCGGCCTACTTTCTCTCTCCCGTGAACCCTAGCTCGCTCCCTCCTCCAAATCCGCCTCATTCACACCGGGAATTCCAAAATTGATTAGGGGGAATTAATCCCCTTTCCTTCCTCTCTCTTTCCCCCTTAATTCCCCCTTGATTCGTGCCCCCAATCGCCGGGAACGGACGCGTCTTCCCCGGCCGCTTTCCATGGCCGCCGGCCGAGTTTTCCGCCGCCGTTCCCCGCTCCTCCTGTGGCCGGCTCGTTCCCTTCCGCTATAAAATGGAACCCACTCTTTGCGTTCTCTCGTTTTAGCCCCCTCCCACGATCTCCCGTGGTCCCTAGCCACCTCCCCGCCGTCGTCCCCTCTCTCCCGTGCCGCCGGCCGTCTTCAGCCGCCCCTGCCGCCGCGTCGGCACGCCGGCCGGCCGTGCCGTCGCCTCCTCCAGCGTCGCAGCCGCCTCCTCTTCGCCGGCCTGCCCTCTGTTTCCCGCGGAGACCACCGGAAGTGCATCCCCGCCGGCAACAGTGGCGTTGCTGCCACTGTTCCGCCGCCGGCCGCCTCTGCCGCGTCCCCTGTGCGCCGGCCAACGTCGCCACCACCTCTCCCGGCACCGGAACGCCATCCTCTTCCCCGGCCAAGCCACGGCGTCGCCCGTATTTCGCCGGAACGCCGTCGCCCGCGCCGCCTCTCCCTCGGTCTCGTCGGCACCCACTCCGGCAGCCCCTTCCGCCGTGCCAGTGCGCCGGCCGACGTCGCCATCTCCACCTCCGGCATCACAGCGGCAAGGTTGCCCTCGGCCTCGCCTCCCCTCCACCCGAACACCGCCGGTGTCCGTCGTCGTCTTCACCGTTCATCCTCGCCGGCTCGTCGTCTTGCGGCGCCGCCTCCGTCGTCGGCATCGCAGCGGCCTGTTCCGCGCCGTCCTCGTCTCCGTGCAGCTGCCGCCGGCTGCCCTCGTCGCCTCCTCGCCGGTTCCGGTCGTCATCCTCTCGTCGTTCCCGGTCGTCGTGGCGTTCGTCCCTCCGTCAAGCCGTTCTCGTCCGTCGTCCGCGTCTGTCAAGTGTGCCGCTGCAGCCCCGTCGTCGTCTTCGTCCTCGCCTCCGCGTCGTCAAGCCTTGTGCCGGCCGCGTCTCGCCTTCGTCCAAGGATCGCCGCCGAAGTCGTTCCCTCGCCGTCCGTCTCCGCCGCGCCCGTTCGTCGTTGTCGTTCCCACGCCTCGTCGCGTGGTGGTAAGGATCCCTCTCCCTCACTGCCCCGTCCTCGTCCTTTCGGTGTCGCCCATGCCTGTTGTGCGGTTGTCGGCCCCGGTACCCGTGTATCGGTGTCGGCAGTCGTTCGCTTGTGCGTGTGGTGACCGTGTTAGTGTGTTCGCTCAGTAGCCGCGTGGTTTCCACGTGTGCAGCCCGTGTGGTGTCTAGTGGAGTCCGTTTGTCGGCCACTCGCCTCGGTTGACACACGGGATCTGCTTCTGTCGACCCGTGGACCGTCTCTGTGTACCCGGTCCACCGTGGTCCCTTAGGTTGACATGTGGTGTCCGCATGTCAACAGCACAGCCTTCCTGTCTTTTCCAGGCTAGCGCTTACACATGTTTTATAGTTGAAAAACCTAATTATAATAATCCGCAAATCTCCATATAACAGCATTAAACTTCGGATGATCATATCTTGGTCATACGAACTCCGAATCGACCTGTTCAAGTCTCCTAATGTTTGTTATAACCTAAAGAACCCTGTGCTTCCTTTTTATGTATTGTTATTACTTCTTTATAGGCTTGTAGCTTTGCTTGTGTGCTTCGCGTAGCTTCTGTCGTTCCGGAGGTTCTCGAAGCGTGGTTCGCGGTCGTCGCCGAAGGTTCGGAAGGCCGTTCTCTCTGAGCAAGGCAAGTCACATCATCCTTGAGCATATTGAATCCCAGTTTATAAAATTATTTTGATTTAAATTAATGCATTATCGCTTTATTTAAATTCCCGCGTTACCACTGTTTTATTTAGCATTACCTATTAATCCTTGTTATAGCCTTATTATTGCAATTGTTATTATCACCTTGCTTACCCTAGGCAAATAAAACCCCAACTAGTGGGTACTCTATTCATGGTTCCACTAGTATGAATTTAGGTAGATGCTTCGCTGATTAATTAGGCAACATTAGGTGGTTTTATAACTCTAGACTTTGGGAATATTCATATCACTTGGACATTATGGAATGGTTGGATTATTGTGGAATTGGATGCACACCTCCCCCTCTATTCAAAACCCTCAAAATGGTTTTAGGCTGGGCTCGGGGTGCATGGTTTTGATAGTAGCACCTCGGACACATAAGGACCGGCCTTCGGGCCTCTGTTGCAAAGTACTACCGTACTTCCACATGTCTAGTGGGTAAGGCTTAGTTTGTGGCTCAGTCTGGTTATAAACAAAGGTACACGGATGGAGATGGACGAAGTCGGGGGTCGATGGACATCTCTAGGACAAATGAAGGCTACACGAGCTGCGGCCCGGTAGTCGAGATGTCATGGCACAGGGCTGGTGTCCTGCTGCTAGGGGCTCAGTCCTGCCTACCTGTCCCGGAGGTTCCGGCCGTAGGTGGGGTTGGGTCGGTACCCTTGTCTATGGCTAGGATGGGTTGGAAACTATGTCATGTCTTCCGTCCGTATGCCGTTGTGGTATGTGGCACGTGGTTGCACGTGAGGAAGACGTGTCTTGTGGGTAAAGATGTACACCTCTGATCAGAGTATAATCTATTCGAATAGCCGCGCCCTCGGTTATGGGCAAGCCTAACAATGTACCCAAGCTAGTGTTTTAAATTCTTAAAACCTGCTTAACAACTAAAATGTGGAATAGTTGGCCTGGGTTGGCTTGGGACGAGCTGGGACCCAGGGTCGGGTTGCCAGTTCGGTCTGAATCATCGTAGGCCTTGGGTTAAGGCAGGTTCGTGTGGGTTCACGGCCTTGATTAATAATACTGTGTAGCTCTAGGATCGTCTTTATAAAATGGCTTTGGGCAACTAAGTGACTTTTAAATGCTATTTACTGCAAAACTTAACCCCTATATTATTATCCCCTTGTACCCCCTTGCATTAATTATGCATCTCCGGTGTGACTTGCTGAGTACTGTGGTTGTACTCATTCTTGCTCTATCTTTCCCCCCCTTCAGTAAGAGAAGCTTTGGAGAAGAAGTCCTAGGTGGAGTCCTGGCTTATACCCCAGTTGAGCGCCTGTGAAGATGGAGCCGTAGGCCCGCTAGTCCGCTGCTGTTTATTTTTGTTTGTCGGGACTGAAGTGCCTTTGTAATAATGTAAATATTATCGATATAATAAAGATGTGCCTTTTGTATCATGTTTGTGTGGTGTACCCCGGCTTTTCCTGGGACGGGGATTAATACACTAGCGTTCGGGAAAAGGTAATTTTCTCGGTCGCGACAGCTGCCTCGTCTATTCAAGGGGTCCGGCTCTTCGTCAAGTCATCATGATGAGTCTAGCACTCGTTCATCAGCTGATGTCTCGATGGAAGATGCCGAAGCTCCGCGACGTGTCCTGAACTACGCCGACCTCGACCTTGTCGACGATCAGGAAAGACAAGCCTACTACATGCTGAGCGACTGGGAGTAAGCTCACACGCGGGAATACTCTCCGGAGCTGCTGAAAAAGATAGGAATGGGTGTTGATTTTCGTGCTATTTGAAAAGTTGTTGGTTGGCAGAGATTTGCAGTGGTAGATGAGCCTGGTTCTCGTTTGCTTACTTTGTAATTTCTGTGCACTTTGAAAGAAATAGAAGATGGAATTTCCTTTCGCTTTTTCCATAAAGAGTGTACACTTACATGGAAAGGATTGAGTACACTTTTTGGCTTTCATGATTCTTGTAAAATCGATCTCCAGAAATGAATTTCTGGGTTCGAGAAAAATATGTTTTGGGAAGATATTTCGGGTGCTCCAATTTGCAAGAAACCTAGGACGAATGATATCCATAATCCTACAGTTAGGCTCATGCACAAGTGGATTGCTATTACTTTGTTTCCTAGAGGTGATCTTAGACCCATTAAGGGGGATGAATTAATTATCATGTTTGCCATGGTTAGAAAAATCAAAATTGCTCCTGTGAAATGTATGATAAGGCAATGGTTAGAAAGTATAAGATTTTCTGCTCCTGTTGAGTGCATTTCTCTGATTACTCGGATAGCGAAAGGGCTAGGGGTCGTTAGTGACCAAATCGCTTTCATCTCAGCCGCTCGTCCCTGTATTGATGAGAACTATCAGTGCATGGGCATATTCCTAAACATGGAGTAGATGGATCTTTGTTATATTTTTTACCCGGTTGTAGAAATGAAATCCCGTTGCCAAATGCGGGGTATCATTTGTCCAACTACCGTGAACTAACCATTCCCCTGCAGACCATAGAAGAATCTCATGCAGGTGGAGTATACAGGGAGACGTGCAACATGTCAAGGAACGAACGAGAAAGTTCATCATCCTCAACACCCGTGCAGATATATGAGGCAGGTTGGGAACCAACTGGGGATAGACCCGGATGGACCCAAGCTCCACGCCACAACATCGGAGTGTCAAGCTGGGCAAGTGCTAGTGAGGACCGGTGGCATGCGCCTCATGACATATAGTGGGGGGACAACCAACCTCCCAGATCAAGTGGAGTACCTCCATGTCCAAATGAATGGCGCTGGAGTTCCTCTCATTGGGACTTAGGTGAAATCAGTAGGAGAATGGACACCCCTGATGTGCAGACGGGGGAGATCCAATACAACCTCACGGAACACGGGAGAATTTACTATTTGCCACTCTCTCAAAATGCCAGTGCCCAAATGCCACTCTCCCAAAATTTCATTCCCAAATGCCACCCGGGCCCACATGTCAGCCTCACTCTCCATTCAAACAAAAGTGATGCGGGACCCAATGATGAGTGAGGCTGACATGTGGGCCCGGGTGGTATTTGGGAATGAAATTTTGGGAGAGTGGCATTTGGGCACTGGCATTTTGAGAGAGTGGCAAATAGTAAATTCTCCCCACGAACACGGGACACATAGCTCAGACACAAGAATGACAACAGATTGTTGATGCTCAATTTGCCAACATCAACAACATGATGCAGCAACAACACGATGACCTTCAAGCATATTTTCGCTTTCAGGGATTCAATCCTTACCAAGGACCCTGAGCGAAAGCCAAGCTTGGGGGGAGACATCTCTCTCCCCACTGAGGTAACTTGTATCACATTGCGTATTTTCCTTTCCAATTGCATATTTGCTTTCCAATTGCATCCTAAAAACTTGAAAACAATATAAAAATTTGCAAAATAGAAAATACAAAAAAGATAGGATAGGTTTGAGTCATGCTAGGTAAGACAAGCTAGTTCTCTTTGTTGAAATGATGAATAGTTGCTCTGTTTTATATCTCTTATATATGGGTTCATAGGTAAGTGCTCTCTCAAAGGTTAAATATAAGTAGCCAACAATTATCTGGGAACCTGAGGTAGATGAGCTGCACTTGCTGATTTAAGTCTAGGTTGTTACAAGATATGAGATAGTAAATAGGAGTTGCTATGATCCTGATCCTAGTTTGACTTGAATTCCGGATGTTATGTTTTTCAAAATGATAAAATTGAAAGTTCCTCATTTGATATAAATTCCTATCAGAGCCAAAAATATGCCATCATGATTGAACCATATATACATTTTAGTTACTTGCCATTCCATTGAACTTTGTCAAACTCTTATGACTTGTGTAGATACTTCTCATGCTCTATGATCAAGATCAAACACCCACATATATGCACAAGCTAAACTCCTACACTGGGAGCTAAGCGAATATTCCATTCCATTTACATACTACCACCAAAATAAATTCTCCATGATTTCATGTGCTTTGTCACGCCCAGAAATTTAAATCAAATTTCCGGACTATTTTGTGTATTAAATCCCTGTACAGGACCAGCCAGGGTACACAAAACAACAAGTAAATATACAGATCCAAACGTAAATAAAGCGTAAAATACTTACAGAAGAGGCACTTAGTCCTCACAACGAAAGAGAACGACAGCAGCGAAAAAGGCGATCCTAGCGGGGCTTCAGCTCCACTCCACAGGTAAAACTCAACTGGGGTCTAAGCCTTGGTCTTCTAACTTCGTCTTCAGCTCAGAAGCACTACACTTCTGAAAAGAGGGAACAATAGCAAGGCTGAGTACAACCACCGTACCAGTGATGCATGCCCCCCTGCCTTTTTGATGAACAACGTGAATCTAAAAGCATAGAACATGTTTTTGATCTTAGGGCGATAATCCAATTACCGGCCATAGTACCTCCTAAGCATCTTGCCAAACGCTCGGGAAGTATTTCTTCAAGTATTTCCCGTTGATTGCTCGCTGAAAACGCTCCCCTTGAAGTGTCTCCAAAAAATATGCGTTCCCTCGAACAATACCGCATACTCGATAAGGACCTTCCCAACTAGGGAGCCACTCACCGAACTCCCTGGATCGAGTACCCAAAGGCAAAATTGTCTTCCAAACCAAGTCTCCAACTTGAAACAACTTTGCTTTCACTCTTTTTTTTACGCCTTTGGCCACCCTCTTTTTCTCTTTCTCTATCTCTTCCAAAGCCTTCAAGCGCTTGTCGATGACCTCATCAAGGTTGTCTCCCATCAATGTTTTGTAATCTTCACTTGACAAATCATCTTGCCTGATGTAACGAAGAGAACCAAGATTTACCTCAACCAGCAAAACAGCTTCTTGACCATAAACCAACTCAAATGGAGTGACTTTAGTGGCACCATGTTTAGATATCCTATGCGCCCACAATGCATCGGAAAGCACTTCATGCCACCTCTTTGGGTGTTCCTCAATCTTCTTTTTCACTAGTTTCAACAATGTCTTATTACTCGACTCGGCTTGTCCATTAGCCTGAGCGTAGTAAGGAGAAGACCTCAACAATTTAATACTATAAGATTCGGTAAAACTCTTCACTTCCTTAGACATAAAAAAAGCACCTTGATCTGTAGTAAATGTTTGCGGAACACCGAATCTATGTATAATATGCTTCAAAATGAAGTCAATTACCTCCGTATGAGTCATATTCTTCAGCGGCACAGCTTCGGCCCACTTGGTGAAGTAATCCGTAGGAACTAGCACGAACCTATGCCCCTTTGATGACGAAGGATAAATTTGACCAATAAAATCCAAAGCCCAACCTTGGAACGGCCATGGTTTGATTATAGGATTCAACACGGCAGCAGACGCCAATTGAACATTGCCGAACCGTTGACAAGCCTCGTATCCCCTATAGTATTTGAAACAATCCTCAATCATCCTCGGCCAATAGAACCCCGCTCTCCTAAGCAACCAATTCATCTTGTGGGCCGATTGATGAGTTCCACAAATTCCTTCCCCCATAGCCACTTTAGATTGTTCTTCATCTAAACACTTCAACAAGACACCATCTATATTTCGGTGATATAGATCTTCATCAAGCAATGTGTATTTGAACGCTTGTCGCCGAATTTTCCGATCAATCTTAAGTGTGGGATCTTTCAAATATCGAATCAAAGGAATCCTCCAATCTTCTTCTGTTTCCTGGGCACAAATGTCCGAATTTACAATTAATTCGGCCTCTAAATTGATTATGGCGTGCCCCCCAGCACTCTGCCCAGAACCGGTCAGACCGGCCATACAGGGCCGGTCAAACCGCCCGGGGTCGCCGATCAGACCGGCGGCATGTGGCCGGTCAGACTGCACTTGGTCACCGGTCAGACCGCCCCTGGTCCCCAATTTCGCCAATTTCGCACAAAGATTTAAAATCAAGCATCGGCTCTTCCAATACCAGAAATAATCCCCTCTTCACATTATAGCCAGATGCTTGTTGCGCGAAGTCATTTGCTCTAGAATTATCATGCCTAACAATATGTCTAATAGCAAAATTATCAAAATTGGCAATAATATCCAAACATGAATCGAGGTACCTATTTAGTGATCCGTCCAAGCATTTATAAACTCCGGCGACTTGTTGCACCACCAATTCCGAATCACCAAAAGCTTTCACATACTTAGCTCCAACCATCTCCATGACTTGTAAGCCGAATAATAAAGCATTGTATTCGGCTTGATTGTTTGTACAATAATATTCCAAACGAACCGATGCTTCATAACACATGCCATTAGGTGAAAACAAAACTACCCCTATGCCTTGACCTTCTTTGCAAGAAGAACCATCAAAATAAATCTTCCAAGGTATAACTTCAACTAGGTAAACCTCTTCCTCACAAGCAATATCTACATAATGGCCCACTATAAAATCACATACAATTTGGCCTTTCATAGATTTCAATGGTTCATAAGCCAAATCATATTCTATCAAAGCATATGCCCACTTGCCAATTCTCCCTACTTAGAATTGGCCTTTGCAACATGTGCTTAATAACATCAGCTTGACAAGCAACTATGCATGTACTAGATAATAAATAATGCCTTAATTTGGTACAAGCATAGTACAAACATAGACAAAGTCTTTCTATAAAGACATACCTTGTTTCGGCATCCAAAAGACGGCGGCTCAAATATGTAATAATATATTCCTTGCCATCTTCCTCTTGCGTCAAAACGGCACCAATGACTTTGTCTTCGGAAGCAATATATAACCGAAAAGGCTTTCCGGCTTTAGGCGCTCGCACAACGGGTGGAGTAGATAAATACCTCTTCAACTCCTCAAACGCGTCTTGTTGTTTTGCCCCCCAAGTAAAATCGGCCTCTCTTTTCAAACGAAGTATATGAACAAATGCATCGATTTTAACCGCAAGGTTAGAAATAAATCTTCTCAAATAATTCACCTTACCTAGCAACTTTTGAACTTCCTTCTTGCAAGTCGGCGCTTTGAAATCACGAATTTTTTTCTATTTTCTTTGGATCAACCTCAACTCCTCTCTCATGCACCATGAATCCTAAAAACTTCCCCGCGGACACACCAAAAGCACATTTAAGCGGGTTCATCTTCAAACCATACCGGCGCATCCTTTCAAAAGCTAACCTCAAATCGGCTATGTGTCCCTCCATACCATCCGATTTGACAACAATATCATCATTATAGATTTCTAAAATAATACTTAGCAAATCATGGAAGATCAAATTCATTGCCCTTTGATATGTTGCACCGGCGTTCTTCAATCCAAAAGTCATGACAACCCATTCAAACAAACCAACAAATCCCGGGCACCTAAAAGCCGTTTTGTACATATCCTCCTCCGCCATAAAGATTTGATTGTAGCCGGCATCACCATTTAAAAAGCTAATCTCCTTATGACCCGAGGCATCATTTATCATCATGTCGGCCATAGGCATAGGATATTCATCTTTGGAAGTAGCTTTATTTAGATCTCTAAAGTCTATGCAAACTCTAATTTTACCACTCCCCTTCTTCTCCACCGGGACTATGCTAGAAATCCACTCCGCATAACGACATGGCCTAATAAACCCCGCCTTCAATAACCGATCAATCTCCTTTTTGACTCGGTCATATAGTAAAGAATTAAAACGACGAGGTGGTTGCTTATAAGGCCTAAAACCCGGTTTAATTGGAAGCCGATGCTCAACAAGCTCACGGCTAAGACCAGGCATCTCATGGTATTCCCATGCAAAGCAATCAACATACTCTTTAAGTAGCCCGATTATCTTGACTGTCGCGTCCCAAATCGACCCTAAAATACATCCTCTAAATTATGCCTAGAATAATTAAAATGCTTGTGAAAGCCTTCAAAAATTAAAACGTGCAAAGTTAAAAGTCAAATAGGGCTTGGAGGATTTTTGTATATTTCCTAAAAGCCTAAAATGTGTAAATAAATTTTAGTGGAATTTTCAGAGCACAAATAATAATTATTAAGAAATAAACAAATTTAAAAAGGTTTTATAAAAAGAAAACCCTAAAAATCACCCTCTCCCCTCTAATGGGCCGGCTCGGCCCATCTCCCTCCTCCGACTCCTCTCTCCGCGGCCCACTCGGCCCTCCCCGCGCGCGCGCCGCTGACGGGCGGGCCCGCCCGCCACCCTCGCTGACGGGTGGGGCCCACCCGTCATCTCCTTCCTCCCGCCGCCCCCGCTGCCTCGCCCGCGCCTAGCGCCGCCGCCGCCGCGAATCCCGCCGCCTCCCGCCGTCCCCGCGTGCAATAAAGTGGGGGGAATCATTCCCCGTGATTCCCTCCCTCTTTCCCCCCATTTTCCCCCCCTCTCTCTCGCGTTCAAACGGGCGGATTTGCCCCCGCAAATCTCGCCCGCGCCCATTCCTTCCCCGCCGGCCGCCCTCTCCCCCTTCCAACCCTATATAAACCCTCCCCGCGCGTCTCCCGTCCGTTTCCGCCTCTCGCCGCCCTTCCTCCTCGCCGGATTCGAGCTAGCGCCGTCGCTCTCTCTCCCCGCCGACGCCGCCGAGCTCCAGTCCGTCGCCGTCGTCGCCCCGGACCACCTCCCACCTCGGCGCCGCCTCCTTCGGCTTCGCCGCATCCTCGCCGACCTCGTCCACCCCTCTGTTTCGCTCGCCGACCGCCGGAGCGCCGCCGACCCCGTCGACCCGAGCCGCGCCACCGCCTTCCTCCGCTCCGGCCGCCTCCTCCGTCGCCGCCGTCGCCTCGGGGTGAGCCGTGGACCGCCGCCTCCTTTCCCCCTTCCCTCCCCTCTCTCAGTGGTTGCCGGAGGCGACCATCGGGGCGCGGGCGCCGCCTCCCGCCGGCCGCGCCGACGTGGCCGCCTTCGGGCGCGCCGAGTGGCCGCCGCGTGGGGCCCGGCCGTCAGCCGCCCGCGCCCTCGGGTGCGGCTGACGCGTGGGGCCCACGGCGCCGGCCGGTGTGAGCCGGGTGCACCCGGTCCACCGTGGACCGTGAGGCTGCCGCGTGGGCCCCACTCCCATGGACCCGGTCCGCGCGCCCTCTCTCCCGGCTGACGCAATAAATCCATTTTTAAATTAAAACTTAAATGAAGAAATTCGTAAATATTCATTTAAAGAGCATATAAACTTCAAATGGCCATAACTTGGCCATTTGAACTCGGAATTGGACCGTTCAAGTCTCTAATTTTTCCTTAAGAAGTCAAGAACCTATTTTTGTGCTTTGTTCCTGCCTGTTATATGGAGTTTATTAGAGTAAAAGCCCTTTTCTTTTCCGTTGGTCGTGTAGACGCTGCAGCTTCGGAAGATCCGCTCTTCGTGGAGGTTGAAGCCGACGTTTGGGAAAGCGAGCAAGGCAAGTCACATCATTCTTTGAACATATTGGATCCCACTTTGTGAAATTACTTTGATTTAAATTATTGCATTATCGATTTATTTAAATTCCCGCGTTATCACTGTTTTATTTAGCCATGCCTATTTACCTTTGTTATGACCTTATTATTGTTGTTATTGTTATTATTACCTTGTTCACCCTAGAATAAACAAAACCCCAACTAGTGGGCACTCTATTCATGGTTCCACTAGTATGAAGTTAGGTAGATGCTTCGCTGATTAATTAGGCAACAATAGGTGGTTTTATAACTCTAGACTTTGGGAATATTCATATCACTTGTACATTAAGGAATGGTTGATTTATTGTGGAACTGGATGCACACCTCCCCCTCTATTCAAAACTCTCAAAATGGTTTTAGGCTGGGCTTGGGGTGCATGGTTTTGATAGTAGCACCTCGGCCACATAAGGACCGGTCTTCGGGCCTCTGTTGCAAAGCACTACCGTACTTCCACATGTCTAGTGGGAAAGGCTTAGTTTGTGGCTCAGTCTGGTTATAAACAAAAGTACACGGATGGAGATGGACGAAGTCGGGGGTCGATGGACATCTCTAGGACAAATGAAGGCTACACGAGCTGCGGCCCGGTAGTCGAGATGTCGTGGCACAGGGCCGGTGTCCTGCTGCTAGGGGCTCAGTCCTGCCTACCTGTCCCGGAGGTTCCGGCCGTAGGTGGGGTTGGGTCGGTACTCTTGTCTATGGCTAGGATGGGTTGGAAACTATGTCATGTCTTCCGTCCATATGCCGTGGTGGTATGTGGCACGTGGTTGCACGTGAGGAAGACGTGTCTTGTGGGTAAAGATGTACACCTCTGATCAGAGTAAAACCTATTCGAATAGCCGCGCCCAGGTTATGGGCAAGCCTAGCAATGTACCCAAGTTAGTGTTTTTAATTCTTAAAACCTTCTTATTAACTAAAATGTGGAATGGTTGGCCTGGGTTGGCTTGGGACGAGCTGGGACCCAAGGCGGGTTGCCAGTTCGGTCTGAATCATCGTAGGCCTTGGGTTAAGGCAGGTTCGTGTGGGTTCACGGCCTTGTTTAATAATATTAAATAGTTCTAGGATCGTGTTTTAAATTTAGCTTTGAGCAACTAAGAGTCTTTTAAATGCTGTTTATTGCAAAACCTAACCCCTATACTATAACTCCATTGTACACCTTTGCATTTATGCTGTACTTGTGGTTGTGTCTTGTTGAGTACGGCGGTTGTACTCAGTCTTGCTCAATTTTTCCTAAACCCAGAAGAGGAGCCCCTGGATGATGTAGGCTTTGGTGTCTAACTCGTGCCTGCCGTCAAGCGCCTGTGGTCGTCGCCTTAGTCTTCCGCTGTTTTTCGTTGTCTTCGTGTGTGCTGGGCCTTCGTTGCCCATGTAATAATTAACTATTTACGCTTCCGCTTGTTAAACTCTGAATTGTATCAACTTTTGGTGTACCTTGCCTCCTGGGACAAGGAATAATACACGCACGTAAGGAACGCCCGTTGGGTTATTTCCGGTCGTGACATTAACCTTATAATCGGCTCTCATATTTTTATTTGCAAAAGTCGGCCTTGGTTTAGTTCCATCACCTATATCTACTTCTTCCAATGGATCGGCCGATGTAAACCCTTGTCCAAGCTTTTCTACTTCATCGAAATCTTCAATAGTCTCACTAATATCGTTCTTTGTATACCGATATTCTTGCACCCTCTTTTGTAACCACTCTAAATTAGCTTCTTTACTCATTATACAAATTTATATGGCTTAGCCATGCTACACTAGCCGGCTTTACAGAGATAGGTACAAATTTGCCATCGGAGATACTAATGATATTCCCATGACGCCACTCAAACGTAGCATCGGCCATTGCAACCTCGGCCAATGTATCCACTTTAACAATCTCAACATCATCACCGTCCCATTGAATTAAGCATTGATGCAAGGTAGAAGGCACACAACAATTGGCATGGATCCAACAACGACCCAAAATAACATTGTAGTTACCTTGCACATCGATGATGAAGAAACCGGTTGGTAGCGTCTTGTTTCCCACGGTGAGCTCCGCCGAAAAGATACCTTTTGCTTCCATTGGTGCACCATTGAAGCCATTGAGAAAGATGTTGGTCTTCTTCAACTCATCATCCTCACGCCCCAACTTCTTAAACAACTACGTCATCAAATTCACGGCGGCACCCCCATCCACTAGCATCCTAGAGACCGGTTTTCCATCAACATGACCTTCGAGATAGAGAGGCTTCATGTGACGGTTTGACTCATCGGGCTTCTCAAAAACCGCATCTTTAGGACCTAGTGAAAATTGAGCAACTTCGGCTTCATCCATAGCACAAAACTCCATAGGCAACATACATACCATGTTGATATCCATGTCTTCTTTTGGAGATGACTCATCTTTACCAACCGATTGTTCTTCCTTCTTCTCTACAACAATTGGTTCTTCCTTCTCTACGGATTTACGCCTCCAAACCGGCGGTGGTCGCAACTCATTGAACCTTTTATCTCTTTGCTCTTCGGCCTTTTTCTCTCTTATTTCTTGGGCCCGAAGACGTTGCAACCTTCTCCTTTGAGTAACCGTCAAATCCTTAGGCATCCACCTAGATTTCGGCTCTGTTCCAGGAGGTAAATAATGCCCCCTATTGATCTTGCTTGAAGACGATGAAGCCCCCGCATTGCTCCTTGCAGACCTCCTGTCAAACCGGCGCTAGAGTCCGGTCAAACCAGACGTAGACCACCGGTCAGACCAGCCAGGTGTGCCGGTCAGACCGACGTTTGGTCGGCGATCAGACCGGCCTGAGGCATCGGTCGGACCGTCATTCAACCGACGGTCAGACCGGCCAGATGGCCCGGTCGGACCGGCCGTATGGCTGCGGTCAGGCCGGCCAGAAGGCCTGGTCAGACCGGCCGACTGCGATGAGCTGGTACCGGCTTCGGGTTTGTTGCTTGAGGACTCTCCAACTTCATCTCTAGAAGGTATTGGCACATCATGAGACCCCACTTTGATGTTAATTACTTCCGAAGTCCTTGCCTCCACCTTAATACTCTTTTCTTCCCTCTTCTCTTCATTGGCCCGGTTCTTACCATAAAACCGGCCATTGTTTGGTGAAGACAAACGCTCATGGATTGGCCTCCTTGGTCCTCCCCACCCTTGATTGAATTGCATTGGAGGCATATGATTGAATATTGGCGGTGTTGCCCCCATGGCATGTAGTAAGGATAAGGATAACCCGGCGGCGGCATTGGATAAGGACCCTATGACATGTCTTGTGAATGATGATATTGAGGTGATTGCGACCGTCTTGGTGAATGACCAAATTCCCTTTGTTGCAAGCTCTCTCACCGCCTTGCTTCTCATACTTCTCCAAAAGCATATCAAAGGTCACCTTAGTTTTCTTAGGAGGTTTAGAAGTTGAAGCATTGCACCTATTCTCTTTCCACACACCAACCTCCGGATTCTTTGGCACCATCATCATGGGTCTAGGCTCTCCAATGATCTCTCATTTTCCCTTGGTTGATTCGGCTTGCTCCGGCAGAACCAATACCTTTTTATCATCAAAGTTAATTGCGTTCACCGGAAAAGGATCATGATCAAGCTTCATCTTAACCATCGGTGAACTTCAATCGTCCTTCATCTATGGCCGATTGAACCTGTCATCGAAACACATTGCAATCATTAGTAGAATGAGAGTGAGAATCATGCCATTTACAATAAGCTCGACGCTTCAATTCTTCTTGAGATGGTATGATATGACCTTTAGGTAATCTAATTTGTTTTTCTTGGAAAAGGTAATCAAAGATCTTATCACACTTGGCCACATCAAAACTATACTTAACTTCACTTTGCCGATCTTTGCGAGGAGTCGGCATTAGATTAGAGCAAACATTAGTCCATGACCACTCAGCAACATACATGTCATGATCATTGTCACATCCTGATTTTCCTCTTAGGTTTATAAATTATTTAATAAATTATTATTAGAATTTATATTAAATGTTCATTAATTTACAAGTGAAGTTAAGTGTGGGAAATAAAATTTCCTAAATATAAATCATTGTTGGGTTTAATTTTCATTAAATTCTCCGTGGTTAATTATACTCTCTGAAATTTTCTCGGATTTTTCAGGGCTCAATTTCTAATTTTAATAATACAAAGAACATTTTAGTAATTAATCACATATTAAATTAATCATTAAATGGTCTGATTATAATCTTGTTAAGTACCTTGAGTGTCCAAGTATTTTTAGGATTTTTCTTGAAATTATTTTGAGCATTGGAATTATTTTTAACAATTCAAAGATCATTCGGTGATTAATTTAATTGGAAAAGTAAATTAAATCCTCTTTTCCTTTTCAGGCCGAAACAGGAAAAGTCCTCTCTCTTTCTCGGCCCAATCTCTCTCTCGGCCTGCAGCCCCTCTCCCTCTCTCTGTCGAAGTCTGCTTTGTGTCCCTCTTTCAATCAGGCCTTGGAAGAACAAGGCCAGCCGGAAGTCTGTTTCTTCTCCCTGTCGCTACAGTAGCATCTTCAACCTCCGGCCAGCCGTCCAGAGCCCTCGTTCATCCCGATCCGGCTCCATTTTCCGCCAAATCCGTTGCACATGAGCGACCCGGTGTCCAATTAGTTTAGGGGAAATATTCCTCTTATCCTCCTCTATCTTTCCCTCAAGAATCGGACTTTATCCCGAAGAAATCAATGCGGAATCGAGCTCGATTCATGTTTATCTCTCCAAACCAAACCCTAGAAAATCCCAGCTCCGATTCTCTCGTTGTTGGATCGATCTCTCTCTCCCATGGCTATAAATAGAGTCCCCTCCCTCTCCACTTTCGGCTGGCATCTCTCCCTCTCTCCGCCGTCGCTTGTAGCGCCGTCGCCGCGTTCGTCTTCTCTGTCCACCACCGGCAGCCGCTCCAGCCGCCCCTACCAGCCGCCTCGGCCGTCGACGACCTGCGCCGTCGCCTCTCCCGGGTTTGCAAGGAGGAGCTGCACACCGTCCACCCCTGGGTCGAAGCCGAAGCCTGCCGTAGCACCACTGACGCCGTCAAGCCGAGCCCGTCGCCGCTTCGATCTCGTCGCCGGCCGTCTCCCGTCGTCGTTCGTCGTCATGCCACCCCTCAGTGAGTTCCCCGCGTTGTGCTCGTCGCGTTGGTGCCCTCCGTTCTCGCCGCCGTGACCTAGATCACCGGTGACCCTGATGTCCCGAGCCTCTCGCCGGTGATGACGTCATCGATGATGTCTTAAAGCCCTTTTCCCTTCTAAAAATAAATCTTAAAAGCAGTTTAATCTTAGAAAATTCATAACTAAATCATCGTAACTCGGATTCGAGTGGTTCAAGTTGCTAAATTCACTTAAAACCATGATCTACATGTTTGTTTACTTTATATGTACTGCTTATTTGGTTTTTATTAGTTTTTTCTCTGTTTTGCGTGTTAACTTGTCGTTTCCGTCGTTGCGAAGGCTCGTGAGTGCGTCGGAAGAGATTCAGAAGACTAATTGAAGACCGATTATTGCAAGGCAAGTCACACAGATCCTAAACACAATTTCTTTGAGCATGTTGATCCTATATTTAAATTCTCTATTTATTTCAACCGTGCATTTATTTTCGAATGTCACCGGGTGGTGTGAACCTATTCATTTGTTATGGCCAATTTGTATTGAATACCCTATTCCTTGATACCTTGGGTAATAAATTGATTAGCTTGAACCTTATATATTGGTTTGGTTCAGCTAAATGATTGGGATAACTAATGTTACACTATCACTTATGGTTATATTTAATGGTAGCTCACGATGGTTAATCGTGTTATGATAATTAATTCATAACTAAAACTTGTCAATGGTGGGTTGTGAGCACATGGTTTTGAAGGTCGTGCTCATGACAATTATAGACTGGTTCGCGAGCTACTGTTGTGAAACATTAACCGTACCAACCACAAGCCAGCGTGGGCAACGGCTTTACCATTTGTATAGCATGGTTCATTACGGGGTGCCAGACTGAGAAGCGGCGAGAAGTCCGTGGGGGTCGCTGGGTAGTCCATGCCTCTGGTTATATTTATAGAGGGGGTGATTATGATCCAGGAACGGTGCACTGTGGTGAGTTGTGTTGTGCAGGGGGTATTGTCACGGCCTCTATTTGGGTACTTTCCAGTATCGCGACGCATGGTGGACATGATGTTGAGGCTGTGTCTTGTGGGTACACTGGTACACCTCTGGCTAGAGTAAAACTATTCGAATAGCCGTGCCCGCGGTCATGGGCGGGTTGAGCAATATTTTTCGTGATTAGTCTCACACCTCTCACAATAATTATTGATGCTATAACTGGTAATAATTTGCTTAGCTCCTGGTTTTGGGTTAGATCTGTACAGTCGGGTATGGTTGTTCAGGATGGTTGGGCCTATGCAGCATTGGGGTGCTGTGCAGTGTTGGTTAAAATTGATGATTAATTACTCTACTGTTTTACTTCTCATAAATATTTGCTAAATGCTGCTTTTGCAAATGAGTCCATGTGTACTTGCATATTTGCTGTGTGGCTTGCGGAGTATTCCATGTACTCACCTTGCAATAATCATCAAACCTCAGTTGAAGAAAAAGGATTCAGAAGGAGAAGACATTTGGCTTATATCCCAGTTGAGCTGCCTGTGGGAGTGGAGCTGAAGCCATCGCTTGACCGTTAATTCTGTTGTTGTTTTTCTTTTCTTTTGTAAGTATGTAACGATGTTATTATGATGGATTTATATATTAAATTGTCAGTTTGTGTACCTCGACTGATTCTTAGACGATGATTTTATGCACAAATAAGTTCGGAAATTACTAGTGAATTTATGGGCGTGACAATCATCTTCACCCTCGCTATCACTAGCCTCAGGGTAATCAATCAAATTAACATTAGACTTTTTCTCATATGGTCTAACAAATTTTTTATTATCCTTAACCCGGCTTTCCTGAGCCAGAGCCTTTTGCATAAGTTGACTAACATCAAGAAATTGTTGGCCATCTAATCTATCTCTAAGAGGAGCAATTAAATCATTAAAAGCAAGACCAGCCAAATCTCTATCAATTATGTTCAAACTATAACATCGGTTTCTAACATCCCTAAATCTCTTAATATAATCAATGACAGGCTCATTATATTTTTGCTTAACCGATGTCAAATCACATAACCTAAGCTCAGTTTCTCCAGTATAGAAATAATCATGAAATCTTTGTTCTAATTGAGCCCAAGTATGAATAGAATTTGACGGTAAAGAAGTAAACCATGTAAAAGCGGTACCGGACAAAGATAAAGAAAACAAGCGCAATTTAAAAGTATCACTATTAGCCTCACAACATTGCGCTAAAAATTGACCTACATGCTCCCATGTGGTCCTACTATCTTCACCGCTAAACTTGGCAAATTTGGGAACTCTATAACCACGAGGAAACGGCACATTATCATAATAGTCAGGATACGGCTTTTGGTAAAACTTAGCACGATTCCTAGCTTCAATCCCGAATTTATCCCTAATAATCCCACTAATTATTTCCTCCATATTATCAGGCCTATGTTGATTTGGTGGTGGGTTTGGTGGCCTAATAGGTTGTGTTTGCGGCGCAATATGATTATATTGGCCTTGCCTAGTATCGGGAGGATACCGGCTAGCAACATCATTGTAAGCATTAGGAATATGTGGGGGAACTTGGGATTAGTTGTAGCAGTAGAGACAGGAGGATAAAATGCTCTAAGATGATACAAATAACTAGCATTAGTCATTGGATCTATCTCCTGAATCGGGATGATTGCGCCGGTCTGACCGACCCAGGGCGCGGTCTGACCAACGTCCAGAGGCGCGGTCAGACCGGCCTGAGTCCCGGTCTGACCGCCGAGGTAATACCCGGTCTGGCCGGCTGTTTGGTCGGTCGGACCGACGGCGAAGTCACGGTCTGACCGACCATCAGGCCCGGTCGGACCGGCTGTATGCGCCGCTCCACCGATTCCACTACTCGTTTGATCTACAGGAGCTTGGCTAGCAGTGGTACAGGCTTTATCTTTTAACATAAAATCGGCCATGAGAGGGCCGAATTTAAATCTTAAAAAACTCATCTAATCGACCTTCAATAGTTGCATCCATCTTATTTTTAAAAGTAGTCACGGATAAATCTATTGTAGATGCTACTTGTTGTTGGATAGATTGTGTTACCTCTTCATTGCTTACCAAATCGGGAGCGAGCTTAGGACGTGGCCCGGGCTTGATGATCACGCCTTGACGAGTCCTAGTGCATGCCCTCATCAGCGCCTCCTGTGTGATCTCCTTGATGTACTCCTCCATGGACTTGCGGTCTTCCCCTTCGAAATCATCCAATGTGAAAGGTATCACATTGGATGGCTCCACCTCCGTCTTGGATGGTGGCTTCGTCATGGCGAAGTCGAAGTTCAGTTGACGTTGAACGGCTGTGTAACATACTGAAAATTTGCTATTTTCTAATTATGCATCATGCCGATTCTTATGTTCTTAATAACTTCCTAAACCTAAGAAATTATAATTAGAGGGACCTCCTAAAACTAACATGTATAAAATCCCTTTTTGGTATTTAAAATCTTTCGTGGTTTTATTCTAAAAATTGATCTTGTTAGATCGAGGTATTCTCTTTGATTTGATTTTGCATCTTAAACCTTCTTTCGACCAAAATTTCTTTTATTCAAATTTAGTTTGAAAACCCTTTCTATTTTTAAGAATTATGGTCCAAGAAATTCTTCCAAACCTAAACCAAAGCAATTCCAATTTCATTGGAATTAATTGTCGACCCATCCTTTGATTTCAAACCTATTCTTATTTATCGCCAAATATCCAAGTTTCCCATTAGCCTCAAATACTTCTCCAAATTCTTGCCAAATAATTTGAGGCTAACATCCTATTTATTTCCCTTCCCTCTCAATCGAGTGCATCAAATAAATTCCATTATATTCTATCTCTCAAAAGATTGCACTCAAATAAATTAGAACATCCTTATTTTAAAATCCCTCTCCGAATTCAAATCCTTTTTAAAATCTAGCCATCCAGATTCCTCTAAATCAATTATTTGAATCTCTAGGAAAATTAGACTTTCTTTGTTTCTAGACTGGGCCGAAACCCTTTCCCTCCTCCAGCCCAAGTCGGCCCAGCCACCACAGCCGAGCCGCCCTTCCTCCTCCTGCAGACGCGCACACGCACACGCCGTCGCCGCTTCCTTGCCGTCGCCGCCAAGTCGCGCCGCCACCGTCGCCGTGCCTTACCCTCCAACTCCGCCGTTTTTCCTTCGCCGCTAAGCAACTGCCGCCGACGTCAGCCGCCACCTCACGCTGTTGACATCAGCCGCCGAGCCGAACCGCCTTCGATGGCCAATCAGCAGATAGAGTCGACGCCGTGCTCTTGTTTCTGTGCCGCCGCCGCCGTGATTTGCTCGCCCTCCTCCTCTGCAAACCGCCATGAACCACCGCCCCTCGTCGCCTATAAATAGCCGGCGAGCTCATCCCATCTCTTCCGCATCCGAGCTATCTCTCTCTTTCTTCTCTCTCCTCCATGACCGGCCACCACCATTGCCACCGGCCGATCTCCTCTTCCACAGCCCTACATCCCAAAACCTTGCGCCATTAGCTCGGCCTCGATGTGGTGAATCCATTTTGCCCATTTCCCCCTTCTCTCCCCCTTTGAATCAAGCCATCACCACCACCATCCATGTCGGCCGGAGGTAAGCACTTGCCGCCGCCGTTTCGGCCTCTTCCCTCACTCCCTTTGCCAGCCGACTGCCTCCTTGGGTGAGCATCGCTCGGGAACATGTTTCCCCGCCAACGTCTCCGTCCCCCGCCGTCTAGAGCACCGGCGCCCCTCCTCTCCCTCTCCTCTGTGTTCGGCTGGAAGAAGAAACAGAAAGAAGAGAGAAGACGGGAGGAAGAAGAAGGAAAAGAAAAAGATAAAGAGGTACTGACAGGTGGGCCCCTACAGTACTAGTTCGTCTTTTCTAGATTTAATTCAAATTCCAATCTTTAGAAGCCCATATCTCCTAAACCGTAGATCCGATTCTAGTGAAACTTGGACCTAAATTCATCTAAATTCAAACCCTATCTTTTGACCCCAAATTTTCTATTTTAATATTTTATTTGAATTTATTCAAATATTGTTTGAATTTATGTTTGTCTTTTCAAATATTTCTTTTTAACCCAAAATACCCTGTAGCCACTAAAAAGCCGCCGGTTGGAACTTTACGCCTTCCATGGGGACGTTCGTGGTTTACTATCCCCGACGTCGGACCGTTGGTTGTAAAGCCCGGCAAAACCCAAACCCAAGGTCGAAGTGCTGCTCCTGGCACCCCACGCCTCGATGCGTACAGTGGTCGGAGCTTCACTATCCCCTCGACCTCCATTGCACGCCGCACAGTTAGCTCTCGGGCTCTGTGTGATCCAAGCCGCTCCGCCGCCACTCACGGTTGTCGGAGCAACACTTTCGCCCCACTAAACCCACACAAACCTCCTATCCCTCTAGCTGTTATGCTGTCTGTTGACACCGGCTAGAGAAGATACCAATTCTAGTCGTTATACTGTCCAACTCTAGCAACGACTAGCAAACACCCAAATCCCAGCCGATATTCATCCTACCTCGATATCGACTTAATCAAATGAAACCCCAGCCAGCCTGCTATCCAAATTCCATACCAACCATTTACCCTTCTACTACCCATAGCCTATGCATGAAATACGAGCCGATATGCTATCCTATTTCAGCATCGACTCGAGAACAACTAGATCCTAGCCATTCTTCTACCAAAGCCCAACCTCGACCAATGCTAGCCACATAACCACTTAACCAGTTATATATATCCCTTACTCTCCAAGCAACCAAAACCCACACATAAAATATAAACGACATGAGTTGCTTGATCCCCTCTCCACCTCAACCTCCAATCCTTTAGAACCTACACATATTAGCCCAGTAATCCCTATACCCTATAAAGGAATAACTTATACCCTAAACCCTAGCTCTCTTAGCCGCCTATCGATCTTTTGTTATTTTATGGATTTTATTGAAATTGGCTCTTCCTCTTCTTCAATAGAGTTTATTATATTTTGGAGGCAACCTGTGGTGTTTCGAGGATCAGATAATCAGGTTGCCTATCTCGGAGTTAATTGCGTTGGAGCAAGGCAAGTTATTATTCCTCCCCTTGAACATAATTACCCTATATTCTATATCTCTATTCTATGCATTAGTCATTCATGATTTTGAATGCATAACCTGAACATATAGCAAACCAGATATATGCTAGATTTGCTTAGCCCTGCCTAGTTAGTCTGCATAAAAATATAATGAACTTAGATTGGGACAGTACGTAGGAATTGGTTGATTTCCGGGTGGCTAGTACTGTCTCAGTCGATATAGTTATTACCAAGTACTTATGTCAAACGAACGAGTACGACCGCAATTCTAGAATGGGGACAGACCTTGCAAAGTAGGTTGTCTAGCAAAGGTGGTACCTCTGTACAGTGGTTCTTATTTAAGTCCTCGAGCAGGAGGCAAACATATGCCGCGAAGGGCAGATATAACATTTACCGAGGCGCAGGTAAATGATTTGTTGAGCTCAAGTGTGTGTGTATTGTGAAAACCTGGTTGAGATGACGGGGGTCTCTCAACCAGTTCTCTCTCTAAAAACCTCGGGAACGCCAGAACTCCTCTCGCTGCTGATAACGTTACGTTCAGAGCGCATGAGGATGAGAGTTCATGGAACAGGTGCCACTGATGTTAGTAACCGAAAAGCTTTGCCATGACTAAGCTAATGAATATTGGCATGTCATGGATTGCGGGTAAAGTGTACATTTACTGCAGTAAAGTAAACCTGAATCTATTCGAATAGCCGTGCTCACGGAATTGAGTATCGGGACTCATATGGTACTTTGGTTAGAAACCTAATTCAAGATTTTACTAAATGCTGCTGCATTTAAAACATCAGGCTTTCTATTTCTATACTCTCTGCCTTCTGCAAGTAATCGTAATCCTACTCAAATATTACCTTTTTATACATTCATTATTGAATATAATAGCTTGCTGAGTACGTTGTACTCACCCTTGCTTCAACCTCGTTTTTCCAGAGTTAAATTGAAGTTCTTGCCGAAGCCAGGAGTTCAATCATATAAGTTAGTCTTATTTCAACCTAGTTCACAAATCTAGATTAGTTAGATGGTTTAAGTCTATAGCAAAATATTAGAGTTGAGACACTCTATAGCTTCTGCTGTAATAGTTAGCCACAATCTTGTAAATTCCCCTATTAATTTATGTAATAACATCTCCTTTGGAGCCTTGTTCAAATGTACGCAATGAAAATCCAGATTGTTGAAGCTGTATCAATCTACTGATCCAGGGCTTGATACAGTTAAACATGTCGGTTTCCGAATCATTAGTTTTGGGATCCGACAGCGCTGGTATCAGAGCATACATTTGCCTATAGCCTTAAACCCATAGGTTTTCTAACCCCTTTAGGAATAACTTTCTCAGCTATTTATGATAATTAGGTTAAAAACTAAAATTTTGCCTAATAATTTTGCTAAGGTCTTTATTAGAATGAACTCCTCTTCACCATTGATTTTATTTCTTGCTTTTACTTGTGCATCATATCTCTCTTTCAAAAGAATAACTATTTTACAATAAAAGTATAATTCCCTCCAAAGACTCTTGTCCTTGGCATTTCAAGAAAGTCAGTAAATGCAAGCCTCTGGTCATATCAGTATGAGTTAAATATACTGTAATTCAAGCAACAAGAAACATAAATTCTTGAAGGATTATTTAGCAAAGGAGACATATATCTTTATTATCAAGATAATAGAAGAAGATTGGAAGATAAGTTGATCCATTTTAAGGGGGGTAGTTCAATACAAGAACTACCAAAATTCAAGCAGCCATTATATCCAAACATGAACAAAGTCTTGAAGTTTGTATGGTGATGAAGAAATAAAGAATATACATTATTGAATTTTTGAAATCTTGATAAAAGAAGCTTCCGAGTATTATTATGGAAGTATTGGCTATTGAAGAGAAAACAATTGGAGATATTCTACCAGTTTCCAAGACATTATATATGCCTAAATCATGACAGAAAAATTCATAAGAAACCCATTGGTCTAGAGAAGCATTTGCGAGATCAAAAGAAAGGATGTCACATTTTTTGCAAGACTTATCCTCAACATCCATGCAACCAATAAGATATACAATATGAAGCTAAGCGATGAGTTCAAATGCTTGTGAGGCATGAAGATATACCCAAGCAATGAGGCAATTTCAAGCAAAGCACTACCAAGGATTATAGAAATTCAATTGAAGAACCTTTGACCCTGGAGATTTTGAGAAATAAGGATTAACAGACATGAGATAATAGCAACTATGCCAACTTACGGACAACATTTCGAAGGAATTTAACCAATTGAGAAGGCTATTATCCTGGCAACTATTGGTAACCTTTACAGAACCACCTCCACTTTCAAAATTATCCAAATATCTCTATCAAACCCAATCCTACAATACAATTTTAGAGCCAAAAACCAAACCACACAAAACAACTTGTGCAGACGAGATGTTTATACCCAAACCATCACCCATCTTATCCATAAAAAGGTATAACCAGGAAAAGAATACCATCTCCCATCCATATATCCAAAAACCCTCATACTACCAAAAACCGTAGATAGAGCCAGTTGTGAGAACACATTAAGTAAAGGCTATCTATAGACATCATACTATTGAGCAATATATGGAGCAATAATTTCATAAAGCTGAGAACTCCTATTGGTTAAGGTAATTTCAGATTTTTAAGGACAGATACAGGAGTTATATATTTTCTATGATAAAAATTTAGAAGCTAACTATCCATGAAGACCGAATAAATTGATGAGAAGAATAAATAAAGCCTTGAAAGGTACAGTAAATGTTCAATGTTGAAGAAGATCATGAGCACATGCATCCTTATAACCATCATTCTATTCCAAGGGATTAAACAAGAGATTTATCTACCTAGCATCTGCCAAAATTAAGCTCAAAGTGACAATTATTATGGAAGCAAGCTTAAGACTAGGCAACACCTCAAAATATTCTATGAGCAAAATATTCGTGGAATATTTGTTGCTGCACTTTGAGACATTTTCCCTGAGTATACATGTATTTACATTAATGAAGATAGCTCCTTCTGCCAAGCTAAAATCATGGCTAAATGGAAAATACCTGGATACACAAAGAAGAGCCTGAACGGATGACTTGGGTTACATAGGAATACTCTGCAAAATGGAATGAAGGTTTATACAAGAAGGAAGATTAATAACTTATGTGCCATGGTAAGACACGACTATTTATAATTGAAGGTTACAAGCTAACGTCAAGACAAAGAAGACCAAGGATGACCAATTACTAATACCTGAGCAATAGAAGTACTCTATTCAAGACCCTGATCTGAAAACATGGACCTAAACCAGCAATGATTCAAGATAATAGTTCTGAAGAAACCTATTATACTCATTTATCTAAAGATATGATTGGGTATAATAAACCAGGAGAAAATATGTCGAGAGATCAGATGATAAAAAAAAAAAATTTAGACTCCTTCTAGGCATGAGAGACCACGCCACTATCCGAGAATATATGATTGGAGGAAGAAATTTTGCAATTTCAACAAGTGCTAAGAGTCTGAATGGATATTGACAATAAAATAGGAATAAAAAGGATATGGATCATCTGCGAAGAATTTCTTTATCTCTAATCAAAGATTGATTCTTAATTTTCTGGACACAAGGAGAAACAATATAGAAGCACATGAACCAACAAGAAGAAAATAGTTAGAAGATACAAAATTATTGGTTACCTCCAAGGTATTCATGACCATATCGAAATTGAAGATTCATCACTAGAGCAAGAGGTTCGCACTTCAAATATGCACAAGAAAATTGAATGGATATCATTGATATACTTGGATAAAAAGAACATAAACCACCTATAGCAAAATTTATTACCCACATTTGAAGAATCAAGTCAACATTTTCTGAACACCAGGAAGACCATGAAGAAGAAAGGTTCTCGATAAACACTTTCAATTTAAAGAGCTATATTACAGGCCAACCACTTTGAAGGCAAGAATTTTAACATACAGCAAGAATAGGATGATGACTAAAAGTACGATTGAATGGAGATAATTCCATACCACCATAGAAATAAATTCACTACCATTTAAACTCTATGGATTTTAAAATATCTCATGATGTTTCCTAAGTACAGGTAGTGAATTATGCTCATGGAGTATTAAGACAGACCTCTTTTTCATTGAAGAAAATGGTTAGATATGGTTAAAGAATATGAAGCTCAATACCGGATATTATTCAAACAAGGGTAACATTTTAGTTACCATAGGAATACCACATCTGGTTACAACAAGAAGTATAGCAAGGGAATGCATAAGAAGAAGATCAATGATTACAAATAAATTAAGGAGTTGTCAGATAGTATAGGACTGAGATTCTGAAATCTTAGTTGAGAAAAGTCATTACAAAAGGGTGGAAGAAAATAATGTTTAAAAGAAGATGTTGAAGCCAACAAGAACCGGCAAAGACCATGCCTCAGCCTTATCATAAGGATATGAGACGAAGTTCGACCACTTCAATGTTGAGAAGAGCTAGAAGGTCATAATTTAATGTCCTCGACAAGTACCATGATTACACATATATGTGCAACGAAGATTGAATTGTAAGCAAAAATACCGGACAACAAGTTTCTATTCAGAAAAAGTTGTTAAAGTTGGATCCTCAAACTTTGAATCACATAAGGTTAAACCAAGTGATATACAGCTTTCTATTACCCAGAGCATACATCCAAGGATACTTCGAGAATAGGAGTTATTTATCAGCATATTGATCAACCAAATATCCAGAATGATACCAGTGATCAATAAGAGAATAAAGATTGCCATACCTTTACTCGGACTCCTCAGAAATCTCGAGGACGAGATTTATTTAAGGGGGGTAGATTTGTAACATACTGAAAATTTGCTATTTTCTAATTATGCATCATGCCGATTCTTATGTTCTTAATAACTTCCTAAACCTAAGAAATTATAATTAGAGGGACCTCCTAAAACTAACATGTATAAAATCCCTTTTTGGTATTTAAAATCTTTCGTGGTTTTATTCTAAAAATTGATCTTGTTAGATCGAGGTATTCTCTTTGATTTGATTTTGCATCTTAAACCTTCTTTCGACCAAAATTTCTTTTATTCAAATTTAGTTTGAAAACCCTTTCTATTTTTAAGAATTATGGTCCAAGAAATTCTTCCAAACCTAAACCAAAGCAATTCCAATTTCATTGGAATTAATTGTCGACCCATCCTTTGATTTCAAACCTATTCTTATTTATCGCCAAATATCCAAGTTTCCCATTAGCCTCAAATACTTCTCCAAATTCTTGCCAAATAATTTGAGGCTAACATCCTATTTATTTCCCTTCCCTCTCAATCGAGTGCATCAAATAAATTCCATTATATTCTATCTCTCAAAAGATTGCACTCAAATAAATTAGAACATCCTTATTTTAAAATCCCTCTCCGAATTCAAATCCTTTTTAAAATCTAGCCATCCAGATTCCTCTAAATCAATTATTTGAATCTCTAGGAAAATTAGACTTTCTTTGTTTCTAGACTGGGCCGAAACCCTTTCCCTCCTCCAGCCCAAGTCGGCCCAGCCACCACAGCCGAGCCGCCCTTCCTCCTCCTGCAGACGCGCACACGCACACGCCGTCGCCGCTTCCTTGCCGTCGCCGCCAAGTCGCGCCGCCACCGTCGCCGTGCCTTACCCTCCAACTCCGCCGTTTTTCCTTCGCCGCTAAGCAACTGCCGCCGACGTCAGCCGCCACCTCACGCTGCTGACATCAGCCGCCGAGCCGAACCGCCTTCGATGGCCAATCAGCAGATAGAGTCGACGCCGTGCTCTTGTTTCTGTGCCGCCGCCGCCGTGATTTGCTCGCCCTCCTCCTCTGCAAACCGCCATGAACCACCGCCCCTCGTCGCCTATAAATAGCCGGCGAGCTCATCCCATCTCTTCCGCATCCGAGCTATCTCTCTCTTTCTTCTCTCTCCTCCATGACCGGCCACCACCATTGCCACCGGCCGATCTCCTCTTCCACAGCCCTACATCCCAAAACCTTGCGCCATTAGCTCGGCCTCGATGTGGTGAATCCATTTTGCCCCTTTCCCCCTTCTCTCCCCCTTTGAATCAAGCCATCACCACCACCATCCATGTCGGCCGGAGGTAAGCACTTGCCGCCGCCGTTTCGGCCTCTTCCCTCACTCCCTTTGCCAGCCGACTGCCTCCTTGGGTGAGCATCGCTCGGGAACATGTTTCCCCGCCAACGTCTCCGTCCCCCGCCGTCTAGAGCACCGGCGCCCCTCCTCTCCCTCTCCTCTGTGTTCGGCTGGAAGAAGAAACAGAAAGAAGAGAGAAGACGGGAGGAAGAAGAAGGAAAAGAAAAAGATAAAGAGGTACTGACAGGTGGGCCCCTACAGTACTAGTTCGTCTTTTCTAGATTTAATTCAAATTCCAATCTTTAGAAGCCCATATCTCCTAAACCGTAGATCCGATTCTAGTGAAACTTGGACCTAAATTCATCTAAATTCAAACCCTATCTTTTGACCCCAAATTTTCTATTTTAATATTTTATTTGAATTTATTCAAATATTGTTTGAATTTATGTTTGTCTTTTCAAATATTTCTTTTTAACCCAAAATACCCTGTAGCCACTAAAAAGCCGCCGGTTGGAACTTTACGCCTTCCATGGGGACGTTCGCGGTTTACTATCCCCGACGTCGGACCGTTGGTTGTAAAGCCCGGCAAAACCCAAACCCAAGGTCGAAGTGCTGCTCCTGGCACCCCACGCCTCGATGCGTACAGTGGTCGGAGCTTCACTATCCCCTCGACCTCCATTGCACGCCGCACAGTTAGCTCTCGGGCTCTGTGTGATCCAAGCCGCTCCGCCGCCACTCACGGTTGTCGGAGCAACACTTTCGCCCCACTAAACCCACACAAACCTCCTATCCCTCTAGCTGTTATGCTGTCTGTTGACACCGGCTAGAGAAGATACCAATTCTAGTCGTTATACTGTCCAACTCTAGCAACGACTAGCAAACACCCAAATCCCAGCCGATATTCATCCTACCTCGATATCGACTTAATCAAATGAAACCCCAGCCAGCCTGCTATCCAAATTCCATACCAACCATTTACCCTTCTACTACCCATAGCCTATGCATGAAATACGAGCCGATATGCTATCCTATTTCAGCATCGACTCGAGAACAACTAGATCCTAGCCATTCTTCTACCAAAGCCCAACCTCGACCAATGCTAGCCACATAACCACTTAACCAGTTATATATATCCCTTACTCTCCAAGCAACCAAAACCCACACATAAAATATAAACGACATGAGTTGCTTGATCCCCTCTCCACCTCAACCTCCAATCCTTTAGAACCTACACATATTAGCCCAGTAATCCCTATACCCTATAAAGGAATAACTTATACCCTAAACCCTAGCTCTCTTAGCCGCCTATCGATCTTTTGTTATTTTATGGATTTTATTGAAATTGGCTCTTCCTCTTCTTCAATAGAGTTTATTATATTTTGGAGGCAACCTGTGGTGTTTCGAGGATCAGATAATCAGGTTGCCTATCTCGGAGTTAATTGCGTTGGAGCAAGGCAAGTTATTATTCCTCCCCTTGAACATAATTACCCTATATTCTATATCTCTATTCTATGCATTAGTCATTCATGATTTTGAATGCATAACCTGAACATATAGCAAACCAGATATATGCTAGATTTGCTTAGCCCTGCCTAGTTAGTCTGCATAAAAATATAATGAACTTAGATTGGGACAGTACGTAGGAATTGGTTGATTTCCGGGTGGCTAGTACTGTCTCAGTCGATATAGTTATTACCAAGTACTTATGTCAAACGAACGAGTACGACCGCAATTCTAGAATGGGGACAGACCTTGCAAAGTAGGTTGTCTAGCAAAGGTGGTACCTCTGTACAGTGGTTCTTATTTAAGTCCTCGAGCAGGAGGCAAACATATGCCGCGAAGGGCAGATATAACATTTACCGAGGCGCAGGTAAATGATTTGTTGAGCTCAAGTGTGTGTGTATTGTGAAAACCTGGTTGAGATGACGGGGGTCTCTCAACCAGTTCTCTCTCTAAAAACCTCGGGAACGCCAGAACTCCTCTCGCTGCTGATAACGTTACGTTCAGAGCGCATGAGGATGAGAGTTCATGGAACAGGTGCCACTGATGTTAGTAACCGAAAAGCTTTGCCATGACTAAGCTAATGAATATTGGCATGTCATGGATTGCGGGTAAAGTGTACATTTACTGCAGTAAAGTAAACCTGAATCTATTCGAATAGCCGTGCTCACGGAATTGAGTATCGGGACTCATATGGTACTTTGGTTAGAAACCTAATTCAAGATTTTACTAAATGCTGCTGCATTTAAAACATCAGGCTTTCTATTTCTATACTCTCTGCCTTCTGCAAGTAATCGTAATCCTACTCAAATATTACCTTTTTATACATTCATTATTGAATATAATAGCTTGCTGAGTACGTTGTACTCACCCTTGCTTCAACCTCGTTTTTCCAGAGTTAAATTGAAGTTCTTGCCGAAGCCAGGAGTTCAATCATATAAGTTAGTCTTATTTCAACCTAGTTCACAAATCTAGATTAGTTAGATGGTTTAAGTCTATAGCAAAATATTAGAGTTGAGACACTCTATAGCTTCTGCTGTAATAGTTAGCCACAATCTTGTAAATTCCCCTATTAATTTATGTAATAACATCTCCTTTGGAGCCTTGTTCAAATGTACGCAATGAAAATCTAGATTGTTGAAGCTGTATCAATCTACTGATCCAGGGCTTGATACAGTTAAACATGTCGGTTTCCGAATCATTAGTTTTGGGATCCGACAGGCTGTCCCCAGCGGAGTCGCCAAAAATCGTGTTGGCAACTTTTTGTGACAAGTTGACAACGACGATCGCAACACCTTATGCCTTGCGGTGATCCTAGAGTCGCCAACCACCTCGATCTAGCAAAGAGCTAAACCTAGATGGGTTTTGACAAATAAACCGGCTAGCGGAGCCGATTTTAGATAACTACCCGTCTCGTGGGCAAAACGGAAGGTTTTCAGGACAAACCTACAAAGAGATGTCGCACTCTCGCAGCGGCGGCGGACGGTTTACGACGCAAACCGACAAAGATGGACAAACTAAGAGAAAACTAAAAGCAATATGAAAAAACGATTCGATTGATTGATTGTAGATTGGTTTTTTACAATGGAACCGGCCATGTCCCTTATATAGGGGTTGGTCTTGCCCTCTACAGGCCCTTCTCCACGTCCAACTCGGGATAGAAACCAAAGCAAACCTAAAACATGTCTTCCTGAGCAAGGAAACCTCGAAACCCGATGAAACACAGTCGGACTCGGACCTGCCGGTCAGACCGGCCACACACCGCCGGTCTGACCGGCCCTCAACCGGCGGTCAGACTAGCCCACTCGGAGGAAACGGTAGACTTCCAAATCTTGGCAATCTTTTCTATTTTAATCCTAGGTGCCAAATTTGGGTGTAAACAGGGGCTTGCATGATGCATCACAAGGAAATACTAAGTTAAATTTTGTATTCACTTATCCACAGGCACATGGATTTATCTATTAGCAGTTATAGGCAGCTTTGGCCTTGAAACGAGTTGCTACAGGACCCTAGGACGTCATTGGATATATATACAATCTTGGACAAAGGTAGAACAATTATTTAATTATTCACTATAAGATCTGCATAGAAAATTATTTGATCGAGTTGGAAACAAGGATTTTTCCTATACGGTATGTATCTTTTCCTATTTTTATTAGTTTTTATCATGCCATGTTTCCAACATTTCTTCTCTCATCCCTGTATTTTTTATAGATTTTAGTATTAAGCTCTCACGCAGAATGCTCTTGGTTAACATGTGGTACATTCTTGAATGTGCCAAGTATTTAGTTTACTTAATCACTAAGCTTTGACATTCCAAAATTTATCAGCATGAAGAAGAAACTTTTTTTTAAGGAAAGGCAAGAGGATTGCCTTATATATTGATAGAGTAGGGGAGAAGAAGAAACTTGAAAGTGTAGTATTGTTCCTACAAATTTCCTGTCCAAATCGAACCATCAAATCTATACTAGGTCCTCGTATTAATTTGTTTATCGATACTTCAATATCGATATCAAATTAATTATCTCAGTTGATTGGACCAAATCTATATACAAGTTGTCTTCCAGTTTATGACACATACAGGAATATACTTAAGGACATAGTACCTGCAATGATCTAATTATTTCAACAAATATATAATTTATGTAATTATCTTTTTCTTGGATATATGTTTTCAATTACTAGGAATCATGTGATACGGAGAATTTTGTTCCAAGATTGGTACAAATAAATCCTGCCCTTTCATCTATTTTCTTCCTAACTTCTCCTTGCAATGTAAATATTAGGCAACTGATGACTCTCTCTCTCGTGGCCCAATCTTCTGGTGAGGGAATAACTCTCGCTTTGATCGAGTGCGACGTTTGCGATGTGGCTACCAACCAGAACAATTCCAGGACGCCGTGCAATTGCTACACCACAAACGATGTCATACCAACCGTTGATGATCCCTGCAATGCAAACGAGAGAACACTGCAAGAACAAAATAAAATGCAATCTAAATATTGCGAATAGGTAATTAAGCACAAAGGAATAGTTGCGATTGAAATGGTAGATCTAATCGACCCGGCAAATCAATACACCAACTATTGGGGGCTCTGAATCAATAGTCGCCGACTAATCGAGCGAGGACTAAAGACAAGATGAATGGCACTTGGCAAAATTCAACTAAACAAAACCCCAAATGTTTTTGAGGATGTACAAAGCTTTTTATAGAGGAAAATAAAGCTAGGGTTAAGTGCTAATTCGTGGAGGTGGAGGGAGACACTTCCGAGATGGGCCTAGTCTATTACAAGGCCTAAGGCCCAAGTTCGGTTTCAGCAACAGCACTGTCGTTTTGGCGATTCCCGTTGACTCGAGATGAATTTGGACATGAGACCAGATGCGTTTGAAAGGTAGTGAGATAAGCTTTCCACGAAGTCCAAGATCACCCAAATCGGAGTTGGCATGAAGGCGCCAGATCCGTTTGAAATCAGTGTTGTCTCCGGAGGCCGAACTAGACTTGGACTTGAAATTATCATTGGAACGTGTGAAGTTATGTGCGTATCCGACAAAGTGATGTCCTCATTATCCTCCCCTTCTTGAATTGGAGTCGTCCTCGACTCAATCCCATCTTCGTGACCATGTTCACTCTCTCGTTCAGGAGTCATCCTTGGATCTCATCATGAAAAACACCCTCATATCCCTGCAAAAGGTTAGTAACAGCAGGTGGCAAAGAATATAAAGTACTAGACGCAGTAGCCAATGTGAGTATAGGATCTTTGCAAAATAGAGCATAGCAACAAGAATATGGCTCATCTAGTGCACAAATAAAATATTTAGAAGCTAACAAAGCACCCGTCAACTTAATTTCATTCTTTGTGGCACTTGGTTCTGTTGTACTAGGTGAAGCAAGATTCTTAGTAATAATCTGATTTTCACTTTTCGCTTTCTTTTCACATTCAAGTCTTGCAAGATCACCTTTCAATGCAGCGGCTGGAGTCATAGAATGCAAAACAACTCTTTTACCATCGAACATAAATTTATATGTATTAGTCCTACCATCAAAAACAACTTCTCTATCCTATTGCCATGGTCGCCCCAAAATAACTGAACAAGCTTGCATATGCACAACATCACATTCAATTTGATCATGGTAGGAGCCTATAGAAAAAGGTATTTTAACCAAGCAGTTTACCTTCATCTTACCACATGTATTAAACCACTGAATATGATACGGATGTGGATGTGGATGGATAGTCAAGCCAAGTTTCTTGACCATCTCTTCACTTGCTAAATTGTTGCAACTCCCGCTATCAATAATCATTTTGATGGTATGGCCTTTCACAAGAACTTTGCTTAGGAACAAATTGTGACGTTGGTTTTGCTCTTCACACTTCTCTTTAGCACTAACTGATAGCTTGGCAATTAGACTAGGATACTGATCTAGCGACTGTGGATGCAAATGGACTTTCTCGATGACATCGTTATCTTGTCCTCCTGCATGGTCAGTGGCAGCTAAAGCATATTCATCATCACAATCACTAGCAGAAGTATACTCACCATCATCATTCACAAATAGAGCTCGCCGATTTGGACAGTCGCGAGCGATGTGTCCAATGCCATGGCACCTATGACATGTAATATCACGGGTACGTCCAGTGGAAGCTACTGAAGTTGCACTTTTGGCTAGAGTCTGAACTGAAGCGGTTTTGCCTGTTTCTTGAGCATGGGATGGCGTGGAGGTAGGTGGACGAACGGCAATAGTAGATTGACATGGTGTTGACTGTCATGTGGAAGTAGCACCTGCAAAAGAACTCCTACGCTTGTTGCGTCCCTGCACTTCTCTTTCAGCTTTGCAAGCAAAATGGAATAATCTATTCATGGTATTGTATTCTTTATATTCAAGAATATCCCGAATCTATCTATTAAGACCTCCATAGAACCTAGAAATTCTAGCATCCTCAGTTTCTGGCAAATCACATCGTGACAAAGCAATCATCATCTCTTGATAGTATGTTTCTACAGAATTGGAATCTTGTCTTAAAAGTTACAGTTTATTTAACATGTCACGAGCATAATAAGAATGAACAAATCTAGACCTCACTGTACGTTTCATATCATCCCATGTTCTAGGTCTAAGTCCTCTACCACATATATCATTCTACCATAGAGATGCAAAGGAGGTAAATTCACTACTTTCAGCTTTAACTTTCTTATTATCAGGAAAATCATAGCAAGAGAATTTTTGCTCAACAGCTAGCTCCCAGTCTAGATAAACAGAAGGCTTGAACTTACCATTAAAAGAAGGCATAGTAAATTTTACCTTAGATAAAGGATTATCGTTGTCCCTAACTCGACGTCGTCTTCTATTTCCAACACTCTCGTCTTCCTCCTTATCGTCAGCAACAGATTGCTCTTCGTCTTCATCGTCATATATTTGGTGTCGATGGTCGATGAGCAATGGCACCTGCACCTTCTTTACCTACAGTCTCAAGTAAACCAATGCGTTGCACAATATTTTCATGTTCAATATTCATATTCTGAATGTTTTCAGTTAATTGTTTATGCGATTGATTCATTTGCTCAATTTGATCCACTACTTTCACCAGGCTTTCACTTAAGGTTTTTAAATGTTTATCTATGCTTTCCTTGTATGATTTACTATTACGCATCAACTCTTCATACCAATTTTCCATGCCCTTCAGTTTATGCGCTAGATTCTCTAGTGTTGGTTCGCCGGAACTTGTACCTGACATTGTTAGCAAGTAAAAGAAACTCACAAGAAAGCTTTAGTTCCTAACAATCTATAGATATGTGGAGCTTTTGAAGGCACTCAACACTCGAGCATATACCAAATTCTTATGATGTTATCAAAGAATGCAAAAACAGGTCAATCACCGTGGCTGGTTCATGGCACAATGACACGCTTGATGAGTGGAGCGATTGCAAAGCTGGACCTATAAAGGTTAGTAGTATGTTGATCTTGGTAGGATTAACTATATCATAAGGAATAGTAAAAATCAAACAGAAATGCGAAATTGAATAATAGTCCAAAGTACTAGTCAAAATTGCTGGCCTAGCCTAGACTCAATCCTAGCTTAAGCAAGCAAATGATCATACTCGGCCAAAACACAACTAGCTATAGCAAGTAGGGGGTGAATACCGAGCCAGCTCGGCTCGGCTCGACTCGGTCTGGCTCATTAAGATAACGAGCTAGCTCGGCTCGGCTCGTTCAAGAACTCGAGCCGGCTCGTTTCAGCTCGCGAGCTAGTGGAAAAAAAACACGAACAGAACGCCAGAACGGGAATCAACAAGCACAAGTGTAAATTGCAAGTTCTATCCATGCAAACATTAGTTCAACACTCAGAAAGTGAATCAATAATTAGTATAACTGATGAGCACACAGGAGGTCAACCACAATGAACCAAACACACCATCTTCTCTGTGCTTCCCAGTGTTTCCCCAGCGAGCCTCACCTCTTCGAATCGGCACAGCGAAGCCCCTTCTCCTGTGCGCAGCTTGCCCCTGAAGGCCTGGATCGGGTGTTAGGACGACCAACGTGGATGGCTTGCCCACGCGCCGGCGTCTGCAATCCTGAAGTGAGGAGCCATCGGGCAGCGGTGGCGACCGCGAGACGCCGCGGCAGCAAAAGAGCACGACGACGCGGCCGGACGAAGCGAGTACTACGAGCGCGCGCTGACACGGTGGCTGATAGGAGCGCGAGGATGCAACATCACGAGGACGCGAGCGGCGGCCGGAGGGATTTGGGGATGGTTTGACTGATTGGAAGGGGACTTAGGCTGCGTTCGTTCATTGGAGATAGGGGAGATTGTCACTCGTTTTCCACACGCACGCTTTTCAAACTACTAAACGGTGCGTTTTTTGCAAAAAATTTATATAGAAAAGTTGCTTTAAAAATCATATTAATCTATTTTTGAAGTTTAAAATAGTTAATACTCAATTAATCATGAGCTAATGACTCACCTCGTTTTGCGTATCTTCCCAATCTTCCCAATCCTCTCTCCCTCAAACACACCCTTAGGGTATAGAGTATTCTTATTGGGCCAGGACGGGCCTAGTGAAGAGCTATGCGCTACCAAGTTGGGTTTTTGGCCTGTTTATTTCCCAGCTCATTAAGCTCGTGAGCAGCTCGCGAGCCAGCTCGAGCTGGCTCGTTATAGTTAACGAGCTGAAACGATAGCTCGGCTAGTTAGAAAACTACAACGAGCCGAGCTAGTCACGAGCTGAGCGAGCTAACGAGCCACAAGCTTTTCGTCCAGCCCTAATAGCAAGCAACTCTCTCTCTCCAAGATTCCAACAAAAAAATATCACACTTTCTTTTTCTGATTTTTTTCTTTTTTTTCTTTTTTTCCTTTTCTGATTTTTTTTGGTGCGGCTCTTTTTTTTTTTTGGCACCTTCTGCCTTTTTCTTTCTTTCTTTTTTTTTCTTTAACAAGTGGCAAGTGCGTGCGCGCGCATGCACAAATACAAGCAGCTGCTAGCTATTATTGTAAGAGGAGTTCACGTGCATGTATGGAACTTGCATGCATGGCTAAACAAAAGGAAACACACCAAGGTAATTAGGGAGATTAACTACGGAAACAAAGAAACTGAAATACAAAAAAACCAGACTTGCAGTTACATGCACGAGATAACACGGGACCCACTCAGTTTCTGTGTTGCGCACAACAGGAGGAAAACAATAATACAGATATTCCCCAACTAAAAGGAAACCGACTCAAAATTTAGAGGAAACAGATCTCTATAATTCCTTGCGCAAGCAACAAACCAAATCATGAATGGATCGATCTGCCTTTTTTCTTTCCCTTCAACCTAGCACAACCGAGATGCTAGGACTAAAGCCAGCACTCCGACTCGACAGTAGACAGAAACTCAATAAAGCAAAACTGAATGAAATTGCGTGGCTCAAAACTAATGTTTGGTGATGGAAAAAGAAAAGGTGCGGCTATATGGTAGACGATGGGTAGATGAAATAAAATTGCAAAACTAAATTCCTGACATGGCAACCGATGCTCTGATACTAACTGATGACGCTCCCTCTCGTGGCCCGATTTTCTAGTGAGGGGATAACTCTCGTTTTGATCGAGTGCGACGTTTGCGACGTGGCTACCAACCTGAACAAGTCCAGGACGCCATGCAACCGCTACACCACAAACGATGTCGTACCAACCGTGACGCGCGGTTGATGATCCCTGCAATGCAAACGAGAGAATACTGCAAGAACAAGATAAGATGCAATCTAAATATCGCGAATAGGTAATTAAGCACAAAGGAATAGTTGCGATTGAAGTGGTAGATCTAATCGACCCGGCAAATCAACACACCAACTATTGGGGGCTCTGAATCAATAGTCGCTGACTAATCGAGCGAGGATTAGAGACAAGGTGAATGGCACTTGGCAAAATTCAACTAAACAAAACCCCAAATGTTTTTGAGGATGTACAAAGCTATTTATAGAGGAAAATAAAGCTAGGGTTAAGTGCTAATTCGTGGAGGTCGAGGGAGACACTTCTGAGATAGGCCTACTCTATTACAAGACCCAAGTCCTAATTTCGGTTTCAGCAACAGCACTGTCTTGTTTTGGCGATCCCCGTTGACTCGAGATGAATTTGGACATGAGACCAGATGCATTTGCGTTTGAAAGGTAGCGAGATAAGCTTTCCACGAAGTCCAAGATCACCCAAATCGGAGTTGGCATGAAGGCGCTAGGTCCGTTTGAAATCAGTGCGGTCTCCGGAGGCCGAACTGAACTTAGACTTGAAATTATCATTGGAACGTGTGAAGTTATGTGCGTATCCGACAAAGTGATGTCCTTATCAGCAGCAATCTAACATTCTGTTGATAATTTTCTACATGGTATATTAATTTTATCTCTCTACTATAACTAGGTTTGGCAAACTATTATATTTGTTGTCAATAGCTTGACTTTTTAAAAAAAACATGTGAAAGATTACTTAGTAATTCCCGCCGCAAAGCACAGAGTATCACCTAGTTGGATATAAACAACTCTACCTGTTACCGACATTTTAAGGCAATTCAACTTATGCATATATATATATATATAGTTTTTGCAAGCAAATAAGTTTTGTGAAATCATAGGTTCAATATGCAGATGCTTGTCTTGCTGCTGTGTGAACTCACACTCAACCTTAGAGTCTTGCTCCACGTACTCTGAATTCTCCGAATCTACCGATAAGAGACAAATATGCAAATATGATTTAAATAAACATGCATTTGCAACATACTCTATAAATCATGGCATAATTACAGTAGGTAGAGAGTATGATAAACTGGTTTTAGAAACAAGAATCATCTCATTTACATTTGTGGTTTCAGAGATATAAAAATAACAAGCCATATACACTGAAAATGGCATTTCTGTAATTACATAAGAACTACCCTATGTCAAATAAAAACTGACATTTTCTAGCTAGTTTTAACAAGCTACCATTTTCAAGTAATGGAGCATAACTCACTGGTTCTAACAAAATTTGGTTCACTACATTTGGAGTTAAAATATTTAGTTATAAATTTTACAACTTCAATAAAAAGAGGATTACTTAATCGTTTTAGACTTACTTTAGGAGATAGTTTTGTCAAATTATTCCTTTTCAGATAATAGATTACATGTTTATAAGGTAACCAAAAGTGGTTTCATAATTTTAGGATATAGTATAAAGTTCCTAGAGATTATACAACTCCTAGGTGCAAAAATAAGTGTATTTTATGAAACTCACAATTTTAGTGACTTTTTCAGTACCGCAGTTGTAATGTTTTAATTTACAAACATAAAGACTACAAATTTATGAATACATAGAAATTTGGTTCACTCAAAAATGAGTTAAGATGAATTAGTTATGGATTTTTGAAGTTTTCCTAATTCTCATATATGTTTTCAATTATTCTTTTGGACTGTACTTTTGCATGTCGAACCCTGGGATTTCTAAAACTTGCAACCAGGTCCAGCTTTTCTCCACAAGAGCAGGAAGCAGCGACAGCCATGGCTGAGCTCGATCTCAAGCTCGCTGGCGGCAAACGGCGGCTCTAATGGGGGCGAGGTCAAAAGATAAAATATAGAGCAAAACATTGCGATTCCATTCCTCAACTTTTCCCCAGCCAATGGTTACTGGACCGACGCAGGTAGCGGCTGCAATTGGAAGCGCTCGGGACGCCATGCATGCATCGATGCGTCATGGTGGACGGCTCGATCTCTTGCATGCATGTCAAGAACATCACATGCAGGATGTAGAACACCACCTAAGGTTGCTACTACTGCAAGAAATCGATAAATGGCTCACCGGTTGAACGGGAATCGACGACGGAGACACTAGATCGGAGTTGGAGAAGACGGTGGTCGATCTCCCTCCTCGCTGCACGGTTCTGAGAGATTCTTGGGGCTTTTTGGAGAGAATGGTGAGGCGAAGCTGGTGGCGTAGTAGCTCAGCTGGATTTGCCTCGAGGCGACAGGAACAGCGGCTCGAACCCGCGGCTGCGCATTGACGACGGTGTGGCCGCGCTCCAGAGCTACCGTGGCGAGGTCGGCGTTCCCAGAGATCGGCTGCAAGAAACGAGGTGAGATCAGAGCAGAGGCTACGGCATGCAAGGGTGAATCGGGAACGGAAGAAAGATGGCAACGACGATGACCCGTTGGGCGGCGGAGATGGCATCATCCCGGCGGCCGGCAAGAAGATGATGGCGAGGAGAGCGAGAAGTAGCTCTCCCACTCTGGTTTCTTGGATTTAGGGTGGACTACAGAGTGAGGAGGGATGGGTGGGGAAGCTAGAGAGCAAGGGGGTGAAGAAGGAGAAGCTGCCACGATGTTGCAACGTGTCGGTATTTCTCTCTATGTTAAAGGTGGGTCCCACGCGATAAAATGGTGGAACACAACTGTGAGCAAGCCAAAGGCACTGCCATGTGGGTCCAGGTCGTGGTAGACTAGGTAAGGGTGAGGAGGATGGGTAGGAACACAAGTAAACAGATGTCTTATTCAGTTTACAGGATTTTCAGAGATTTTTCTGTCTCTTTCTTTGAAGTTCAAATTGACCGAGTTAGAAGGATGCTAAAAAATTTGGTGATTTTTTTGGTGATAACCTATGCTACCCAGATTCGATTTCTCAAAGTTTCACTCAAAAATTTAAAATATTTTAATTCTGACAAAAAGATGAAAAGGGGTATGCTGAGAAATTTTGAGGAGGTCAAAACTAAGGGTAAAAATTCTTGAAAAAAATATATTAACTCTTGATAAGTACTCTAGTTTTGGATAAATTATGAAACCTATATCCTTCTGTTCAACTTTAGGCACATTTAGAAGTTGCTTCATTTTACCAATTAGGTTTCTAATTAATTTAGTTTGACTCGTCTTCGAATGTATGAGCGTGCCAGTTGATTTGATCCTGTAATCAGCAAGAAACAAAGACAAAGAATCAGTGGTTAAATCTATAAATGATAGCCGATCGGCTAGATGCCGATGACATATCATTTATCTTAAGCCGATGTCATATGTACATCGATCGGCAAGTATTAATAAAAAAAATCAGAACTAAATCTACTCGATCGGCTGTAGATATTAATCATATATAATCTTTATATCGATATATACTTAAATCAAGTGATTGGGATAGATCGGTCACCTTGCCGAGACAGTATAAATCACTTAGATTAAAATATATACTAATAACGAGATTATATATATTCGTAGCATAGCCGATCAGATAGATCTAGCATGTATCGGCTAATACTCCGATACCGCTCTATATTAAGATATTAAAGCAAGTAGAATGTACCAAACATGAGCTTAATATGCTTAAATGCAACAAGATCTTAATATAAAGGGCAGATTTAACATATCAATCAAGTGTATAGGATAAAAGTAGTTAAATCTGATAAGATCGGCTGAAACTCCGATACTACTTTAATCGGCAACCAGAAGGCAGGCTAGAGATTAAAATTCTAAGCACGACTTAATAGATCAAACTTAACTAATGCAGCATTAAGTATGAAAAGAATAACAATATCTAGACAATCAAGCCACTGGATGTTTCATAAAGTAGTAGATATCTTATATAATCTAAGCCAACGTCACTATTTAATCTAATCGGCTGCCTTCTACTAACAGATGTTAGCCGATTATAGGTTAAATAACGATATTACCGAAGATTATGTAAGATATATGATAACTCGACGAATTACATAGACAAGACTAGAGTGTCATAAAGATGGAAGCACTAATCTCGAGAACACAAGTCGTTATAACAAGTTTTACCTCTTGTTGAAGATCGAAACCGATGCAGCTCAACCCGAAAGCAAGAACTCGTCGAAACAAAGCGAAAGTAAAAAGGGTGGCGATGCGCCGAGATTGTATTGAATGTGTGTTTATTTTACATAAGGCTCGGGGTCTATTTATACCCGAGAATTACAAGATATGTCCATACCAGACACGACTATTATCTCTAACAAACTCTAAGATACCGTAGGTCTTTGCGGCAGACTTTTGCCCACATTTATCTCTAAGGAATTTACAAGAAATATCCTAATTAATAGATACAATTGCCTTCTCAGGACTCTATCCATGTACGGCAATCATCTTGAAGCATATCAACTCAAACCCAATGTTGGATACGAGTCATATTGTCGGAATCGGCTAACCCAGTCTGATTCAAACTTAGCCGATCTAGTCGTAGCCGATCCGGACTCCAGCCGATTCTTACTCTGTTTCCGCAACAATCCTTATCTCCGATTCCGCTTCGATCCCATCTTCATCTTCGATGCTGATATTGCCAAATTCAGTCGTTAACACATGCCCCCCAAGTCCGGTACACCCAAGTCCGGGATATTTGGTAATGTCCCGGATTTGCCGTGTACCGACTCCGAGGAAGTTTCGCACTCCGCCGTTTTTCGACCGTTATTCTAGCGCTTTAAATACTAACCGTTGCCCTCGAGAAATCTCACGCCGTGACTTCCGTTTTCACCGCTCAAGTGAAACTTTGTCCTTTCTCTCTCCGGCGATTCCTCCGACACGAAAGCGATTTCCAGGCGACTTCATCTTCGGCGAGATTTCCGCCCGCAGCGATGTCGTCCTCTGCCAGCCCATCTGATGCGCCATCAGCCGAGTACGCTGAGGTAAGTTCTCGTCGGCTAGATCCCCTTTCTTAGTAGTAGATCGATTTTCCCTTGTCTCATATTGCTCTCTTCTTCTCGGTTGCTTTGGATTTGTGGCACCTCTCCAACCTAGTTGCGATTCCCAGCCTTTCACATGAAAACTACTACTTCCTCGGCCCAGTCGGCAATCCTGATCCCACCGAGTTTATCATTGGTGAAACCAATAGGATTCCCTTCAGATTGACCAACCCAGATCTAGGTCACTGCAAGAATACCTTTAAATCTTGGCCGTCTCTAGAGAAAGTCCCACCCGAGAAAAGTTGGACCACATGGTTCAAGCGTATGTCGGCAAGCAAAAAAGTTCACTGGGACGAAATCGGAATCGGCCAAGCACTCGACCTCACCATAGCAAACTCGGCCAAAGATGAACCCCTGATGGCAGCTGCTTCTTATTTCTGGTCAAACACCATCAATGCCTTTTTGTTTAATCAAGGGCTAATGACCCCAACTCTCATAGATATCAGCATGATCACGGGTCTGGATGTCACCTCATCGGCCAACCCTATGAGTTTTAATACAAAGAACAAAGAACCAATACGACTTCAAGACCAAGAACATAGGTGGCTGGTCAGGCTATGTAGCAGCATATATGGGCCAGGGATCGGTCACCTCCCGAGAACATGTGGCTTTCTTGTTAATGTGGCTAGAAAAGTTTCTCTTTTGTGGATCTAGCTGCGGTCCTACAACCAACTGGCAGTTCGTAGCCGAAGCCTTGGAGACAAAAAGACAATTTCCTTTAGGCAAAATCCTCCTCGGCTACTTGTACCAAATGCTGAATAATGCATCGGCTAAGCTAGCTGTTGGCTCAGTAGTCGGGGCAGGTGGACCATGGTGGCTGCTGCAATCCTGGCTAAACTTGGTAGTCATGAGGTTTGTCAATTGGCCATCTGTAACGAAGCTGAATTCCCAAGATTAGAGCCGACTGTCAACAATGACGGAGAAGAACTCACTCATCGGAGATGCACATCTTATGGAGAGTATGCTTCTACACCAACTGATGCAGGAGTAAAACTATCGGCTAAGCTGCTCAAAGATTGGTTTTGCAGCTTTTATGAGGGGTTCCAAAAGGACGCTCGAGTCTGATTTCTCTATGGAGACTCAACACTTCTAGAAAATCCATGGAACTTCATATTTGAAGACATCAACAATGACAGATATCAAAAGCCCAGAGAAATCTTCTCATCTGCAATCACTCCATGCATCCTTCCCGTCGGCATTCATCAAGGAAGAAACATCCAAGTTTCCTATGAGTTTTATCATCCAATGAGTTCTACCAGACAATTTGGAATGGGACAACTCCCAATCGGCCTATTCTTTGCCGATAAGATCCAATGCCGAGGAGAAATCTCATCATCTTTAATGATGGATCGGCTGCTCAATATCCAAGGACCTCCTCTAGGCAGCATTGACAACATAAAGTTGGCAACCTTTAGGAGCAAAGCATTTGACAAATGGTGGGGGTGAATGGAAGCTACACTTATTCCATCAATCGGCTTCTATGTATATGACAGATCTCTTTCCAGATGTTGTCCCTCAAGTAAGTCTTAATTCACTTGATTTTCATTTGAATAACTACTTGGTTGATTAGTCCTTGGCTAACTTTCCTCCTGATCTGCAGACAACAGAATCCTCTCCCCCTCGCCAAAGCAAAAGTGGCAGGGATATTGAATATGCCCCAGGATTGATCCCCAACGGAGGTGGGCCATCTCCCCCCGTGATCGGCTATAATGCCCCCAAGACTTCAGCTCTTCTCCAAGGGCTTATCAGAGAACCAGCCGATGCCGGCAAGAAAAGAAAAACCAGATCATCGGCTGTAAATATTTCAGCCCCAACTCCAAAGAAGAAGACTAAGACAAGGAAAACCACACCAGCTGATGATCTGCCTGCTCTAGATCCATCCATTGAACAAGCTCTGGATGAAGAAATAATTGAAGATGACGTTGATGAGGCTGCAGCCGAAGTAAGCGACACAGAACGAACACCATCGGCTTCACCCAAACAATCCCCTCCAACTCCTTCTGCTCCAGTCCACTTTTCAAGAGTAAGCAGCTCTCTTTAATCCCTTTTATAATCATTTTATCTTATGGCCGATTACTTACAGATTTAGTAATTGTAGAAAAAGAAGACTGTTGTGAAGAAGAAAGCGGCTGCAACAACATCTAAACCAGCTCCACCAGTAAGATAGCCTCAATTTTTCATTAATTAATTCTCAGCCGATTTTGTGTAACACTTGTTTCTTTTTAAGCCACCTCCTCCTCCTTCTCCTTCTGTACAGCAATCAACAAGTGACCAGACTCCATCAGCTATAGGAAGTCACCATATAGAAGAAGAAATTCAACCAACTGTTCTGTCACGCCCGGAATTTCTATCCAAAATTCCAAACGCTTACATGTCTGTAAACCCTCGTCCAGGAATTAGCCGAGGCACACAATAACAAATTGATAATAGAGTACAATTATTACTCTAATTAATAAGCGAATAAAATGTCATTACAGAGGTAGATAGTTCCTCTCAAACAACAAAGTTCTAAGCAGCGGAAAATAAGATAAGCAGCGCAGACGACTTGATGTGACCATGGCTACTATGGATACATCCGTTGCTCACATCATGGATGAACAACAAGATATCAAGTTCAACTCCTTCAAGTGCTGGAATCCGATTCGGCCGCCTACTACACTGCTGACTTCAAACGGCCGCCGAATCGGAATACGACCTCCGTTTTGGGCCCGTGAGTACTTGATGGAAAGCTCTCGGAGTCCTCTTTCCAATGCATCAAGCCTCATTGCCAAATTCCATCTCAGTCGGCAGCAACTGAAGAAACAAGGTGCTGCGACACCTGTAATGGGCCTATGGGCTTGTAACTTCGTCTGGGACCCCGGCCCAAGTGGGGCCTATGTGGGGTGCGCCCCAATCAGGTGGAGGACGACCTAGGGTCCTCCTATCTCTATAAATAGCTTGGTACCCCTTCAGGGTATCGCGGGTTTTGATTAATTGTAAGTTTAGCCATTGCTACTTCGCTTGCAGCGTGCGTGTCGGCTAGACCATCCGTCTGCTTGTTCGGAACCCCACTTTATCGTGTATCAATTTATCTTTGTGCGTCTTGTCTATCTAGCTATTCAGTTGCTTTCTATCTTGTTCTTGCTTGTTCTCGATTGCTTGCAGGAATAGGGTTGATCTGCACCGGCAAGATCAACAACCCACGGAGAGGTGTATCGATCGCTAAGGCGCAACACAACGTCTCGTACGATTGTAGTCGGATCGTCAACGTTTCTCCCAAATCGTAGTTATCACAACTCACCGAAAGATCGGGCCAACAATAGCCTTGAGTGTCGAGAGGAACTCAGGGTTCATCAGGTGGTATCAGAGCTTTCGTTGCTCGGTGAGTTTTTATCTTCCTATAACCAGAAAATAGCCATACAAAAAAATTCGCATCATTTACCGAGCCATATTTGTGCCATTGCATTGTTCATTTCAGTTTTTGCTTTGTTGAGTTTGCGTTGCATCGTCTAGTCGTGTTGCTGGTCTTAGCGTTTTGTCCGTTTAGAGTTTCGAGTTCTGGTCACGTTTAGTACCACTGTCGCCGCCGCTGTCGTGTCTTTGTTATCGTCGGGACCTACAAAAACGGAATCGTCTTTCCGCCAAGGTTCCATTTTTCTAGTTTTCAGAAGCTTTTGTCGGTCGGTCTTGGAGTTGCTGAGTTGCATCAAGGGTTTGTCGTCTGTATTTGGCCGTGCTTGTTTCTGTTGCGCGAGGAAGAGGAGAGAAAGAAAAGATAACATATTGGTTTTTGGAGGAAGTTTTGCATATTAGATCAATCAAGTTGGTTAGTTTCCATCTAAGGCCAAACTTTTCACTTGGACCGAGTCTATTTCCTCCCCCACGCGTGAAGACCGGTTGGCGCCATCTCCTTTTGTCGCCCACTTTCTGAGTCCGACTCCCTCCCTCTCACGTCGGTTTCGCCTGTTCCGAGTTGTGTCAAACACCTTGGTGAATTTTTGTTTGGTGTCAGTTTCCAGATCCGTTTAGAAAAATGGAACCAGTATAAATTCAGCATTCCATTTTTGTATAATTTTTAATTTTGGTTTGGACTTTTACAGTTGAGTCCCTGTAATTTTTATATTTACAGTTGAGTCCGTTTTTGGTAAAAAAAATCAAAAAAAAGAAATAAAAAAAAGGCAGAAAGGTGCAGAAAAAAAAAGAAGAAAAGAAAAGCCGCACCAAAAAAAAAGAAAAAAAAACGAAAAAAATAGAAAGAAAGAATGAAGGAAAATTTAAAAAATCACTTGTATCCTTGAGTTTGCTTTCATATATCAGAGTGTGCTTGAGTTGTTTCTGGTGTTATCTTGTGGTATCGTTTGTGTCTAGGCTCGCGTCTCTAGTACGTTCTAGCCTAGGACCAGCACGGTACTTGACTTTGAACAATTATTCAACTTTGCATTCTCTGATTTGAGCATTTGCTATTACTTTGCTACATATTTAAGCCTACCCAGAGCTCTACATATTTGATTGTAGCCGTACAGCAAGTGTTTGCCAAGGCATCGATACATCCAACCTCCATTGGGGTGCTTGGTTGAGTCGGTGTATGTCACCATTCCGCTTGCATTGGTAAGAACTTGTAAGAGCTCGATGTAAAGCTTGAGTGTGTGTGATTTGTGAGCTTCCACTACCTAGTAGTTGATAGGAACGTATATATTCTTGTATATGTTTCTTGTTTGCTACTAACTATGGTAGGGTTACACAAAGAGTTTGGAGCTGTTCGTGCTCAATGTGGACATTTTCACTTGCGACAACACATGGCAAGTGACCAGCATGACGTAAATAAGGTACATGATCATAATCTTGCAAGAGTGGAGTCTGTTTTGCCATCTTTTGATGGGAAGTATAATCCTGCTGCATACATTAATTGGGAGCTAGCAGTAGAAAAACAATTTGATGAGTATGATTTCTCTAATGCTCAAATGATTAAGGCTGCTAGTAATAAGTGTACCGGTTCTGCATCTTTTTGGTGGCATACTGTGGGAAATAAGCTTGAAACTTGGGATGAATGCAAAATACTAATGAGAAAAAGATTTGTGTTTTCATACTATAGACGTGCTCTCCTTGAGAAATTTGAACATCTAAAACAAGGTGACAAAACTGTTAGGGAGTACTTTCATGATTTTAAAATTTGTATCACTTATAATGGTTTACAAGAATCTAATGAGAACACAATGACTAGATTTTTCAGAGGGCTTAATTCCAATATTCAGGCTGGGCTTGTTAATGTGACATATAATCATATAGGCCAATTGTTCATGCTTGCTTGCAATGTTGAGCGCAAAATTTTGGAGAACCCAACGGAGCAACAAGCTATGCGTGTGCCTCCTATCACTGATGTTTTACAGGAAGTTCAGAACAATCCCCAAAATGAGAAGAACAATATGTTTGAGATGTCACTTCCATCACTCGCGAATGAGGAGAAGGCTGATGCACCTACATTATCTAAAGAGGGCATAAGAGGTAAATTAAATGGTGCAGAAATTACTCAAGGTCAGTATGCTTCTGATGAATTACATTTTTCCACTTTCCATGCTAACCTAGAGCAAACTTTAGTGGAACCTACTTCTGAATTGCCTTTGTCACAAGTTGATTTGCATACTGTTCCTTGTGATAAAGAAGAGTTGTGCGATAATGCTTCACTTATATCCATGCCACAACTAGTGAATGAACATGCTATTCCTGTTATTAATACTAACTGTGCGGGTTTTAAGCATGTTGTTCACATTGCTAATAGAGTAGAGGAACGTGAATTGACATCTTCTTTAAATACTTTGGGCTATGTTCAGTTTGCTGATTTTCATGAGCTCGATAATTTGAAGGAGAAATTATTTGCTAAGTCTGATTTGCCATTTCCAAGTAACGCTATTTTTCATCTCTTTGGTGAATATAATGATAGAGGAATATATTTGGTGCATAGAGTTTACATCTGTTCAGATTTAGAACCTCCTGTACATGTGGACAAAACATACAAGCTAGAGAGAAATGTTATTGCTAACCAAATTGTCTCGAGTTTGCCTTGTTTTAATTGGAAGAAACAGGTTGTTGTAAATGGACTACGCAAAGAGCACCATATGGAAAAACCGAGGACGGTTTTCCGTAAAGAAGGGGAGGATGATGTGACCATGGCTACTACGGATACATCCGTTGCTCACATCATGGATGAACAACAAGATATCAAGTTCAAGTCCTCCAAGTGCTGGAATCCGATTCGGCCGCCTACTACACTGCTGACTTCAAATGGCCGCCGAATCGGAATACGACCTCCGTTTTGGGCCCGTGAGTACTTGATGGAAAGCTCTCGGAGTCCTCTTTCCAATGCATCAAGCCTCATTGCCAAATTTCATCTCAGTCGGCAGCAACTGAAGAAACAAGGTGCTGCGACACCTGTAATGGGCCTATGGGCTTGTAACTTCGTCTGGGACCCCGGCCCAAGTGGGGCCCATGTGGGGTGCGCCCCAATCAGGTGGAGGACGACCTAGGGTCCTCCTATCTCTATAAATAGCTTGGTACCCCTTCAGGGTATCGCGGGTTTTGATTAATTGTAAGTTTAGCCATTGCTACTTCGCTTGCAGCGCGCGTGTCGGCTAGACCGTTCCGTCTGCTTGTTCGGAACCCCACTTTATCGTGTATCAATTTATCTTTGTGCGTCTTGTCTATCTAGCAATTCAGTTGCTTTCTATCTTGTTCTTGCTTGTTCTCGATTGCTTGCAGGAATAGGGTTGATCTGCACCGGCAAGATCAACAACCCACGGAGAGGTGTATCGATCGCTAAGGCGCAACACAACGTCTCGTACGGTTGTAGTCGGATCGTCAACGTTTCTCCCAAATCGTAGTTATCACAACTCACCGAAAGATCGGGCCAACAATAGCCTTGAGTGTCGAGAGGAACTCAGGGTTCATCACGACTACACTCCACAGGCAGCTTGACCAGGGCTACGCCTAATCTTCCACACCATCAGCATCACTGTAGAACTCCTCCTCTGATGAATGATTGCAAGGTGAGTATATGACATACTCAGCAAGCCACGCAGCAAATATGCAAGTGCATAGGATAACAAAGGATGGCATAGTATAGTCTCATTTGCATAAATAGCATTTAATAAATATTTCAGAATTTAATAAAACAGTAGAGTATTAATTAAACAGTATTAATCCAACGCTATACAACATACCCTGTTGCATAGGCCCAACCATTCTGAACAACCAATCTCGGCTGCATAGTTCTATCTCCAAACCAGGAATATACCATTCCAAACCAGGAGCTAAACAAGTTATTACCAATTACAGCATCATTTATTATGGTGAGGGGTGTGAAACTAATCACGAAAGATATTGTTAGACCCGCCCATAACCACGGGCACGGCTATTCGAATAGTTTAACTCTGGCCAGAGGTGTACCACTGTACCCACAAGACACAACCTCAACATCATCCATGCGTCGCGATACTTAACAAGTACCCGAATAGAGATTGTGACAATACCCTCTATATAACACAATTCAAAGCAGTGCACCGTTCCCGGATCATAATCACCCCCTTGTAAACAAGGCATGGACTCCCTAGCGACCCCCGTGGGCTTATCTCCGCCACTTCACAGTCTGGTGCTCTACAACGAACCATACTATACAGAAAGTAAAGCCGTTGCCCACGCTGGCTTGTGGTTGGCACGGTAAATGTTTCACAACCGAAAATCGTGAACCGGTCCTTAATTGTCATGAGCACGACCATCGAAACCATGTGCTCACAACCCACCAATATCAGGTTTTAGTTGGCAATTTAATTAATTAACCAATCACGATTAACCATCGTGAGCTATCATTAAGCCATCGTTAAATAATAGTGAATCATAAGTTATCCCATTTATATGAGCTAGTGTCTCTACGCATGGCTAAGCATCCTATTCACTTTAGCTAAAACCATATAATGTTCTAGCTAATCAAATTATTAACCAAGTGACAAAGAATAGGGAATCAATAGCAAAAGGGCTATAACAAGGCGGCTCGGCTGGCGGGCTGACTGGGCTGGCGCGATCTGGGCCGAGGGTGAGTGTCACGCCCAGAAATTCTCGAACCAGAATTCCTAAGCTAAATGTGCATTAAATCCCTGTCCAGGACCAGCCAGGGTACACAAACGACAATTGTTGATATACAGATCCACGTCTTACAAAAATAGAAAAGATTACAAATGCAGCGGAAAAGATAAAACGAGCTAGCCTTGGGATCTTGACTTCAGCAGCGGGCGACTCCACTCCACAGGCAAACCTTGACGGCAGCGACAAAACCAACCTCTCTGAGACGGCTCCAATTGAGAAGAACTTCAACTCTGGTGTGGGGGAAAAGAGAGCAAGACTGAGTACTACCCACTGTACTCAGCAAGTCATACCGGAAAAGGAGGTATGATGCTGGATATAACCAAAGGAAGCTAGGGGTTCTTTTGCATAAAGCTAGCATTTAAAAGCAGTAGTTGAAAGCAGTAAAACAGCTGTAGTAATTAATCAATATTAACCAATCATTGTCCAACGCTACACCACGTTGCAACAGGCCCAACCAACCACCTGACTACACTAGTTCATTAAGCTAAACTAGGGGTGAGACTAATCACGGTGAATCTGGTTGATCGCCCATAACCGCGGGCACGGCTATTCGAATAGTTTTACTCTGGCCAGAGGTGTACAGCTGTACCCACAAGACACGATTCCACACATGTCGCCATGCCCCGAAGTATCACCATGATACTGCAAAGAGGGAAATCGTGACAAGACCCTCCACATAACCCTCCCCTAACCATCCACACCACGCTAAGGTTTCACCCCCACCCGTCAAAAGGCAGTGGGCGGTCCCCTCTTGCGCCGCGGTGAATCCGGCAGCTGGACAACCGGACACCCCGGCCGACCCAACTCCATCACGCCCACCCTCGCCACCGGTGCCTAGGAAAGGGTTGAGCTATACCTCAGATCAAGCAGTTATCCACTCCTGCTTGTGGTAAGCACGGTAAGTCTCCCAGGGTTTCCCGTGAACCGGTCCTTAATTGCCACGGGTGCGACCAGCAAAACCATGCACCCACAGCCCACCATTCAGTGTATTTTAATTAACCAACACCCTTGCGGTGGCACCAATCCAAAGCTATGCTCATGGTCATAGTCAATGTAGTAATGTGATCCCCATTTGTGTACTAGTTGAACTAAGCATGGCTAAGCATTTCCTAAACCAGCATCTAGTCATTTTGATACCCAAGTTATCAATGGCATAAGCTAAACAATAAATGGCTGAGTATTAGGACCCATCCCACATGACATTGTAAAAGGATGCAACATTTAATAGAAATGCGGGATATTTGTAAATTGGGTACAATATGATCAAACGTATTGCATGACTTGCCTTGCTCTCGCACTGATGAGACCTCAGCAATGTCTTCGAGAAACCGCGGATCGACGAAACGGCCGAAATCTACGCGACAAACAAAGCACACAAGCAAAACATGCTATAAGACTACTGAAACAGGAAACAAAACCATTTTTAATGGATTCTTTGCATTTTTCTTGATTTACTGAGACTTGAATGGACTTAAACGGAGCTCGGATGAATTAGTTATGAATTTTAGAAGATAAACTGTGTTTTTACTAATAAAGAAAAAAGTCCTTAATCAATTATTGCGCAATAATACCCAGGACTGACGTCAGCGAAAGGGGGGGGGGGCGGCGCCGACAAGCGGGGCCCACGGGTCAGCGGCTCAAAGGGGGTCGGTCCTCCGTGGACCGGGACCACGCGGGTGGTCCACCGTCGGTCCACGGGACCGACGGTCCAGATCGGCCGGGAGGCCGATCGGACGGCACGGCGGCGGCTAGGCACGGCTCGGCTCGGCTTCAAAACCGGCCGGCCGGCCATGGCGAGCGGCGACGGCACACGACCGCCGGCGGCGCGGGGAGACGGCGGCGGACGGCGCGAAAGGCGGCGGCGACGGCCGAAAGGTGGCGGCGCATGTCCGAAGCGCGGCGATGCACGTGCGGAGGGCGGCGGCGTGCACGGGAGAGAGTAAAGGAAGAAGGAGAGAGAGGTAGTCCTCACCTGCGATGCGAGGGAATCGGGGTCCGGCGGCGGCGGACGGAAAGCGAGTGGCGGCCGAGGTAGCTCTCGCGGCGGCGAAGCTAGCGGCGGTGATTGCGCGGCGAGGCGACGGCTCTAGCGACGGCAGCGTGCGGCCGGAGGCGGCGGCAAGCGGCGGCGCTAGCGGCGAGCGGCGCGGGCTCGGTAGGAGGCACGGGAGGGGACGGCAAATGGGGGAAACGAGAGAGGGAGCTCGGGGGAGTGATTTAAAGGTGTGGGAGGAGGCGGACGTGGCCGGGAAGGTGGCCGATTTGGCCGGCGACGTGGGGGTGGAGAGAGAGAGAATGGGGGGATTCAAATTCGAATCCCGCCCCTTGCGAGCGCGCGCGCGGGCCGGGAGATGCGGGGGAGAGGGCGGCGACGTGGGGAGGACGCGGGAGCGGCGCGGCGTGGGCGCGGGAGGAGCGGAGGAGGCGGCGGCGCGGCGGTTTCGGCGGCAGCGGTTGGAGCTCCGGCTCCAACGGCTGGAGGTGGGAGACGACCGACAGGTGGGGCCCACCTGTCGGCGTCCCGAGAGAGGAGGGAGGGGCGGCTTGGGCCGGCCCACAAGGAGGAGGGGCCGCGGGAGAGGGATGGGCCGACGGCCCAACGAAGGAAAAGGAGGGAAAAGAAAAGAAAAAAGAGAAAAAGGATTTTCCTGGGATTATAATTGCACTTTGGTGATTTTTAATTGGTAAAAATTATTTCCAAGGCTCTGAAAATTCCACTAAAAATCTTGTTAATGTATTGGAGCATGGGGAACTCAAGAAAAATTCCACCACGCTATTTCCGATTATTAATTGCATTTATTAATTATGGAATTAGCTCTAGGTTAATTAGGATAATTTCTTCGGACGATTTATTTAACTAATTTTTAAAGCAAGGAAAAAAAGGGGGAAACTTCTGGGCGTGACAAACCTACCCCCCTTAAACGGAATCTCGACCCCGAGATTCGGAAGAGCTGGCGAAGAGGTGCGGGTGGGTGGCCTTCAACTCATCTTCTCTTTCCCATGTGTCCTCTTCCTCTGAGTGGTGGCTCCACTGAACCTTGCAGAATCTGATTACTTTGTTTCTGGTCCTTCTCTCGCTGGTTTCGAGGATATGGGTCGGCTTCTCCACATACGTCAGATCTTCCTGAATTTTGATGTGATCCGGACTTGCTTGTTCCTCAGGAACTCTCAAACATTTCTTCAACTGAGAGACGTGGAACACGTTGTGGATGCCAAGCATGTTGGAGGGAAGCTCAAGCTGGTAAGCAACTTCACCCCTGCGTTCCAAGATCCTGTATGGTCCCACAAAGCGTGGTGCCAACTTCCCTTTGGTTTGGAAACGGTGTACTCCTCTGAGCGGAGTGACACGAAGATACACATAATCCCCTGGTTCGAAAGTGAGCTCCCTTCGGCGGTTGTCTGCATAGCTTTTCTGCCGAGATTGCGCGATTCTTAATCTTTCCCTGACAGCTCTGACTTTCCCTTCTGCCTCATTTAAAACTTCTGTACCAAACAACTGGCGTTCCCCTGTCTGATCCCAGAAGAGCGGAGGAAGACACCTTCGTCCATACAGTGCTTCAAACGGTGCCATCTGCATACTAGCTTGGTAACTGTTGTTGTAAGAGAACTCGGCATACGGCAAGCTTTTGTCCCATGCTCCACCAAAGTCAAGCGCACAGGCCCTCAACATGTCCTCCAATATTTGATTAACTCGCTCAGTCTGGCCATCAGTTTGTGGATGGTAAGCAGTGCTGAAATTCAACCGGGTTCCCAATTCTTCTTGTAATTTCTGCCAGAACTTTGAACTGAATTGGCTTCCTCGATCAGACACGATCTTCTGAGGTACACCATGTAAACACATAATTCTTGCCAGATAGAGTTCTGCTAATTTCTTCCCTGAGTAGGTAGTGTGCACCGGAATGAAGTGAGCCACTTTGGTGAGTCGGTCAACGACTACCCAAATAGAATCATGCCCCGATGATGTCCTGGGCAAACCGGTGATGAAATCAATTCCGATTTCTTCCCACTTCCATTCTGGAATCTGAAGTGGCTGTAGCAAACCTGCTGGCCTTTGGTGTTCTGCCTTTACTCGCTGACAGACGTCACAGAGTGCTACGAATTCAGCTATTTCCCTTCTCATGCTGACCCACCAGAACTTTTCTTTGAGGTCTTGGTACATTTTGGTACTGCCGGGATGAATGGAATACTGAGTTTGATGAGCCTCGGTTAGTATCAGGTCTTTTAATTCCTTGTTTTCGGGTACACACAATCTTTCTCCCATCCAGATTGTTCCTTGTTCGTCCTCAACAAAACCTCGGGCTTTTCCAACCCTCATGTTCTTTTTGAGCTACGCTATTTCAGGATCACTTGCTTGAGTTATGCGAACCTGCTCCACCAATGTGGGCTGTGCCTCTAGGGCAGCCACGAATCCGTGCTCAACTATACCAAGGTTCAAATGTTCCAAATCATGTTGAACCTCACAGCATAGTTCCTCTACCCATGCGACGTTGCAGTAACTCTTCCTGCTCAAGGCGTCTGCAACCACATTAGCCTTGCCGGGATGATAGTGTATTCCCATATCATAATCTTTGATTAGCTCCAACCATCTTCGTTGTCGGAGATTCAGATCAGGTTGGGTGAAGATGTACTTTAGACTTTTGTGATCTGTATATACCTCACAACGGTTACCAATGAGATAGTGCCGCCAGATCTTTAAAGCATGAACGACTGCGGCCAATTCCAGATCGTGGGTCGGGTAGTTGCCTTCATGAGGATGCAACTGACGCGAAGCATAAGAAACCACTTTTTCATCTTGCATCAACACACATCCTAGCCCCTGGCGAGATGCATCACAATAAACTTGGAAATCTTTCGTCTGATCAGGCAGAATTAAAACTGGTGCAGATACCAACCGTCGTTTGAGTTCTTCAAAACTCCTATTGCATTCAGCAGACCAGATAAACTTTTCTTCCTTCTTCAAGAGCTGTGTCATTGGCTTTGCAATTTTAGAGAAGTTCTCAATGAACCGGCAGTAATAGCCCGCAAGTCCTAAGAAACTCCGAACCTGCGTGACTGTCCTTGGTGGGGTCCACTTGGTAACTGACTCCACATTTGCTGGATCCACAGCTACTCCTTGGGCATTCACGATGTGACCGAGAAACTGAACTTCCTTAAGCCAGAAGTCACACTTGCTGAACTTGGCATATAGCTGGTGCTCCTTTAACTTTTCAAGTACCAGTCGAAGATGCTGCTCATGTTCTTCCTCGGACTTGGAGTAGATTAGTATGTCATCGATGAAAACCACGACAAACTTGTCCAGAAATTCCATAAACACCTTGTTCATCAAATTCATGAAGAAGGCAAGTGCGTTGGTGAGTCCGAAAGACATAACGGTGCACTCGAACAACCCGTAACGAGTGATGAATGCTGTCTTTGGAATATCCTCTTCGCGGATCCTCAACTGATGATAGCCTGATCGCAGGTCTATCTTAGAGAACACAGTAGCTCCTTTCAACTGATCAAACAGATCATCAATTCTTGGCAACGGATACTTGTTCTTAATAGTGACCTCATTGAGTGCGCGGTAGTCGACGCACATCCTCTTGGTTTTGTCTTTCTTTTCCACAAAGATAACCGGAGCACCCCAAGGCGACGTGCTCGGGCGGATGTATCCCTTCTGTAACTGTTCATCAACTTGCTTCTTGACTTCCGCCAACTCGTTGGCTCCCATTCTGTAAGGCCTCTTGTGGATCGGTGCAGTTCCAGGTACCAAGTCAATCCGGAACTCGATATCCCTTTTTGGTGGCATTGTTGTCAGATCATCTGGAAAAACCTCTGGATACTCTCTGACTATGGGAATATCCTCCAACTTCTTAGTGGTTTTCTCCACTACTACCTCTTGTTCTTCACCCGCAGCCTGGTTTAAACTGATCCCTGGCTTCTGTGGCACTGGAGACTGGAAGGTTACCACTTCTCCTTTCACATTGGTCAACTTGATGGTGCGGCTAGCGCAATCAATCACTCCTCTGTGCCTTGTCAACCAATCCATTCCAAGTATGACATCTAGGTCCTTGGATTCGAGAAGAATGAGGTTGGCTGGAAAAATCAACCCTTGGATTTCAACTGTCACTGACGGGCAACAGTGAGTTGAGGTCATGCCTCCTCCAGGAGTATGGACTCGCATAGGTATCTTAAGCTTCACTAAAGATAACCCATGTGCACCAGCAAAACGCTTAGAAATGAAGGAATGAGTTGCACCAGAATCAAACAATATTTTTGCCGGTGTCGAGTTGACAGGAAATGTGCCCAATATAACCTCTGGTGCTGACTGCGCCTCCTCTGCAGACGCATGATTAACACGGGCCTGAACAAACTTGGGTCCAGCACGTCTTGGCTTCGGGCACTTTCCAACCGTGTGTCCGGGTTTGTTACAATTGAAATAGAGTTCGGGTTTTTCTCCCAACCTCTTGGGCTGTTCTAGCAGAGCTGGCTGAACTGATTGAGCTAGAATCTTTAGTGAACTCGGAGTAGGGTTGAGGCTGTGCTGCTCACTGTTGTTGTGACTGCCACTATGGTGGTTCTTGTTGAAGCTACCCGGGTGGTAGGGACGGTGCTGCCGGATAATCTTGGTGGAAGGTCCACCCTGACGTCCCATCGTGAAACGAGGCTCCTGACTCTTCCCCTGGGGAGTCCTGAACTGAGCTGCCTTCCTCTTACGGTTTATTTTGTTACAGTGCTCCTCCGGACGGATAGCCTTATTCACCAGCTTCTCAAAGTCCTCATAATCTCTAGAGATCAACTGGTTAGTCAATTCATCATCAAGACTAGACAGAAACTTCTCCTGCCTCTTATTATCGGTACGCACGTCCTCAGGGGCGTAGCGCGCGAGATGGTTGAACTCATGCAAATACTCTATAACTGTTCTGGTTCCTTGTTGCAGGGAACGAAACTCTCTCTTCTTTTGTGCCACAATTCCCTCGGGAACCTGTGCTTTATTGAAACTCTGACAAAACTCTGCCCAGGTAACCTCTGTCCCAGCTGGATGGGTCACCACATAGTTGTCCCACCAAACAGAAGCGGGACCTTGCAGCTGGTGTGTAGCAAAAGCAACCTTCTCTTGGTCGCTGCATTGCAAAAGGTTCAGCTTCTTCTCAATGGCATGAAGCCAGTCGTTGGCCTCGATTGGGTTAGTGGTGCTTGAGAAGGTGGGCGGCTTGACACGGAGAAACTCTAACAGTTTGGACTGGGGTGGTGGAGGACCAAACCGCAGGTTTTGCTGCTGCTGCACCTGCTGCAACACCTGATGGTACTGTTGCTGCATCTGTTGCATCATCATCGTCATCATCTGAGTTTGGTTGTCCAACACCTGAGCGATCGTTGGGTTCTCGGGCGGTGGAGACGGACTGTTGTCAGATGCACTGTTGGCCCGTGCTCTATGGATCTGCTCTTCGCTGCCACTGGCGTTGTTGGAGTCGCGTGAACCATTCCTTGTCTCCATCTGAAGGGGATAGGTAGAAATATGAGAAAAGGAAGAAAAACAGGGGGCTTAGAAACTAATCTTTCTTATAAGTTTAAGTGCAATTATCTTAATCTTGATTAAAACACTGAAAAAGAGGCACACAACTCCTAATAAAGGCAGGCATACCACTGACACATGATATCGACCGCCGACTAACCCACAAGCAACAAACCTAAACACGAAAACTAGCAAGCAAACAGGCTAAGAAGACGATAAAGCTAAGGGCGGCGACTCTGAAGCTCGGGGCGGCGCTTGCAATCGAGTAGGACTGACATATAAAGGTGGACAAGGGATAAGAACCAATTCATGCTCAAATCCAAATTAAACGAAGCAACAAATGACTCAAACGAATAACTGAACATGATGATTTTTATGCATGGAACAACCTTTTCCACGAACCGAGACAAAAGACACTAATGCAACTGACTAAACAATAAATTAATGCATATACTAGTTGCATGGAAAATGATGCGCATAACATTGCCCCATCGAACATAGACACGACCTAATGCATAACCCCCAATAGATTCCCGACTGACTGTCGAATAAACTCCAACTAAAATTTTTCTAAAGCCCTAGACTGAGCTAATTTTTTTTTAAAAAAATCCGATCCGAATGAACGACCAAGATTTTTCCCGCAAACCAATGATGCAAAACTCCAAATTTTCCCGAAACAAAATCCAAGTGAAAAAGGCATATGCATATGAAAAAGGGTTCAGAGGGCTCCTAGGTTTTCCAGTTGGCTTGCCCTACGGTCAAGGTCGGCTCTGATACCAACTTGTCACGCCCAGAAATTCTCGAACCAGAATTTCTAAGCTGAATGTGCATTAAATCCCTGTCCAGGACCAACCAGGGTACACAAACGACAATTGTTGACATACAGATCCGCGTCTTACAAAAATAGAAAAGATTACAAATGCAGCGGAAAAGATAAAACGAGCTAGCCTTGGGATTTTGACTTCAGCAGCGGGCGACTCCACTCCACAGGCAAACCTTGACGGCAGCGACGAAACCAACCTCTCTGAGACGGCTCCAATTGAGAAGAACTTCAACTCTGGTGTGGGGGAAAAGAGAGCAAGACTGAGTACTACCCACTGTACTCAGCAAGTCATACCGGAAAAGGAGGTATGATGCAGGATATAACCAAAGGAAGCTAGGGGTTCTTTTGCATAAAGCTAGCATTTAAAAGCAGTAGTTGAAAGCAGTAAAACAGCTGTAGTAATTAATCAATATTAACCAATCACTGTCCAACGCTACACCACGTTGCAACAGGCCCAACCAACCACCTGACTACACCAGTTCATTAAGCTAAACTAGGGGTGAGACTAATCACGGTGAATCTGGTTGATCGCCCATAACCGCGGGCACGGCTATTCGAATAGTTTTACTCTGGCCAGAGGTGTACAGCTGTACCCACAAGACACGATTCCACACATGTCGCCATGCCCCGAAGTATCACCATGATACTGCAAAGAGGGAAATCGTGACAAGACCCTCCACATAACCCTCCCCTAACCATCCACACCACGCTAAGGTTTCACCCCCACCCCTCAAAAGGCAGTGGGCGGTCCCCTCTTGCGCCGCGGTGATTCCGGCAGCTGGACAACCGGACACCCCGGCCGACCCAACTCCATCACGCCCACCCTCGCCACCGGTGCCTAGGAAAGGGTTGAGCTATACCTCAGATCAAGCAGTTACCCACTCCTGCTTGTGGTAAGCACGGTAAGTCTCCCAGGGTTTCCCGTGAACCGGTCCTTAATTGCCACGGGTGCGACCAGCAAAACCATGCACCCACAGCCCACCATTCAGTGTATTTTAATTAACCAACACCCTTGCGGTGGCACCAATCCAAAGCTATGCTCATGGTCATAGTCAATGTAGTAATGTGATCCCCATTTGTGTACTAGTTGAACTAAGCATGGCTAAGCATTTCCTAAACCAGCATCTAGTCATTTTGATACCCAAGTTATCAATGGCATAAGCTAAACAATAAATGGCTGAGTATTAGGACCCATCCCACATGACATTGTAAAAGGATGCAACATTTAATAGAAATGCGGGATATTTGTAAATTGGGTACAATATGATCAAACGTATTGCATGACTTGCCTTGCTCTCGCACTGATGAGACCTCAGCAACGTCTTCGAGAAATCGCGGATCGACGAAACGGCCGAAATCTATGCGACAAACAAAGCACACAAGCAAAACATGCTATAAGACTACTGAAATAGGAAACAAAACCATTTTTAATGGATTCTTTGCATTTTTCTTGATTTACTGAGACTTGAATGGACTTAAACGGAGCTCGGATGAATTAGTTATGAATTTTAGAAGATAAACTGTGTTTTTACTAATAAAGAAAAAAGTCCTTAATCAATTATTGCGCAATAATACCCAGGACTGACGTCAGCGAAAGGGGGGGGCGGCGCCGACAGGCGGGGCCCACGGGTCAGCGGCTCAAAGGGGGTCAGTCCACCGTGGACCGGGACCACGCGGGTGGTCCACCGCCGGTCCACGGGACCGACGGTCCAGATCAGCCGGGAGGCCGATCGGACGGCACGGCGGCGGCTAGGCACGGCTCGGCTCGGCTTCAAAACCGGCCGACCGGCCATGGCGAGCGGCGACGGCACACGACCGCCGGCGGTGCGGGGAGACGGCGGCGGACGGCGCGAAAGGCGGCGGCGACGGCCGAAAGGTGGCGGCGCATGTCCGAAGCGCGGCGATGCACGTGCGGAGCGCGGCGGCGTGCACGGGAGAGAGAGTAAAGGAAGAAGGAGAGAGAGGTAGTCCTCATCGGCGATGCGAGGGAATCGGGGTCCGGCGGCGGCGGACGGAAAGCGAGCGGCGGCCGAGGTAGCTCTCGCGGCGGCGAAGCTAGCGGCGGTGATTGCGCGGCGAGGCGACGTCTCTAGCGACGACAGCGTGCGGCCAGAGGCGGCGGCAAGCGGCGGCGCTAGCGGCGAGCGGCGCGGGCTCGGTAGGAGGCACGGGAGGGGATGGCAAATGGGGGAAACGAGAGAGGGAGCTCGGGGGAGTGATTTAAAGGTGCGGGAGGAGGCGGACGTGGCCGGGAAGGTGGCCGATTTGGCCGGCGACGTGGGGGTGGAGAGAGAGAGAATGGGGGGATTCAAATTCGAATCCCGCCCCTTGCGAGCGCGCGCGCGGGCCGGGAGATGCGGGGGAGAGGGCGGCGACGTGGGGAGGACGCCGGAGCGGCGCGGCGTGGGCACGGGAGGAGCGGAGGAGGCGGCGGCGCGGCGGTTTCGGTGGCAGCGGTTGGAGCTTCGGCTCCAACGGCTGGAGGTGGGAGACGACCGACAGGTGGGGCCCACATGTCGGCGTCCCGAGAGAGGAGGGAGGGGCGGCTTGGGCCGGCCCACAGGGAGGAGGGGCCGCGGGAGAGGGATGGGCCGACGGCCCAACGAAGGAAAAGGAGGGAAAAGAAAAGAAAAAAGAGAAAAAGGATTTTCCTGAGATTATAATTGCACTTTGGTGATTTTTAATTGGTAGAAATTATTTCCAAGGCTCTGAAAATTCCACTAAAAATCTTGTTAATGTATTGGAGCATGGGGAACTCAAGAAAAATTCCACACGCTATTTCCGATTATTAATTGCATTTATTATTTATGGAATTAGCTCTAGGTTAATTAAGATAATTTCTTCGGACGATTTATTTAACAAATTTTTAAAGCAAGGAAAAAAAGGGGGAACTTCTGGGCGTGACAGAGAGAGAGAAAGGTTTTGGGCCGACTTTCGGCCCTAAGCCAAAAGGAGGAATTTTAAAACTTTTTCAATTTAAATTATCCATGAAATGCAATTCCATTTATTAAAAATACTTTCTTGTCTCAAATAAATCCAAGAAAAATCTAGGAACTATTGAATCAAGTGAAGTATTTAATAAAATTTTATCTGGCCCACTTTTATATTGGAATTTATTATTTAAAATTAGATCTTCTCTTCTAGGCTTTTAAAATTATTTCTAATAATTCCAATTAAACAACTATTTATATATTTGGGATTTTTAGGGTGTGACATGTTCCTGCTATCCCAGTAGGTTTTCTTTGACAACAAACATTCGGATCGGCTATGCCTATTTGACCTCTAACTCTCTTTAAATCGTTGCTGCAGGTCTTAGCCGATCTTTTTTCTTTCGACATCAGAGATTATCTCGATGAAGGAGAAGAAGACACCACAAGCAAAGCCTTAGCCCCTTCATCTGCTGATGTGAAGAAAACTCTGGAAAATATTTCTCATCGACTAGAGGCATCAACACTAGATAGCTTGGTGGTTGATTGCGGCTCAATTAGAACTCGGCTACATGAGATTCAAGCTCTGATCCCAGACGAGTTAGCCGATATCCTTACTCCAGCCGTTTATCTTGAGCAACATCAATTCAAACTGGAGAAAGCCAAGTTAAGACTGGCTGAACGGCGAGAGCGCAAAGACATTGAAGCTACAATCCAAGCTAATCGCAACTTGTGCATGAGGGAAAGTCCAAGCTTGATCAACTATCTGAGGGCCCAATCAAGTCCAACATTGACCGGCTCGAGGCTCGCAAGATTGAACTCTTGGCACAACTTGAAGAATGCAACGCTGAGCTGGATATAGAGCACAAAAAGCTAGCCGATCTCCCAAAGTCTATTGAAGAGCAGAAAGCAAAACTTAAATCGGCTATCAAGCATGTTGCTGATCTGACCAAATCTTTGAAGATCATTCCTGGAACCGATGCTCAAGATGCCCAAGCCATTGAAGAAGTAGAACAAATTAGGTGAAAAGCTATATCGGCTATCCAGCGCTATCTATCTCAATAACTTTCTATGTAATCGGCAAAGATACTTCTAATGTTTATCTTGACAATCTTTTGTGCCGATTGATAAAACTTCCAAATGTGCTCAAAAATTGTCAAATTTTGCAATTTGTGGATATATGTGCCCCCCTAATTTTACGATGTCATAAGCAGTGATAAAATTATATTGTGAACTAAGGGCGATATAACAATATCGGCCATTGTACATTGGCAAACCACAACCGATTACAATATAAAAATAACTAAGGGCGATATAGCAATATCGACCATTGTACATCGGCAAACCACAACCGATTACAATACGAAAACAACTAAGGGCGATATAGCAATATCGACCATCTCAAGGCGATGCAAACACATCGGTTATCATGCAGCAGCAACATTAGCCGATCATGCGTTAACCCAAACACTTGGGTAATATTTCTTCAAGTATTTGCCGTTGAGCGCTTGTCCGTAAACTTCACCATCAAGCCCTTGCAACATATATGCCCCTTTAGACACAACCTTATAGATTTGAAACGGTCCTTCCCAATTTGGTGACCACTTGCCAAACTTGTTATCCCGAGTTCCAATCGGCAAAATCAACTTCCATACAAGTTCACCTTCCGAAAAAGACTTGGGCACCACTTTCTTGTGATAGTGCCTAGCAACTCGTTCCTTATCTTTGGTAACCTTAGCAAGGGCTCGTAAACGCGATTGAACCAAGTCCTCCCTTTCATCGGCCATAAGGTTATAATACTCATCGGCCGTGAAACCGTCTTGCAAATCTATCCTTCTTGAACCGATTCTAACTTCCCATGGCAAAACAGCTTCATGTCCATAAACAAGCTTATAAGGAGGAACTTGAATTGATCCATGACAAGCCATCCGATAAGACCACAACGCTTCGGCCAAACGAGTATGCCACTGCCGTGGATAGTCGGAAATTTTCCGCTTAATCAACTTGATTAAACTCTTGTTAGATGCCTCGACCTGCCCATTAGCTTGTGCGTAATACGGTGAAGAATTCAACAATTTGACACCCATGCTATCGGCAAACTGAACAAACTCATCAGACACGAAGATTGAACCTTGATCGGTCGTAATGGTTTGAGGAATACCAAATCTATATATAATATGTTCTTGAACAAACTGAATAGCATCCCCAGAATCAACCTTCTTCAAAGGAATCGCCTCTACCCACTTGGTAAAATAATCAGTTGCCACCAATATAAACTTATGTCCTTTACTCGACGGTGGATTAATCATGCCGATCATATCAATTCCACAACCTCGAAACGGCCATGGTTTAATAATAGGATTCATAGCCGATGCCGGCGCTCTCTGGATCACCCCAAATTTCTGACAATCTTGACATCCTTTATAATATTAGAAACAATCCTCCAGCATCGTCGGCCAAAAATATCCAGCCCGTCGAAGCAACCACTTCATTTTATGAGCCGATTGATGAGTACCACATATCCCTTCATGGACTTCGCCAATTGCAACTTTGACCTGATCAGCACTCAAACATTTGAGCAACACCCCCATCAATCGTCCGATAATAAAGCTCATCATCCAATAATGTATACTTCAATGCCTTATATCTTAACTTTCGTGAAGCCGATTGAGATGGATCCTGCAAATACCGATAAACATCATATCTCCAATCATCGACTGTTATGGCAGCAACTTCAACCATAACATCCTTGACCATCGGCTTATATCCCGATGCCCCTTGAGGTAAATCATTAGCCTCAATATTCTACTCTCGAGATACATGCTTCAACGTTACCAGCCGAAATCCCTTCATCAGTTCTTGGCATTGCTCATTATAAACCACTAACGTGTCATTTTTGCATTCATATTCTCCTGCCAGTTGACTAATTACCAATAAAGAATCCCCCATGATTTCAATAGCATCGACTTCAACAACCCCTTGAGTAACTGCAACCGCTTGAGAACCGCCTCATACTCAGCTTGATTATTAGTCGCATAAGGTTTAATAGTATAGGCGAACTCAAAACATGCCCCCCGAGGGGAAATTATAACTAATCCGATGCCACAACCATGAGTACAAACTGACCCATCGAAGAATAAAGTCCATGGAACAATCTCAACCGAGCCGATTGAATCATCACGATGATCAACAATAAAATCGGCTATAGCTTGCCCCTTAATCGCCTTCGGTGACTCATACCGAAGATAAAACTCAGTTAAGGAAAATATCCACTTTCCAACCCTTCCCTTTAAGATAGGAGCCGATAACATATACTTAACAACATCGGCCTTGCATATAACAGTGCATTCATTGGATAATAAATAATGCCTTAACCTCATGCATGAAAAATATAAACACAAGCATAACTTCTCCACAGGAGAATATCTAGTCTCTGCATCCAAGAGCCGACGGCTTAAATAAAACACAACCCTTTCTTTTCCTTCGAGCTCCTGAATCAAAACTGAGCCGATTGACTTCTCACCGGCCGACAGATATAATCGAAAAGGTATCCCTTTCTGTGGAGGAATCAAAACTGGAGGAGAACTCAGGTATCCCTTGATATTATCTAAAGCTTTCTGCTGCTCTGCCCCCCAAATAAATTGCTGATCGGCCTTCAATCTCAACAATGGTGTAAAAGGTTCTAACTTTCCAGACAAATTAGAAATAAACCTTCGAACAAAATTAATCTTGCCGATCATCTCCTGCAATTCTGTCTTGTTTTCCGGGGGCTTAATCTTCTCGATCGCATTGATACTTCTCTGACTTATCTCAATCCCCCTCTCATGGACAAGAAATCCCAAGAACTGACCAGCCGATACACCAAAAGCACACTTTGTCGGATTCATTTTCAAGCCATATTTCCTGGTCCTCTCGAAAATTTTTCTTAAATCGGCTATGTGGTCTTTTATTTCCTTAGATTTAACAATCACATCATCAATATAGACCACAACCAGCAAGCCAATCAGATCATGATAAATATAATTCATCGCCCTTTGATATGTGGCTCCAGCACTTTTTAATCCAAAAGTCATTACTACCCATTCAAATAAGCCGATTGCACCAGGACATCTAAAAGCCGTTTTATGAATATCTTCCTCAGCCATGAAGATTTGATTATATCCCGCATTTCCATCCATAAAACTTAATATCTTATGTCCTGAAGCAGCATCAACCAACTGATCGGCCACTGGCATTGGATATTCGTCCTTCGGTGTAGCTTTATTCAGATCTCTAAAATCAATGCATACCCTCACCTTGCCGTTCTTCTTGATGACAGGAACTATGCTAGAAACCCATTCAGCATATCGGCAAGGACGAATAAAACCAGCGTCATATCAATGCTTAATCTCAGCCTTGACAGGTTCAAGCATATCGGCTTTGCATCTCCTCGGAGGCTGCTGGTGCGGTCTAACCCTTGGTTTAATAGGTAGCCGATGTTCAACGATTGATCGGCTGAGCCCTGGCATCTCATAATACTCCCAAGCGAAGCAAACTCTAAACTCTTTCAAGAGCTCTATCAGCTTGGTTCTAAACTCTGGAGATAAGTTCTTACTAATAAATGTCGGCCTTGGCCGATCGCATGGACCTATATCTATTTCTTCCAAATCATCGGCCGACATGAAACCTTGACCTTGATCATCAACCGTGTCCTTGGTGTAGACGTTTGAACCCTCCACGACGCCCTCAAGGTAATAGCTTGGGTTCTCCATCTTCAAGTAGCTGTATATCATAATCGGACACTTTTAGAAAATCTCCATCCCAAACTTTTCCAGATAAACAATCAAGGCCATCCATCTCCCAAAGAGCTAAATCGGCACTGGCAATATTAACTGACCTGTCGGCTGGCACGATCTCTATCTTGTCGCCTTGCCACTGAATCAAGCATTGATGCATAGTCGAAGGAATACAACAATTGGCGTGAATCCAATCCCTTCCAAGCAACATGCTGTAAGAACCCTTCCCATCGATGACAAAAAACGTGGTAGGAATAGTCTTACTGCCGACTGTCAGCTCCACATTTAGCACCCCTTTGGTTTCCGATGGATTGCCACCAAAGTCTTTGAGCACCATGTTTGTCTTGATGAGATCCTCGGCATTTCTACCCAACCTCCTGAACGTAGCATAAGGCATCAAATTTACCGCGGCCCCACCATCAACCATCATCTTAGACATCGGCTTCCCATTGATATAGCCGTTTACATACAATGGCTTAAGATGTCGATTCTCTGTCCCTTCAGGCTTCTCGAACACCGCCTGTTCTGGTGATAGAATCAACTTAGCTGACTCATCTTCCACTTCGTCGATATCGGCTTGATCGATCCCGAATTCGTCTGGCAAGGTAAAAGCCATGTTAACCGATGCCGTCACAACACTCTTCCCTTTTGCCAACCTCTTTGACTCATCGGCTGCAACATCATCGGCTCCAGGAGCATGATTCTTAACGCGCCACTCCTGCCTCGGTTTTGCTTTCTTCAGCCGATGATTAATTTCTTGCTCGACCTCTTGGAAGCGTTCCCTACTCCTCAATCTTTGAACCCTTCTTTTCTGGTTCTTTGTAAAAATACCAGAAGAACACCATTGAGTTTTCCTGTTTTCGTCGTCCTCCGAGTCACCATGTTGGTTTACTGGGCCCAATCTTTGATGAATAGGGACTCTTGTTTGTTTTGGCCGATTGCCTCCACTGTACAATCGGCTTGAACCCCCTGCAACATCACTGCATCCAGGACAATCCTCTATAGACAGTAGCCTCATGCCTTCATTCCAACAGAACCTAAAGAACTCACAGCCCCAATGAGGATCAAAGCCACCATTATCTTCTCCATGATGCCTCTCTTGTTGCTTGTCGTATCTTCTCTGATATTTGTTTATAATTTTAGCCGAATTCGCTTGATAACCCCTCATACGCCCTGTATCGGTTGTTCGACCATCTGTGTGCACCATGTTAACGGGAAACGGGTTACCATCGACCTTCATCGGCTTTTTGGAATCATCAAACTTAATCTTGCCTCCCTCAATGGCCACCTGAATCTGTTAGTAGAATGGGATCCAGAATTATGCCATTTGCAATACCTCTTTTTGCCTAATTCCTCAGTCGATGGAATCGTATGACCAGCAAGGAGTTGAATTTGATTCTCTCGGAGTAGCAGATCAAAAATCTTTTCAGCTTTAGTAATGTCAAAATCATATTTTGCTTCTTTTCCATGACTCTTCACCCATTGGCACGGTATGACCTTTTTACTCCTCACTCACTCGGCTGCAGCTATTTCAGAGTCATCCTCATCATCATCCGACCCATACATGTAAGGACAAACATGATTAACCTTCTTAGAGCTTCTTCTAGCTTCCGCAGACCTATGCTCGTGCAAGGTTACCTTCTGTATCAGATGTGACAAGCTATCAAAGTCTTCAGACGAGAAGTTCTCCCTAATCGGAGCAATCATATCCTGAAAGGCCAGATCGGCAAACTGGGCGTCAGTCAAACTCAAGCTGAAGCATTTGTTCCTCATCTCCCTGAATCTCTGAATATACTCGTGCACAGGTTCATCATGCCGTTGCTTGATCGCCGTCAAGTCAGATAATTTCATCTCATGAACCTCACTATAGAAATTAGTTGTGGAATTGCTTCTCCATATCGGCCCAACCATTGATCGATCCATACGGCAAAGAGGAAAACCAAGTAAAAGCCGATCCTGACAAAGATAACCGGAACAACCTAACCCTCAAAGCGTCCACAGCCGATGCTTCACCACACTGAGCTAAAAATCGGCTAATGTGCTCATAAGTTGACACACCATCTTGTCCCGAAAATTTGGAGAAGTCTGGAACTTTGAACCAATTGGGAAGAGGAACTCTCTCAAACCACTCAGGGTAAGGCTGCCGATACAAGCTTCCAGTCTCTTTTGGTTTAAGCCCAAACTGTTCCCTCATCACATCGGCCCACGGTCGTTGCTGAACTGCTCCCTGTGGCTGTTGTTGCATGGGCTCGAACTGACCGTACTGAGACGCAAACTAAGGTTGAACCAGTCCCCCTGGCTGATATTGGGCTTGCGGGGAAGGAGGCTGATATTGATATTCAAATTGCCCCCCTAGTAATTATGAAGGTTCGGCTGGATCTTACGTGCCAAGTGTTCGGGAACAACTTGAGGCATTACTGTGCCATCTAGCTGTACGTGGTGAACCAAGTGTTCTGGGACAACTTGATTTAAAAATTGTTGTACAGGCTGTCCACCAGGCGTCGCAAACCCGGCCGATGCGCTCATTGAGGCTTGGTGCTGCGTCGGCTGAACGATTTGTTGTCTGAATGGCGTCTGCTGAATCGGCTGCAAAGGCTGCTGCCTTGGTGGCGTCTATTGAACTGGTTGCACAACCTGTTGCTGGATTGGTTGTACAACCTGTTGAATCGGGGGTGTCTGTTGAATCGGCTGCTGCTGGATTGGATCAACAGCAGGCTGAGGTGGCAGAAACATGGCAGCAACCTGATCTTGCGTCAGCCGATTCGCAACCTGCCCACTATGCTGTGGCTGCTCTCTCATTAACAACCGAGGGTTTACCAGCTGGCCTGGTGCCGACGCTGACGGAGCAGGTAGTGGAGTCGATGCCAGCGCCGTCGGCTGAGCTGATGGTGCAATGGGAGGAACTGCCTGAATAGATGGCTGAGCATCGGTGATCAAAGGCCGATAATTTGGAAAGACACCTCCTTGCAAATAAACTGGGCCTGCACCCTGATGCTCAGCTATTGAACCATAGGCTATTGATTTCATCATGTTTGACGAGGTATTGACTAACACCCCAGACTGATTGATCAAAGCATTGTGCACAGCATAGTCCAAAAACTCGCCTTCGAATGTATGAGCGTGCCAGTTGATTTGATCCTGTAATCAACAAGAAACAAAGACAAAGAATCCGTGGTTAAATCTATAAATGATAGCCGATCGGCTAGATGCCGATGACATATCATTTATCTTAAGCCGATGTCATATGTACATCGATCGGCAAGTATTAATAAGCAAATCAGAACTAAATCTACTCGATCGGCTGTAGATATTAATCATATATAATCTTTATATCGATATATACTTAAATCAAGTGATTGGGATAGATCGGTCACCTTGCCGAGACAGTATAAATCACTTAGATTAAAATATATACTAATAACGAGATTATATATATTCGTAGCATAGCCGATCAGATAGATCTAGCATGTATCGGCTAATACTCCGATACCGCTCTATATTAAGATATTAAAGCTAGTAGAATGTACTAAACAGGAGCTTAATATGCTTAAATGCAACAAGATCTTAATATAAAGGGCAGATTTAACATATCAATCAAGTGTATAGGATAAAAGTAGTTAAATCAGATAAGATCGGCTGAAACTCCGATACTACCCTAATCGGCAACCAGAAGGCAGGCTAGAGATTAAAATTCTAAGCACGACTTAATAGATCAAACTTAACTGATGCAGCATTAAGTATGAAAAGAATAACAATATCTAGACAATCAAGCCGCTGGATGTTTCATAAAGTGGTAGATATCTTATATAATCTAAGCCAACATCACTATTATAGGTTGCCTTCTACTAGCAGATGTTAGCCGATTATAGGTTAAATAACGATATTACCGAAGATTATGTAAGATATATGCTAACTCGACAAATTACATAGACAAGACTAGAGTGTCATAAGGATGGAAGCACTAATCTCGAGAACACAAGTCGTCATAACAAGTTTTACCTCTTGTTGAAAATCGAAACCGATGCAGCTCAACCAGAAAGCAAGAACTCGTTGAAACAAAGCGAAAGTAAAAAGGGTGGCGATGCGCCGAGATTGTATCGGCTGGAGTACGGATCGGCTACGACTAGATCGGCTAAGTTTGAATCAGACTGGGTTAGCCGATTCCGACATTATGACTCGTATCCAACATTGGGTTTGAGTTGATATGCTTCAAGATGATTGCCGTACATGGATAGAGTCCTGAGAAGGCAATTGTATCTATTAATTCGGATATTTCATGTAAATTCCTTAGAGATAAATGTGGGCAAAAGTCTGCTGCAAAGACTTACGGTATCTTAGAGTTTGTTAGAGATAATAGTCGTGTCTGGTATGGACATATCTTGTAATTCTCGGGTATAAATAGACCCCGAGCCTTATGTAAAATAAACACACAGTCACCATTGCGCCGCCGCCGAGCTCCCCGAGAGATCGGTGCCACCGTGCATCGCCGCGCCATGCGCCGGGATGCCGCCGTGCGTCGTCGCCGTTGGCGGTGAACCCCGGTGATGTGCCACCGCCGTTGCCCCGCCATGGCTGAGCCGTCCCGGCTCGGGCCGGCCGCGTTGGCTGCGCGCGTCGCGCCTCTGCTCGGCTCAGTAGCAAGCGCGAGGAAGAAGACGGGAAAAGAAAAGAAGAGAGAGCAAGGTCATTTTGGTATTTACACAACTCTTTCTCTCTCCATTTTGACTGGGAATAATAAAATAATGGGATGAGTGTCTAGCAGCTAATTATCACTTTTTTATGATGTCCACGAAAAGATTCATGATCTTCAGGTGTCTCACAGTAAAGGCCACAATTTTTCAGTGTCCTGTTGCAAATTTTTCCAAACGACAAACAAGGCACACAATAAATACAAGCTAAAAAGCTACTAAAACAGCAAAAGAAACCAATTTTAGTGGATTCTTGACATTCTAATGAATTTACAACAATTTGAGTGGGTTAAAATGGAGCTTCGATTATTTAATTATGAATTTGACAAGATGCTCTGCGTTATTACTCATAACGGAAAAACCTTAGTCAAATGATAGAGATTAAAGCCCAAAAGTGTAACATCCTGAAGTTTTAATTAAAACTTAGGTGGAAATTGGGGTATGTCCTTAGTAAAAGTTGGAAGTTTTAAAGCTATTTGGGTTCATCCGGTTAATTTGTGTATAAAAAAGATGGGTAGAAATTTAAACCATTTTCCCAAACTATTGGTTTGAGTTAATATGAAACTTTAGTGATCATTATAGGTAGACTAATGACCCTACAACCTTTTGGTAGATAAACGAAAACTATTTTTTTAAATGACTCGTCCAGCGTTCAGAGAGTGTTTGGGTGCTAATAAAATCTAGCAACACTTTTGAGAAGAAGCTCGGCTAATTTGTGTTTTCCCTTCCACGAGGGGAACATTGTTTCAAGAGACCAAGCTGACTCAATACTAGATAATCCATGAAGCTCTGGTGTTTGGTGTCTTCTACTTTTTAGCTTCTAAGCTTTGTCCAAGCCTCTTTGTATATAACCAAATTAAATGGTCAAGCGGTAGTTAAGAAACGTTGTAGTATAGTCGTTAATCTTTCGCTCTTTGGATAATCTACCCGATCATGCTTAACAACTGGCTAGTAGTATTAATAACTAGTGATTGTGTGCTTATGTAATTGTTTGTAGTGAAGTCCAATTTATTGGCTTGACTGATGTTTATGCCGTTCATAATTGGTTGGTGCATGTTAAATAAACCTAGAGACTATTTAACAAATCTAAGCAACATAAAATCCATGAAGATCCTCTTATCACTTAGCCAACCTAAGATGACCACTATGAAGGTTTCGTGATTTTATCAAACGTTTTACTACCTCAAGTAAAGCAGTCAAGGTAGTGTTAACAACTGAATTTGGCAATATCAGCATCGGAGATGAAGATGGGATCGAAGCGGAATCGGAGATAAGGATTGTTGCTCAATGTCGACATAGATGACACGCCTAAAGCTGCCGAGGAACTCGTTTATAGCGAGCACGATGTCGTTGACGTAGCAGAAGCCATTGGCCTTGCACGCGGATGCGTGGTGCATGCTGCTGGATCAGTTGATGGCGATGTCGGAGGCGCCGTCGACGAGCGCGCACGCCGCTGCGAGCGACCCGTCGGCGTAGCTGCGGCAGTACTTCCAGAGGCGGTCGAAGGCGGGGCAATCATCATCGCCACCGAGTAAACCGATGCCGTGGTCATCCTCCCCCTTCTGCGGAAGCGCGGCATCGTTGACGTAGCTCTCCGGGATGAGGTCGTGGAGGAGGCACATGTCACCGAGCATGCCATAGAAGCCGACGAGGCTATGCGCCATGGCGACGCGGGCGGGCCCGGGTCGTAGTAGTAGCACACCCACCGCTTCTTCTCGTCGGTGCACGCTGGAGACCATTCCAGCATGCGCGACTTGCCGCCGTGGGCCCGCGCGCCTCCCACACTTCTCCTGGTCTTGCCCGACGACCGCTCTCCGCACCACGCCCCTCAGTCCGACTCACCGTCTGGCCGCCCCTCCAGCTAGCCACTGTACGTGCTATCTAGCTGCTGCAGCAAACGCATGAGAAAGAGAGAACATGAAGAAGATGAACAGAGAAAGAGAGGAAGAAGAAGAACAGAGAAAGATGTAGCACTTTACCTAGGAGTATGCCAAGGTATTGATTTTCCATAGGGAAAGAGTGTGCTAAGCTCTTCTCACATGGACAACGAGTAGAGAGGATTTCCTAGTGAGAAATAGTATCTATGGAAAGCTTAATTTAATCCTATAGCAGTACTTCATGCACTGGCTTGCTCGCTACTACCAGAACATGCTCTACTTAGTACCCCGACAAGGAGGACTTTGTTCTTGAGGGCTGTCACCACCTCTACACATACCTCTAACGATTTGTGGGATACGCAACAATCACTGGAAATTAATGTTGACGGTCTTTAAATCATAATTTTTGACCATCAATACTTGCATATAATGAAATAAAATATAGTATCCAACTTAGTGGTTGGGTTTATTACTAATCATTTCCACTAGTGTTGGTGGATATGTGTATGCAGGTATTTTGAGGAGAAAACACATCCGTCATGCGACAAAATGCACCTTCGCACATTCAGGACGCGTTTACACGGATTGGAGGGCCCATATGTCAACCAAAACCACTTAGAATGAAGACAAATCAAAGTACATGATGTTGGGGGCCCAATAAGCTACCTACCAGCCAAAGGAGAGGTCAGGAAGAGGGTTTTTGGGTTCGGTCGAACCACCAGTTCGGCCAAACCCGTTTCGTGGCTGTTGATCACCAGATTGCACGTTCTTGCTTTTAACCAAATATATCTTTAAATGAAAAACACAAAAGAAGTTAAATACCAGAGAGGGATGTTATGCAAGTTAGTTTTAGGAGGTCCCGCTAATTATATTTTCCTAGGTTTAGGAAGTTGTTAAAAACATAAGAAACTACATGATGCAGGACTAGAAAATAGTTAATTTTCATGATGTTACACCATGCCAACTCAGGCGAGTTGTTTGGTTATGCACACATCTCGGGTGCAACAACCTTGTGCCTTGAAGGCGTGATACATTTGTACAATGCTGTAGAGTCTACGCCGGCCGCCACTAATCGTTGACTGCCCACAGCTGGCGCCGACGTCAACGTTGTGCCGTGTCCGTCCTCCTCTATCGCCCAACACTCCCGGCGTCGCCGCGTGTGCGCGCCGCCATGGATACCCAGTCAGGAGACGAGGCCGGCGCCGTTTTCTTTTCCCCTACGTAGCCGTCGCCGTGCCTTCCTCGTCTTCCTCCGGCAAACCGACCCTTGCGAACCAATGTCCGCCGCCTATAAATTGCCGGTGAACCCTCCCATTTTCTCTATTCAAAACGGAGCCGAGCTACTCGAGCTCTCTCTCTCCTCCCATGTCCGGCCGTCGCCGCCGACGGTCGATCTCCTCCACCGTAGCGTTTCTATCCTTTTCCTTGCGCCACTATGTTGGCCTCCCTCCAGCGAACCCATTTTACCGATCTCCCCTTTTTTCCCCCTTCACTTTAAGCCACCACCATCACCACCCAAACTGGCCGGAGCCGAGCTCTTAGCTGCGCCGTTCCGGCCTCCTCTCTCACTTCCACTGCCGACCACTACCTTCCCTGGATGCGCGCCGACGGGGAACACATTATGTTGCCGGCGTCGCCGCATTTCGGCCACCGGAGAGCCGGCGCCCCGTTCGCCCTCTCCTCTCTGTGTCTCGGCTGCCAAAGAAAAGGAAGAGGAGAGGCAACGGGAAGAAGAAGAAGAAGAAGAAGAAGAAGAAGAGAAAGAAAAAGAAAAAGAAAAGAAGATTCCCTGACAGGTGGGTCCCTGCATAGTGACTTTCCTCATTTTCCCTATTTAATTCAAAACCCAATCTTTAGAAACCCATATCTCCTAAACCGTAGACCCAATTCCAGTGAAACTTGGACCTAAATCCATTTGAATCCAAACCCTATATTTTGATACCAAATTTGCTATTTTACTATTTGGACCTAAATTCATTTGAATCCAAACCCTATATTTTGATACCAAATTTGCTATTTTACTATTTTATTTGAAATTCCTTAATGCCATTTGAATGTATATTTGATTTTCAAATATTTCCTTTTTACCCAAAAAATACCCTTTTAGCCAGTAAAAAGCCGCCGATTGGAATTTTACAACTTCCATGCATGGGGACATTTGCGGTCCACTAGGCCCCGACGTCGAACCGTGGGTTGTAAAGCCCGGCAAAACCAAACCTAAGGTCGAAGTGTTGCACCTAGCACCCCACGCCTTGATGCGTATAACGGAGCTTCACAAATCCCTCGACCTCCACGACACGCCGCACAGTTAGCTCTCGGGCTCTGTGTGATCCTAACCGCTCCGCCGCCACTCACGGTTGTCGGAGTAACACTTCCGCCCCACTAAATCGGCACAAACCTCCTATCCCTCTACCTGTTATGCTGTCTCTGTTGACACCGGCTAGAGAAGATACCAAATATAGTCGTTATGCTACCCAACTCTAGCAACGACTAGCCAACAACCAAACCCTAGCCAATACTAGCCACATATCCATTTAATCAGTTAGACTATCCGCTATACCCCCTAATCTCCATCAACCAAAACCTGCACATGAAATATAAGCGACCCTGGTTGCTTAATCCCATCTAGCCTCCAACCCTATAGAACCTCCACATAAAATATTAGCCCAATAATCCCTATACCCAATAAAAATGAGATATTTATACCTCAAACTCAGCCTTTCTCGCTCTTCATCGCTTTCTTGCCATTTCATGATTTTTATTGAATTTGGTTATTCCTCTTTCTTAGTAGAGTCTATTATCTTTTGGATGACAATCCGTGGTATTTTGAGGATTAGATAATCAGGTTGCCTATCTTAAATTTATTTGCGTTGGAGCAAGGCAAGTTGTTATTCCTCTCCTTTGAGCATAAATGCCCTATATTCTATATCTCCGATATCTCATGCATTAGTCATACATGATTTCAAATGCATAACCTGAACATAGCAAACCAGATGTGCTAGCTTTTGCTTAGCCCTGCCTAGTTAGACTGCATAAAAATATAATGAACTTAGATTGGGACAGTACATAGGAGTTGGTTGATCTCTGGGTGTCTAGTACTATCTCAATCGATATAATTGTTACCAAGTACTTATGTCAAACGGTTGATCTCTGGGTGTCTAGTACTGTCTCAATCGATATAATTGTTACCAAGTACTTATGTCAAATGAACGAGTACAACTGCAGCTTCTAGAATAGGGACAGACCCAGTTATTATGTTAATTAACAATGTGGTACCTCTGTATAGTGGTTCTATTTTTAAGTCCTCGCGCAGGAGGCAAACTTATGCCGAGCAGGGCAATATTGTGATATTTACCGAGGCGCGGGTAAATATATATATTTGACATAAATTGTGATCACGTTTGTAAACCCTGATTGCGATGACATGGTGTCATACAATCAGTTCTCTCTAAAGACCTCGGGAACGCCAAAACTCCTCTCGCTGCTGATAACGTCATGTTCAGAGCGCTTGGGGACTCAAAGTTCATGGAACAGGTGCCATTATTGTTAGTAACCTAATACTGGGCCATGACTAAGCTAATGATTATTGGCGAGTTATGAACTACGGGTAAAGCGTATATCTACTGCAGTAGAGTATTTATGAAACTATTCGAATAGCCACGCTAACGGATTTGAGTATCGGGGCTCATATGTTTAGAAACTTAATTCCATATTTTATTAAATATTGTTGCATAAAAAACATTGCATGTAGCGACACTCGTATTCCACTTCCGAGGTAGAATACCGGTCTACGACTCATTCCTTAGTAAGAATTAACTTACCGAGAAATGAACACACCAGAGTAGCATAGCAGAAACAATTGTAGCGAAACCCATTAAATAAAAAAAACCATAGAAAATAGCTTTTATCAACATAATAACTATATTTACCTCAACAACAATTTCCAGTAATGATCTTTATCTTGACTTGATACTGACCATGCTTTACTTCATATACAACTCCCGAATTTTTCTCCTTGCTGTTCATCTTCCAAGAGAACTTTTTCGACGCCTAAAGAGTTAGCTCAAACATCTACAAAGGATAATATATATATATGGGATGAGTACGAATGGTACTCAACAAGTCCAACTACAGCAATCCAACAAATACATGCCCATAATCCACCTGCATAATACATATATCTCCAAATCCCATAATCCAACAAGGAATTTTATGCATGTTCATAAAACAGTGTAGTAAAAGCTCATATTAAGTAATTATGAAATCTACTGTATATAAGGCACCACAGGTATTAGAACCTCCGATAGGTTCCTTTCCTGCCGCGTTCGCAGTTTCTACCCGAAACAGGGAGTGACATATCACAATTCATACACTCTGCAGAGGTGTGTCGCTGTACCCATAGACGCCTTAAACCTTTTAACGCCCGCGCTACACCGCCACCACGCCAGCGCCTAAGCACACTTCATGGTGTATGCCGGCAAGGCTAAGGTCACAAGCTTTTCATCAATCCCATCTGGCAATTATCTATGCGGGTGATTCCCGCAACAACGGAGAATCATCGGATCCCGCAACAACGGCGATCCACGTCATCTAATCGAATTCCGCAACAACGGCAACCCTCATCGCTAGCCCACACTCACGGGATTCGCGGAAGTCCTTAAGCCGCATGATAAAGCCATTAAGAAAGAACTACTAAGCCAGCCTGTCCCATTCCAGGTCATATGGTCGACACGATCGCTACGGCGCTTGAATGCCATATAACAGTTGTTGTTTAATCTTATAATGATAAATATATACAACTGAACCCCCACCACATGGCAAGTTACAGAATACATCTATAGTATGACCGACTGCTCCACCAGTCAATCCAATCCATCAGCATATTTATTTTCATTATAGAAAGTATAATTTAATGCAAGGTGATACATATAGATTGCCATTATAAAAATATAACAAGAGTTGGTCAAAGGTGTTGGACTTGCCTGAGATACCCGTAATTGAAGAACGAATAAATCAATAGAGAAACTCCAAGAAATCCGAGATAAATTTCCAACTGTAAAAATATGACGAATTAAAATTAACACAAAGAATGTAGATATTATTATGATGCACATGATATGTCTAACCTTAATATCATAGCTGATATACAATCACTATAGGTTATCGACTCTCACCTCAAGACTCAACTAGATGATCCATATACATTTTTAAGTTGAATATAGTTAAATATATTTGTATGTTTTGATTCGGTAAAGATCTATGATTTATATAACAAAATTGGACTAAAGTATCTAGTATTAAAACAAAAATCATTATATTTTTCCTTTTAAGAGAGTAATTATTTTAATTGAAAGAAGTTTTACCCTTGAGAGAGATTTATATTCAATAATCAATAATAATAATTAAATTCAATAGTACAGTCCACATGTAGAAGCCCAGCAGAAAAGCCCACTACACCACCTTCTTCCTGTTCTCTCTTTTTCCTCGTTCTCCCCTTCTCTCCCCCACGTTCTCTCCAGCGCCGCCGCTTCCTAGGCAACGCCGGCGACGCCGCCGCTCTCCCTAGCGCCGGTTACCGCGTCGCACTCCGGCGACCCCTCAAGCAGATGTCCCGCAGCCGCGAATCGGTTTCTTGGCTCCACGCTTCTCTGCCCCTAAGCTAAACCTAACTTCCAACCTCCTCAATCCTAGATGCAGCCGCCGGCAAAACTCCGGCGAGGTAAGGATTCAGGGGAAATTCCCAGGCCCCTACCGCTGCTACCACTTCGATTCCTCCCTTCTATCTCCTTTTCCCTGATCTCTAGTGTGTTATACTGGTAAGGTGTTCTTTCCCTTATGATTTATGGTTGTGATGCACTGATGATACTTGGAGACTAATCCTAATGATCAACTCGATGACTCTATGCTATGGATTGTAATTACCAGTTCTAGGGTTTTAGATCAATTCATTTGCTAGATTGGATGATGCCTGTATGCCCATGATGAATGAATGCTCACATGAATATATCTTATGAAAATGCAGGACTGAAATTAAAAGCACACTAACATGATTTTGTCCTTATAAGTATGCTTGCATGTAGAATTAACTGAAACACTGAAATTGTTAAAACACTAACATGATCAAGTCCCTATGGATATTACTGCGTTCTTATAATTCATAAGCTACTACTAATTTTGCACTTAAACTGAAAAAAAATGAAGATATACATATGCACATATTACACATATAAATCCCATAGAATTAGTAAACTCGTGCATTGTTTATCCTTGATATGCTAGTGTCCAGATTTTCATCTCTATATGCTTGTGTGATTAATAACCAAATTTATAAATTATTTAATTACAGTGGTTGATGAGGACATGGATTAAACTATTGGTCAACTAATTATATACATATCCACTTGATTCAGATGCTATGCTCTAACCTCTTCTCTAGATTATTTTCTGTAAGAACCTATGGTTTTCTGTTCGGTATCCTTAATTGCTCAGTTCTATTCTTTTTACTAAAACCTGCTGCTACATGATCTTCTATATTTTAATTTGAAATACCAGTGCTTCCTGAACTTGGTATTATATACTAAATGAATGTTTCACCCAAAATCCAATTATATGGTGATTCTATACAATCTAAAATATATACTACTGTTTACTAATTGAACTAGCCTAATTGATAGAGTTGTTATAGTCCTTATGCTTCATGATAAATTAAATATGTGCTAGGGTTTAGATACTAATTTCCAAGTCCATGGCTAAATCTAAAATCTGATTTTATCTATATGTCAAAAATATCAATATTTGTACTATGGATAAAGATCTGCAGTTACTAAATTTGATAAAGGCATAAGACTGATGATATCTTTATATACATCCTACTGTTTCTTGATTTATCACATGAGCACCTGTTTATCTATAGTAAAATTTTAGTTACCCAAACTGTTCTGAAGATCAAACTATTAATATGAATATTTTACTGAATCTGAGATGATGCAACACCCAAGGCCTACACATACTAGTATATGCACAGATCAACATAGCTGCCATCTCCTAAGGTTCATTTTTCAGGTTTAATGCATATAACTAAGTGCGTGCACACAACTCCTAAACATACTAATATATGCATCAACCAAGAATCATGACATGATGTGATTTCCCTCTCATTCTAATTCTTTTTCCAGATTACCTTATTTGATGGTCCTACTGTGGCTGTGGAAGACTAATGATCCGTGTGACTCTCCTCTGGTTCTACAGCTTCTTCCGAAATTGGTCAGGGTGTTGCTCCTCCTCTTGTTTACTACTGCCCTTCTGGATCTGCTACTTGTTTCTCCTCTTTAAATTGAAAACCCTTGCTCTTCTTGAAACACATGCATCCCCTCTCTTTTCCTTCTACTCTCTCACCCTGGTTGATTTTCTATGGCTGCTGCTATTGAGATTTGGTGTAACTGTGGTGCTGGATTACTAGCTGCTGCTCTGCTATCTCTCTCTTTTCAGGTGGTTTTGCATACGAACTGCTTGCTGCTACTGCTGTTGCGGCTAAGGCTGCTGCGACATGGCTGTGCTCTTGCTGTTGCTACTACTACTGCCACAGCTTGCTGCCTATGCTGATCTGCAAGACCAAACCGAGGCTGGTTCACAGATAGCTGAGTTAATATATGTGGGAATTTTTAGTGAAAGCTAAGTGACTCACCTACTTGGGCTAGATGGCTGCTCCTAGCTTTGACACCTATGCAGTGCTTAATCGGTGGAGTATTGTAGGGTTTAACTATTTTTTTTTATTTAGATAAAACCTGATATAGTTAGGTACTTTTGCACTTCAGTCCAGTCTCATATTGAAGGTTGCTTTGAGATTAGGGACTGATTTGTAATTGCCCTAGAACTCAAGAGTTTTTCTGAATAAATAATTAATTGAATCTTTGACTGAGATGGTTCAGTTTATGATATGATACTATAAGCACCATGTATATGCACAATATATGAGATGCATACCGTATAAGATTTCTAGTGGACAATTATATGCATGTATATATGCAGACCTGTAAATTGTAAATAAAGAATTGAATGATTTCTACTGTGCACATGTGTACCTCACTTCGTGACGACTAATCTACACTATAATTTGACCAAAACTAAATGATCCTAGTCCTCACCAGGTTTAGTCTAACAAATAATAAATCAATAATGCATATGGATATGACTTAATAAATAAATAACAAGGAAAACGATCAAAAAAATCATTTAAGATCCATAATAAAACAACAATCAACATATTTATAGGTCCTAGCCAGCATCGTGGCTCAATCAACACCGCTCTCAACCAGTGTGATCAAGTCATTAGCATGACTAAGACTATAGCTAAAACCTGGGATGTTACATTGCAGGCTTTCTCGCTCTTTATTCTCAGTGTCGGTGACATGGGACCGGGAGTATAATGACTAGAGGCTTGGGCAGGAGCAATCACCCACGAGGCCTGACCCCCTCGGGGGGGGGGGGGGGGGGGGGGTCGGGCCCGAGGGTGATGTGGCCGCCCCCCCTCTTTGTCTCCCCGAGGGGTCGGACCGCTCCCGTTTCGGCCCCGAGGGCTGAGGCGCCCCGACCCCTTGTAGGCTTTGCGCCGCGTGTATGGGTTAGGTGAGCGCAGCGGGGCTCACCTAACCGCATTTATTGCGGTTTGGACGAGCGCGTCACGCCGCATGTAACGCAGTGCAGCGCGCTCATTTATCCGGTCTGTGACCAGTCACAGACCGATCAGATCGTGGGTTAGGTGGCGACAGGCGGTCTGGCGCACGCCTCGCCTCATCCCGTCAGGATGAGAGTCTCCAAGCACTCGTCCCTAGCCGGAGCCGGCGTGTTACCTCCTGGAGATGGCACGTTGGTCCCGGTCAGATATATGCCAGGCTTTATCCCAACCATTACAAGCAAGATATTGTATGAAGAAGGGCGAACATGCAAATTGCTAGACTGACACGTGGTGGACAAGAATGACCGATTTGTGACCGGTCTGACACTGGTCATGTCGTCGGCAGACAGCCATGTTCCCACGTCGCACCTGCTTCTGGCGGAAGTGGAGGTAGGTATGGGCCGTCCCATCAGAAGGTCATTCGGACGGCAACCATTACAAATCTCCGCCCATTTATGAAGAAAAGGCGGGCCAAGTTTTAGTAAAAAAAAAAGAGAATGGGTCCCCACCAAAAGAGGAAATAGGTAGAAGTGGTGCGTGTGGTAACCCCTTGAGATATAAAAGGAGGACCTTGCCCACTTAGAAAGGGGTTCCGATTCTGATCCGAGAAGGGGACGGAGAATAGATCCCACGAGAGGAAAAAAGGGAGAAGAGGGTTTCTAGAGCTGGAGCTCTCGGGCTCTCCAGCTCTTTGTAGCTTCTTCATACACAGATCCACCACAACACAGGAGTAGGGTATTACGCTTCTCAGCGGCCCGAACCTGTATACATCGCCCGTGTCTTGTGCTTCTTCCATTCTCGCGAACCTTCCACAGACTAGGAGCTTAGAACCTCACCCAGAGCCCCCGGCCGAACCGGCAAAGGGGGGCCTGCGCGGTCTCCCGGTGAGGAGCCCCACGCTCCGTCACTCAGCTTTCTGCAATTAAACCTAGCTCTACTCAAATATTACCATTTCATACATTCATTATTGAATATAATTGCTTGCTGAGTACGTTGTACTCACCCTTTCTTCAACCCCTTTTTCAGAGTCCATTTGATGTTTTTGCCGAAGCTGGGAGTTCAATCATATAAGTTAGTCTCATCTCAACCTAGTTCTCAAGTCTAGATTAGTTAGATGGTTTAAATCAATTGTAAAACATCAACGTTGAGTCCTTCTATAGCCTCTGCTGGATTAGTTAGCCACAAGCTTGTAAATTCCCCTATTATTTTATGTAATAACATCTCCTTTGGAGCCTTGACCAAATGCATGCGATGAAGATCTAGATTGTTGAACCTGTATCAATCTACCAATCTAGGGCATGATACAGTTAAACATGTCGGTTTTCAAATCATTAGTTTTGGGACCCGACATATGGTCAAAGTGCCTTCCTCCGCTACAATCTATATTGAGATGGAGGAGAAATCGACAATCATAGGTGACCATGCCACTGCCCCAGATATTCCAATATATACATCATGCTGGCGCTAAGTACACTCAGGTATGCGAAAGATAAAACAAGGTTCACCATTCTTTTTACTCATACTTATCACTATGTGAATATGGCTTGATCATATATGTTATGCTCCATATATCCATTTTTGTATGATTTGATTTGGGTGTATTATCGATGTACATCATAGGCTTTTTAAATTAAGCATGGTGCTTAGGTTAAAATAGTCTGCTTTAATCAAATTAGACATGGTGTCGAATTTGATTAATGAACCATTAGAGCATGCACTTTCATGGATATTGGATACATATCTTCTATAGACTAACCCCTGCAGGAAAGTTTTCAAACTGACGGGTGAGTCCTCAAGTTCAATTCACACTAGAGGTAAGTTATGGCTCGAGAAACAAATCAGTAAATTGCTAACATGCAAAGGATGAACACATCACCATTCAAAGTGCACAGTAAGTACACTGTCGAATGTTCCTTTGTTATGTTCGTGTAATTTTAACTAAAGCCTTGTATGAGTTTTGCTTAAACGAAAATTTGGTGAATAATAAAAAATTGAAATGTTTTTAGAATAAAAGAAGTGTCTCTCGAAAAATAAAATAAAAAGTTGACAAACTTGTGGGATCCACACTTCTTAAATTTTGAATCCAATTTCGTTTTTAGCGTGTATGTGAACAACTAATCTCGAGGCTATGACAAGATCTTTGCAATTCTTTATAGTCCCTCGGGTATTTCTTGTCCACTAACCTTTTGCAGAGAATAAAATGACAATCAAGGAGCAGTGTACAATAACTTCAAATACTTATATTACGCTCCTTGGTCCATGGGAAAGAGATGCAGAACAGCCAAGCAGAAGAAATGCAAAACATTTTGCATTCGATTGAGGTTTAAGCTTGGTAAAGATCTATCTGGTAAGAATCTTCAACACCTTATGCATCCTCATCCCATGTTTTCATACTGCTAGGATACCCACCGTATCCATCGTTACCATAAAAAAAAGACAAAATAAAACAAAATAAATGTGGCTCCTTGGTCTTCCAACCAAGTGAGTTCTTTTTGCTTCACTCGTGTCTTTGTTTTTCTTTTTGTGTCCAATAAAGAGTCCCAGGTACAAAGACAAGTGTGGGGGTGATCTTGCATATCAACGACATAACCAAAGCAAGATCACCCCAGAAGTGATGAGTCATGACAAACCGCACAAGGGAAATTGATGTAGCCAGACCCAATGAGGGGTTAGCCAAACCTCCAGTTCGGCTGAACCACCTCTACCATGAATCGTCCTATGTTTTAT